>OX243993.1:7500000-8750000 GCA_945859715.1 Apamea sordens | reverse complement strand
TTTGAACACGTAGACGTTGCCTCCGGGAATTTTAGGTCTAAGATAAAAATCTTTTCCTCAATAAAACTTAGCCAACAACAACATTCTATAATCGTATATACAAACTTTATTACAGTTTGACGTCAAAGTTAGACAGTGAGTTTGAATAATGGTAATAATGAAGTACCGTATATAATGTTGTTTAAATTTATTTTTACTCCATCATGCCTATATTTAGAAAGTTATTTTTATCACTTAGTTTCGCGAAATCATTGTACTCATTCAGTTATTTTCCCTTCGGTGCCTATATAAAGCTGAACGTTTTGGAAGCATTCCTTTCCAAAATTAATTAAAACTAGTTTTAAGATCAACTCACCAGTACTGATCAGCAGACCATCTCCGAGCCAGGGCTTGAAGAATCTGTATTCATCAGCCTTGTCGATGTGTGTGTGGCTGCCGAGGATCAGCTCCACGTCGCGAGGGTCGTACAGGAACACCAGTAGACGGGGTCCAATCCAGATCTTCACGACAGACTCGCCATCGTAAGGAATGCTCTTCTCAATGACGTTTCTGAAGATGTCTGTCGAAGGAATGAAAATAATATAGTTTAACGTTGTATTTCTATTGCATGAAAGAATAATTGATCTGCTTTTGGAGGATTTATTCAAAAGTTTTCGCTTAAGTACATTTCTGCTTTTTATGGGTTAACTTTGTGATGCACGATATAACTGTTTTTGTTGGAAATGTTGTTTGGGTGCCAGCAGGCGGTTGGCTTATTTCAAGAGCACATTTACTATAGAAGTTTTTGAAGTATTTATCGTATCAACGCTAAATTAGAAGTTTCATAGCTTACCATGAGATCCACCGGTAAACTCCAGTGCGTTTCCAAGAAGTGGCAGGCCGGGTGGCCCATGCAGCTTGTCTGCGAGCTCATAAAAGTGTCTCCTCGACATACGCCAGTAGGCGTACCAGAGGATGAGGGCTGGTACCAAAAGGACGTAGAACATGTTGGTGGCACCCCAGGTGCTGGTGGGCACCACGCTTTCGGCAGCCGCGTAGCTCATATTGGGATGATTTTACAGCTGCAGAATTTAATTAGGGTTAACAATCTGGGCTTTGAAGAATGGTACTTAGGATGATCTATTATGTACTTGGAGGGTCGATTAAACATGATTTATGAGTACCTAAAATACTTTGTAAGACTAGAACTTAAAACCATAACCAGCGTGCATGTATAACCAGAAGTATGAACGTAAACGAAGAAAAAGGCGTATCTAAGGATCGTAGCAGGTGTTGTTCTGTATTTTCTGCCCATGAGACCAGTTCAAGTTTATGTAGAATTTAAAATAACGAGAGTCCACGTTAGGCCTCCATATGGCACCATAACGTTTCGTTTTACTATTTCGTACAATAAAAGGATAATCATTGAAAGTGAAATTGATTACAATCTTGATATCGTCATCATAAATCGATAGATTCTTATCTATTCACAATACTGTTACTAAAACGTGGTTCCTGACTGATCTTCTTCGATCAGTCAGGAACCACGTTTACACTTATCTCTGGAACTGATTGGTTAATCTTTTAAACAATCAGTTCTAGAGATAAGTAGATAACATGTTCATAAGTTTTGTTACGTAACTTGAAACAAGTTTTTAACTTGGAATAAGTAGGTACCATTTAAGCTCATAACATTATGCAAAGGCACTCGTATAAATGCCGAGTTATTAATTTATTATGATTACATTAATATTGTTATTTTATTTATACAATTCATAACTACTAACATAAAATGAGAACAAGGAAGTTAATCACCTCAATATTGTATCTAATAAATAACTAAATTGCTATAGACAAACCGGACAACTCGAACTATTAAATAATAAATTAACAATAATAATCTAAATATAGATAGTTATGCGAAATGCTATTTACGATGTTTTTTGCATAATAATTAATTCGATACAGAAATAAACGGATTGTTTTGAATGGAACTTTTTACGTTCTTTTAGAGCAGTAAATAAAAACATGCCTTCTGAAAAACATGCCTTTAACGATCCTATAATTTTTTGCAGGTCAAATATAATAGTTAGGTTAGGTTAGGTTTGTTTCTACCGAGGACGCCAGACATTCGACGAAGTTGGCCAATAATGGGCTAAGTTGCAATTGTTTCTTTAGAGCTAAATGGCTTTAGGCACTAAATTATACCGCTTACGCCCTGTACTGTGACCCTCGACGTTCTTATTGGAAATATTGCTATTTGAGAATAGGTAGAGACTTGTGTAAGTAGGTACCTATATATCTTATCTTCGACTACCAAAGTGTTACTTTTTCTAAATACCACCACATCTATACAATCTGTAAGGATTACATCCTTACAGATTCCGGAACATCCGAAAGGGTTTACCGCTGCCCTGGAACATAAAGGGCTAAGGAAGGAACACGGGTGGGTTTTAGTCAGTAAGAGTCTGACACTCCCTTCTGCTCCACCCAGAGCGGGAGGAGTCATTTGATGATTTCCCATCCACAAAAAAAAAAGGATGTAGCCGTAGGTAGGTAAATGTCGCGTGAGTGAAGCCAAGTGCTTGACTACTGTCTAAAAATAATAAAGAAGTAAGCTATCAAGTCAAACAGATTTCAGTGTGCGTAAACTTTAACCAAACAGGCATATATTTAAAATTTAAATACGTCAATAATTGAATGAATTTCTTTAGGTATTAATATTATTAGTTGAATATTAAACGTGTTTGGAATTTAAAATAGCTAATAGATTATCTACATATTGTAGTATACCTATAAGGTGTAACTATTAAACTAGTACCCATTATGTGAGTACTTATTAACATTTGTGTGCAGTATTTACAAGTGCTCGTGGATTATTAAATAGATATACAGTAAATTGGTACGATTCTATAGAATAATATAAATGTACAAACATACAAACATAGGCTGCTAAAAACATAATCCTTCCATAATCCTTCTTTCCTTCCTTTAATTAAATACTTTTTACCCGACTAAGACGAGGCCAAAAGGCCTCGTCTTAGTCGGGTAAAAAGTAGTTAATTTCTGCTTTATAATTTTTTTTAGGTTTTCTTGTAATTTTTGTTGTATGTATAGATAACTAACTATTTAATCTAGGTACTAAATTAAATGACTAACTAACTATACAAATAAATACAAAAACAAAAGGAGACTTACGAGGTGTCGAAGTACTCGTCCTCATCCAAGTCGAAGTATTCTTTACAAATTAATTTTATTCTATCTCTTATACTGAAATCTACTCTCTATCCTTTAGTATATATAGGCATACCTACAAAAATAAATCAAAATATTTTCTCCCATGATGAAAGATGTGGCTCTGCGGTTATTCTTTAAACGGATTTCAGAGCTTGACATTATGAAATACCTGATGGAATGGCTGGTACTTAAAGGTTCTGTTGAACTTTGTTACTGCCTATCCCCATAAAATTAGTATTGTGAGGCCAAACGTTACCATAGAGAATTACGTTCAAGCCTACCTTTACGACACTTTTACAGGTTTATGGTTGTGAAAAATACAATGACCCATTCTGGTAAAAGCAACGTCGAAACTTTTGTGAAGATTCTTGAAGTTTTCGCAATGTTTAAAGATGCAAGTATTACTCGTAGTTTATATTTAAACTTAACGTGCCTTAAGAAGCTATTTATAATTTTAATGTTTACACAGTTATAAAAGTTTAGTGTTAAACCTTTGTAGAATGCATTTATTGGCAATAAAATATCGCATTATATGAAACGACGGTAAAATCAATCACTTATCAATTTGTTCTGATAATAAAACATTGCGCTTAGGTATTTTTATTTGTAATTACAGAATTTTTTGCTGTTTTACGTAATGTAAATATAATTTGAAGTTAAAGTTAAAGTTGAATCATTATAAGTTTTTTTCTTGAATGCAATGGGCTCATTTTTGTAAAGTTTAACTTTGAGTATTAATTAAAATAGTTGCACAAACTTAATGTCAATTAACATAAAAGCGAGTTTTGATAGAGATCCAATTTGCTTGTGATTACGGGTCCGGAATCGCAATCTCACGATAGGGATTGAATGATCCGTAATTAGAAAATGTGCACAGAGAAAAATGAAAGTGATGAAGAATATCGAATCCTAAATATAGGCACCCATGACCAATATTGGTACCTTTTTGAATAGTAAACCTTATGGTCTCCTTCCATCTTCTATTTCTTCTTCCGTTTTTATGACGGATTTAACGAAAGTTGGTAAAATAACCTCGTAAGTACCTACCTACAAAAGGCATATTTCGCAATAACCTAGTTCCTACATTGCCTTGAACTTGGACGTGATTTTTCTTAATGAATGCAAAATTTACACTTGTTGTTTAATTTACTAAGCTGTTTATTCCGCAAATACGGTCTAATTTATGCTGAGCTGATCATTCATTAGATTGTATTGAGGCAAAGATAAATTCCTTTACCTTTACCTATGATTGTGCGATTTATAAGGTAAGCCTTATAAAGGCAATGCAAACAATATTGTGTTTAGTATTATTTGCACATTTCATAAAAGGGTTATGCATATATTAAGCTTTATGGTACTCAAACCAGAGGCAATTAAAAAGTGTGCCGTGTACTCAAAGTAACTTATGAATATTGAAATAAATTAAAGGAAAAAATGGAGATTTTTTTTACAAACAAAAAAAGGCGATGTAGAGTTATAGTTTAACTTTTGAACCAACGTCAGAGAAGAGCAAATAGATACGTATACTAAGATGAACACAGTCCAAATCCCCTTCATTTGGACTGTGAACACTCAAGTTTAAACGAATAGCCAAGTGGCACTGGATAGAACAAGATGGTAATTGCTACACCGACAAAATGCCCGGCACTTAAATTATGGATAGAGATGGTTGGATCTACAGTTGGATCAATTATGTTGTGAAAGAGTCTGAGATGAATATGATTTGATTGTACAAGAACTCATTTATTGCAATATTATTGACAGGTACGTAAAATATGGGGAACGTGGAATTGCGGACACCAGCCTGTTATACATAAAACATATTGTGGTTACCTCCTAACATCCATTTTATTCAGGCAAACATCTCATTGAAATATTTTATACGCGGGTAAATGGCTGGCGTCAACAAAGAAAGTAAAAGTCCTTTATTGTTCTGTATCCTGTGACTTATAACGATTGTTGTTGTAGATGTAGGTAGCAAAATGTTTGTTGGTATAAGAAATGTATAGAGTAATTAATCGTAATGCTGATTATAAAAGAGAAGTTGTAATCAAGGATAGTGTTAAAATGTATTGCAGCGAGCTTTGTACACAATCACAATAATAAATACAGTTGATTTCACAAGTAAAATGTTTAGGGTTATTTTAAACCAGTTTAGACTTAGTTATGATAAAATTAACTGAACACTTTTGTGAAAGGAAACAAAATGTTTTTTGTTACACTTTAAGAATTCACTAAACAATATAAAAAATTTATAATTCTATTTACCTACCAATTAATTTTTAACTTTGAACCTGGGAAACCAAACCTATATTTTTAACTGCTTTAATATTCACTATGTATAATAAAAAATGGCTCCCTACCTCTGGTTAAGAATCACCTCCACTGCAGGGTTCACAAATTGTCCTATCCCCAAACGATACTCAACGTGTCTCACTACAGACTATCTACGAAACTCCTGCGCAACAGTCTATATACACGCGCATGACGTCAAGCGTCGTCACCGCAGTCTCATAACTACATTAGTATGCAAATCTTATTTTAAAAAACTGCAAAGAACATTTTGTTTATTTTCTACACATTTCCCAAAATCGATTCCCGTAATGGTAATACAAATATTCAACAGCATCATGAGGAGGAAATCATTTTTGTGTTGGGAAATATAAAAATACTTATTGACAGAAAAGTCTTGGTTGACTGTTTAAGGAAGTTATCTAATTACGTCAAATATGTTTTGTTTACTAAGCGTTATTTAATGAGATTATGTATCGTCGTGATCAGATGAAGGAAAAATAATATTTATATATTTATTTGCTACTTATAAAACACTGGTTAGTAGGCATGTATTCAAACATGACACAGTGTTAAAACATTTACCCTGTAAGGGCAGTGCAAATTGTACAAAAGTATTACTTATTATAATATTGATTCTAATTGTTACAATTTACATTATACTAAACACTAACAAATACATATAATTACAAAATTTATTACATTTTATTTTAAAATTCATTCATTCATTTTTTTTTTCATTCATTTTTCATTTTATTCATATAGGTAATTTAGTTTAGTCATTTATTATTTCACATTTATGTCAAGCATAAATGGACTGTTTATCATTTAGAAATTGTAAAGGCTAAGGGCCTTACAATTTCTAAATGTCCGCTTTTGTTATTGTTAATTCTAGTAATTATTCTGTCTAAAAATACATTTAAATGTTTATTGATGACAGTGTGGGTTACGCTGTTTCAATATATTTGACGACTAGAATCAACAAAATTAGCGTTGCCTTTTGGTAAATTATTCTAAACCAAAGTGCTATACTTACTAGAATAGGCGATCCACTGCCAATCTATCGTATTTACTTTTATAATGGAAGAATCTGCTAAGGAGTCCTTGTAATAACAAGACATCACGACATTTAATTGCACGTAGTGCCACGTGAGTGTACAATTAATGCAATAATGTAATTATTTCTTTGATTACCACTGTTATCAAAGAAATACCAATCGCAATACCTGTTTGATAACTATCAAACAGGTATTGCGCGTAGGGTCATCAGTATTTGCTTTTTATTTTTGTTCTTCTTAGCCTGTTGATGACCAACTGAATTAGAATTTAGCTACGACGCTGCTGTATTTTTATCCTGGTGTTTTTTTTTTATCCTGGTAGCAAAGCAGGAAGAAAATCTCTTCTCTTCTCAACGTTCTTTCACTGCTGAGAATTGTGACTCTGTCTCAAATTATCAACGGTCTTCCTCCATTTGTTACGATCAGAGGTCTGGTGGAGTGCGGCGCTGATGAGTATCTCCAATTGCTAGGATATTTGATCCGACCACCTTTTTGGGCTTCAGCCTCTAGGTTTTTTGCCCTCTATTTTTCCAGTCACCATTAAACGTTCCATGTTGTTGGTATATTAATATACGTCGGCCACGTTGCCCGCAGAGGTGCGGGGAATGTGACCGAAGTGTCTCACGTCACGTTGCAGGCAGTTTGAAGACGGTTGTTGTGCTTTCTCTAATTTGAGTTGTTTAAGGGTTGTGCAGTGCTGTCTGTCTTGTCCTTAATAGGTGGCGCCAGGACCACAATTCAAAGTCGTCGTCGGATCCTCGAGAAATGAAAGTAAAATCTCAAAAAATAAGCTAATGTTTTTCAATTAAGGTAGTTTTTAACCGATTTCTAAAAAAGGAGGAGGTTCTCAATTCGATGTTTGTATTTTTTTTTTTGTTTGTTTGTTCGCGCATAACTCCGTCGCTTGCCAACCGATTTGAAAAATTCTGTTTTGTTGGAAAGGATATAGGTACTTCCCAAATGGTCCCATAGAAATTTTGATAAGATCTGATGATGAGTTTCAGAGACAGACAACGGAACTCTTCAATAAATGCCAGCAAATCAACGGCTATTGCTGCTATCGCGTATGTATGTATTGTTTACGCAATCACAGAACATAACGTCACGCCTGTACGCTCTAAAGCGGTACGCAAAGTAGTTATTGGGGTACCTCTAATCTTGTAAGTGTATACAAATTTGTGTAGGGTAGGTACAACTAAAATGTGAAAAATAAAAACTTTTTTGAAAAAAAAAACAACCGACTTCCAAAAACGACACTACAAAGTGAACAATAACTTTAATTTCGGAAGTCGGTGTCGTTGGGTTCGCATTTTCGTTGTTTGACATCGACTTCAAAAAAGTTTTTTAATATATTACATTTATTTTGTTCAATCAACGATCAATTGAGGATTATCTCCTTATTCATCTGATTATGAAAACGTGAGAATAACTCAAAAATAAGCTCATTTTTTTCAATTAAGGTAGTTTTTATATATTACATTTATTTTGTTCAATCAACTATCAACTGAGGATTATCTCCATATTCATTTGATTATGAAAACGTGAGAATAAAAGCTTGAGCTTGAATGTTTGAATACTATACCTACTATATTATTATACAGAATTCAAACATTACTTTGAATACTATTCACTTGGATTTCCTTAGCTTCGCTTGCCGCGTCGCGTCGCTATCGTTATTCGTCTTTCACAACCTCGGTCGACCACTCTCTCGCGTTACCACTGACGTTTCTGTCTCATCATAATGCAATAAGTCAAAAAAAACAACAAGAGAGAGAAAAACTAATAATGTAAAGTAAAAAATGAGCTTATTTCTGAGATTTTACTTTCCATTTCTCCGGGATCCTGGAGACCGGAGACCTGACTTTATGGCCGTGGGACTACCTTGGGGGTAACCTTTCAAACAAAAAAGAATTTTTAAAATCGGTCCAAAAATACTCATACGAACGAATTTTTCATAACAGCGCCTGAACTATTTTTAATGCAATCCAAACTAATATTATAATTGCGAAAGTAACTCTGTCTGTCTGTCTGTCTGTCTTTGCTTCACGCCTAAACTACTGAACCGATTTGTGTGAAATTTGGTACAGACATAGTTTGGAACTTGAGAATGGACATAGGATAGTTTTTATTACAAAAAATAAAACAAAATTTATTCCGGACATACAGCGCCATCTATTGGTCAAGAGTCGGTGTCATCTATTGGTGAAGTCACTATTCCACGCGAACGAAGTCGCGGGCAAAAGCTAGTTTTTCCATATGAAGGTGTAAAAAAATGAAGTTAGGGAGTATGCCATATTTTTTTATACATTTTTATCTTTTTTTTGAGATACGTCACTTTGTTATAGGACGTGGGGTAATTTTGTATGGATTGTGATCCGTCTTCTTTGTTCGATTGGTGATATTTTTGTTCAGTTGAGTAGTTGAGTCATCGCTGTTTCGTTGTTTGTGTTTTCGGCTTCGAATTTCTAGTTTGCAGCTATCTTTAATGGAATCATGGAAAATAACAAAAATAGGTAAATAGTAGACTAGTAGGTCGTTTGTGTGTTAAAAGAATATTAAGTGTAGGTATTCAAAATTGTATTGTGTAAACATTTTCCTACAGCTTCCAGTGAAAATACACCTTTATAATGGACGCGAGAAAATGGGTTGGTAAGAGAAAACGAATTAAATTCCGGTGTGATTCTGGAAAATATTTTAATCTCTTCTAATGCTTACAAAGACCATTTATTTTAATAGAAATTATCGCTGTTTTCTAAACGTGCCATCAGCTGTTATTTAACGCAGTTTACGTACCTACTTATAATATCATTTTAATTACACAATCTATGTAATAGATTAATAGAACAACGTTTTCCAAGATGTGTAATTATAAAAGTGATAGGCACCAGAAGACACGGTTTAACTTACGTTTAAATTATGCATTTCTTTTGCGTATGTTAGTTAGAGTTTATATACGCAAATGCATTGATACCTACTTGTTTATGACAAACTGAAAGGAATGCAAATCGATACCGGTAATTTGATCTTTTGTATTTGAACTACATTATACGTATACATCGTTGAGAAGAAGAGTAGAGAGACAGAAGAGAGAAACGTAATAGTGCAGGGTACAGCTTTTCTTTGTTTCTTTCTCATATATACAAAGTGTAAGATGTAAAAGTGAAAGATTTTAAAGGCTGGTTCTTCGGTGCGTCATTTAAGTACAGGCGCCAGCAGGTTAAGCTACCCGAAACTGTCAAATTTTCCCAATCAACCTTGAACCTTAATACTTTAGCGATAAAGTTGAAAATCTATTAAATATATTTGACAGATTGTAGTACCTTGATGTGCTGTGTCTGTACCTCAATTTAAGGGGCTAAGGCAATCGCGTTTTAAACAACATACTTAGGTAATTAGGTACACAGGGTGGAAATTCCTCAATTTCCACCAGAGAAAAATAACATAAGAGATGTACAAATATACAGTTGAAAACAGACTAACTTTGGTCTTTGGCGTCTTCAGAGGAAAATCAAGAATTTGCAAAGACATCACAATCTAGCAGAGTGTTGTTTTCAGGAAAATTCTCTGAATGAATGGCAACTTCTATAAAATCAAATAGATAATTAAACGCTTTTGGTACCCACTTAATTTTAGGGTTACAAAGTGTTTCTCTCGTAGTTTACAAACAAAAAGAAAGGTAGAACAAAAATATGCTGAGAGCGCATTTTGCTAGAAGTTCGAAGTAAGCATTGTGTCGACTCTGTAAGCGTTCTGCGCGGATATTTGCGAGGTCTGCAATAATCAGAGCGCGTACTTAGACACAGACACATTGTTTGCCTCGTTTTATTTGGCAGAAATTGACTGCCTTCTTGCCGTGAAAACTTAGGTGAAGTGAGCGTGGAGTGAGCTGTCATCCCAACTAATGCTAGGGATTGACACTATTGACAGCTCACTCTAAGCTCACCTCACCTAACTTTTCACGGTGAGATTTTTACAGAATCGATCGGCTGCATTGCAATTCTGTAAACATCTCACCGTGAAAACTTAGATGAAGTGAGCGTGGAGTGAGCTGTCATTTCAACGAATGCTAGGGATTGACACTATTGACAGCTCACAGGTGATCTATTCTGTAAAAATCTCACTGTGAAAAGTTAGCTGAAGTGAGCTTAGAGTGAACTGTCAATAGTGTCAATCCCTAGCATCAGATGGAAATACAGCTCGCTTCTAGCTCACTTCACTTAAGTTTACACGGTGAGTTTTTACAGAATCGATCGGCTGTCATCCCATCCGTTGCTATAAGTCATCCGTTACTATACAGCGTGGCGCTTTAATGGCGACATTAATTTAACACACGTATATGGTTTTGCGTTGTAGGTTTATGAATATATTTTAATTTAATTAAACATTAATATTCATTTATTTATTAACAATTTTATAAAATAGCATCTTAGAGCAACCTGACTTAAAGAACTGTAGCGCAGGGGTCATTTGCCGGGGTCACGGATCATAACATCGCATCAATGTAATTAAAACAATTAACGAGCAAAGAGAAGGCGAATTGAAGGAAAGAGAGAGAGCCCTATGTCGACGTGCGGCGCAGGTGGAAGTTTTCAAGTTACGATTTTTTTTATGTTGTTATAAATTTTATGATTACTGGCCACTAACCCTACCCGTGTGTTAAATTAATGTCGCCATTGTAGCGCCACGTTGTATAAAATTCTCGTGTCACAGTGTTTGTAACAAAACTCCTCCGAAGCGGCTTGACCGATTCTTATGTGTGTGTATATTCAGTAGGTCTGGGGGGGTTCGGTCGGTTCCGATCCTAGACTCCCACACTATTTCGAATATTGACTATGCTCCCGACCCAACTGAGCCGATCCGAACTTTTTTCGCATTTTTCAATATTATTCGGTTCGGCCATGTGTCGGTCCGATCCGAACATTCGCACTTTGCACTTCGGAGTAGGCCCCCTGAGAATAGGAGGTAAACTTTTTTTATAAGGGTGGTCCACCCCAATTTTTTTTTGTCAATTTTGTTTTGTTTTATTTTTTTTATGATTCGAAATTCAAAAATACATACGACCCTAAATTTTCACCATTCTACCACCAACCCCTATTTTTTAATAGCGATATTAGTAGGTACCTACTATAATAATTTTCTACTTTCGGCGGTCGATAATTATTGATCAGTTACCACTCGATCAGTTATTCCCGCCAGGCGTCTACCGGTGTCACTTCTCACTATCGTAAACAGCCGGTCGATTCTGTAAAAATCTCACCGTGAAAACTCAAGTGAAGTGAGCTTGATGTGAGTGGTCAGTAGTATCAATTCCTAGCATTATTTGGAATGACACTAGCTCACTCCACGCTCACTTCACCTAAGTTTTCACGGTGAGATGGTTACAGAATCGCACTGCACAAAGTAGTGATGAAAATGAGAACGAAGCCGGTCTCCTGTCTTTCTCACACAATAAGCTTTCTCTTACTCACTAAAGTCAAACCGTTTTCGGCCATTGTTATTAATTGTGCGTAAATTGAAATTCACTAGCAGACAACTACACAAACGTTCAGCTCAATTATATAATAAAATAAACAAATACGTGTATGTTCATAATAAAAATAGGTACAATTGTAAAACAAGCTTAGTAAATTGGATTAAAACACTTTCCTATGATAAAACGGAGGCTCTGTTACAACAGATTGAGTAATCAGACAAATCACACATTATTCATACACCTCATTCTATTATATTAATTCATATTCACATCAAATCACAAACACCACATTCACATCACAACATACATCACATTCATATCACAACACACAATACTTTAACTTCACACACACCACTTCACGTCACAACACACACCTCACATCACGCTACACGTCACGCTTAAATTAGATATCTATACCATTGTTATGGAAGAGCGGAGCCTTCTAACACAGGCATTATCTGCCTAAAAGGAGGCTTCGAACACAAAATTGTAACTATTTGCGGATTTGTGACAAAAACTTTTTTTTTTTAAATCTATTTTATAGTATATGTATCATCAATTTGTAGTGCTATAATTATTTATTCCCATTTTGCTCAAGATAGTTTTAACGTTCAGTTAATTAAGTGATCTCATATAAATCAATAGTTTTCAATACGTGTCACGAACTCAGCCAACAACAACCATTGTGTTACCTCTATAAAAAAAAAGAATATTTTAATATATTTATTAGTTTATTTAGGTATTATTAAACGAAAATTAATATATATACGACGGGATCCCGTAACAGGTACTTCATTCATTATGAACAAAACTAATTGTGGACATCATTACTTAATTTGAATAGTAGATTTTTTGTTTCGAATAACATGATAGAGGCGCCTCGATGTAAATACATCTTGGAATATTGTATAATGTTATAACCCACACACTACACTCATCCCTACTTATTATTTTGACAAATGTCAATGTCCTAAGTCCGTGCTAAAACATATAAGCATTTTGAATTGCTTAACTGCAATGGCGATTTAAAGGGAATGGAAGGCTAATTTTCTAAACTTTCTAAAGCAAGAAGGAATCTTACCCTTTTGAAGTTTACTTGAAACTTTTACAGGCGTAAGTTCATCTCTATTGAACGTCCCAACAGCTAAGCCTACCTCTATGAACCATGGGCGGTGCTTGGGGCCATTTATCTGCCATAATTAAGTACTTACCATAAACGTAATTATGAGTTTAAATAACATGTTTACGAGATGTAGATCCGGAACTGTTTTTTTGGCAAAAAGGCGTCGATACGCATGCACAGCGTAATATTCGTGTGAAAACTAAAATTGGTTGCAGTCGGTGAAAACTAAAGTTGTTTTTAGTTGCAGTGATGATGTCTCAGTCCAGCATTACATTTGGATGACCTAAAAATATGTCCTACACAATAACTGGACTTTATGAGAGGTCATCGACCTTCTTAAACTTACCACTAAACTACCAAAAAAAACCCTAATTCTCAACAAACCTATTCCCAAGCCCAAAATAACTCTTTTGTCATCGTGTTAATGACATTGATCAAAGTTTAAAAATAAACTAGCTTAAATTTAGCCGGTTTTTTCCGATACATATAATTAATGTTTGTGTGCCTGCTGGTACATTTCCACGCACTTGACGTCAGAAGGCGGCCTTCGGGATTTTTTATTTTACCTGACCTGAGATTGCACCTGGGTCTTTTTGCACGGATTCTCAGTGCATTGCCCTTAAGAAATAAAGTGCAATGGTAGCAATTTTTTTTTGGGGGTAAACTTGATCTTGGATTTTATTTTTGGTTGGACGATAGCTACAAAAATCCGTACCTGCGTTTTATGAATCTTTGTTAATCGCAGTTTGAAGGATAGCTAGAAAACCAAACGCGCCACATGTGACGGCTATTTAAAACATTTTGCAATCTGCGTCTTATCTCGCACTCCTAGGCGTACTAATCCATAACCTAGTGTAACAGTGTCTAAAGAGTTCGCGGTCAAAAGAGGGACTGCCCTATCACTATGCGTGGCAGATAATAGATAGAAGGTAGGTATTAGAGGCTACTTTTAGAACAAAGGAGAAGACGCCCAAGTACCCTTATTTTGTAATACACTATCAATGACAATCTGAATGATATTGCTAATCCATTGCTTCACATGTTCGAAAAATGTGTTTGCTTAACAATGTAATTAATAACGCAATGAATGTTGTTGGACTGTCAAAATTAAAACCATTGCGAGTGTTAGTTGTCGTTTTGAATGCATTATTTTTTTGCTGGTTGAAGACTGAGATGATTTCCTTGGTTTTTTTACGAACAGATACAACTTAAATTGTTTAGAACCAGATAATTCCATAATCAATTAACTATTATGTATACCTAATATAACTACAAAAATAGGAACTGCACCCTAATTGCGTAACACGCGATCAATCGGAATCTGAATCATTTTGAAGCAAATTGCTAATCCATTGCTTCATAAGTTCGAAAATTTGTCTGCTCAACACGTAATAACGCAATGAATGTTGTTGAACTGTCAAAATGAAACCGATTCCGATTGATCGTGTGTTACGCAATTAGGGTGCTGAATTTGTTACGACCTTGTATCAAAACACATCTAACATAATTAAAACAAAAACATGAAGAACTGTTATTTATGGTCTTATTTAGAAGTATAATAATAATATAATATATTAAGAAGTTCCATATCCACTGAAAATGTTGGGGCCTCATCTTTAGCTGAAAATGAGGAAAAGCCCTCTTCATAAAGCCTCTCTATTCATAATAAATAATTTATGTTCGGCGAAGGAAGATAAAACTGTATTAAATATTTGGAGCTTACAACGTAGATAGCGGAAAATGAATAAAACACCTCTACTGAGTTATCTTATAAATGAATTACTCGTTTTGACCTTTGAACAACGTTAGATATTTAATTTTAGAGCAAAGTTTGTATTTAAGGAAAATCTCGCAGCTATAAATAAGTGTAGGTATTTACTATCATGTATAAAAACACGAATGAATTGCCATACTATAAATCCAATCACCCGTTCTGCTTAAATTATATTAAAAAGATACCTACTATTCCTGTTTAAATATATTAGGTAAATATGAAAAAAATGTATAGTTCTAAGATAGGAAGACACGTCTGTATGTACAGACGCCAGCACATCAAGCTACTACAATCTGTCAAATTTCTTTAATAGATTTTACCGGTGCCTTACGGTGATCGTACCGGTGGACGTGTACCACCCGCCGCTCGAGATCTCTGTGAGTACACACACGCGCCTGCGCTGGCACCCCGGCTCAGCAGGCCGAGCTGCATCTGACGGTAAAGCATGTGCACCAGACGGTTGGAACTTTAATAAAGCTAACTTTTTGTTATTGTACTCCTTAATGGCAGCCGTAGACTGGACTCCGTTGTATGAAATGGACTTAGAAGCAGGTTTAAATTATTTTTATAATATTATTAATTCTATTATAGATGACTGTGTTCCGAAAAAAAGCGAAGTCGTGTAAACTCAAGATACAGTTATCCTGAGTGGTACACTGTTGAAATAATTCGCGACATAAGATTGAAGGCTTTACTGCATAAACAGTACAAGGCAAGCGGGTCGAGGGTCGATTACGAAGCGTTTGCACGATGTAGAACCAACATTAAAAATATGTTAGTAGTGGCACAGGAGCAATACCGGAACCGTGTTCAAAGTGAAATGTTGAGTGATCCTAAATCTTTTTGGAATTATATCAAGTCTAAAAGAAGTAGGAGAAGCCCGCAAGCGATTTTGAAAGACGGGGTGGCATTGTCTGGTCAACAGTCTGTAGAGGAGTTTGCGAAGTATTTTTATTCAGTGTATAGGGTGGAGCGACTGAAGTTGGATGTGGACGCGGCTATAGCTCAAGCAGGTAGCGAAAACGGAGCAGCGCGGGTGCACTTGGACCAATTACGGTTAGTAGACGTATGTCGTGCGCTTCAAGATCTTAAGCCGATACGGTCCGCAGGGCCTGACGGTATTCCACCCTACATAATCAAGGATTGTCGATTGGTGCTAGCTAAGCCGCTACTTTATATTTATAATCAGTGCCTAAAAGCTGCCGTGTTTCCGGAGAGGTGGAAAGTGACCCGAGTTGTTCCGGTTCCGAAGGGAGGGTCGGCAGAATCGGTGGATGGGTATAGGCCAGTCGCAGTATTGTCAACGCCGGCAAAAATATTAGAAACTGCTATTCACAAGAGCATATACCTTCAGGTGAGCGCGCAGCTGTCAGACGCTCAGCATGGGTTTCGACCGGGAAGAAGTACGACCAGCAATCTTCTTTGTCACATGGCTCAACTGGTGCCGACAGTGGATGGTGGGGGACAAACTGATTCTGCTTACTTTGATTTCAGGAAAGCGTTCGACCTAGTCGAAAATGACATGTTGCTTAAAAAGTTAGCAGGGGTTGGTTTCACCCCACACTCACTCCAGTTTTTTGCCAGTTATTTGAGGGACAGGCAACAATATGTGGAATATGCGGGGCACGTGTCGGATCCGTATTTCACGAGGTCCGGGGTAAGCCAAGGTAGTAACCTTGGCCCTTTGGGTTTCCTTCTGATGGTAAACGACCTGCCAGAAGTAGTTCAAGACGCTAGTTGTTTGTTGTTTGCGGACGACCTCAAATTGTCCCTCGCGGTAAAAGGCGGTGAGGACTGTGTCAGGCTGCAGAGGGACATTGATAGAGTAGTGTGCTGGAGCAAGGAAAACCTCTTACAGTTTAATAGCTCGAAGTGTGTGACCATCACTTTTTCTCGCGCGCACAGTCCCATAACACACACCTATCATATTGACGGGTTGCCTATGGCGCGGGTCACAGAAGTCAAGGACTTGGGAGTAGGTTTTAACACAGGTTTGACTTTTCGTGATCACATCATGCGTAGCTGTAAAAGAGCGTTTAGAAATTTAGGTTTCATGCTTCGTACGGTCAGAGGGTTCACGAATGTGAAAGCTATTATAGCATTATATAATGCATTGGTGAGGAGCCAGTTAGAATGTAATGCAGTCATCTGGGCTCCGCATGAAGCTAAATATAGTCTTATGCTGGAGAGGGTACAAAATAAGTTTATAAGATATTTATATAAGCGTTATTACGGAGTCTATCCCTTTTACCCGTTAATGTATCCAACCTTATTTATTTTAGGTATGGTAGGATACAATGAGCTAAGGGTTAGGAGGGATCTTGCACTCACCTCATACATATTTAAATTACTGAGAGGGAAGGTGCATAATGCAGTTATTTTAGAGCTGGTGAGTCTGTGTGTTCCGGACAGGTACGTGTGGCGACGACGGCAGCCGCCACTGCTAGTGGAACCGCGCGCTCGGACCAACCTTTTGAGGGAGGCGCCCCTGACGCGCGCACTCCGCACGCTCAACCTCATAGCGAGTGGGACGGACTTATTCTGTTGTTCTCTGAGTGAATTCACAAGGAATGCATTGTTTATAATAAGTTATAGGTGTTAGTATAGTGTAAGTTAGGATAAGCGCATTTATCGCATTGGGTTATATCCTGTAATGGTAAATGTAAGTAGATGAATAAATAAATAAATAAATTTTCAACTTTATCACTAAAGAATTAAGGTTCAATGTTGATTGGGAAAATTTGACAGTTTCGGGTAGCTTGACCTGCTGGCGTCTGTACTAGGAACTCAATTTTTCTGCTCAAACCCATAAATCTATAATTGTAAAAATACCCCCAGTATAATAAAACAATAATAAGTGAATCGAGAAAAAAATATTGTTCAAAGATAAGCACGTCACCAGATACTAGGAACTCATTGTGCCTGCATCCATTGCACCTTATTGTCTGCATATCGGTGCGCATTCTATGCTTAATACCAAGGGAAATATTTGATAATAATAAATAATAAAAATATTTATTTCAGGTAAAGAACTTCCATTAGTTAGTACATACACGTCTAACATCAAATCAAATAAATTCAGATAAAATTCAAATTAAATTAAATCCTAATTTAATAGATCCTCTAAATCTTTTTGGTCAACTAATGCTGATCAAGTTTTTTTTAGCGTTTTTTTGGGTACATATTTGAATGTCGAATATTAAAATACCTACGTGTAAAATGTCAACGTTCAAAACATCGAAAATTTAAATATAGATTATATCGTTAAATCGAAAATTGTTATACCTAAGCTTAAAATGTCTGACATTGAAATGCCGAGTGATAAAAATATCTAATGATTAAAAATATGGATAATCATTATACCTAAGTTCAAAATGTCAACATGTAATACACTTTAGTTCAATATATTTACGTTAAAAATACCTACTAGTTAAAATATCGATCTTGATATAGGAAAAAATGTCGGTAGATTTGAAATTGTCACACTCTGCCAACGCATAAGTCAACTAGTCTGTCCACTGCAAACGTTTAACGTATTGTTTAGCGAATACTTAATTATTATCATGTCGGATCACGGATTAGAAGTTTGCATGCAAGCGAGCATGCATCATGCAGCAGGCATGGTTTCTGTCACGGCTCCGGCGCTGCGGGGCTCCGGCGGTCCCACGCGAGCTTATCGTCGTCGATCCACCTCCGCCTCAGCTCGCGGGCCGCCTCGCCCCTCCGCGCCTACGCGGGCTTAGATTACACTCTAGGGGTAGGGCAGACAAGAACACGTGGAGTCGGTTTTGCAGCGATTTGTTTCTGTCACTAATTTTTGTAGCACAACATATAAATAAATATCGATATAAATTTAGGACATTCGATACTCTGTACTTCGATATTTAAGTCATTAGATAATCTGTACTTCGATATTTAAGCCTTTTGATGTCATGTTTATCGATAATTAGATTTTAGATAGGTATATTGGACGTAGGTTATCTAACTATTCGACAATTTAAACTTACGTTATTTTAATTTTCGGTTTTGTGGTCGTTCGATATTTAAATTTTCGATGTTTTGGACATTTTACACATAGGTATTTTAATTTTCGAAATTCAAATATGTACCCTATTTTTAACTATCTAGCCTTTTTTGAAATTGTCCATAATTAAGCTAAGCTAGGACACCCCGACCAAATGGGTGAGGTTAGGTTAGAACTGTGTGTGACCAACCACCCACGAGTAAGCGTAGTAAACAGCGCCGGCGAGCGCTACATATAAGTTGGTCGCAGTTACTAAACTCGACCTCACAGAAAGACGATTGAGCATACGGTATCAATTAGTGTTTTATAAATCGAAATACATGTCTTAGTACCAACTAGTGCTATGAGAATCCCAGATCTACCATGATAATAAGAGCATTCAAATCGGTTTGAGTGTCGTTACTTAGATGTACGTCCGGCGCACCTCGCACCACCGATACCACCTTGCTGATATCGTCTACTTAGCCTTTCCCAAATATGTTGGAGCTAGCTTCCAGTCTCACCTGAATGCAGCTGAATACCAGTATTTAAAAAAGAAAGAAAGACAGAAGAAAGAAAACCAGTATTTCACATGAAGCGTCTGCCTAACTGACCGCCACAACTCAGTTACTGGGTCATATACCTGTTCAATACCGCTTGGTAAGACTGTCAGACTTTTGGGTTTCTCGTAACGACTACCAAAGATTCACGAAAGAAAGACAGAAGAAAGAAAACCAGTATTTCACATGAAGCGACTGCCTAACTGACCGCCACAACTCAGTTACTGGATCATATACCTGTTCAATACCGCTTGGTAAGACTGTCAGACTTTTGGGTTTCTCAGGACGAACCGCTTAACGTGCTTTCCGAGGCACGAAGGGGTCTTGATATGTAAAGATGGTCACTCATCCCATACAAACCGCGTAACCTCATCGATCGACCTGTGCGGCTGTTATTACTTAGCTGATATGTATTTGGCTAACATGTATTTCACCATTGACGAAATGCAACAGGCAGTTAGATTTTTCGTAGATTTCCATAATTATATGCAAATGGATAAAATATTTTCATGAAGGTTACCTGGCGATTTATTCATGTTTATGTATTTATTGACCTGTAAAACAATCGGACGAGTCAACGTTGCATGTAATTATGAGTTATATATAACTAACGGTTACGTTTTTTTTTAAATAATTTAATTTACGTCTTGGTTTTTACTTTTTCCATAATGTGGTTGAAAACTATTGCGTTGTAGTTGTTTGTGATAGAAACTAGAACGCAAGGCATCAAATATATGTCAGTCTCACTATTTACCAATTTCTCATTTGTCCGGCACCAGTAAAGTATTGGTCGTGAAGTATCCATAAAATAAGGACCATAAATTCTTCGCTCTTGAGTGTTGTAAAAATCGAATACAGGATTAAGTACAGCAGCGTCCTTCTTTCTGCTGTAAAATTATAGATCTGATCAGAAATCCTTCTGCAAAGTGTGATTGTAGCTTATAGTAATATCTGTGATCGTTCAAAAAGTGGTCAATGTACCACTAGTTTACAGGCTCATGATATCAGCACAAGAAACAATATGGAACGATTAAGTTCAAATTGACTGGTTATATTGCTGTAAGTAATCTACTGTCCACCCTTAACATACCATTATTTTTCTTTTACGACACAAACCGGCAGAAAGCTAGTGATAAATAACTTTATAGTGTCGCTGTACCGAACTACCGACCTAGTTCATACTCAGGATTACGACTGTAAAAGACATTTTCAAGCTGAAAATAAAATTGAGACGAAGAAACTACATGCTGTCGTAAGTTTATGATTGGGAACGGAAGTGAATAAGTTTTTACTAACCGACCAAAATTATTAGGAAACTGTAAAGCAGCCAACTATATTATAGGTAAGATACTCCTCCGACCAGCCTATCCATCTGGCCCCTCCATTTTGACGTCAAAATTAAGGGACCAAGGATTTTGTTAAATAGCTACGTATACATCGAGGTAGCTAAAATTATTGCAAAGAGAGTAAATACCTAGTAGATTTACAGCATTAAAGTTTTATGCAGGCTGATTTGAAATCCAAAACTTGGGCCCTCCATCTTGACGAGCACATAAGCTTTAGCGCTTATTAATTCAAGTATTTCTGAAACTCCTACGAAAAAATCGATCCTTACAAAAGTACATAGCACCGCAGTGCGGTTCAAAAGACAGTTATGAGGCGCTAAAGTATCTTTAGCATGATAGTGTTCACAATCCTTAGCTAACTGCACAATGAATATCAAATTGCTTCTTGTACTGTGAACATAAAATGTAGTGAACATCGGGGGTAGCAGATCGATGTAATATTGTTTACAGAGCTATTGCGTTTTCATTAATATCATTTATCATATATGTAAGTAAACAAGAATGATGATATGGTTAGAAAGGGTGTGACTACCGAGATGAAGACTAATAGAGAAGTATGGAAGAAAAAAACATGTTGCGCCGACCCCAAATAAATTAGGATCAGGAGAACGATGAATGATGATTTATGTAAACGTATCTTTGGAATTTATTATAAAGAATGATTGCTAGTCAAGTCAAGCCAGTGATTGTCGGTAGTTGAACTAAGTAATAGACGTAGCAATTGTTATTATTCTTCGTTAATGGTAATTAGCTGGACCCAGAAATCCAGTAACAGTCACATCGGCTATTTCTGGTTATCGGAGTAAAAAGGTTCAATTCGTAGGACAAGGTCATTGCGAAGGCAGCACGTGCTGACTTTTCACCACGAGGAGTTATTACCATGTCCAGTGACCCGTGTTTCCGAAGTTTAATTTCTGTATCGGTTATTTGGCAATAAAATAATCCTGCCTTGCCATGAAATTGCGAGATTGTCCCTGTATTAGACTGCAACTCTTCATTGCACATTCACTTACCTTTTTTATTTACCTCCTCAAATTTTTTCAATACTGTTAATAATTTAATAACAAGCTTGTTTCGTTGCTTTATATCATCACGCTATCACAAAAGAGAACAAGGCTGACCTTTATCTATTATCATGGCTATGAATTAACTTTTTCACAATACTGATTTGCACGTGTGTATAACTCCAGCTTCCTCATATGTGATAGAATAATTCTACCTATGCCAATATTTAAGGCATAATAGCTGCAATCAAAGTTCCCAGTCTTAATTTAGCTGCCACAAAAACAATATGAGTCGTTTAGTGTGTGTTAGCTGGAGTGAAGTAACTCCAGCTTCCTCATTCGATACAGGCAAACAACTGAGGTTAGGGTTTTAGACTATAATCAGAAAAATAAGGCATAATAGCTGCACAAGGAAGGAAAAAACTGAACGAGTGTTGAAACTACGATCAAAAACGTGTGTGTAAGCTGGAGTGACGTAACCCCAGCTGCTCATTCATATCTTCCAAACAAAGAAGATATGATTATGTATTATAGCTTAAAAAATAAGGCATAATAGCTGCCATTGGCAGCAAAATTTTAAAATCTCTGGTCAAAATAATCTATGAGTTATTAAACCAATAAATATGTGTAAGCAGCCCCAGCAGTCTCGACATTCATAGCGATCGATTCGATCAAAAATAAAACTTGCGTTTAAACTCTACACAGTGCAACAATTACTTAAAGGTAAACACCACATGAACAAAAAAAAAACAATAATAAGTAATTATGCTAGTTGTAAGCTACATATAGTACTAGTAAACTTAGTAAAATATATAACTATGTATTAGTAACATGTGCTAAATATTAAAATGTGCTCATATCTTTAAAAAGTTACGTACACACAGTCCAAAAATGTTTACAACATATCTGATAAACAGTTCAGAAATTTTCATTTTTGCTTATTGAGAGAATCAGCAAGTGAAAATCAATCATATTACTACAACTATTTAAAACCCTACAAAACCTAGCACATGGAGAGTTAGATCCCAACACCGTTCTTCTCATTGGAGGAAAAGTGCGCGGAGTGTGGGGTTTGCGCGGTTTCCTCGACGGAGCACGAAAGTTAATGAGTGCCAGCAGCGGCGGTGAGTCGATATTTCCCTTCAAGATTTTGCTAGCAAACATTGCGTCGTTCAAACATCTTCGTTCTTCTAAGGTATACATGTTGAAGAATTTGAATCTCTTTTTTAAGAACGAATTTTTTTAGTTATTCCCACAGAAAAAGCCAGATGCCAAACGAAGCGTTTTTGGACATGTTCTAGACGCAAACTATTTGTAGCGTAGTGTGTAGTGCCACACCACACTGCAAAACTCTAATATGCTACGTACTGTGGAGGGCTGGACGAGCCCTCTGAGGTAACTCAGGGAGGGAGGAATCAAACACTCTGTGATTGCTTTTATATTATATTTGTAGAACGTCCTTACATAATTTTTGTCTATCATCACTTTTCTAAACCACAGAACACTACTAAGCCGGGTTCTAAACCCAAAATCGTAACTAATATATTTGACACTAGCTTGAACGTTCGAATGTCATCCGCGCTAAATTATATCCGGCCTGCAACATATGAGGTTGCCTTCGGCAGACAAGCCTCTACAGTACTATACTCTGATAAAGTAAGATTTTAATTTTTAATTTGACGAAAACCTTTACATTGTCTTTGTAGGTTTCACTCCTAAACCCTGGTTCAGAAATACGCCACTAGTGGCGCTGCTCTGATGTCAACCTCCTGTCATGGTTGAGACAGACGCCTCTAGACTTTTCGTCAGTAATTTCATTTTATATTATTATTATTGTTGTATTGTGTTGTGATCTCGCCCTTTCGATTGTGTTTCTTATGTCTTACTCCTTCTGTGTATATATTTATATCGTGTTGTGTACGGACATTATATTTCTACAAATTCTAAGTTGACTTTTGTTTCTTGTTCGTCCGTACCTACATTTACTACTAGAACTAAATCTTATAACAAAACCCATCATCCTGGATGCTTTTTTAGAAATGTGATCTAAGTGTGGTGCAAAGGTTAGTTTTTGATCAAAGGTCAAGTATAGTGTCCACTTCATTAACTTTGTCCTCATTTATGTAATACACTGTCTTTATTTGTTATATGTAGATGGTGTGACGTAGTCTATGTGGAAGAGTTAGTACAGGATGACGCATCTATCCTTGCTATACCTGCTACAGCCAACGCTGCTACAGCAAACGATTAGGATCGATTATAATCTATATATAAAAATCAAATGCCTAATCGTTTTCATGAGAACAAACGTTCCAATCGGTTGTTCGTCGATCACCTTTACAATATCAAGTCGCTTGGTACGTGTATACGTATATACAATAGTTTTTTTATACCTAGTGACTTGTCATTGTCAGTGCTAAATTACAATATTTAGGGTCAGGGTCAAGTTAAATTACCTAGCGAAACTCCGCATACATGATGGGTATCGATATATAAACACGATAAAACAAAACATTAATTAATTTGATGATATTTTAGTGGAGTCATCGACCGCAGTTAGTGTATTCACTATATTATAAAATCTGTTATTTTTTTAATAAACTAAAAACGATAAAACATATTTTATCAACTCCTACCTCAAGTAACAACTTAGATATCGATACTCATAACGACTGCAGAGTTTCGCTGGCTAATTTAATTTGACCCTGTATATTTTAGAGTATGGTATGGTTGAGTTATGTTGAGAGGATGAATGAAGGGGAGAATATCGTGTCCTGCGCTTCCAGTCAGTTGCACGTTACAGGAACTGATGGACGCTGGTGATGGCATCAAATAATAGCCGAATTCTATCATATAGATTGCTATCGACACGCTAATAAGAAGAAGAAAGGCGATTAACAAAGGTATCTACAAGGTAGGTGTATATATATATATAATAATAGTTTTTGTTCAACATTCGGTCCGTGCGTATGTGATTTTTGATTTCAGTTTTCCGACAGCAAACTATTCAGAGGCTGGCAAAATATTAAACAGGGATGGGGTTTGGTTATAACCCCTGTTTTGTAACATACTGTCGACACGTGCTGGCTTAGGCAGCATGACCTACTTGAATATTCTAAGCGAAACAAACACGTAGGTATACAGGGTGGCAGGGACATCGATGCGCAAACTGAAACCATGAATTAAGCACATTATTATAGATTAGATTTTTTTTCTAGATCCTAGAAAAAAATCGTCGGTTATAAAAAAAAAACATCGGTTTCATAGAACAGAGCAAAACCTACGCGGTCAAAATGATAAAGCAGTTTTTTTTAATAACCGACGAATTTTTATTGGTTCCGAATCATGTACAGACACCAGCACATCAAGTTACCCGAAACTGTCAAACTTTCCCACTCAACCTTGAACCTTAATGCTTTAGCGATAAAGTTGAAAATCGATTAAAGAAATTTGACAGATTGTATTAGCTTGAAATGCTGGCGTCTCTACGTACTGCACTAAGAGCAGTGGTGCCGTGGTAACGGCCGCGACTTACGAGTTGTAGGTCGTGGGTTCGAATTCAAGCAAGCATTTTACTTTGTGTAAATTATTTCATTACCTACCACTGTTCTCAAAACGGTGAAGGATCTTGAGGAAACCGGCATGCCCTAGAACCCTAAATTCGAATACATGTGACTTCCGCCAACCCACACGGGCTCACGTGGTGTATTACGGCCCACTCCCTCTCACCGAGAGGAGGCCTGTGTCCCAGCAGTGGGAACATTATAGGCTGATTATGCATGTACGTACTGCATCCATAGTAACAGATTGCGCTATCCTGCCACCCTATATTTATCCTGCCACCCTATAGGTATTTAGGTGGCAAAAAATATATCTTACGTGTAACTTGATTTCCGCAAAGTCAGACCAAGATTTACATACCGGCAGTGTACTCAGTTTGTTAACCTAATCGTTCGTACAATGTTACAAAGAACAATATGGACTAATTATGCTGTCACCAACCCTTGTAGAACATTACAATAAATTGTTAGAGGTCTCTATCCAGCAGTGAATGTGATGTGAGTGATGAAAACTATTATGCGTTCAGGGGCAAAATGTCCAACGGTGTCAAAATGTGTGTACCTAATCATATTTTAAAATAAAAAAACGCATAAAGCATGTCTTATAATAACGAGTCTCATTAACACAAATCACAAGGTTTTTTATCCCGATTTGGAACAAATATCTGGAGGCCATATGAATAAATTATCCCGACGAGGAATAAAGCAAAAGGAAGTGGGTACTTTACTTTTTTATGTGAATTTCATATTTCTTGATATTCTAACAAATTGCGCATATGTAATTCCATATAAAACATACGACCTGTACGTGACCTATGTAAATAGATCGCGTTACTGTTAAAGTCTAGTCCAACTACTTGATATTCACAAAAACAGATAGCATAAAACATACTAATAAATTATTAGTTGTCTGAAGATTCGCGAAACGATTGTCTTCGCGCGTTATCTACGCTGCGTAGTACAGCACCTACGCGGCTGCTACGGTAAACAAACGCCCAGTGCAGAGACGCTCAAAAATGTTATTTTATCATTTGTGCTGATGTTTTTTAAGTACTGTTAATAGACAGTTTTCGTTTCGCACACAAATCCAAATGAGAATACTAGCACTCTGTGACATATTTTATCTTTTAAATATCGCAGCGTCATGCTAAGATAGGAGCCTTTTGGCCTGACATTCTTTTTAATTTTTCTTTTTGTTCCCTTTTTTTTTATTCTCATTGGTCTTGGAATGACGACATACGACACCCTGATTATGCTAACCATCAAATCTTATGAATGTGCGTTAATTAAGAGAGTTGGATAAAAAACTCATATGTTATCGCCATTCAATCTTCCACATTTAGCGCGCTAATTTATTAATTTACCTTTATTAAATCAAGTCTGTAAATGCGATAATCGCCATTTTGATGACAGTGGTGGTCGAGGCTAAAAATCATAAAAATTGGGGATTTCGAAAATCCAAACTCCACCACAGGGGCAATGAATAATACATCATTTAATTATTCGACGAATTCATCCATTGTTCATGTTAAATAAGTAGTGGTAATGTAATTTTTTGATATCTAAAGTAGAAGTTTCGCGCCAATCGTGCTTGTTTACATTTTTACTTTTCACAAAAGTCACACACACGTGTAGATAAGATGTAAAATGTGAAAAATATTATTACAAATATTATAAAAAAACACGAAAATGCCTAAATCCTAACGTAATATTGAAACACAGGTCCAATAACACGTATTATTCATTACCACTACTTAATTTGTGTTCAAGTTCAAAATCGCCGATCATTGTTGTTTTTTTTATCGTAATGATGTGCGAAAGCGATTATGCCAAACGATTTTTTTTTTAAATTTCGATTGGCCCGAGTAATTAATATGACGAATATCAGAAGTCGATTCTCAGAAATTTAAATAAAATTATTTTAAGCAATAAATACAACAAGCATTATTTATAATAATAGTTTATTAAATGCTTTCCTAATGTAATTTTAATAGCTTTTTGGATAACTGAAACTGAGTCAATAAGAGAGGATCTATGACCATAGTCATTTATTCAATTTCGCGCCGAATTGTTTCTATATTTGAATTTATATTCGGAATGCGCTCGCTATTCAAAATTATTTTTATTTATTGTACAATTATTAGTTTTTGATACTTTCTAATAGTTTGCTACAGAATGCCCAGTAAGTATACATTTTTAGGTAGGCTTAGCAAAACTTTGGGAAATGATAGATTAATTCTATAAATTGGGTATTCCGCAAACACTTTACATTTCATTATGTTTTGTTAGCTGTATGAGCTTGGTAGTTTTTATTTATATTAGTTTACTTGAACAAAATTACCCAGCGAAATTTAAAAAAAAACTGGCCAAGTGTATGTCGGACCACGCACAGTAAAAGGTCCCGTACTTGGCATGAATATTTACGCATTCACAGCGCATATCATTAATTTGATCGACTGCAAAAATAAGTTTTTAATTTCATAAACGTTCTCGAAAAAACTGTAAAAAAACCAAGTTAATTCTGCGGTTTTAAACGAAAATATCCCAGATGTTTCTAACTGACTTGGCTTTTAAAGTCAATCGTTTTTGAGATATTATCTCAAAAACGATTGACTTTAAAAGCCAAGTCAGTTAGAAACATCTTTATAATTTTAATTATAAGATCCAAAAATACCCCCACACGCTTATATGCATAGATTTTTTTCAACCCTCGGGTACATGCATGGGGAATGCTACCCCTAATTATGTTTATCGTAATTTTACTACACCATTTTGCGTGCATAGAATAAGAATACGATATAGTGTTATCAACACTCGTTAACGTCTACGAGTAAAATGGTTAATGGCATTGACATCCGAACGCACGCACAGACTGACATGACGAAATTATGGGTTCCGTTTTTTTACGGATTTTGGGTATCGACTTTACAATCGGCATGAAACTGATGGCTATGAGAATCTATTTACAATATTTTATTTATATTAATTAGGATAGCGGCCATCTTAAAATCCAGAATGTTCATCTTATTCGGTATCAATCAGCACCATCCCCCGAAAACCATGAAAATAACAACCATGACGAAAGATGGTCATGATGACTAAAACTACAGATTTAGATATCAGCCAATCTCTCGTTAAATATAAGAAATGTCTTAAAAATGTATTGTAATACGATATTTTTTTTTTAATTTTAGGTATCTTATTAGTCTTTGTTTTGATATTTTACAGAATTTGTTGTGTTTTTATGTTCCATTGTCAAAAAATTTCTTTTATTTTAATAAGTATTAGGTATTTAATTTGTTAGCTTAGTTGTTTACGTTATTGTGCATGCTGTGGTATACTGTAATTGAAGGAGTACACCTACTCAATATTTTGTCGTCCATTAATTATATGTAATGTTTAGTGTATATCTTTTGTTGGAGATCCTAAAATAAATAAATTATAATATCTTCCAACAAAAAATTAAAATTCTGTGGAAGGAGTTAAACTTTAATGCATTTAGTTTAAAATATAGATTTGGTACTACAATGCTATAGCAATGTCTTTGGCACGTGTTGCAGTACTTAGTAATTCTAATGAACGGAAGTTATACTGGATATACTGGTTATTTTAATTAATAAATGAATAAGTCATGGTTTGCTCGTTTAAAAATGATCGCAATCTCGGCTGCGATGTCCTTACGTAAAACAATTACATCTGTCATTGATTATCTCTTTTTATGTATGTTAACACTACACACGATGAGAAACAAATATTGATATATACTTGCGTATTTCGTATATCCTTCGATGGGTTTCTCTATAATTCAACAACAACACGGATTTGTAAAGAAAATATCGACTAACACAAATTTAGTAGCATTTATGGATTAATTGTTCAACAATATGGATTCTCGTGTTCAAGTGGATGCCATTTACGCTGACTTTCGAAAGGCGTTCGACAAGATTGATCATGAGTTGCTACTGAATAAAATTTCATTTAACGGTATACGTGGTGATTTGCTCCGATGGTTCTCTTCATATGTCAAGAATAGAACTCAAAGGGTCGTAGTTTACTGTTCCAGGTCTGCTACAAATAATAGTGTAACTTCCGGTGTACCTCAGATTTCGATTCTGGGACCACTTTTATTTATCTTATTTATTAATGACATGGACACTTGTTTTAGAAATTCTAAAGTCTTGCTCTATGCTGACGATCTAAAAATTTATAGGTCCATGAAAAGTTTGCAAGACAGCACATTATTACTGGAAGATCTGGATTGCTTCAGTGAATATTGCAAATATAATAAATTGCAACTGAGTCTGTCTAAATGCTGTTGTATCAGTTTCTCGAAAAATAAGAATATTTTCACGCACCCACATTCTTTGGATAATACTTCACTATCAAGGGTAACCCTTATTCGTGATCTTGGTATTCTCCTTGACGATAAACTTCACCTTGATGCACATATTGACAAAGTTGTAAATAATGCCTATCGAATGTACGGTTTTGTGATGAGATCTGCGAAGGAGTTTGTACGCCCTTTTACAGTAAGTATTCAGAACGTATTGAGAAGTTTCAAAGAAAATTTTTAAAAGCCATGCATTACCGTTGCTTCCACACAGATTTATCTTACGATTATTTGCTTAAGAAGTATAAATTACTTGACCTTAAATCAAGACGCACTCTCCTAGAAACGGTATTTTTTTTTGATTTGTGTAGCAATGTATATGCCTGTATTGATATCCGTAATAAAATAAGTTACATAGTTCCTAGAACGACAGTGAGTCGCGGGGTGCGCGCACGGCTGCTGTTTGCAGTTACCTCTTGTCGGAGTAACGCACCTGCGTTACTCCGACAAGAGGTCATGAGTCGCCGCAGGGGTGCCCGCTGGTCAATAGTCATTTTAATATTGATTAAGATTTGCATGCCTTCTGAGTTTCTGCTTTGTTTGCTTTTACTTTTATTTTACTATTTAACACAAGAAAGGTTTTCTTAACTTGAATTGTTGTAGTTTGTAGGTTTTAGTTTAAATAGCATGGTTTGTAAAGATTATTATTTTTTATGTGTATTCCGTGGAAAATGTTGTTGGTTACACGTTTGGCCGTATCTTTTTGTATTTCTTCATATAAAATGTAATGTGTCACTGTTTGTTTTCCCAAATAAATAAAAATAAAATAACTATTTATTTATAGAGAAATCCATCGAAGGCGAACCTGTTTATTTTTGTTTGTGCTTCTTCTTCATCATGTCGATGGCACGACATTATAATATAAAAATATTTGGCCTAAAAGTTCGCGACTTCCACAGCGACATTGTCAGTGACACCCCAGAAATCGCGGTGGCTGCATTTTTTGGAGTAAAAAAGCCAATACCAATGAAAAATTGTATTGTGCTCATTGTCAAAGATATTCTAAATATTAATCACTACTTTTAAGGTGGATGCTCCAAGGTATCCCGCGAAATTCAAATTTTCTTACGTTTTTTTTTTAACTAAGTTGTACGTTGATTAAAATATGATTCGCGGCCGTAGGAATTATGTATTTACAGAATTATAATCATTAGAATCAATAATACAACTTGTTAAGTTAGCATAATCCTAAAATGTCAAGATTTCATGAAATAGTAAATCAAAAATTTGAATTTCGGGCTGCCTTGGAGCATCCACCTTAACTCCGTTAATCTAAAGTGTGTAGCTAAGCTATAGTATTCTTCTTCTTCGTGTCGCTAGCACGACTGTATTTTAAATGCTGTGTTCCGAAAACTTTGCCACTTTAACTGCGTGTTTTGGGACACAGAGGGCAGGATAGGAGGTGGAGCATGGTTTGTGACATAGCACCACAATTACACCCAACTGCCGTTCCGACTGCTATAGTATAATACCCCTTTAGCTTACGTATAACTTGGTTCAATATGGCTTAAGCTATTTTGTTTAAATACGAAACATTATAGTCTACACTCACCTCCTACGAAAACAGTAGTTGGTTTGACTGAAGGCCTTATAATAAGCCTCATTTTTAAGGAACTATACTATAATTAGTGTGTTTAGGTGTATTTTTTGTATAAGTTAATGCCGAAGCTCTCGTAAACAGCGTAAAAAGTAAGTTATTATAGAAAATTAATCATTGTTGTTACTACCTTTTTTGTCAACAAGTGTAGGTGTCAGATATGTATCTATTTCATAGAAAAAAAATGTAACTTGTCAGACGGAGCAGATTTTTCGACAATAATATATTTTTTATATAGGCAGCTTGTTGTAAGCTTGTTATGAAACTAAATTTTCTGTGTAGATAACGTGCATAAAATTGATTATCTAAATTAGGACCCAGTATAAATACTCAAATAGCAATGAATCATAAACCTAGGAGAAAAAAATCTCCGCTATGCAGGAAAAACCGACAGATGCCAAGTTTGGAATCTTTTATACCATCGGAGTCTGTAATCGCAAACCTACAGCCAGTCCAGGAGGAAACAAGAGCTGAACTCATTGAAGAAGCTCCAGACAAATATTGTTCGAACGATGCTTTCAAGGCTGAAGTTGCAAGGTTCATAGAAATATCCAAATATTTTTCGAGTCCTCTTCATAAAACCGCATCGTATATCTGTGAAAATCGCCTTGTGTCCTACCCCAGTGTATTCAGATTCGAATATAAGCGAGGGGTTATAACAACGGAGCACATTAAGTTCTGCAATGTTACTCTGGAGCCGGTGTTCATAAGACTGTTCAAACTTGTTCCTGATTTGGAGCAAATCAGGTTTACGAACTTGTCCCTCTCTCGATGTAAGAGGATTCCTCCGGGCCTGTCCTTCAACTTGGGATTTGTGTACGACGATGTGAATGAAAAACCGGCGTGTAATGCGAAAATGATATTCGTCGCTTCTAGAAAAACGTCCACCCCATGCTACCAAATATGTGAAACTGAATTAGACATAGATGTACAAAAAACTCGTCTGATTACTAATTAATCAAGTTATTTACGTATTGACCGGCAATTTGGAATTCTAATTCTAGTAAACACAATGTAACTATTGTTTCAATTTACTTGCCATGTTTGCACCATGTTTCTGGTTCAACAATCATATTGCTGTTAATATTTTTGTATCATTAAAGTCACTCCTCATTTACCTGGTGCTTCTAATTTCAAACCCTCGGTGAAAGGTCGCATAACATGTATCAACTTCATAACGTCGGTACATGCTTAAGGTATGCCAAATATATGCCAGCTGCAGGTGGAGGGCTGCACGCTTCACATAAATACATTTATTAGCCCATGAACCCTTGCGTTTTATTCAGAGTGCACTTTGTTATACAACTGCACAGTTACCTATAGGTAGTTTCTTTAGTTGTGGTGTAGGTACGTTTTAGCCCATGCGTATCTCACTATCAACCACAATCTGAATCATTTTAAAGGATATTGCTAATACATTGCTTCATATGAAAATTACTTTACATGTGATAAGCTGTAATGGAAAAAATATTGTTTAAGACCACGCTACCGATTTGGGGCAACCTTTAGGCTGAGGCTACATTAGGCCGCGACGCGACCTGCGACACATGAGCGATTAAAACAAGTAAATGAATGCTCACGTATATGGCTACACCGTACATCAAATATTACTAGCGATCTTTGATTTCTTTATGCGATAGGAACAACATTACTGATATCATGGCATCGGCTACATCAACATATGAGCGAAATTGAAGCGAATTCATTAGAAAATTTCGCTTGTAATGTAGCCATACCATGTTTTTCTCGTTTCGCTCTTCCAGTCGCATCGCAAATCGCTGCCTACTGTAGCCTCAGCCTTAATGCTAGTTGTGTTGGGAATAATAAATAAATAAATATGTTCAAAAATGTTTTCTGCACAACAACGTAAATAGGGCAATGAATGTTGTTGAACTGCCAAAATGTAAGCCATTGCTACTGATAGTTTGTTACGCAATTACCCCGCAGGTTCGCACCGGCGTATTTTTATATTCAACGCTCTGCGTAGCGCCGAGAGTTGTAAATCCAATAGTGTGTGTTTTTTGACGCGCAGGGATGCGCTCTGTAATTGGTTAAACTGCAGTTCATATTTACACGAAGTATCTAATATCAAAATTCAATACATACACGAGGTGTTCGTAAGCTGGTCGTAACTGAACAGCAAAATCCCGGAAATAAATTACGGAAATGTTGTATTGCCGGTACTTTTAAATAACAACATATCTATGTACCTACAAATATTTACCCTGACCTCAAGCGTCCCCACAATTAATAAAAATTTACTAGTAGCTACAGCATGACAATGTGATTTATGCTAATTGCATGAAATATGACGTTTTTGAATAAGCGACGCACAGAGCAATAAATTCACATTTTTTTAAATCTTTTGAAGGTCGGTTGTCTGAAATATTTACAAATAGAGAGTTATTAACACTTTTTTTTAAAGTTTCAGTTTCCGTAGACGTAATACTAACCTACTCCGGCTTCTAAATCTGCGCCTAGGGGAAATGGGAGTCAAACTTTGGGCCGGAACAACCTACGTCGTTAGAATTCCATTAACAGTTTCTACCTAAAACAGCCCAGTATTGTAAGTACCTTAGTATAAGTACTAGCAAGTTTGACTCAATTCTGTACTTCATACAGCATATGCATCTATTTTATTTATTTATCACAAACACTCTCACTCACGTGCACTCTGTTCCTTTACGCTCATAATCCGATGGATACTCTCATAGGACGGCAATCCGACACGACCAGTGAGACATCAGGCGCAGGACCAACAGCTTTACGTGTTTTCCGAGGCACGGGGATATCACACCACCAACTTCCAAACTCCGGGCTGCCAACTGAGAAGTTCCTAATTGAAAAACTTAATACTTTGCCCGACCTGGGTAACGAACCCAGGACCCCATGCACAGCAGTCGCGCTTGCGACCACGAGACCAAGGGGGCATATGACCAATTATATAATAATTATGATACATATGTAGTAACATAATCACAACTTAATCGGTTACGTGCTTGTTTACATCTAATCAAAAAGTTCCAGTAATAGGATTGTGGCTATTTTGCATGTCATTGTTTATATAGGTATGTATCTATACCAGGTCAAGGCTCTTCAAGGTTAAGTACTTCATAACAATAATGCATTATGTCTTCATAAGGAGAGCTGACTCAAGAGTAAGCAAATAATGGTAACACTAGACCATATACGAAATATTGAAGGGACATGGGAAAGCTAGCTATGTACTCGTATATTGCAGCATTGCTTGATTTTAATACTCTGTCAATTAAATGTGTTTACATGGGGTGTGTTTGTGCAATTGATAATATAATATGTGGTATCATTATAATGTTGTACCTACCGTCACCTGATAATAATAATATAAGCCTGAAAGCACTACGGTAGTCGCTGTCTACTCAACTAAAAGAAACTTACCAGCTTTCCATCGTTCCCCATTATTTTGTTTGAATTGTGAGCTTTTTCCATGTAAGCAGATTTCCCATAACATTCAACTAACTTTCTTGTAACGACTAGTATTTCTTGATTTAGCTGGAGGAAGCAACACGAGAGAAAGAAGTAGAAACTATGGAGGAGAACTTTACCCAGCATTGGTAAACCGAACTTTAACAGGATGGCTGGAACATTGATGCGCAATCTGAGGGGCAGTTCTCGTAATTTTAAGAACGTTCACAGTCTGATCTGTCTCAATCTGTCAAAAATACTTCTAATTTCCCTACATTTTGACAAGTTTTTGACATTTGTTTGTCGCCGAGATGAGACTGAGACTAGATTTTGAACGTTTTAAATTACGAGAATTGGCCTTCTGTTACCATGCATTCAATACATGATTCTGAATCCGCCTGCGTTGAAAATTTATCGTCAACTATTAAAAAAAAAAACCTGTTCCATACATTTTAACCGCGTATAGGTATTGCTGTCTTCTATCAAACATCAGATGTTTTTTTATAACCGACGAAACATTTCTACGGTAGGGGTCTAAAATAGAATCATGTGCTGAATTCATTGTTTATGCATCGACATCCCTGCCAGCCTGTTTAACAGAACTAATTTAATTTAAATAGGCAACCAGTTATCTAAATCAATAATGAAAAACGATTAATTGAAAAAATAAGCAACAAGAAAGCTAACAAAAAGATAAAAACAACACAAAATAAAACAAGTAAGTTGATATAAATGACGCAAGGTCTTTCCGATTGACGTCATATTACTGGAACTCGGCTGCGTATGGTAGGTATATTATAGTCATTATTTTTCTTTTTATGCTTATTACTCATCAAATAAGGGTGCATGGCTACAGTAGTATTGCGTTTAATAGCTCGTCATCTATTACGCTATTATAACATCATTTTAATCTATCTTTAACAAAGTACACACAATAAGATATGTAGATAATGACAAAAGAATCACTTCTATAACTAACACATAACTTAAATAATACTACCGAGGTCTTTCAAGAAGTTTCTATTCCATAGTCAGCGATTACCATACTAACATTTCTTGTTTTATACGCTAAGTTGAGTGGTTTAACCGCAATAAACACAGTGGATTGTATGTCCCTATATCTTACAAAAGATATCGAGTATATTTTTTTTGGCATTCGTGGGCTGCAGCTGAAAATCAGCGTCAGGTGGTGGAGTCCGTCTCACGAAAGAAGTTTTGCAGACGCGGCGCTGCAGTGTGGGTCAGAATAACGGCTGTATTGTTGCAGAAATGAATATGTTATATATGAAAGGATTGTACCAGCAATGTACGTTTCAGAAAACTTCAAAATAAAATTTCAAACACCTTTTTCTCGAAAGTTTGTTTTTTTGACTTACGACACTATTAGGGCGGAGGTGCGATATTGCTATGAAAAAATGACAGGCGTCATTTGTTTTCTTGATTTTCTCGTTAATTACTCGTCGCATTATATTTTAAGATTATATTTTTGTGAGGTACATTCCTCTGGTAAATATTAGGTGACCATAAAATATCTATTCCATTAATTATCAGTATTCACCCGTCGTTCTGACTGTCAGGACTGCGGCTCACTTTATTATTATTATTGTTCTTGTTTCATGGAGGTACATTTAATTTCATTAAAGGTACATTAAAGTACAGACGCCAGCAGGTCAAGCTACCCGAATCTGTCAAATTTTCTCAATCAACCTGGAAACTTAACGCTTTAGCGATAAAGTTGAAAATCTATTAAAGAAATTTGACAGATTGTAGTAGCTTGATGCGCTGCCATCTGTACATTGATGGAACATTCCTTTTATATACATATAACATATTTATTTCTGCAACAACACACCCGCCATTCTGACCCACACGCGCTGCAGACATGCGACGGAGACATAAATATTTATTTAATTCTTTATGTCAATATCATACTACATAACACTGGTTAATAAAATGCACAATCTTAAATAGAGAAAGGTATGTGAGGTAGGAGGGTTGTTGTAGGAATGCTGCTAATTGCATCATCATCATCTGCTTAGCCTTTTCCCAACTATGCTGGGGTCGGCTTCCAGTCTAACCCGATTCAGCTGAATACCAGTATTTTAAATGGAGCGACTGCCTATTTCACCTCCACAACCTAGTTACTGGGTAATACGAAACCCCTTGGTAGACTGCTGCCACTGCTACTGCTGTTGAGGAATGCTGCTAACTATAGAACAATAATTAGTTTAACTTATCGCCGCGGGACTTCTTTCGTAAGACGTACTCTATACCTTGTGTTGTCATAATATCATGTGACATTATGCTGAGCTGAGGGCCTTTTAGCATTCTATGTACCTATTGTTTTCTTTCTATTTTTGTTTTTATAGTTTTAATGTGTTTTTTGTTGTAGGTAATGCCATAAGCGCATTATTATTTCTGTCTGTAACCTACCTTGTTGAGCAAACAAGCTGCATAGGATTTATGGGTGAACTGAAACTCTCGAAATAGGAAAAGTGTTTGACGTGAACCCTTCGTAAAGTAAAAGTAAACTACGCAGACCTTCTATTCAATCTTCTGGTGGAAAGTTAACTGAGTTACTTATTCAGTAAGTTTGGTGAAGTTAGTAGCCATCCTTCAATTTGCCGCCACATATTATAGCCTCAATTTACCGGCGAATGACCTCACTGTAACGTTATCTACGAAAGTAAGTTGTACGCGTGTTTTTCTGAAGAGAATTTTGTCAAACGTCACTGCCATTATTTTCATGACAGCCGACAGCCGTCACTGCGGCCGCTATATGGCGGCAACGCTCTTCTAGTAATCCGTAGCTTCACAAATTAATTACAGGAAATAGCCAGAGCACTAAACCAACTGGTAGTTATTAAGTTTTCATTTTAACTTCAGCTTCACACTTCAGACTGCTACAGCTGCAGACTTCCTTTTGTCTAAGGTGGTTTTCAAGATTCTAGCTTTAAAGTAATAAACGTAGTAGGTATGCTTTTCTTAACCGTCGTGGCGTCTACAAAGCCTCTACGCGACGTCTACGCGGCTACGGTGTGCACATGTCTGATCGCCTACCGTACGCTTGAACCTCACTCGAAAAATGTGAAAACACTCTTCCAGTGAGATTCCTTTTGGGTGTAGTTAGGTACGGTCAGTGAACTAAAGTCGATTAGCATGTTACTTTTACACATCATATAAAATGGGCACAAAACTGTTCGATACATTGTATTTCAGCATGTCATGTAACAGCTAAAGTTAACATTAATTTAATTTAACTTCTATTCGGATTTTAATTAAATATTAAACTAAATAATTAAGATTAAAACAACCTGAACCTGTTTCCGACTTTTAGTTAAGTTAACGTTTATTTGTTGTTTTCGTCAAAAGAAGATCAATGGAAATATACCTTCTACGTCTACCTGATCCGTAAGTACCGATAATACTTATAAACTGCGTAAACAAACGTAAAGCTATAATTTATTCCTTGTTCACCTTGGCGATTTTAAAACGGCTTTTCACCCTAATCGTTAATACAAAATACTACTGTCAAAAAACTATACTTACATAACATAATTAGGCACTATATTGCATAATATTATTCGTAGATAACTAATACTCACAGCTTAGGGTTCAGTAAGGACCTATGCATAATATTCTTGAACATTACTTTTTTTTTATAATGTCCTTCTGCTGGGCAAAGGCCTCCCTACTCTCTTTCCTCCTCTCTCTGTCCAGAGCTGCCAAGAACCAAACTTTATGAAAAGAGTCCAGCTCATCCCGCCATCTCCGTCTGCGCCTGCCGCGATTTCGTTTACCACTAAGCGGGACGCAGGTCGTATGCTTGGCCCATTGATCGTCTGACTCGTAGGAAAATCCCTCAATTAACATACGTGGATACCGCGAGACTGGTATATTTTTAGTTATTTCCATAGCATAATGCCTTGCGGTAGTTTGCTGTGGGGACGGGCTGCAGATATTGATTCTATATTCATTCTGCAAAAGAGGACTGTCAGAGTCATCTACAATCTCAGCAGACGCGAATCTCTAAGGAAACTGTTTAAAAAAATAACATCATGACGGTTATATTATATACGAAAACATTATGTACGAGCACGTTCGAAAAAATCTACATCTTTTTAGTAAGATAAGTGACAGGCATAATTTTAACACTAGGAATAGGAACAAACTAGATCAACCGCGCTTCAGATTGTCTAAAATAAAAACTTAAAAACTTCGTTACTGGGTACTGTGTAAATGTTATAATAAAATACCACTCGATATTCAAAATCAAAATGAAAACATGCATTAAACGCACACTATGTATCGGAAATAAAAATGCTTGGCTTAATGCTGGTCCTGCTCCACAGGCACTTGGGCTCACTAATTGATTACAATTTCAATATTTGGAAGAGATGCTTCCCCTTTTTTTTGTGTTTCTGACATTACGAACTTAATGTTTATTTTATTCAATCAAGATTTAATTCTTAATACTTGAATTTTAAATACCTCTTCACGATTATTCCTATAGTTTTGTATAATTTAGAAGCATTTTTTAAATTATGTAAATGTAAGAACCTGTTTTTATGATATTTTGATGTTGACTTGAAAGAGCATGGCAGTTGAGAATATGTCATGCTCACTTTAATGACTCACTGGTGGTGGCGCGTGTGTTGGATCATTCGGTTCCCTACAAAATGGTTGAGCTGGATGGTGCTGATCCACGCGTCATGTTCGTGAACGGGTGCCGTCGGTGGAGAATGGACATCTCTTAACTGCCAGGGCAGATTTTTAATTTTATATTTTAAATTGTTTCATTGGTTTTTTTTAAGTACATTGTTCTCACATATAGAAGCATTAAGAATAATGTACCCAGGATTTTGTAATAATATCTTTATTTAAAAGAGTGTCCGTGGAGTTTCTTGCCCGTTCTTCTCCATAGAGATCTACGTTTTGGATTGAGCAACTAGCTTCAACTTTCTGACTAACTGACCGACTATTTAATTTTGACAATTCATAAGTGCCTGTAAATGGTTTAATTGAAATAAAATATTTGAGTTTGAGATTGACATGCGACAGATGTACCTATGTATCCAGCCCAATTCCATTTAAGCGTTGCAGCTTTCCGAGTGACATCAGGTATTTTAGTGATGGAAAGGATTGTTGTATTCTTAACCCGTAACATTACTATGATCGTCAAAAATAGGTACCCTTCTTATTCAAGATTTAAACAGAAACTGGAAATACAGCAACATGACAATTTTCAGGGACTCTCTGAACCCTTTAAATACAGGGTCACATTAGATTACCTAGCGAAACTCTGCAGACGATAAGTATCGGTATACAGGGTGGCAACAACAGCAATAATAACATCAGTTTAAACAAAAAAAAAGATAACCTGATTTTTTACTGACTACCTATACTAAAAGTGACCGCAGTATTATTGTTTACTAATACTGCGGTCGATGAGCCCACAAAAAACGATAAAAATAACTTACAGGTTGCGCGTCGATGTCGACTACAAAAAAGACATCGACGCGCAACCTGTTACCATCGATTCTGCACATGATTCTAAACACTCTCACGTCGATGATACTTTTTTTGATAACCGACAAACGAATTTCTACGCTAAGGGGAAGCTAAGGGGTCTAATATAATATTGTGCTGAATTCATGTTTACAGGTTGCGCGTCGATGTCGACTACCAAAAATAAGTTATTTTTTATGTTTTTTTTTTTGTGGGCTCATCGACCGCAGTATTAGTAAACAATAATACTGCGGTCGCTTTTTGTATAGTCAGTAAAAAATCAGGTTATCTTTTTTTTGTTTAAACTGATGTTATTATTGCTGTTGTTGACTGTTAAAACCACAAGTAACAAAACTACTTATTTTACTTAATACATAAATTTAACTATAACGTGTTTTATGAACGACGATATGTTGCGAAAACTTCGTACACACAATAAAAATATATCGATACCCATCACGTCTGGAGAGTTTCGTTAGCTAATTTAATTTGATCCTATAGAAGCAATTAATAAAGAATTAAAATAATAATTTTATGGATATGTCGCAGCCAACTGGTTTAATTAGCCGTTTAGTTTACCGCTTAGCCTTTTAACTAAACGGCGGCCGTTCAACTAACGGCCTGAATGATATTCAATAAATTATAGTTTAGGTAGGAACTGTGACCAATCACGTGCCAGCCGAATTGTTCTTAATAACTAAGCCAGGGCACCTCGACCGGGTTAGGACCGGGTCGACTCGGGTTAGGTTAGAACTGTGATCAACCGTGTGCGAGCCGAGAGAGCGAAGCGAGGCGAGCACTACTTCCAAAAGCCAGGCGGTTGACGAAACGGCTAATTTAACCAGTTGGCTGCGACATATATACCATCTTTCGCTTCACGACTTCTGGCATCACCAAACAGTTATAATAATATAATAATAAATATGTTTATTTTCTCACCAAAATATTATGCAATACATCATTTAAAATGTTATGATAATAACTTTTCATCCCACCATCTCGGAAAGAGTATTTTTAATCTTCAATATCTGAGTGGAAAAGCCGTTTTTATTCTCTAGAGGATAAAGTAAATTGAATTTAGAACATCGTGTGCACTAAGTTTGTGAATTAAAAAAAACATTAAACCTATTTACTGCTACCTCTATGGTGCCGAATATATCACACAACTTTTTTTTAATTTGTTAAAAACTCAGACTCGGAACCTTCTTGTTGTTCTTTTTTCAATTTGCTTTGTACGCGGTTCTTTACGCGGCATTTTTTCACGTCATTGTTAAACCTTATATTAAAAACAAGAAACTTGAAAACAAGTGAAAAAACTAAAATGAGTGATTCTAGCGACGAGGAAGTTTGCTTGATGCCAACAGAATTGACTGAAACTGTTAATAATGCGCAAATGAGCTTTCTCCCTCAACAATCACTCGAGAAGTATTTAAAACAGTACGATATGTTCAACACGTGGCGACTAGCAAAAGGAGACAAAACTTTCTCAGAAAACGTTTTGCTGGCATATTTTATAGAATTATCCGAGAACAAGAAAGGAAGCACTCTATGGAGTACGTATTCGATGCTAAAAGCAACAATAAAGATGAAAAAAGACAAACATATCGATATCTATCCTAAATTAGTGGCATTTTTAAAAAGAGCCTCATCTGGTCATCAACCAAAAAAATCGAAGGTTTTCACAGTATCTGATATTGAAAAGTTTCTTAACGAAGCACCCGATTCCGTATATTTGGCGGCAAAAGTAAGTCAGTTGCACATTCAGTATCTACTTAAGTATATTAATCTCAATTATATAGTATACTTAGTAGATGTTGATAGGCATAATTATGCGTTCATATCAATTTTATTCATTTATCTACTACAATACTCTTTACGTTACAGGTTGTTCTTATTATTGGAATAAACGGAGCATGTCGAACTAATGAACTAACACAACTTAATGTCAAAAACATTGACAAACATTCTGATGACTTACTATTAATTAATTTACCTAATACAAAGACAAAAAGAGACCGCAACTTCGTCATTCGCAAGGAATACGTAACGATTGTTGAGAAATATCAAGCCTTACGCCCGCCTAACACTCCAATCAATCGATTTTTTCTACAGTATCGCAATGGAAAGTGTGTTAGACAGCCTATGGGTACTAATAAAATTGAACTTCCAGAACCCCTGTTGTACACGGGTCATTGTTTCCGACGAACTTCAGCCACACTTTTGGCTGATTCCGGAGCTGATCTCCTGTGCCTTAAGCGCCACGGAGGCTGGAAGTCCAATGCAGTTGTAGAGGGATACATAGAAGATTCCATCCAAAATAAGTCTAAAATATGTGAAGGCATCGTAGGAGCCATTACACTAAAAGAGCCTCAATCGGATCCTTGGACTGGCCCTTCTACATCAAAAATAAGCCGTTATGAAACACCTAACCATCTCCCTCTCTCTCCAACATTCACGCCAAGGGAATCCGATGAATCGGTACAACTATTAAGTATGACAGATAGTTTACCGAAAAACAGTACACAAGTGACTAACACCAATAATACAGTACCAAATAAAAATATTACACTCAATTTAAATAACTGTAGCAACGTTACTTAAAAATTTTCTTAATTATACCTTAGTATTATTTTGTTATAATTTAAAGATTATTCTGTAATACTTACCTGTCATAATGTGACAGGTAAGTATTACAGTGTGACAGGTAAGTATTAATAAAAGTGTACCTATCTTGTGATTGTAAACGTTTTTTTTTTGCATTTAGTCATTTCCTCGCTGAGGTGGAATGAAAAGTTACGTGTTGCACTCGAGTGCAAAGATTTTTCACCTCGTGCTCTTTTGATTCCCTCGCTAACGCTCAGGATTCTAATTTTAGAATCCTTGGCTTGCTCGGTCATCAAAATTGTTCAAGAGTGCAAAGTTGCTTTTTAACCGCGTGTTCACGCGGTTAAAAAGCAACTTTGCACTCTTGTATAACAAATAACTATTAACATTGTGGGAGACTGGTGCCTGAGCTAAGCTGCAAGCCTGTGTTTCAGGACACTAGTTAATTAACTAAAGCCCAATTTTCTCTATAATATTCGGAAAAGTTTAACTAAGTATCTAAAGAATAGAACCTTTAACAAATGTAAAACGCCACACTTGGCTGATTGGCCTGGTTGTTTAGTTTGCCTTAATTAAAAGTGCAAGATTGCTAGGAAAACCTGTAGTTACACGAGTTCGATTTAAATACAATAACTAGTAGGTACCTATGCATGCATATTATTACTTATTTGCTACTGGAAAATAACTAAATCTGTGAGGTCATTATATTACATATTCTACACACTAGCGACCCGCCCCTGCTTCGCATGTTTGAGGAAACAACGAGATTTTATACTTCGTTTATTTCCTTATTTCGTTTCTTATTATATACATTTTTAAATATTAAAAATGAAATGTTTGGGGTGGAAACACTAGGACCATGGGGTCCGAGTGCCCACTCGGTTTTTCGAGGTACCTATCGCCAAGCGGTTAGTCGATTCTTCATGTGACCAGAGGGCTGGCCTATTTCTTTGCCAAAGAATTATCATCGCCATACAACGTGGCAATGCTGCCAGCCTTTTGGGCACAGTTCCTGTTGACAGCGATGCGGACGAATTATTATTTTAAATTTTTTAAAGAAGTATGTCTGAAAATAGAAAAATGAGTATAAAAAAAAATATAAAAAATAGTGATCCACTAGTGTCGGAAGCAAGGTCCAAGCTACCGGACTCCGGACCAAGCTGTTATGTTACGACTTGACTAAAGACAGATATTTATTATTAAGTCGTTTTTTTAGGTCTTGCTGTGAGTTTTACATGATGTTTAAAAAATAAACCTTCCGGAGTAAATTCTCTTAATGATGGTAAAACCGCATCAAAATTGGTTGCAAATTTAGAAGAACAACGCGAACACAGACAGACACGAAAGGTACTTTATCTTACAATATGTAGATATAGGCACGCTAAGTGCGCTTGTGGCTAAGTATTAACTGCCGCACGCGTCGATCGATTTGCGGCGGTTGGTCCGTGGAGGACGGAGGGGTCTTGGTATGTGAAGATTGTCACCCACCATCTTCACATACCAAGACCCCTCCGTGCCTCGGAAAGCACGTTAAGCCGTTGGTCCCGGCTGTCATTCGTGGATCTTTGACAGTCGTTACGGGTCGTCAGTAGCCCGAAAGTCTGACAACCAGTCTTACCAAGGGGTATCGTATTACCTAGTAACTGAGTTGTGGAGGTCAGATAGGCAGTCACTCCATATAAAATACTGCTATCCAGCTGCATCCGGTTAGACTGGAAGCTGACCCAAACAGTTGCGAAAAGGCTAGACAGATGATGATGATGACGTATAGATGTAGAACATGCCTAAAGAACTTACTTAATATGTGGGTACAGACATCAACACATCAAGCAATCTGTCCAAATTCTTTAATAGATTTTCAACTTTATCGCTAAAGCATTAAGGTTCAAGGTTGATTGGGAAAATTTGACAGTTTCGGGTAGCTTGATCTGCTGGCGTCAGTACATTACATATCTCTTACTACATCTGCAGCATCTTTAAACAGGACTGAATCGTGATTTGTGCATTTTGATTGAGACCAGTATACCTACTATTGTAGTCTTTGATTGAGACTACTGCTCGGATATCAAGATATACTTATGTAGGTACCTACTTTTATGTGTCTCATCCTTCGATCAATAATAGTACTAGATTAAGGATGAGGAACAAAAATCAGTCGCTCAAGTGGCCACGTTTGCACACACGTAGGTAAACATCTACATTTCTTAGAAAAAAGTTTAATAATATTAACAACTTCAGTTTATTATTTAAGCCTTAATAAAGCCTTAAGCCTTATTAAGCCTTTTTAAGTTTAATTGCCATAGCAAAATATATTTAAAATGTCGCTTGAAAACAAAAACATATGGGTCTATCTACTACAAAAACTTAAACACTTGTTGAACGAGTGTTTAATGTCAGTTTTATGTCAAAGTTCATATAATTATGTCGTGTCTAGAAGGTGTTTAGCCTAAACAACTGATAAACACTGTTTTGTGGTAGTAAGGTCTATTTTTTAATTTTCAGTCAGCCACAGAGGCGGAGCTGTACGAGGGGTACAGAGCGGCGAAGACCGCCCTCCGAGAGGCTATCCAGCGGGCCAAGGCCACGGCCCGCGAGGAGATGCTGGAGACTCTGAACAGAGATCCATGGGGGCGCCCTTACAAAATGGTGCGGAATAAACTCCGCACCTGGGCCCCCCCGCTGACTCAGAGTCTCCGCCCTCAGCTGGTGGAGGAGGTGGTGAGCGCTCTGTTCCCTTCACGCGGGGAGCATACTCCCCCGCCTATGGCTCCGCCACTTACGGTGCCCGAAGCGGACCACACGGACGACGACGACGACACCCCTGAAGTGACCGGGGTAGATCTGAGAGTGGCGGTAGGCAGGCTTAAGGCCAAAAACACCGCCCCAGGACCCGACGGCTTGCCGGGTAAAGCCTGGGTCCTGGCCTCGACGGCTCTCGGGCCTCGACTGGAGGCGCTCTTAAGCGCATGCATGGAGAGAGGCCAGTTTCCACTCCGTTGGAAGACGGGGAAGCTGGTCCTCATTCAGAAGCCGGGGCGCCCTGCGGACTCTCCGTCCGCATACCGGCCCATAGTGCTGCTCGACGAGGTTGGCAAGCTCTTTGAGAGAGTGATTGCGGGCCGCCTCGTCGGGCACCTTGTGGGGACTGGGCCGGATCTTGCGGATTGCCAGTTTGGCTTCCGCAAGGGGCGCTCTACGGTGGACGCCATCATGCGCGTGAGAGCCCTCACGACGGGGGACGCGGTGTCCCGGGGTGGGGTGGTCGTGGCGGTGTCACTCGACATCGCCAACGCGTTCAACACCCTGCCCTGGAGCTGCATTGGGGAGGCACTCCGGTATCACCGGGTGCCGACCTACCTCCGTCGAGTAGTCGGGGCGTATTTGACGGACAGAGCCGTCATCTACCCCGGTCGCGACGGGAACTGGAACCGGCGAGAGATGTCGTGCGGTGTCCCACAGGGATCGGTTCTGGGGCCGCTCCTGTGGGACATCGGTTACGACTGGGTGCTGCGGGCCGACCTCCCTGAAGGCGTCAGCGTAGTTTGCTACGCTGACGACACGCTGGTCCTGGCGCAGGGGAGGTCGCATCAGGCGGCGGCCGACGCGATGACACGCGGGGTTGCGATAGTCGTGGAAAGGATCCGGCGGTTGGGTCTCGAGGTGGCATTGCACAAGTCCGAGGCCATGTCCTTTCATAGGCCTCGGTACGGGCCACCTCCGGGATCCCAACTAGTGGTAGGAGGGGTTCACATCGGCGTCGAGACCACGATGAGGTACCTGGGTCTCGTCCTCGACAGCCGATGGAACTTCGTCGAGCACTTCCGACGTTTGGCCCCCAAACTGGAACGGGCCGGGGCCGCCCTAAAGCGGCTCTTGCCCAACCTGAGGGGGCCAAACGCCTCCTGCCGGAGGCTTTACGCGGGGGTCGTGCGGTCCATGGCCCTATATGGGGCCCCGGTATGGGCGCGTTCACTGCGGCTTCGAGCCGCACACTACCTGAACGCGCCCCAAAAGGTGGTAGCCGTAAGGCTGATCCGGGGCTACCGCACGATCTCGGGCGAGGCAGCAAGCCTCCTTGCCGGACTGCCACCATGGGATCTGGAGGCGATAGTCCTCGCGCGCCTATATGATTGGCGCGCGGAGGCACTACGCCGGGGGGAAACTCCGCATCCGCGGCAAACCGCGGCGGAGCGGACGAACCTCCGGCGCGATCTCATGGTGGCATGGAAGGAGCGACTATCGCAACCCAGCGCAGGGCACGCCACGATAGCGGCGGTAAGACCCCTCTTTGAGGAGTGGCTAGAGAGACGTCACGGCGCTCTCACCTACCGCCTGACGCAGGTCCTCTCCGGACACGGATGTTTCGGGAGGTTCCTGCACATCATCAGGCGGGAGGAGACGCCCTGGTGTCACCACTGTCAGGATCGCCCAGAGGACACGGTGGAGCATACGGTGGAGGTCTGCCCTGCTTGGGCAGAGCACCGCCGTGTCCTCGTAGAGGCGATTGGCAGCGGCGGCGACCTCTCGCGCCCGGCCCTGGTTCAAGCCATGGTCCGGGGTGAGAGGGAGTGGGAGGCAGTCACCTCCTTCTGCGAAGCAGTCATGCTAGCGAAGGAGGTGGCGGGGTGGGCGAGGGAACGCGCCTTGCGCACCTCACGCCTCAGCCGCCGCGGGAGACGCTCCGGGCGTCGGGAGCCGCGTGACGACTCCCGGCCACCGTAGGCGCGGGCCTGCGGGCGGAGAGTAATGGGTAGCTCTCCGTCCGATCAGGACTAGGCCCGTGCCGGACGGCGTGTTCGTGTTCCACGCGCGCCTCAAAGAGATGTCAGCAAGTGACGGGGCCCCATAGGGCCGAAGCCTGCCAGGGTAGCGGGACCATCCGAAAGGGTTTACCGCTGCCCTGGAACATAAAGGGCTAAGGAAGGAACACGGGTGGGTTTTAGTCAGTAAAAGTCTGACACTCCCTTCTGCTCCACCCAGAGCGGGAGGAGTCATTTGATGATTTCCCATCCTCAAAAAAAAAAAAAAAAAAAAAGGTCTATTTTTTAATTTTCAGTCATTTATTCTAAAATGAAACTTAAAGTAAGTAAGTATTAAGGTTAAAAACATACTAATTTGAAATAAGACCACAAAAGTATTCGTGGTCTTATTTTTCGGCCCGTTTTTGAAGCGCTTATCGGGAATCTAGTAGGTACTATTATGGATCGAAGTTCTCATCTATTAAACTTCGTGTAGTGACGATGGATGTAAAGGCCCAAACCGCACGCTAATTACGTAACACACTATCAAAGTATCAATCACAATCTGAATCATTTTGAAGATATTCCTAATCCATTGTTTGAAAAAAATTTCTGCTCAACAACGTAAATAGCGCAATGGATGTTAAATAGCGCAATGGATGTTATTGAACTGTCAAAATAAAAGCTATTTTCTACTGTTAGTGTATTACGCAATTACCCCGCTGGTTGCGTATCGGAATAAACCTCAAAACTAAGCTAAGGTCAATGCCCAAAAACGTATTCCGATCACTTGTACCGATTGATAAAAACTAATTAACTCAAATTAGTTAAAATCTTGGCTTTTATCATGACCCCAACCTTGTGAAGTTGTTCTTTGCAGCGACATCTCTCGATATACACACAGACTAATTGCTTTCTGTTTGTCGTCGTTGCGTTTCTTTTTTTCCCGCGATGTTGGTCAGTTTTAGGTAACGAGCGTAGGTGGAAACAGGTGGGGTAGATGGCGCTCAAACCAAATTGCGTTCAAGTTGGGTATTCTACCAAATAGTACCAAGTGGATTTGAAAAAAAAAACAAGTGCTCATTATTTACCGACAGTTGTCTATATTTAAAGCAAACAATATTACTGTCTGGGCTCCTTTTCCCGAAGCTCCCACGAATTAAATAGTAACTCTTCAACTTTGAGAAAATCTGATTGTGGATAAGCTGTTGTAAGTAGTCGCCGGATAGCATTGTTTAAAAAAATAAGGCATGTATATTTTATGTAGCAGTGAGAAGCGAGAAACAGTGAATAACGTGAAATCTTGACGAATAGACATGTTTATAATAGCGCCTAGTGTAATTTTGTTGGCAGCAGATCTAGGAAATCAGAAAGGAAATGACTGTTACTACAGGCGCTTAAAAACACCAGTACGTATGCACTCTGCTGGAAATCCGTAACCGTAAATAGTACCTACCGAATTTGAGAGGTTATTGAACTCGTCATTAAAATGAATACTATAAATTTTGACTAAGGTTCAATACCAGTTATGTTTATCTAGGACGTATTATAGGAGTCCTGCCTAACTGCTGGCAAACTAGGAAGGTGCCTAGAGCAGTGGTATCCCAGTGGTGACGGCCCCGAGGTACGAGTTTTAGGTAGCAGGCGCTTTACTTTGTGTAAATTATTTCATCACCACTGCTCTCAAAATGATGAGGGAAAACATCGTGAATACCTAGAACCAACAATTCGAAGACATAATTATGACTTCTACCAACCCGCACTGGGCCCACGTGGGGGATTTCAGCCCACTCCCTCTCACAGAGAGGAGGCCTGTGTCCCAGCAGGCTCATTATAGCAGGGAACATTATAGGCTGATTATGGAACCTAGAACTGAACTGAACTGGCCCTTGTCGATATGAGTAAAATAAAAACACTTACAACTGTATTCAACATTAAAATCATTAGGTAAATCATACGGGCTGGTGTCCGCAACTCTACGTCAATGCGCGTATTTTGCGCACAATGAAATAAAACCATTATTTCCATTATTTAAGATAGTGTTTAACTTTAAAGCAAAACTAGAGCATTCAGCTTTCAAAACTCATTCTCATCCATTCTACTCTGCTTTACCGATCAGATGGCGTTTAGTGATATGAACATTCCATTAATCAACTCAACCCATCGCAGTCCACTGCTGGACATCGGCCTCTCCCAGGCTGCGCCACAACACCCTGTCCTTCGCCATCCGCATCCAATCTGTCCTTAGAATAGAATAGATCTTTAATTGCACAGAAAGTAGGTATAAGTTACAGATGTTGATACCACATTCCCTTGCCACATTCTTAAGGCCGTCAGTGTTAGCCAACTCCATTATTTCTAATATTCAAAGGTATAGCTTTAACAGACCCAAGGATATCGTTATTAGGCACCGAAAGCTAAAAATTATAATAAAGCGGAACTTTTCTTCATTTTCACAAAGTTCATTGCTCCATCAATTAACGAACCTAAAATACCGTCATACTTGCACAGCAAAATATAACCTAGAACTTCTCATTGTTCACCTCGGCACTTAAAGATAATAACAGACTAGAAGCCAGCGGTTTGTTACACGATTTAATTACCTATTATGTGAAAAACTATGAAGGTTAAAGCCCTCATAATGAGTTTCCGAGTGTGAAACAGGTTAATTAGCGGATATATTCGCGTTCGGCCGCGTCGGAGTGTTTTGGTCAGGACTCGTCGAGTGCCGTTACATTAAAGTGGGACACGCGACTCAATGCCATTGCCGTCGTGAAAGAGTTGTGTGGACAATCCTAAATCTATTCAAAGTTGTTTTGATGTTCTATTAGTGTCGGGTTTTTTGTGTCGCAGTTTATGTGTTTTGCGAGCATATGAATAATTTCCATGAAGGGGAAATGTCGAATGTTGCGATTAAGTAGGCGTAAGGTGGATGTGGTAGTCTTACCCATCTTACCTCACAAAGATGGGTATAATGTTACGAAACTGGAGCAACAGCTTGAATATTTTTACATCGAAGTCATCTTGATTTATCGTATATTATATAGACAGGTACTTGCGTTTTAAATAAATATGTAACTCTATCGTAAATTCTACTCGAGTCGTTATATAAAATCCTGCATATCTGAACATTTTTCCGATACTATTAAGTTGTATCCATATATTTATTAGTGATCAATTTACCCATACAAAAATGTTTTCAATTAAAAATTGGTCTTTGGTAAATAATGATTAGATGGACGGGATTACGGACGGAATATCCCAAAAAAGCGACCAGGTACAAGTCAGACGTGCATACGAGATGTACCCACACACTCTATGAAAATTTCAAGACTCTACCTATTACCGTTCAAAAGATACAGCCCTGTGACAGATGGACGAACGTACGGACAGCGGACCCTTAGTAATAGGGTCCCGTTGACACCCTTTGGATAGGGACACCCTGAAAATACTTTACAACATGACCATGCGCAGCCACATTGCAGGATCCTTTGTCAGCATGTCACAATCATATCCTCGCTATACTCGCTTAAGATCATTAACAGGAAACACACTATTTATAAAATAATTTAAAAAAGTACGGATACAGGATAGGCAGAAAAATAAATACAGCAGTTCATTACAAGAGGAAGATCCTGAAAGATACACGTAGAAGTTTCCAAGATAAACTACCGCAACGTGTGACCTAATCGCGAGAAAATAACAACTTACGAGTGGCGTACGAACGAGGAAACTACCGTTATAATCGAAAACGCGAAAACCATCAGAAAATGAGTTTGTTTCTACAAATCCACTTAATACCCGCCCACGGACGAAGTGGGTTAAGTCAAAACGTCCTTGAGAATGACGCAAGGGAGTACAGTTAGAGCAGTTAAGGAGTGGCTAGCAGAGTCGAACGCGGGAGTCGCAGTGTAGCATGAGCCGTGAGTCATTGTTGCATGATTGCATCGCATGACGTTAACGCTTTAACGGGAGCTTTCCATCTCCGCGGTCCGGCACAGGATAACGGGATCACTCCCTTCGATTTCAGTTTCGAACACCTTTCGTTTTCGAGTGTTGTGTCGCGGCCGACCTCCGGTGGCTTGCGTCACCTCGCCCGTGTAATCGGGTTTTAGAAAATGAAATTCAGTGCGCTCGTGTCCTTCTTTATATGGCTAAGTTATGTTCTTTTAGCCTTTGTCCCGTTTGCGGGTGATGCTGTTGTGGTCGACGTGAAGATGTTTGCGTCAACTCAATATGAAGATTTCGATGAGATACGGGGCATGAATAAATAATTTGCCTTATTGTGTATTTTTTTGGCGTACCAACATGTTGTTGCAAAATAATGGACGATGATACCTACGCAATTCTTTGAATTCTTTTGTACACAATCCGGGATTATTTTTTATTGAATTGCAGACGTGTTACCTTACCTAAGTAAGGAAAACTTAACAAAACGGTCTTAAAAATCATAAAATTACAAGACTTCATAAGCCCCTATAAAATTGCTAAGATGAATCTTCTCGTATGTTTAGTCTCTACCTTTATCTTTTTTATACTTAGGTATACATAACCGGGATATACCAAGCCGATATGCAACAAGTCTGGCCTGATAATAAGTTCCTTCATCCGTGTATCCTTCCTTGGTTATGTTCGTAAAGATTGCGGTTTCACCTCCGATTGGTAATCTCTGGGTTTTCCTTCTGGTTTCAATCACTATAGGTACCTACAGAAAAGTCTTTGTGAAATCAATAAAACCATCGTTTGATAGGAAAACAATTAGGACGCTGAAAGACCATCTAATTCTAATTTGAGTGGCGAAGAATTCATTGTTTTATTACCTACAGGTTATAGAGATACATTCGCCCACACTACGTATGAATCTTCCGGATGCCTTGAAATCTGTTGTATTTTTAGCCTTGGCTACGAAAATCTGAAAAAAATACCAATAAAAAATCAAACTGGGATAAATACTGCACTTGGAAATGTAAATGTTCAGTGACCATGGCCAGAGGGGCAACATGGGTTAGAAATTTAAAAGAAAATCTCAATTTCAAATTAGTATATCACATTAGTATTGTACATTATTGATTTCATATATTAATACATTTCACAGAACCGGATGCAGGCTACTAAATACTTTATACAGACAGTAGGTAGTTTGCTAAACGCGTCATCTTCGAAGCAAAGTGCCAATGACCTTTGTTGAGATTTAACGAAGTATTTTTCTGTTTTATTGACATTCTATCACGTTATTCTAAGCACCTTTAATGTACAGATATTGATTCGTTTCAGCTGGTTTTTATCAATCTAGATTTACTCGTAGTTAGCTTGGCTAGACAGGTAATTGTAATCACTTTAAGGATTTTTCAATTTACATCTTTACTAAAAAGCAAAGTTATCTACATAAACTTCATTTTCAAACGCCTTCATTTTTAATCTTAGATCATAATATCATCATTCTTATTGCTTAATCTTTATGACATCAAGGTCTTTGGTAAGGATGGGCACTGCAGTAACACATTTATAAGGAGTAACGACACAACTTCTGAGCTTATTGGTTTCCCATGGACAGTTTTCCAGTAGCAGCGAGGATTTGTGCCCGGTTTATGGTGATAGGCTCTCCCTCTATTACTTGGAAGAATAACAGAAGAAATGTGGGCAAGCTACACCTGTGCCAACTCTTTCAAGGAATCTATACTTCTCTACTATAACATTATAAAGAGGTATTTTTTTTTCTGTTTGTATGTCGGGGGTAATCTCTGGAACTGCCAGTCGGATTAAAAAAATCTTTTTTCATTTGATAGCCCAGTTCTTGCGGAAGGTTATAGGCTATTTATCATCACGCTTACGAGCCGAGCAAAAAGAAAATAAGTCAGAAAGAACGATAAGCAACAACGAGATACTAGCGCGGACGGGCGATGCGATGCGACGCGGTGGGTCGCACGCGGACGGGCGATGCGATGCGACGCGGTGGGTCGCACGCGGACAGGCGATGCGATGCGACGCGGTGGGTCGCACGCGGACGACGTTAGGAGCAAAACCTAGTGTGTGTGTGTGTGTGTGTATGTTACATCTGAGAACTGGCTTCATCATACATGTCAGTAAATAATCTAAATAGTTTATGAAATGATGACGCATTCGTACTCCTAGTTCAGATTCTTCGTTATCTAGATAAACTTAAATTCCACAAATCTATTCCGAATACAAAACAGTCAGTCATAGCTTTAACCCATAAAACCTCATTGTCACGCAGCTCGTCAACTTGCCTCCGCGCTTCTGCGCTGCGCCATTTTCCAAATGCGTTTGCGAAAATATTCCGGGAGTGACAGAGATAGCAGTAGGTGTCACTGTATATGCAAGAGCGAGAATGAAGACAGTGCTAGGCTGCGGCGGAGGTCAGGGAACCACAAGTAGGTCGGCTTCATCCTTCCTTAACCGCGTCTAGAGCGCGTTCGTCGCTGAACTTGAACGCGTTCGTAGTTAAAAACACGGTTTTTGAGATAAAGAATTTATATATGACTAATTCGCACTACATGACGCCTTTGTCATTTAAACATCTTTGTATGTATTACCATGACTGTTAGAAGTAGGTATATACTTACCTACCTAAGTTATTGTTGGTCGAACCATTTGTTAACTACCTGTTTGCTTTTGTAATATTTTTTCACTATGTGCGCATGTATGCCAGATACTTTTTTCACAAACTTCAAAATGCACGAAGTTATCAACACGTGTATATGTTTTTTATTCTATTTTTAAACATCTCTACTTATTCAAGTACATGCTGAAAACTTATTTGTTCGCCTTAACATTTTCTTTTTTCATTTTGTCTCTATTTTCATTCGTGCCAGGTATTGTAATAAAAAACTTTGAATTCAAGCCGCGATGGATGACGTAACTGCCAAAATGGTCAACAGCGGTCATTTCACTTTGGCCAACTTACGCGAGAGCCGGCTCTATCGGCTATCTCCTTTCACCCATAGAGAGTGCTGCAAGCGTGAAAGGGATAGATTGCCGGCAATATTTGAGATATTCCCTTATGTATAGATGTGTAGGTACGTGATTGGGCGGATTACTACTGGGCCTCTCAAAACTTGAATCTTTCTATGTAATTATGTATATGAGCTTAAAAATGTTCGCATACTATTTTAGTTCAGCAGCATTCTTTGCGTGGGTAGCTTACATGGCTCGCGAGAGGTTTATCTCTACTAATTTTTGTAATCTATAAGCTACAAGGCTCTGTCGTTGGGGTATCAAGAGAACATGGATTATACTGATTGCATTAAGTGAAGATATGTATATCAAGCAGAATTTATTCATAAAGGCGAGAATACAATTGAAATATGGGCTTCAGAGTGGGGTACTTTTTAGATAAACAAGCCTTCGAATGCTTCATTAGCAACTACTGCAATATATTACAAAATAGAGAAAGTATCAAACAAAAGTAAACTTATTTATTGTCCAATACCGTATCGACCATTGCTTTTTTTTAATACAACTTTAACGGTACGAATTCCTTTGACAACTCTACAAAGTACCTTTTTGAACAGTTAAAAGTAAAACTGAGAATACAAATGCACCACTATTGTCTATAATTGTAACAGTTCAAACGCAATAAATTATATGGTGCAGTGAAATAGAAAGTTAAAGAAAGAGTATTGCTTTTCATTCCACCCTTTTGTTTCAAGGGACACAATATTAAAGTTATTTGAACAATATGTCGAAACCAAGAAGGCCTTCCGTTTGTTTCTTACAAAACTAACAATAGTCCGAATTGCAGTAATTTTACGTAATTTAAGTTTTGGTTAGTTCTGCGTACACGGTTTTGCGTCGGTTAGTCCGCGCCACAGTTTTATGTTATCTTGTTGTTTCTGTTAACAAACAAATTCTGGTCTCAACGCTTGTCCCGTAAAAAGGGATCTGCAAATGGAGGGACTAAAATAAAATAAGAATTTTACTTGTGAACCAGTAACCAGTGAACTATGAATAAGTTAAGAATTTATTTCAGCCATAAGAAACAATGCCTAGCCGAATGCTAAAATTACTAGAACTTATTGATGAGCGCAACATATCTGTTATTTATTTACAGCTTTTACAAAGAGCTCAGCACACAAACCTGTGCGGAGCTTCACAAGAGACCAAACGAATTTGTGTAACTTTTCCACTACTTATTCATACACTACTCAATTCTAAATGTGGTTCGCAACTGCAATGAGTCCGCATGACAACTTTCCTTCAATAATGTACCAAGGATTTATTTATAAGTTCGTCTGATTTCCGCCAACGTTCTGCGTCAAATAACATAAATAGAAGGATCAGTAAAAAAGATGAACTGAAATTAAAGTTTGATTATATTTCAACTATGTATGCATGCTAGTCAAAACCTGTAACTGTATTAGATAAGATGGTATCATTGCCAATGTCAATGAATGAATTCAAATGATGGCATTCGTTCGTGCTATTGTGGTTGACCATTGTTACAAAATGTTAAAATTTCGACCGACCTTCAAAAGCGATAGCATTCACACGTTGTATTTAAATAAAAAAGTACAGAATCATTTGAATGGGTTTCAACAAAGGTCCGTACTAAATCTGATCGAGCGCAGCTTCCGTTACGCATCTAGTGTGTGAAGTTCCTCATTGCTAGGCAAATTCGCAATACCTACACGTTCAAATGCAAAAAAAATACTTTTTTGCTATTCGCCGCCTCTACTGTTCAACTTATGCTTTTGCTTAGAATTCTAATCACGTTCAACATTCTCCCATAATTTGTGTGCTGTACGCTACGCTACATCAAGATTGACGACTTAATGTGGTTGTAAAATCATAGAAGATTTATGTGATTGTGGTATCCGATCATTGGTAGAGTGAGCTGTTGACTCTACAATGACTATAATAGTGATAAATGAAAATGGGTCACAGACTAAACCGAGGCTCACGTGGCTCGCAGTATTGTTTCAAAGGATGGCCAGCGGGTTGGCGTGAGCGGTCACGTTGGGAATGAGTTGGCTTGTGTCTCTACACGTGTTGCACGAACTAGATAGATCTACTAAGACTAAAATTCATGTATTCCTCAGCCTGGGTTTTTAGGCCGGGACCTTGTTGGGACGTATGCACGTTTTACTGATTCTAGGGCACATTTTCAGTTAATTCTTCATTATAATTTTCATCATGTATTAATGTTAATATTCTACATGATCTATTCGTTTGAATTATGTAAGCAATGGACTAAATAATAAGAATTATTAAGTATTAATTGGATAACTGTAAAAGTTTTCTGAATAAATCGAAACTTATATAAGTATTATCATTATTTTAATAAACAGAAAGAAATACTTTTCTAGGCATAGATGAAATGCAAATACTCTAGAAATACATATAATCAGCAGTAGAATATCAACTGCTTTCCTTGCAATAAGCCGTTCCCACAAGGGTTAACAAAAGTGGTGCTGTACCGAGGGTTATCAAACTTAGTACTGTGGTAAAAGGAAACTTCGTTGCCGTACATCTCGAAAAACCATGCAAATAAGCCTATTTAACGGTTGGTTCCTATGGTTTCTATCCATGAACACCAACTCTTATTGATGGGCTATTACCAAATCCAAGATAACGTAGTTCCACTACAAAATTAAAACAAAACACTTAATTGCGTGACATAGGTACGTTGTAGAGGTTAGAATCGAAGTTCTCGGACAGATACTCATTACCATGACATGCGTTACTTCACAGTCCGTTCTCACGACGATGCAATTCGAGGCACGTGCGACTTGGTGCCTTCGAATGCCAGGACGAGACAATGCCGAATCGATAAGTAACTGTACTTATCGCCAAAAATCTACGTTGTCGTCACTGGGACTGAGGAGCAAGGACAATTGCGGCTTTTTAGGACTGGTGAGGCGGGAAGCGGTTATGGCTGTCAAGAGTTATGCAAGAGGGATTGGTATTTGTGCTTGATGGTGCGGCTGTGCAGCTGGTAACATGTTTTTGAAGGGGAATTTAAGGTGAAGGTACAATTAAGTGATATACTATATCACGTTAACAATTTTGTATTCAAAGCGAACTTATGTCACTAGAGAAACTTAATTATTATTTTTTATTAAATTCTGTGATGTCCCACTGCGGTTCTTGTGGAAGGAGTCCAGCGCGACCCACCATCTCCGTCTAGGTCTGCCGCGTGTAGCTTGCCATTAAGAGGGACCCATTGGGTCGTAAGTTTGGTTCATTGGTCGTCTGACATGCGGCAAACTTAAACTTGATGAAAAATATTAGCACCATCGTAACACTAATTTAGAAGTTAAATATCTTGCAATTGTTATTCATACTCAGCAATCTACTTCAACACGAATGAAAAAAATAAATCGATTTCAATTCTAAAGGTCACGGACCTGAATAAACTGCATACCCCATCATCCTATTTCGAAAGGAGACTCAACAAACAATCTTGCGGTAGCTCGAACTGTTTACAAAGTCTTATTCTGGCACTAAACGGGGCTAATGACTACACATTTACCTTCGGACGAACCGTCTTCAGAAACCTCAAGTGCCTAAGTAAGTCTTAATTGTCTATTTGTTTGTTGTTTACATTCATCGTCCGTCTCTCGCATGTCAAATTAGTGTTTATCTAAGGATAATTTTATGTGCAATGTTTTCGGTATCGAGCATTCCCTAAGCCACCATTCATTATTCTAGTTGTGATGTGCGTAGGCCTGTAATTGTGAGAGTCTCTTTTTCCATAGTTCAAGCTGATAAGATGATTATCATTTCATTGGCATTCAGAATAGTCTTAAATCATCTCATTTTAATATTGTTTTCAATCTTGATGATTTGTCTACTTTAAATATAATGCAAAAAGTTAGGCAATTGCGTTCTGAGTGCTTATAACAAAATACGGTTTCCCAAAGCAGTGTATAAAATGCTATGCGAAATTATACATACCTATAAAAAAGCAATATTGGTTTGACTGCTCATCATAGCACATATTTGGATGTTTATCTCCAGTAGTATATATTTAGTCTGATGGTGTTTCTTTATTACGATGACACATCATAAACTACCCACTAATAACGATTCATTCTCAAGTAAACACATTTAAAAGCATCTAGAATATGCTCAGAAAATGCATATTCATTGCAGAGCAGACATTGAGTTGCGAATTCACAATTCACATCAAGTAAAACGGTCGCAAATTAACTGTTTAGTAAGTTGAGCTAATAAAGCTGTTCTGTAATGGATGGTGTTGGTGCAATCTGTGGACATCTTAACTTGTGTCTTTATCTGGCTCGCTTCTATCAGGCTTTATGGCCGTAGAGTAGCTACTGTATATCGTTTTAAAGACCGCTTGATGTGTAGAGGTAATGTTAAGTAAGATGTTTGATTGTCTGTCTATATTTAATGGTTTGTGGTTATAGTTTGTAGGCTGTTGGCTCGATTGTTAAGGCGTAATAAGGATGTCGTTACTTTGGTTTATGTTTTGTGTATTTCATCAAACAATCCTGCCTGCTATCGCAAGTTGTCTACGATTGGATGGTGTTTCTCTTTAGTGTGTACTGCAGACATCCAAAGTTCAATATATTTCTTGTAAAATCCATACATATTGAATGTCATGATGACAAACCACTATTTTGACTTTGGATTCTCCTAAAAAAACCCGCAAAATGACTTGATTCATATGCATCCAACGACGGCATAAATGCAAAGTTTTGTTTTTACCGTTTTTATACGCAACACTAATACAGACTAGAATAGCCATTCAGATGCTAATCTTACGAAATTTCAAAGAAAATGATGTAGGAACAGCGCAAGTTGTGGGTAGCGGATGGCGGTACAGGTTTAACCGGACAGCCGACCGGCGGCTTATCACGGCCCGGGACGTGGGGTATTAATAGATGCAGTGTAACCCGGATGACGGCTGCGGTTATTAAATTTATATTAATTGGCCTTTGAATATTATTAGATTCCCGCAGGAAAAAATGAACAAAGTCATTATAATTTGAGTCTTTCGGAGAGGAAGTTATGGTATCTTTACAATGTTTTATTTGGTTATTTAAAAGCTTGATCAGTTGCATTGGAAACTTCCGCATTCATAAATAAGAAATACATTCTGGTATCTTTCTTCTAATTACATAAAAGATAAGCATAACATGAGACGTGGACGAGCACACAGATTCCCACATTAATGAAATCTATCCCTTGTATCAGAAAGGTTAGTTTCGTGACAAGAATACATGTAAAACACGTACATTAGCAACATTGTTGCGTAGTGCCCTCCAAGTATGACCACAGGTCCTACAGAGAGTTTCGACGGCCAGCCCTTTGTAAGCCCTTTCTGACTATTCAAGTTCTGTCTATACCTTACAAATATATATATGCGTATATATATATATATATATATTTATATGCGATATTGTCCAGGGATATTAAATGGTGTCAAAATAAAAATCCAACAAATATTTTGCTTTCGTAGTACAGTTTATCACGCGCGTTTTATTGCATGTACCTACTATAAATAAGATAACGATTTACTAGAGATTACTTTAACGATCTTAAATGTTAAGACAAGGTTAATCTGAAGGGCCTTCGCAAACGGCCCATAATAAAACCATTACTCACACGACCTACGCCATTATATGATATAAACCATTGTTGCAAGGCTACTGCGAAAATAAAACTACTAAATTAATAACCAACGACTTCGCAAAGGTCATCAAGTCTTTAAAAATCATCCGGAATAATAATTTATCTTCTGTTAGTTTGAGATACTTAGGTATGGAAAAAAATTAGTAATAGTTTGGGAATCATTTTTACCTTCATAAGGGAAATAAGGAGGGGTAAAACGATTATGACTAAAACAGTGATAAATATTGTGGATCTTTGAAAGTCGTTACGGGTCTTCAGGAGCAAAAAAGAAAAAAAGAAAAGTATTTATTGCAACTCGTTCAGGAAGATCATAAACTAAATAATTATAAAAAAAACTTAACTTAATAATAAACTCCAACATATAAAAGGGGCCCGTGGTTAAATAATAACAGCCGCACAGGTCGATCGATTAGGTTAAGCTACGCTTGCCGCGGTTGGTCTGTGGATGGATCTTTACATACCGAGACCCCTCCGTGCCTCGGAAAGCACATTAAGCCATTGGTCCCGGCTGTCATTCGTAGATCTTTGACAGTCGTTACGGGTTGTCAGAAGCCCGAAAGTCTGACAACCAGTCTTACCAAGGGGTATCATATTATCCAGACACTGGGTTGTGGAGGTCAGATAGGCAGTCGCTCCATGTAAAATACTGGTATTCAGCTGCATCCTGTTAGACTGGAAGCCAACCCCAACATAGTTGGGAAAAGGTTAGGCAGATGATGATGAGGGATAAATATAAAAATGTTGATGGATGGTGAAAAGCAAACAAAAGATGGATAGATAGCGTGAGGGATTGACAGTGGATATATGTGACAAGGGCAGGAAGAATTAGAAAAGTCATAAACTTTACCAGCTGCACAGTCCTACTCCCTTTTAGTGCGTTGTAGGTGCAAATTATTAACGCAGTATTGGTAACAGCAGAGCTGATTGGCAATAAGCAATTTATGGTATAGGGCTCCTCAACCCATTCATTAATTTCTACTGATGCTCTCATCACGAACGAAGTTATTAGTAAACCTACTATTTGTCGTCACTTACCAAGTACAATTTATTAACGTTCCTAAATGGTATGGTTTTCTGTGAGATTTCTGTGAGAAAAACGGTTTTCGTAGCTCTGCGGATAGCGCTATGTTTGCTATGAATATTCTTATTGAGACAATTATCTTTATTTTATTTGAATTGCAGCCACATATAACCGCGTAGACTAAGGGCCGGTTTTTTGATCCGTAGTTAAACTCAACCAATTGTTAAAAATATTAACTAATGGGTAAATTTTTGCAGTGTGTTTTTTGATCAAGTTTTAGTTTATCTAATGGTCCCTAATGCTTATTTTTTTAACTAATTTTTGACCATTAGTAATTATATTATATCATTAGATAAACTAAAAATTAACCAAAAACCATATTTAAAAAAAAAATTAACCATTAGTTACTTTTTTAACAATTGGTTGAGTTTAACGACGGATCAAAAAACTGCCGATCGATTCTGTAAAAATCTCACCGTGAAAAGTTAGGTGAAGTGAGCTTAGAGTGAGCTGTCAATAGTGTCAATTCCTAGCATTAGTTGGAATGACAGCTCACTCCACGCTCACTTCACCTGAGTTTTCACGGTGAGATGGTTACATAATCGCACTGCTGGCCCTTAATAGGTAAAATGGTTTTTGTTTTAGTTAAATGTTTTCTGCAGGTCAGCTGATGTAAGGAATTCGACTACAACGGAAAACGTACACAATGACGTCAAAAGGAAACCACCAGTCTTGAACCGTTCTTCTAACGTATTGCAATAGAGATCCTAGTTAAGATAACGTGAAATATGTATAATAGCTTATTTCTACTGAACAATACAGTATACAAATTCCTACAACTTGGGTTTTACTACCTATGGATACAGTTTCGCACAGTTTTAGTAGGAAATAAAATAAAATTTGTGGGATGGTTATACTGAAGCTTAAAACAACGCCATTATATTTTCTATTTAATTTTATATGTTCTAGAACAAACGCGGGTTATTTCTCTATTTGTGAAGATACGCTATTTTCCACGTAATCTCTGATTGGCGGTCCCGTTGGTTGCCTCCCGCCGTGCGACGATGCGACGCGGTACGACACGGAGCCGTAACGACAGCGTAATGTGTTGGCATTTGCGGTTTTATCATCAAGATTTATTAGGCTTTAGGAAGCAATAAGGGATAACCATAAGGCGAGATCCCACTGTTTTTCTTTTGTGTCGTAAGAGACTATATGGGAATTTATATTTATTTATAAATATCAGTGTTTAATGGCATGATATTGTGATAGTCGTAGTTTTCTAATAAGTAGGGAAGTTAAACAAGTCAAACCAGCCTTTTTTGTCTTTATTTAGGCAACTAACAGCGATACATATTATAGTATGTTACAGAGCATGTGTATTACAGTCTTGTATGGCTAATAATAGGTTTCCCTGTACAGCTGAGATAAGTATAAAACATACGAACGGACTACTAAAGGCTGATTTTTGAATCATCTGATAACTTTAGTCGAGGAATAATTTAGAAATTTTGACAATTACCTATTTCATACAAAAACTGTCAAACGTCAATTTTATTCCTCGAATATAAGTTATCTGGCGATGGAAAAACCAGCCCTTAGACGTATATAGATTGAAAAACAAACCCACCCTTCACGTGATGGTATGGGATTGATCCCGCCCGTCTAATTTAGGAATCTTGAGCAGCAAATAGACGATAGTAAAATGATGATGTGTTTTCTTCAAGTCTCGTGTTGAACCAAGAATCACCACCCTTGCTCCTGTAATGACATACGTCATCATCTGCTTGGACTTTTCCCAAATTATGTTGGGGTCGGCTTCCAGTCTAACCGGATGCAGCTGAATACCAGTATTTTACATGGAGCGACTTTGGTAAGACTGGTTGTCAGACTTTCGGGCTACTGACGACCCTTACGACTGTCAAAGATCCGCGAATGATAGCCGGGACCAACGGCTTAACGTGCTTTCCGAGGCACGGAGGGGTGTTGGTATGTGAAGATGGTCGCCCATCCACGGACCAACTGCGGCAAGCATAGCTTAACCTGATCGATCGACCCGTGCGGCTGTTATTTCTTACCCACAAGCCCATAACAAAAAACATTCGTATAAGCCTAAATAAATGATATCTATCATTTTCTAGCAAAAAAATCAGGTTACCGGTCTTCTCTATTACTGCCACAAACGATATGTAGCGAGATGATATGTTTATAATATAATTGCTAAGTTTACATTTTTACCGTTATCACATGTTTATCTTTGTAAATTTTCCTCTTTACGAGACACGGCTAAGCGGTAAAATACGACGTAAATAAATACGTATAAATGGCTTGACTCACGCATAATAATATGTTTAAAGATGGCAATCTTGGGCAAATATGTTACTGGCTCATTGCTTACAGACACAGTGACCCAATTTAAAAATATATTACATGAACCGTATTAGCGTTACTTACCTACGTAAAGTGTGTAGAAAGGTGAATTAATAGCATCATGGTGACGGGGGACCTCTCAGTTTAACCCCTATGTATGTTTGTATCTCTCACAAGAGAGGAGGCCTGTGTCCCAGCAGTGGGAACATTATAGGCTAATTATGTATGTATATATATTTGTATGTGGGATTTTTCTGTTCTTTTCTTCTTCTCTGCTCATCATGAGGTTCTGTCAAAACTGGAAGGAGGACGCGGGGGTCGCAAAAGATGGACGGAATGGAGGGAAGCCTTTGCCCAGGAGGGCGACAGCGTAGGCTAATTAAAAAAAAGCAGGTTTTGATTATAGTATTCATTTAAGTTTGTCTTATATTGCCGTAATTCCATTTCATCTACTTTTCCTGGTACATCCTTTATAGTAAAATGCGTACCTACTAACATATTGTAAATTGCAAGTACACTTTTGTTTACAGCCGGTCGATTCTGTAAAAATCTCACCGTGAAAACTCAAGTGAAGTGAGCTTCATGTGAGTTGTCAGTAGTGTCAATCCCTAGCATTATTTGGAATGACAGCTCACTCCACGCTCACTTCACCTCAGTTTTCACGGTGAGATGGTTACAGAATCGCACTGCTGATGAAAGGCATCACTATATAAAGTCCTCCAAACCGAATTTCGGCCATGGCGACCAATCACAGCGGAGACCATCCTTCGGCGCGGGAGAAATATAGTTCATTAATGTTTGCGCAGACATAGGTGCAGTCTCTCAAAGTATTAATCGGTTTTTCAGGAGTAATTTACATCTTAAACAAATAGAACTACAGTAGCACACCTGAATAGGCATGTCTATGTACCCAAGGCCATATTTTAATTAGTTCTATTAAAATGATTAGCAAATCGGAAAATAACGCATGCCAATGTCGGAATGACTTGTAGATGACGCATAATTATGGATCTATTCAAATGAGTAATTTCCGAGTAATCTTTATGAAACAGATTCATAAACAGTTAGAAACCTGTCTATTATTTATAGCAAGTCATTAATCGTCAGATAACATTTGAATTCTCATCACGCTATGCTACTATCGATGAGGAAGAAGATTTGTTCGTTCACTAATTAGAAATGGAAATAGGGATGTTAACTGATTGCTCTGAAGACTGCTCTGATCTGTCTAACTAAATACTATCTTTCTAGAGTTTAAAAAAAAAAACTGTGCAAACGGCACTAAACCGCGGACAAAATAATGATGTGCTGAAATAATAAATAAAATAAATAAATAAAACAGTAATAAACGTCTGAGCGCAATAATTTTATTTTAAATAAATAATATCTTTATCACAAAGCGCCTATTACGCACCAACAACATTCAATATTAAAACATTATAAAAATAAAATTCAAGTTTATAAATAACTTTGAACTGCGCTACGTAGCAGCCACAACTCCGTAAGTAAGTGCATACGCATAAAAAGCTTGGATCGTCGTTAAAGCCGGCGCGTAGCGGTGCGCGCGCGCAGCTAACGGCGCGACACGTAAGGTGTTATGTCACACGGCCTTGGCCTATCGTTCGCGTTACACCACGACCAACGGACCGCCTTCATTCAGAATAGATATGCCGTTTTGTTTCCTATACTGAGCTCAAGGTCAGGTTTTTTCAAGGGCAATTTGTAAAACGAATGGTAATATGTGCTAGATGAGAAAACATAAGTCTAAATATATTTTTTAATTTTGTTTGCCTGAAAACATTACAGAATGTAAATATGTATGACTAGAGGTTTTGATAACTATGTATACGCAACTACCTTAGGTAGGTAGGTACTTCAAAAAGGTTTAACATGGCAACGTGTTACGTAAGTTTTTTTTTTTCGAAAAACTGGTTGGAAAGTCCACTTTGCTTCTTAATATTGTTGCCAGACTTGAGAGAGCAGTGGTGGCCCAGTGGTAATGGCCCCGACTTACAATTTGGGGTCGTGGGTTCGAACCCAGCCAGGCGCAGGCGTTTTCTTTGTGTAAATAATTTCCCCACCACTACTCTCAAAACGGTGAAGGAAAACATCGTGAGGTAACCGGTATGTCCCGGGGAATCAACAATTTCGAAGACATTGTGACATCTACCAACCCATACTGGGCCCGCGTGGTGGATTACGGCCCACTTCCTCTCACCGAGAGGAGGCATGTGTCCCGGCAGTGAGAACGTTATAGGGTGATGCAATGTGACTTTAAAAAGGTTTCAAGTGTAGGTACTCAAGAGTGTACAAAGACCGTACAGTAAACTCTATCCCTTATTACAAAACAAGGTTTATCTTTAGACCCAGGTTTAAGCCATCGAGCCATTTTTTAATTTCGAATTATGATTCAACAAAGTTAAAGTTCTTATTACAAAAACTGACGTTAAACTCGAGTCTAAGTTGTCAAGTTTGCATTAAGAACTTTATGTTTGTCGGAATAAAGTTCAAATACAGTAGCTGGCTCGATGGTTTAGGCTAAGTCTGAAAGTTAGAACTCATCTTGTAATAAGACAGTATAAATATTTGGGTATAGGTAACATAGGCTGATTTTTCGTGAAAAAAATTCTTTACGGTACACATTATGGTTTTAAACTATTTCTCGAAAAGTCAAGACACTAATAATAATATGTTCCATTTCGTTTGCTACTAATATCAAGGCCAGCCATTTATTAAGTCCCAATTAGCCTGACAGACAGTGCCAACACATGAGCACACGCAACATAGAAATATACGTATTAGGAAAAAAAATTATAGCTCGTGAAATAACATCGTGTTTATAATAACACTACGTATTTCTACAGTTTTAACACATGTTCGATTACGCAAAGTGAAGAGTCAGTGACGAAATTCGGTTCAATCGTGTACACTGTACAGTCACCAAAAGTAATTAGTAACCTTCGAACAAAGTCAAAGTCAAATCATTTATTTCAAATAGGCACATTAAAGGCACTTTTGAACGTCAAAACTAAAATTAAAATAAAATTGATTCTAGTCGCCCCTTCCAAAAGGTAGTTTTCGTATGGAGAAGAATGGGCAAGAAACTCCACCGTTACTCTTTTAAAATGTTTTACAATATTTTGCATACATTAATTATAATTATATGTGAAGACGATGCACCTAAAAATAAAATTACTATACCACAATAGGTAAAAGAATTAAAATGAATTTATGAAACCATGACATATAAATTGACTAGGTGATAGATACATGGTGCTCACATATTTACAAACATTCCAAAAGTAGACTATTTTCATAAATAAATAAGGAGTAATAAGTCCGGGTGTGACTTTAAGTAATTACAGAATGTAAATCTAAAGTCAAATAGAATAAAAAAAAAAAGAATATATTACACAATACCAACAACATACCCGAAATAACTTCAAACTTATAAGATAGTAAGAAACCGATGGATATTTTCGAATTAATTTGATAAATGAGCTGTTGGTTTTCTATTAATAAAACTAAATTTTATTCGAAAACATCCATCAGTTTCTTACTAAACTTCAACTTTATCCGACGACCCGGGGGCCTACTCCGAAGTGGAAAGTACGAATGTTCTGATCGGACCGACACATGGCCAAACCGAATATTATTGAAAAATGCGAAAAAGTTCGGATCTGCTCAGTTGGGTCGGGACCATAGTCAATATTCGAAAGAGTGTAGGATCGGAAATGACCGAACCAAATAGTAACTTCGTAGCAGGAAACGGCCGAACATTCGGCCGATACTACTTCGGAGTAGGCCCCCTGGTTACTTATGTCCTTTGGTGACCGTACGTGATATTAAAATAACACAAACTCATCTCGTCATATCATATCTACTTGATGACAAGCTGAACATCAGTGTATCGTGTTGCAGTTGTTATGTAAAAGGTGGTAAATAATTTTCGTTGTACATTAAGGAAAAGTAACTGTTTATCAAATTGAAACAGTATGTTAATTTGCCGTGTTACAGCCATTTCAGTGGTTCAAATATACCGACAAGAAGTTGGTAGTCAATTTGATAAACAATAATTTCCCTGATTTTCACTAACATTAGAATAAGCCAAACTCATCTCGTCATGTCATGTCCACTTGATGAAATGCTGAACAGTAGTCTATTTGTGTATACACGAGTGGCGTATTATCGACTACTGCCGGCGACACGCGTTGACGGCAGCCGCCGGCGGCAGCAATTGCTTCTGCCGTTGACGCGTGACGCTCGTGAGTATGAGCACTAAAAGTGATAGTGTTTTATACATTACGGTGAATACACACACTGCATGTTGTCATACATGTATAATTGTATAATAATATACATGTAGGTACTTATATTTTATGTTGTATGTAGGTATGTACCTACCGGCAGAATTATTACAACATGTACCTACAATATGAAATATAAAATGTAAAACATAATTTAACATGTACATTACACGCATAACATGGGTGCTTAATAATGTTGCATATATTTTTGCGGCGTAGGCCAGAGATGCATGAAGATATCATAATGTAACTCACTCGTCCCTTAGTAGAAGCCGCAAGATTATAATTTTAAGATAATTACGAGTATAAATTAAACAGTAATTACGTGCATTTTGATTAAAATCTATATACTTATAATAAATCTGTAGAAGTGAAAATTCTGTACATTGAAAATATCAAAAAAATAATTTACAGGGGGTGTTACTAGACCGACACCGAACCCAAAAATGTGATTAAAAAAATTTTTGTCTGTCTGTCTGTCTGTCTGTCTGTCTGTTTGTTCAAGCATCACGCAAAAACTACCGGTTCGATTACGATGAAACTTGGTATAATTATTCTTTAATATCCTGGGCACCACACTGGGTACTTTTTATCCCGGAAAAGTATATACAATAAAAAACAAACTTAATTTTGCGGTTCGATCCCTATACCCGATTACCACTGTCTGTACTGTACCAACCGCAAATACTAAGTTTGTCGTAGGTTGGGTCACCCGCAGTGGAGTTCATTTTTGTTCCTTTTAGTTTTTAGAGTTATTTAGGTTTATTTTTATATGAGTCGTAGGTATAGATTTTAATTTTAAAGTATAGGTAGTATATTTGATAGTGTACGTAGTGACCGTAGGTTATTTTATAATACTGTTAGGTAGGATTAGTCATTCGTATAGATATTAGTTTTTAGGGATTTTGCTTATTTATTGAGTTTAGATTAGTTATCATCAGAAATAGGTTTATTTAGGTAGGTATTTAATTTTCTGTTATTGAGTTTTTTTTTTAATTAGGTAGGTACCTAGGTAAAGATATCATATAGGTACCCTCTTAATCACCACTAATGAGACACAATTGGTTTTCTACTGTAATTAGCCACAAAGGGCCCGCGAGATAGATGGCATTCTGGGGAAGCACATACATTTTATCCTGTTAGCCCGTTCCCGTGGGATAACTTCCGACATCCACGCGGGCGAAGCCGCGGGCAGAAGCTAGTTAAGAATAAAAATTATTGGGATTACCCTATTTATCTAAACTATTATAAAGAGAAAAGATTTGATCTTTTTTACCTATATTTGTTTGTTAAACTTTCACGCTAAAACGGATTTGGATGAAATTTGGCATTTGGGAAGATCCAAATTTCATCCAAATCCGTTTTTGGGAAGATCATGCCCTGGATTAGGACATAGGATACTTTTTATCCCGATATTCCCATGGGATCGATACTTATGCTAGTAAAACCGCGGGGCGCAGCTAGTGTAGAATATAGGCGGATAAACTCTTTCTTTCAACCTAAAATAAATGAGACTTCATGTCTCATTTATTCTAGCTTAAAAGAATCTAATTAAAAAGATATTCCATAATCTTGCAAAACAATTCTCATCTTAAGAATAAGTAAGCAATCCATGGCCTAAAACTATTTTAAATGAATGATTTTCCTGTCCAAAGATGGCTAGATATTGCTGTTTACAAGGGAAAGGATCCAAGTTCTGATTTTGAGATTATACTTAAGCATTTTCAAATCGATAACTATCGATTCACCACGAAAAAAAACTATTGCATGCTGCTATTACTATTATTTAATATAAACTAAGAGGTTGAAGGTAGTTGTCACGATTCACGTCGGCTCTGATCTCTAATTAAATTTTAAAATAGTTAAAGTACTCATTCATGCTCGGAATCGTTACGAATCGAACAATCAAGTGATATATAAACTACTATGCGGCGAATAAAGAGCCAGATCATTTTTATTAGGATTTCCCGTTTGCTTTCGAAAATATTTCAGATTTAATTATTTATAGGTAAAACAAAACCACACAATATGTCATTACGACAAAAATGACAAAATAATTTCCCAAGAGACACAATATCGAAGTAAATTTAACAGATAGTTTTCAACCAATTAAGACCACATGTGTAAATGAAAACGACTGGTCGTCCATCAATCGTTTGCCTACGCATACATTATGCGCGGGAGCCGCGAGCAATATACTGCAGCTGTGCAAATTACCACCATTTATCTGCTCATAATAAATCGAAGAACGGCGTTACGTAAAGAGGTTTAAATTAGCAGAAGTCTCATTTTTCAAACGTAGCTGCTAGTCGGGGGTGTAGGCAGGAGTGTCCCTGTCCCATTAGCTAAACGATAATTGCGATAGTAATATGATTAGTCTGCCAGGCAGGGTGGTAGATGGGTTGACTACCCCGGACAAAGATGAGGTAAAAGCTATTGGAATTCGTGGTGATTTGGTTTATTTTGATGTCATAATATGGGCTTGCCAACCAAAATTCTAAGCACAATTTTTTTTCAATATTTTTATTTTCATTTTAAGTTTTTAACCCCTGCGTACCTATTCTAGTTGTTATTTTATTGTTTACAGTAGCAGAGTACCTTATTAAAGCTCCAGTTATCACTTGTTATCATCACTTAACTCTTACGCTAATCAGAGTCATTATGGGCCCAATATAGCTTTTTTTTTTTTTTTGAGGATGGGAAATCATCAAATGACTCCTCCCGCTCTGGGTGGAGCAGGAGGGAGTGTCAGACTCTTACTGACTAAAACCCACCCGTGTTCCTTCCTTAGCCCTTTATGTTCCAGGGCAGCGGTAAACCCTTTCGGATGTTCCCGCTACCCTGGCAGGCTTCGGCCCTATGGGGCCCCGTCGCTTTTGCTGACATCTCTTTGAGGCGCGCGTGGAACACTTACACGCCGTCCGGCACGGGCCTAGTCCTGATCGGACGGAGAGCTACCCATTACTCTCCGCCCGCAGGCCCGCGCCTACGGTGGCCGGGAGTCGTCACGCGGCTCCCGACGCCCGGAGCGTCTCCCGCGGCGGCTGAGGCGTGAGGTGCGCAAAGTGCGTTCCCTCGCCCACCCCGCGACCTCCTTCGCTAGCATTACTGCTTCGCAGAAGGAGGTGACTGCCTCCCACTCCCTCTCACCCCGGACCATGGCTTGAACCAGGGCCGGGCGCGAGAGGTCGCCGCCGCTGCCAATCGCCTCTTACGAGGACACGGCGGTGCTCTGCCCACGCAGGGCAGACCTCCACCGTATGCTCCACCGTGTCCTCTGGGCGATCCTGACAGTGGTGACACCCGGGCGTCTCCTCCCGCCTGATGATGTGCAGGAACCTCCCGAAACATCCGTGTCCAGAGAGGACCTGCGTCAGGCGGTAGGTGAGAACGCCGTGACGTCTCTCTAGCCACTCCTCAAAGAGGGGTCTTACCGCCGCTATCGTGGCGTGCCCTGCGCTGGGTTGCGATAGTCGCTCCTTCCATGCCACCATGAGATCGCGCCGGAGGTTCGTCCGCTCCGCCGCGGTTTGCCGCGGATGCGGAGTTTCCCCCCGGCGTAGTGCCTCCGCGCGCCAATCATATAGGCGCGCGAGGACTATCGCCTCCAGATCCCATGGTGGCAGTCCGGCAAAGCCCCAATATACCTTACCCCTGCATCGTGACACGCGTAATATAACTGCGTCAAACTTGTTTATTCACTATGTCGCGAAAATTGTCAAAAATATGTATTAAGTATTTCGAGAATCAGTATAAAAAAGTAGACGATCATAACTTGCTTATTTATCGTAGAGTGCCTTAAATCGGTGTGAATTAAAATTACTTACCTGTACAAACATTTCTTTGCGCAGACGTAGGTACCAAGTGCTTAGCAATTGAAATAACACTGATTTATACATTATCTCCCTCGGATTTGTACGAACTGATTGTAGGTACATATTTTTACCTCATTTATGTCTTCAACAAACTGTTGTACTACTGCCCTTTGATTGCAATGTCTTGCCATTGAAATTTGCATCAGTATCGCCGCATCCAATTAATATAGTCTGATTTAAGTAATAAAATAAAATGAGTTTGTTGTTCATGAAATATTTATAAATGCAAAGGAATCTAATCGTCGTTCGGCGCGAAGGCAAGAAATTCCTTTGAGATTCTACTGTGCCTGTAGCTTAATTAGCATTTTTGCCCTCTTACTGCCGCACTCACAGATGTTAAGATATAATCAATCATTAAGTTGTTGGTCAAAAATATGACAGATATAGAACATAACAATTTTCTTGACATGTGCTAGGATATACTGACCTATAAAAGTTACATAACATCACACCTGTTTTGTGGTTAAGCAGAGGTAGGTACACCTATAGTACACCCATATTTCGCCGGTTATGGTCCCATGTAACAGGGGGCGAACCAATTACTACCAACCGGGCACAAGTCCGACTTCCATTTGGAAGTCGGAAATTCCAGATGGAAAACACCAATAACACTCATCAGTGCTTACGCGCACTTCACCAACGAGGCAATCGCCTTGGACATACGTGCTAATATGCTGGCCTGGAATCAATCGCTAGGTTTTATAAACCTAACAATAATAATCAGCCAATAGCCTGATGGCCGAAAGCCTCGATCAACATCAATCGAGGCTCTCGTTAGGCGGTTGGATTAAGGGCCTGATTCAAAAGGCAGTACTCCTCGATACGGCTCGCACTGTGAGGAGGTTCCTGTCTCTGGAGCCCTAACTATCGGTAGCTTGGACCCTGCTCCCAACATCGGTGGATCACTATTTTTTATATTTTTGTTTTTTTTTTACTTGTTTTTTTTAAATCTAATAAAATAAGATAAATAAATAAACGACATAATACTACTTTTTATATTTTTAAATGGTTTTTTTTATACTAATATTTAAAAATGTAATAAAATAAGACTACTAAATAAATAAACGACATAATAATAACGTTTATTTATAAAAATGGTTCAGATTTGATTGATTATTATCATTAAAGGTCACCTCTAAATGCGGCAGTTAGTATTAACACTACACTTGCTTGCTTATTTTTCCCTCAACTTCAAACATTTATTTTATTATAATTGCTGAAAGCGTGTAGTTTTTTCAACATAATTTAGAAACGCGTAAAACGTTTTACGTGTATATTACGGTATAACCACCTGTAAAGACCACATCGTAAATCTACTTCTATTTATGTGTAAAATAGTAAACTTAATTCAGCTATTACTTTTATAGTACGAAACCGTGGATATGTAGCAGCTACATTCTGAATACTTATGGTGTAATCATTTATTTTATGTCTGTTAACTGCTTCCAGCGCTGTAAACGAGACACAATAGAAGTTTATTGTTATGACGGTTATAGCCATATAGCGCCCTTCAAAGTGTTAATATTGAATGATTCTTTTCGATTCTAACTCTAAAAACATTGTACGACCGCGTCCTAACCAAAAGCGATCGACGCGCGAGTTTAAGCGATCGTCACGTTCATATGTCACTTTTTGTTCGGCGAACCTGAACGCGTGGTCGCGCCAACAGAGGGCCCGTTCCAGTTTTCCGAACAAGTAATATATGAACGCGACAGTCGCGTATTCGCACGAACAATCCCTTTGGTCAGGACGCGGGGTAATACGTATCGGGGTAATACCTATTAGTTTATAATAATTATGGTCCACAAGCAAAACAAAAGAGATGACGCAATACCTGAAATATCGATCTTCATGGAAAACGCGAGCGGCTTACAATATATTTCACATAGGTACTTTTCTAGAGTTTTCTTAATACAACCATTTTACCAGTATACCTGCAACAGATATTATTTATATTACATGGATGTTAATTAAGGATCGATTTAAGTTAGTGGCGAAGATTATTAACGTTGACTGGATACTTTATGATGAAGCAATAGATCTGCTGTAAACCACCTAACTGTACGAGCTATTAATTTCGCCTTAGTTTATGTTACTAGTCTTGGCCAATTCGCATTTTTACTATCTTGTTATTTAGGCACAGTCGCCAGCACATCAAGCTACTACAATCTGTCAAATTTATTTAATAGATTTTCAACTTTATCGCTAAAGCATCAGGGTTCAAGGTTAATTGGGAAAATTTGACAGTTTCGGGTAGCTTGACCTGCTGGCGTCTGTACATGTTACGGCCAAGGTTTTTGAACAAAAATATTATAATTTAATGTTCTTTGTTATGTTACAAATATAACTTCATGTTAATAATTTAGCAAAAGCAATAGGTTATAAAAATTTATTTCAGCAATGAACCTAAGACAAATTAATATTTTCCTACTGCAGATTTTGTTTCCGGGTTAAGTCTGTAGATGGCGCTACGTATAAGAAAATCAATTTTCTCAACACATTATGTACAAATAAACTACACAATGAAAACCGCAAACAATAGCCGTTGATCACTAAATAACCATGTTATTCGTGTACTTGGTAAAAAAAAGTTCGTACAAATTGGATCAAGTACTCGACTGTGCCATTAATGAACTTCAAGCCCAAGGTTAGCCATTGTTAAAGCCGTTTGTACAAACGCCTCCACACGTGTGCTGAATAGCAACAAAAACGAACTGATGGATTGCTGACAGATCGTATGTTTGTGCCCCACGATTGGACCAGCCTTTATCTCCGATTCGCCGCGTCTCCGCGTCTCGAACGGGGTCACAGCACTCGCATAATTACGACGTATTTATTAACTGAAGCCAGTCATTTGTAAATAAAAACCATTTAAAATTGAGCTGTGAAGAGCCCGTCAATTAGTCAACGCGGACACCACAATTAGGGCCTCCAGCAGAAAATAATTAAAATTAGATTTTTGTGACGTTTTAATGTTTTAGATCCCACATACATCCGCTAATGAGTTTATTTTCAATTTGCACAGTTTTGACAGCCTATTTTCCTCATAAAGTATAAGTACCAGTCTATTCAATTTATTTCACTAACAAAAAATTCAACTAGCCAAGTATTTTTTGTTTTCAATTTAAACTGAACCAAATTGATGATGAATATTGGATATTGGTTTAAGGATACTGGGAAAATATTGTTGAATCTGCCTCTGTATTTTTCAATTTTACATTTATCAATATTGTTTATGTTTCATGATTGAACGATGCTTCACAAGGATTCATCAGTCAACGCCCATCGCAGAGCTTAAAGAATCACTCCTGCCAAGTCCACTCAGACAAATTCATTATAATAAGACCTTGTGTGAGGAAAAATGACGAGCAAAGTCCAAAAAATAAAAAATCTGATCAATTTTATAATCACAAATATGAATAAAATAATATTGTTGAAACAGATGTGCATTTTGAATTATTTTCGGATCAAGAACTCAATATGAAACTTTCGCCTAACCAAGCCTTAAATTGCACGAATTCTATTTCGGAAAGCTATTACGAAAGACCACAAAGTGACAAAGCACCTCGACATTGGAAAAGCCCCGCCGTTCCATTCTCTATCAATAAAATGTCATCGACTTGATTTAGGGCTGATCCTTTCCTGTGGAGGATTTCCATTCCGAGTAGGTAGGTACAATTTGTGGTATTCGTGGGAAGAATCAATTTTCTAAATGTGGCTTATTTGGTTCATTATTTTGTCTTAATAATCAATATTTTGGCTTATGGCTAAGTAATAACAGCCGCACGGGTCGATCGATCAGGTTAAGCTACGCTTGCTGCGGTTGGTCCGTGGATGGGTGACCATCTTCACATACCAAGACTCCTCCGTGCTTCGGAAAGCACGTTAAGCCATTGATCCTGGCTGCCATTCGTGGATCTTTGACAGTCGTTACGGGTTTTTAAAAACCCGAAAGTCGACAACCAGTCTTACCAAGGGGTATCGTATTACCCAGTAACTGGGTTGTGGAGGTCAGATAGGCGGTCGCTCCATATAAAATACTGGTATTCAGCTGCATCTGGTTAGACTGGAAGCCGACCCTAACATAGTTGGGAAAAGGCTAGGCAGATGATGAATCAATATTTTCAAGATGTTATGCTAATGTAGGAAGAAATTTGTGTAAAAAGTAATAATCTACCAAAATAGACTGGATCAAGACCAAGTTTAAATTGATATTTTAATTCAAAGCGTAAAATTAAGTCAAATCATCAGACTTCTAAAACCAAGCTAGTAATTATCTAACAAACAAAGACGGCAGGTGTTTCCACCGAAATTAATTTACAAAAAGAAAAAACCCGAAGAACGTTGACTACTAACTTAATGTGAATCAACAGCGTAAAAAATCTAGTGAACAGTTAACGCGATTCGTATGAATAAAAACAAATCATTCTTATAAGATTCCCAGAGTACACTCGACGACACCTCAAGTTATAGGTACATTTCCAGTTAAAGCTGACCTGTCATTGTATGTAGGGCGTATATAATGCGAGGTTAGCTTGTAATAGAAATGTACAGCTTAGTATATCGTCATGTGTACGTAACGATTACCATCTAATGTTAATTCTATCAGTCACAGTGGTGTGGTAGCCGGTTCTTCACACACTTGCCGGATACTGTGTACTTGCCGTGGTAGTAAAAACTTGGTATTTTATGGTGGTGACGAGATTTACCGTTTCAGGATGAGTCTTAGACCTGGCTATAAGTCTATAACAAGAGCAATTGGGTCAGGTTGTTAGAGTCAAGCTTTAGCTTCACTACTCTGTTAATAACAATACCGTTAACGAGTATTACAAGTATTTATTTTAAAATTGAGGATGGCAAGATTTTTCTTAATTTAGTAGCTGTGGATTTTTTATATTTTAAGTATTAAATCGTAATTAATCCCCTGGCTCTTTCGTTATAAGGAGTGTCAGGTCCGGCTGTGTATTAACGAGTTTGTATTAATTGCAGAAAAAAATGCTTTGTTTCATTATCGATCATCGATCTTTTACTCTTAAATCGTTAAGTCTTCGACGATTCTGTATCATCATAGATTCTGTAAAAAGTTCCACAACAAAAGCTTTTATTCACCTGTATATTATGCTTGAGCATTATACCACCATTACATCCATTTACCATTTACATCCTTTATAAAAAAAACAAAATCAATAAACTATGGAAGGCTTTAAAAGAGTTCGTATCTTAGTAACAACTTGAGATTTCCATATAGGCTAAAAGCGGTACTGTTATGACAAACATAAAAATTAACGCCTGACATTATTTTTAATTTATTGCAAACTATAAAACCTTCATGGTAGAAACATACTTAGTTGTTGGATTATTGTAATTACTTCATAGCATAGTAATAGGTTTTTAATGAGCTCTAACGTCACTTCCTGTAAGGAACATGATACAGCTTTACATCGACTTAGCTTAAGGAGATTGGTGCTAAAACTAAACTAGTAAAACATTCAAGTTATTACTTCAATCTCTGTTTGACTGTATGTCATGAAAGACATTCTCTGAAAATATTTGACGCAAGAATTTATAATCTTGCGGATTATAAACCGTGAGGTCCAATTGTATGGACTATCTAAGAGAAACAATATATACGAGTAAGTACAATGGTCAAATATTATGATCAGTTTACCTCCTTATTTTCTTAGAAAAATATGGTATTGTAATGAACAGGAAAACCGCAGCATGATACCGCTACCTGAGTAAGAAATAGATATTAAAAGGTAATGCACATTAAACTGCAAACTTTCCTATAAATAAATAAGCATGGAGCATTGACAAAAATTCATCAAGTTTGTTCTATATGCATTGACGATTTCAGACCACATTGCTCCATTGGGTCCAAGTTTCCATCCCATGAAAACTTTTTTCCTGTGACTTACGTGGTATTTCTACCACGTAAGCCCCAACCCTTTTCATAAAACTTGCAAATATTCATAACTCTTGTACCAACAACATCATGCAGCAATGCATAAAACATTTACATAAAACATTCGAACAAGACGTAATACATAGCACATTTCTATATAAAACTCGAATCAACTAAGTAATAAATTAAGTACGTAACATGTGCACATAACAGTAGTATAAAACAGTACGACAAGTGTAATCATAATAGTGTCCGTAGCAGCTAATACTGTCCTTGACCGTGACAGCGCAGCGGTTCGCTCCACTCCCGCGCAACTTCCACCTCCCACCGCCCGCCACCGCCGCCGCGCCTCCGCTGTCAAAGAATAAAACTGAAAATGGACGTGTAGGCAGAGTACTGACGTTTGTTCGTGTAAATTACGAATAGTTTTATGTTATTTGGTGACAAGTAAGCAGGATCTCTCTTCGTGAAGTGGGCTTAGAGTGAGCTGTCAATGGTGTCAATCCCAAGCATCAGGCGGAATGACAGCTTACTTCAAGGTCAATCTCACATCACCTACGTTTTCACGGTAATTTTTGCAGAATAGACCGGCTGATATCGTGACCTGATGGCTGCACGTTACAGGAATTGATGGACGCTACTGGGATGCCAAACTCATAGCTAAGTTCTAGGTCGACTAAGTACAGATTGCGACATGCTAAAAAGAAGCAAGCGGCCAACGTGATGATGAATTATGGTCATCACCGCCTTTGGTATTGCATCCCAGAGACAAACCGAAATGTCTCATACCCCTGTTCTTACAGCAACACTTATTAGACAAACAGAAACACTGACGGCTTGGTGGCTGAAAAAGCATTATGTACTGGCGTTTTTCAAAGTATTAGGTAAGGTTAGGTAAGACTGCGTAAGTAATTACGAGTATGCGATGTCTAATGTAACCATGAATTCTATCTCCAACGTTAATGCTCTTATAATCATTCATTACAGCTTGGTCTATTACAGAATGCGCTGAGTTCAGGGTCAACTGCTTTCAACTTACTCCTGGTGGCCGTCAAAATGTCACTATAATTGATTATGGCTAACTCCTGTGGCTTACAGTGGTTTGAAGCCTATAACAAGACTTTGAACAGCAAATCTAACCGGTTAAGACTGCTTGATGGACAGGAGCAACAACAATAATCAATCAAGTCGCTTGACATGATATTTGACAAAAGATTAAGCACAATGAATTTAAATAGGCTTTCAAAAACCAAGGACAAGAATAACTTGTTGATAAGGCCGAGAAGAACTGCCATAATCTACATTATTCTTGCCACTGGATTAAATAATCAGACTAAAATGTTCCCACTGCTTAGAACACAGGCCTCCTATCTTCGAGAGGGAGTGGGCTGTAATCCACCACGTGGGCCCAGTTTGGATCGGTAGATGTCACATGTTTTCGATTTTTTGGTTCCAGATGATGATGTTTTCGTTCACCGTTTTGAGAGCAATGGTGATGAAATAATTTAGTCAAAGTAATAAAGCGCCTACCTGGGTTCGAACCTAAGACCTACAACTCATAAGTCGCTAGCACAAGCCACTGGATTAACCATCGCCAATTAGATTTCTTTACGGATTGAAAATATTTTAAATACCATCATAAATAAAGAGTCGGAACACGATCTAAGCAATTGCACAATGAAGTGTTTTTTTACCAAAGCATCGGCATCAGAGCACATGCACAAACGCATTTACATACTCGCACGTAGTCTACACTTACCTTAGCGTAATTACAGCAGTATTCGAAGTAGGTACTGCAAGTTTCCTTACTCTATGTTTGGAAGTGCGCAAGCGGCGCGCCTGGCCGCGATCTACGTCGCAAAATTACCGTCACTTGTGTAATGCAGCGCAATGTTATATTACTTAGTGATTTGATGTCGTTCCCGCTGTTATTACCCACGCTGCCATTTATCATTTCTATTGCAGTCATCAATTGTTTAAGGTAGCTAGGTACTTGTACTAGGTGCTTGTTTTTATCGTTGTACTCGTACAGTAAAGTTTATGTAATTGTAGTGTGTTTGTTTGTATGGGTAACGTAACCGTCACGCCTGTGGTCTCCGGAAGGTTGGGCAGTGGCTGTCTTGGATTTATTACAGTTTACCGGAGACAGTTTTAGGTTAGTGTAGATATAGGTGGAGTATATCGCCATATAGCGGGTACAATGGCGCAATGGCAGGTAAATCCTTTACTGTCCAGGCCGCTCGTTTGTTGAATGCATTGCCAGTTGAAATAAAACGCGCGCAGTCGTTACAGGTGTTCAAAAGACTTGTAAAGGAGCACTACTTGTCGTTTTGATCTTGTTGTCCTAACTGCAATCATCTACAGTCTTCTTTTATTTTTCGTTGCTTGTATGTATGTATTTATGTATCTATAATTTTGGATATGTATATATTTGTGTATCTATTTTATTGTACACATAATGTTTGCACCAACGACAGTCCCATTTTATGTCAAGGAAAATTACTGTCCATTCTAAGGTTGCCTGGAAGAGATCGCAGTAATGCGATAAGGCCGCCCATTGTATATTTTGTAGTGTGCCATGTATTTTTTATGCTATGTATTTTTGTGGTGTACAATAAAGTATTAATAAATAAATAAATAAATGGCCCGGAACACAACTGTAATTAAAAGGATAATCCCCGGTTTCTGAATACCTAATCAAATCTCCGACCATTAAATTATCGATAACAAATCATGACAGCTGATGTAATTGGATACCTACAAAAAAAAAACAATATCAGACATTGCCATGACATTTCCAATAAGCTTTCAATTACCTAGTGTTTGAAAAAATAACTCACACATTTTCCGAAGGACGATCCAAGACACTAGTAATGACTATGTTTGATTATATTTAAATCATCATGAAAATAAAGCGGGTGTCTACATAAATATCCCGCGCGTGTAATAACATCCTGTAAAGGAAATAGGCGTTCTATCCTTCGTTAGCTTGGAGATAGTAGAGTGTCATTATTTATACGTTCTGCAATCAACATTGCTGGTTAATATGAACGTGGTTGTGGCATCACTTTACCAAACGATGATAAAGTGATTTTATGCCTTAATTGAGGAAAAAGAGAAACTGTGAAATGTATATACCGTTGACCACGAAGCATTCGCAACATGAAGATATCGGTTTTCAGGAATTTAGGAAGCTTTTGCACTGAGTGGTGGTATTATTAGATACCAAAGTAGACACTTAAAGACAGTGTGGTAACTGAAGTAAGTTATACGATGACATAATGTTTAACTCCTTTCCTATATTTTTTCTCCATTTCCCTACTAGCATTAGGTACGCATTTTGACGTCCGTCAATCCATTGTGTTCCTTAGGCACCGCTATCTGTAAATATGTCTTGGGTTATGTATTCAATAAAATTTATTGAACCCACATCTGCCTTTTATTTAATCTTCTTATCCTTGACAGGTTACGAGTTTAATCCAAGTTACTACACGGATGTCAGTTAATTCGTTAAGTTACAGAACTTACAGATAACTTGTCGAAGAACCAGTATGGACATGTTGCAATACTTAAGTTAGAAATATCCAGTTGAGTATTAAGTAAAGACGATAAGTCAAGCTGTATTAAGTGTTGAACTATTTCCGGATGAACATAAAAATGTTTGTTTAAAACTCGTCAAGTGAGAAAGGTGCTAAGAGGTACGTAAACTAAACTAAGGTAAAGTACATACATATATGTATGAAGTATAACTATTTATTATTGAGATTTGTGTGTAAGTGAATCAAACATTTACTACATGTTGCAACAGTTACCTATTTTGTGGTGAACTTTATACCATAAAATAGGTACATTACATTTTTCCTGAATATTAATGTAACCAACTGAAAGTTTTGAAGTTTAAGTTTTTGGTCAAGTGGTCGATCCATTTCAGTCTTATGAGCTTTACATAAGAGCTATCTATATTTTATCTACCAACCCGCACTGGGCCCGTGTGGTGGATTACGGCCCACTCCCTCTCACAAGAGGATGCCTGTGTCCCAGCAGTGGGAACGTTATAGGCTGATTATGCATCTATATTTTAATTGAACAATAGTTTTGAACCCTTTTTGGGAATTGCATTCAGGAAAACTAAGAAACATTTAGGAACGAAAGATCACATAAGAAATTTTCCCGGAACATTTGCAAAAAACAGTAGTTCGCGCTATTAAAGAACAAGATATCGAACCGTGCCTTAAGGAGTAGCTAGCCATAAGTACTGGTAGGATGTTAGTTTTTACCGGGAGGGCTGCGCCGGACCGGTTTGTATCCTGCTCGTCCCGCAAATACTAGCCCCACGACATTGTTGATTCTTAACAAGTACCTTTGTAAATGCCAACACTGCCCATGTATTGCCGGTAACGAGTTCGCCTTAATAACACATGTAATGTACATTAAAACTTCAGATGGTTATTAAGGAGAACACGACGGGACGTCAACACGTAGGTACGGTCAGCAACAATAGTCGGTTGACACTTCAGTAGTTTAAAACTTAATTATTGAGCAAAATATTCTTAAAAAGCATGTAGTAATAGAATACTTATGAATAATTAACTCTTTTTTATTACATGAAAAAGTGAAAACCAATGTAACGCATTATTTTGTATCAATTTAGATGATTTGTAAAAGTAACAGAGTTAATTGACTTTTGTTGCTGACAGTACCACTGCTAATGTTAATTTAAATGTTAAACATTAGGTTTGGAAGTAAATAAAATGGTATAAAAAATTGGTATGACACACAGCATTCGTCAGTCGATTGCGGGAGGAACAAAAAAAAGGATTTCCATATCTGACATCCCTGAAGAGAATTCAAATGACATTTAGGGCCTTTAGGATATTCAACGATGAAGAAATAATCTATTTTCACCAACAGACTCAGCAAAGCCGGGATAAAACTCAACCTTAAAACCTTACCAACTATAAAACTCAACCTTTCACCATTTCAACTAGCTATGTTTTAGTTAGAGGCTGCTCTCAAAACGAAGGAAAACATCGTGAGAAAACCGGGAGGTCCTAGAACCAAAAATTCGAAGACATGTGACATCTACCAACCCGCACTGGGCCCGCGTGGTGGATGAAGGCCACTCCCTCTCACCGAGAGGAAGCCTGTGTCCTGTGAATTATAATACGTTGCAGAGGAAAAGTCTTGGCATACAATAAATATACGCGTGCTAACTGGTTATATAGAGCAAACAATATAATATTAGCTCTAGAATCTAGAGATTGCTCACTAACTCCAACTTATAGTATCAAATGTAAATATTCTTTTAAAACATTCTCGTCTAAAAGTTAAAACAATACTTGAAAACTGTCGGCCAATACAGACATTATGACACTTACAGAAATGTAACGCTCTAATGAGAAAGCAAAGCGGCAGATGTCTTCGACCCCTACGTCACGACACAGATACGTGCTAAATTCAAAGAACCAAGACAAACTTGACGTGACGAACCACTAACTCGTTGTTTGAACTTCGTACATGACACATCTAGGCACCTACTAGCAATACTTACCACCACAAATATGTAATGTCATCATAAAAACTGGGACGACCAAATAAGATGAGACCATACTTAACGCGGCGGTGCTTAAGTTCGTTATTCCTATTTTGGACCAAAGGAAATCAAATTTTTTATCACTTCAAATATCTGTGGAAGTTCCCAGAAGTAAATTAAGTGGTCATCGCGGGTCATGGTGTCTTGAGAAGAATGAATGAGGTTGGGAAATGTTTTTAAATACCTACTCATAAAGATATAAGAAAATGAATAAGCATGTCAAAATATATCTAACTAATGTTATAATTCATCATTCCGTAATGCTATATCGTCGGATTCTCTGAATAGTTTTTGACTTGTCTGTATACCATATTTCAATTTCATTTGATTTTAATTCAAGACAACAAAATCTGAATAAATACATTTCTATTTGATGTTGAATAGCGACTAATGAATGCAAGAATGCACTCGAAGAATTACCCATTACATTTAAAGTAATTGATTTATTATAGAACTTGAACAAATCAATTAACACACCAGTAATGTATGGTGGTGGTTCCTGATTTATGGACATACATTAGTAAGTTTTGAATTTAAAATATCCATTTATTTTAATTGCCCATCACAGAAGTTGCGAACGGCCGAAGATCTCGACTAATCATGTAATTAAAAGATTTGCATAATCGAATACAGTAAAAGATTGATCTCATTAGTGTTTTAATTTTAGACTTTAGTTTTTATTTCTACAGTTCTTGTCCAGCCTTCTAAAGAAAAACTGGTACCATAATATAAATAAAGTTTACATTACTTAATTACAGCTATAGCCTCTCAAAAATGTGCCTGAGAAAAATCTGGACTGGTTTATATTTATACATCGCCAGAGGTCAATACTCCGGCGCTGATGTGGGTCAGCTGATGGGGCCCTGCCGTGGGCACCGCAGCCATTCGATTACCAGCGAGAGGGAAAAATGCGAAGATTACATCTAATGAAACTATCATTACGTACATTCAATGGAGAGTACAAGGAGACATGCAATCACTGCGAAGAAAACTCAAACCTACGGCTTCTGATGGCTATTCTCAAGTCAAATAATGGTATGGTGGTGGGTGATGATGGTATTTTGATTTAATATTCTCAACAGCTAATATTAGATTTCCCAATTGATTTCTGCAAATAATTAAATACAAACTATAGGTATATTAAGCTACACTCCCACTGTAGTATATTTTGTAACTTTGTTTGTTTTAAATGCTCCTTTTTTACTATTTGTATTTCTTGTGTGTATCCCAAACATTGCTATTTCTTTGGTTTCTTTCAAATCTGCTATTAGTATCATGGACGATGGACGTTAGTGAAAAGTAGTTATATAAGAACTGGGAGTACCTATTCAGGACATTTTCACTGTTTAGGCCACGTTTAGTGACGAACTAAACGAAAGTCTTCCTTTCCTAACAGCGAAACATAAAACAAAATTTATTTTCCCGACCTCTGCCCTTTTGTCTGTAAACAAAGACGTACTCAAAACAGAAGTTCTTCGAAATTGATTACAAGGAAAAGAATTGAGGACACTCTAAGATGTGAATACCGATACACGAGGATATTTTCCTTGCATAAATAATGATGAAGTGAAATATGATTCATGTGTAGGAAATTTCGATTCATCATCATCAGCCCATAGCAGTCCACTCCTGGACATAGGCCTCTCCTATTGTACGTCATTCAACTCGATGTTCGAAAATTTCAATTAGGTATTGTAAAAATGAATTATGTTATTTTTAGCCATTTATGAAAATCATACCTGTGAAAAGGGTTACATTTTCAAAGAAAGAACTTCCAAAGAAGATTTTTCTGCACTGGAATATTTAAATTTGAATAACATGGCCATCTCACAAACCTCTGCCTTACATAAATCACTCCCAAAAAGGTTCAGTCGGTGATGACAATGCCTGACCTGCACTGAAGTCGCCACACGTGCTAGTGACCGAAATAGCATGACATAATAACTGATATGAGCTCACAATATTATGATACTTTTACATACATTGATACAATGCCAGATAAACGGCATAATATCGTATGGACTCAATTCATAAGTGAAATGGTGAGATAAACGAGTACATAAATAGTTAGAAAAGCTAAACCTGCAATAGACTATACATGCTAGTACTGTGTAACGGGGTGAAAAGGGATACAGGGGTACCAACAAGGACACTTGTACTACAGTTAACACATTGGAGTCCTATTTGGCAACAAACTATAATATTATTTCAATGTTAAAATCCCTTTTAAAGTTTTGTCCCTATTCACCTTATATTAAGCTAGCTTTTATCAGAATAAAATGATCACGATTATAGGAACAGCTACAAAAAAAAAACACGAACATAATCATGAACTCAGAAGCTATAGCTCCTTCCACATTTATCTTGTATTCTTAATTTCTTCACAGTATGATTATGCTGACACAGTTTCATCTTTTTCCTGTATTTTTTTCATTCTGTAAAGATATGAGCGTTTAATTTGTTCACGATAATTGATAAGTAATACATTCCAAACTCAGCAACTGCCTTGCCAGAAGAATTGGCCGTTTCATAATGGTACACAACACCACCACATCACTCTCTGCCAACGCCTTCAGGAAAAACAGGCTTCAAATTAGTACAAGTAAACAACAATTTCGTTGAAAAAAAACTATGTAAGAATGAATGGCAAATAAAATAGTGTGAGTGAACGTCGTGGGGGTCAATACTCCGTCAGTAGGTCAGCAATGAGTCGCAGAGGCCCAAAGACCAGTCCCTGGGCACGCCAGAGACTTAACTCATTTTCCGGCGTCCATCATTATGGTAGCGCGATTGAGGTGCCGGATGTGATGATCGGAATGACGTCACTACGATACTTGAGATTTTGAAGAATACTTACGCAATTTTCTGCAAAGTTATGCCATGCTTGACAATACTGTCAAGTGTAGATACCTATGGCATATTGGTTTTCGTGTAAATATCGAAGCAGAAAGATATTGGATATCAACACGGCTTTATGCGCGGTTGTATTAAAAGAGCCTCCATGTGTGACAAAACTTACGTAGGGATGTCCGATGCACCATGGGCAGCTAGTTCCGTTGACATGTTCAACTTTTTCACATAGCTTTTCCCGATGTATTACGAATCATTTGAAATCTATATAATAATAATTAAATACTGGCCATTGATAAGCACATCAGTTAAGAACGGCTTGACTGGTTTGGCTATTTTTTTTTTTGTTTTAAAATGTTCGGTTTAGTCAGAATCAGGTTCTTACGGAAAGAAAAATTGGAAAAAAATCGTAAAATCTTCAAATTAAGGAAAATCTAAACGACCTGTTTTGTATGAATTATTTAAATTTGGACTAGACAACATATGTTGGGACAGCTAGTTGAGTTATAAAACTAATCTGGTGCATATTTCTGAAAAGCTTTTCAATTACAGAGTTTACGAAATTCTGAAAATTGTTTCGTATCCGGTCGAAACGTAGAACATCTTATATCGTTAAAGATAGGCTTAAATTCGTTTTCAAGTATTAGGTGTGTTTACTATGGGATTATGTGATCAAAGATTTATGTTTTCTGAAAAATATAGCTGTAATAAAACTAAAATTAAAAATGTTACTTGCCTGAAGCAAAAACAATGAACAACTATTAGGTACAAAAAATATTCAGTAGGTATTAAAACTATGACAAATGACAACCATTAAAACAAGCCAGAATTTTTTCCCTTCTACAAATAACAACACGCGTTAAATGACTTGAATTTATCTTACAATCAGATTGCGAGAGACCAGCATTGTCAACGTAGTCTTATTTAGCCTTTTAAAATAGTAACACATTAGCACCATATTTATAGTTTTCTTAAATTGTCCGTAATATGTTAAAGTTTGTTCACGTAATTCTAGCGTACTTGATGACGTAGTTAAAATCCAAAGTTTGTTAATAGTAAAGAATATACATTACTATTTTATTATTTCGAGGCAAACCAGTATCTGCATAATTATTAAATAAATTAGTAACGGTTTTTAAGTTACAGATAAAAATGGTCAAAGAATCGATTTAATAACTTGTCTGGCCAGTTTAGATTCGCATAGATTTATGCTAATGGTCTTCTGATATCGATATATCAAAATGTTGCATCTTAAAAGCGACCTACAGCTTCTAAGACTACACTGATGCACCAAATACATCTCCCACGTGACTTTTATGCGGTTTTTGACTTCAAAAACAGTCGTAAAGAATTCGAGACGTCAAAGTCTAGACCGTTTTCATTCAATTTTTTGTTGCTTGTTCTGCAAAGAAGATGCATTATTTTAAAAGTCTTTTATAAAGCTTTTTTATATCTTCTTTAGTGGTGTTAAATGGGCAGTTTGACGTCTGAAACTATCGTTTTGGTTCAAAGTGCGGCACTAAAGTAACAAAGTAAACTGTGGACTTGCGAGAGGCCTCTAAGAGTTACAGCTCTCGTAGAGGACAAGGGAGGCCGTTCACCCCGCTGTAATAGACGACGAGATAGTGTGGATATGACTACACAATTTTTACGGAAATATACTCGTGTTAATTGAAGGCTGCTAACGTGCACGAATATGCTAAAATGCGTATGAATAATACCGGATCTTCAGTATCTGTGTGACTGCACAAATTATATTTTGTTTCGTCACAGTAACTAAAAAAAGGAAAGCAACAAAATAAATAACTAATTTAAAATTAGTAATCATGTTCAAATCCCGTTACAAAACCAGTTATGTATATAGCAAATACATTGCTAATATTTTTAAGAACCAAATACTTAATTGCACAAACTAGACTCACACGAAACGATCATCAAGATAAAGTGACCTTTGACAGAATAAATACTACGACAGCTTAATTTTTGTTAAGTTGTTGTTGTTGTTGGTGTTGTGTTAAGAATTATTTATCTATCTTTTCTTTTTGTATTTTTACAAAAAAAAGATAGATAAATAATTCTGCCAGTCGTATCCACATTAGTATCATCGCTAGTTAGAGGCACCTGTTCACCGCAAAGGACAAAGTCAACTCGCGGAAATTGTGTGTACAGCAAAAAACACTATTGAAACAACTCCTAGACAGTTCTCAATTGATGTCGATCTAAGGATATTTTATTATCTCCCCTTTTTAAATTAACAACTTTACTGGAATTCTTTTGAAGAGACATTTTTGTCAAGTAGTTACAAATTCGCTGCTCTACAACTGCCTGTTAATCTTGACTGTCATTTTGATACTTCACGATATCATTTTCTTAAGAAAAGTTACTGGTGTTTTCTGAGCGTGCTGTCCAGAGTGCACCTGAAGAAGTTTCGATGGTTTCAAGAACGAATAGGATGTTGAGTACCTCGCTGCTAGGTGCGGTTGCAGAATCGCATTCCTTTGCAACGTATCCTGTCTGAGATTGTTATTACATGCCCGAACAAGGTATTCCATTCATTACAATTCTATGGCAACAAAAAAATACGGGGAACATTAATAATAATAATAATATAATAAAGCCCATTTATTTCCAATCCATAATAATAATTGTTATTGCATGCGTTTTAAATTATATTAACATTAAATACATGATTTTTAATATATATATCTTTTATAAGTTTCTTTCATTTTCTTTTACTCGCTATCGTTACTTTCTTCAGTACCATTGATCGGAACCGCTTCTCGGGTAAAGGCCTCCTCCAGCTGCTTCCAAACCTCTCTGTCCATGGCTTTCTTTCTCCAATCGCTACCTGCTATCGCTTTTATATCTTCAATCCACCTTTTTCTAGGGCGCCCTCTGCTTCTTTTTCCTCTTGGTCCTTTCCATATAGTTGTCTGTAATGTCCATCTTTTGTCTGTGCGTCTTGCTATATGTCCTGCCCACTGCCACTTCTGTTTTAGGGCGTATTGTAGGGCATCTATAACTTTAGTTTTTTGTCTAATTATTTTGCTTTTTATTTTTTGTATTTTCCTTATTTTTAGTACGCTTCTTTCCATCGATCTTTGGCATGTTACTAGTTTAGTTTTTATTTTTGTGTTGTATGTCCACGTTTGGCATCCGTATGTAAGAGTAGGTAAGACACAGGAGTCCAAGACAATTTTCTTTAGGTAGAGGGGGAATTCGCCTTTCAAGATTTCCTTCAGGGACCAGAATTTTTTCCAGCTCATGTTAATACGCCGCTCGACTTCTAGTTCTTCATTTTTGTCGTCGAATGAAAGTTGTTTTCCCAGGTAAATGTAATTGCTCACATATTCAAGCGGCTTCCCATTCAAGTATATGGTGTTAGCGTAGCTGTTAGTCACTATTTTAGTTTTATTCTCGTTCATTTTGAGGCCCACCTTTTCGCTTTCTTCATTCAAACTACTTATCGTTCTTTCTAATCCTTTGCTTGTTTCAGCAAATAAGACAATGTCGTCCGCGAATCTGAGGTGTGTAAGTCGATCTTTGTTAATTCTAATCCCTTCTGACTGCCAGTTAAGGTTGTCAAAGATGTGTTGCAGTACGGGGAACATTAAGTAACTAGAAAAACTTTTTGTAGACTGAGCTCATAGTTCCTATATAGAAAATGTAAACCCATACTGTAAGTCTTTACATATTATAAAACAAAGTGGGGACACGTTTAAACAGACAGACGGGGGTCTGTCTGTTTAAACGTGACTAACTCCAAAACTACCGAACGAATTTTCATATGGTTTTCACCAATGGACGATGTGATTCATTGAATTGAAGATGTCGAAATAAATCATGAGCTTGAAGTGAGCTGTCATTCCACTTGATTCTAGGGATTGAACACTCACTTCACCTAAGTTTTCACGGTAATTTTTTTACAGAATAGAATGGCTGGGTTCTTCTATTCACTGTCTTTGAATTTAGTAACTTGGTATGTTGCTAAACGGGTTCGGAAAATTCATTAACAATTTTAGATCTTAAACTGTACCTAATCTGCTGCTACATAGCTTAGCACCCAATTAGTCTGTATTTTCCTAGTAAAGCTTGAACAACGGCCGCCATTGTTCCTTTAGCATCGGGCTACTAAATACCAGACACATGTTTGCCCACAAGAGAGGACCACAGACGATGTACCACAAACATATCGCAATACACATGCCGATGGAGTATTTGTTCGGTAATTAAGGCTAAATAAACATCTTAATCGGTCTTTCAACCTGATGTAAGCCCGGTACCTTTACCTAAGCTATTTGTCTGTGATTGGTCAGTAATAATAATAATAATAAACTGTTTATTGATCAAGAAGGTACAGATGGTGAGAAAAACAAAATTCACAATAGTACTAGAAAGATATACAAAGTTATGTAACTACATTATATGGTAGGACATGTTGATCTAAGTACATTGTACATCTGTTGACAATTTACGTTACCCTGTCTCTTAAACTAGGATATACCTGTATCTTAAGAGACAGTGGACGGCCATAAGGTTGTTCTAATATCACCTATTATGTAAGTGAGGACCCCATCGATCTACCCACAATTCAACAATTTTTTGTAAAAGTAAAAGAATAAAAAATAAATCTGTATTTATGTTTTTATTCTAAATTTAAGAAATAGGTAAAGGAATAGTTTTATTAACTTGTATGTGAAAAAGTGTCGTTATAAAAAAATATATAATGTGATAATATGTACAAAAAAAAGAGCTACGTCTGCCAATAAACTGCTTTGCAGTTTGGCAGAGGTGATATATCTTGTTAAAATTATCTATGTGAATAAACACTTTTTCATTTTTTTTCTTCATTTATTTTGGATAGTATTTAGTATGGAGGAATTTCTACGCGAATATAGTCCCCTTTACTTAGCAATTTTGCTTAAAGTAAAGTAATGATAATCGTCTGTTCAACCATTAATTTTTTGAGGTTTAAATGTCTTTTAACTACAAGCAGCGTCTATAAGTAAGGAGGAGTATGTCCACGTGGGAATTAATATTTAAGTTTATCAAGGAACATTAACGTATAAGGAAAAGCAATTACGATCTAACAATAAGATATGCAGATAGAAATAGTAATGTTTAGAGCTTTAGTACCTGCACTATTGTGAAAGGTATTATATAACTTACGTCATAAAGTTTTGAAACCCTTTGTGCGATTTACATATTATTCAAAAGATATTTAACATTTACCAATGAACCCTGTGAACCAAACATTTCAGAAAGACCTCTTACCTTCTCTACTCTTATTTACTTTTATCTCTTGGTTCTTTTAAAGCAAGATGTGATCTTACCCGTTGTCTTTCGATCCAATATTCTGAAAGTCTTTTCTTAGAACATGCTCACGTCCAAATTAGCTAGACCAATCAAAAACCCCATTAATAATTTTCACCTGCATTGCTAGTTTTCTTAAGAACCAAAAAACTTAATTTTGCATAACACTTGAGCCGGTTCCAATTTTTGCTCCGGACCATTGTCACAGAATAACTAATACATAGTACTAACGCCATTGCACCAACTGGACTCGGACGACACTTTCATCGAGCTATCTTTGACAGGAAAAATATAACATACAGGCGTTAGTGAAATGAGCATAGAAAAGAATTTTGACATGCATACATACTGTCAGAGAAAATATAGCAGAATACCTACGGAAAACGAATAAGAACGAACGAATACGGTGGAGTTTCTTGCCCATTCTTCTCCACACGAAACTGCCTTTTGGAAGGGGTGACTAGAATCAATTTTGTTTCATTGTAAATTTTGACGTTTGAAGTGCATTTTATGTGCGTATTTGAAATAAATAGTTTGACTTTGACTTTGAATATGGTTCATCTACGTAGCTTAAAAAGTGCAGTATAGTTTAATGGCAAATGTTTCCTCACATGCCCACTCCACCAGTCGTTAAAAGATAATTCAATTAATGTTAAATAGCGTAGCAAGTAATTATATTAGTTATAATTATTCATTATAATTGCTTCACAAGTTAACCTTCCTGAGGTTTGACACCCGATTTTTCGTCCAAACGCTTGATCAGGTTAGTAAAAAACCGGAGTAAGCAAAAAAAATTGTTATTATACATTATAACTGATTTCTGTTATGCTAAAACAAGTTATTTTTTAGTAGCTTTTAAGCATAATGACGTGTTTATTAAAATATCCGGTGTTTAAATGTCACGGAGTCACGCCCAGAACGATTGACTTGAATAGTTTGTATCGAAATGGGCGGAAGCTGGCGGCAACCGGTCGACTTCCATTGTCGCATGACAGTTGGATCATAAGTAGCTAAGTCACATTTAGGTTACTTCGGGCGTGGCGGTGGCAAATAAAGTTACGCGAAGTTTAGTGCTGTCGTCATCAACTAACCCCTTTTTGATTTTGGGTTAATTCCAGTCTAACACGATAGTGTAAAAAAAAATTAAAAGCCTCTGGTCACTGAAGAGTGGGCGTTTTCTTACTCGTATGTAATTTTGACTATCAGCCTAGTTTGAATAAATGACTTTTGATTTTTTTTCTTTTTTTACTGATACGCATCCTTAGTCCTGAAAATTAAAAGTTGCATAAATCTAGACATGAATACAACAAATTGGATAGACTTTCAATTTTACATGTTCCCAAGGCAAAGAAAGCCGCGCGCACGGTGTCCCTTTAACTTCACCTTCAAGACGTACAGTTTTAGTTGCGTTAAAAACTCCCGCAGACAGGCGCGATGCGACGCGCGACGGTGCGATGCGATTTTGGTATAACAATTTTCATGAAGTTTTCATAGAAATTTTTCTACTAGAGTCGCCATCGTATCGCGCCTATCTGCTGAGCCTTAAGGCTCAGCAGATAGGCGCGATACGATGGCGACTCTTACGTTTATCTTTTACTTAAGACGAAGCATTAATGCTTCGTCTTAAGTAAAAGATAAACGATCAATACACACAATGCTGGCGATCAGTACAAACATCGCTTTTTACTCCGTCATTCTTCCAAAGTATTCGAACCTCCACGCGAATCCACAGATGTCTTCAGCACACATTTGAATACTCTGTGAAGATAAAAGTCAATAATGATTGATCATTTAAAAGTGACAATTCACGTATGCACCTTGTGAACATTTGCGCTTAACTCAGACGTCTCAAAACACACGCAATGTGCTCCTGTCAATTGCGAAGCTATTGAAATATTTGACACAATAATGTTATAGGCAAATGTGGCATTGACGGGATGGACAAGAGAGTTCTGTAGATTTTATGATTAATAAATACGTACTTAGGGAAATTTTTGAATTACGTGCTCTTTTATAATCTGTTTTGTTATTATTAAATCTTGTTTGTGTACCTATTTGTCATTTTTTATTCTAAAAGTGATGTTATTGCTGGGAAAACCGATACATAACATTTTTTTTTTAAATTGCTAGCTAGAATAGCTTCTGCCCGCGCGGTCAGAAAATAGCCCCAGGATGCCATCTATGTCTTTGCCAAATTTTCTCAATATGTGCAGTAATTTAGGCGTGAAAAGGGTACATAAGGACAAAGTTACTTTCGAATTTATAATATTAAGTATACCTGTGGAAAAATTGCAAGTATTTTGCAGCCTTACAATATTTCTAAATTTAACACTTATAATGTCGTTATGTAGTTTTTGGGCCAACATTACAATATATATGGATTAAACTAAGCCCCACTGACCCCTAAACACATAATGACGTAAATAGGACGCATTAACACAGGAACAGAAATCATCTGTCGGCCACAATGCAGTACTTTGATTATACGCAAAAAAAAAGCGTAGCATGCGTTTATGACCAATCTGTGCAATCTGCGCCTGCGGTTCGAAGATAATACGAGTATTGCAAGTCATGTGGCGTGCTTGCACAAACCGCTAAAGGGTTAGCCATTGTGCCAGACAATCAGTCTGCGGGATTGGCACAAATGTGAATGTGCCACATGTGAAGACTAAGAATAATAGAAACTTTCAATAATAGTCATTTTTACAGGAGTATGTTTGGATATCGAAAAAAAAACACGTTTTAACCCGTGGCTACAATATTTCCAGATGTTACACAGGGGAAACCATAGAGTACGCAGTGGCGAAGTCTTATTATAGTCAGCCAGGGTAATGATGAAATCTGACATTATACCTAGTAATATTACGGTTGAGAAATTACTACATAATTCTAAGCTTTTAATATTATAGTTTTTTGTAGCCATGAAATGTGCGGTTTTTTGTTTCAAGTAACATAAAATCTAACATAATTCAGCTTCGCAGCGCAGACAGCATAGCCATCCAAACGTAATTTGTTTGCGGAAAAATAAATTAACTTCATACAGATTTCCCCTGTTTAACTACAAAATTAACGAGACAGAAACTATGTTTATTACTACTATTATTTATGGCCTCTGCTGCTAACTAACACACAGTCTTTTGCAAAAGTATCCAATAAAAGTGTAAACAAAACCCTGTTCAGGTTAATTTTTTACGCAATCACTTACAATAGGGAATTAGTGACACATTGACATGATAAAAAATTTAATATATTATTGTTTGCATAACGGTTTTAAAAAAACTATCGACGGAAATTTAGGTTATAAACTTAAACCCAATTGTCAAATGATATATATTTTTAAGGTGATTTTAATTAGAATTTCGGGTTTACATTGTGTATTCAAACAATCAAATCAAAGCACTCTATTTACAAGTGAAACTACAAATAGACATCCGCAGGTACGTTTTATGATTGATTTGTTTACATTTTTGTCAGATAATTTGTAACTTTATTTTATTTAAAAAACAAACATATTTTTTTCTAATTTTAAAGCGTTGATGACGCATTTTCGGCAAATTTTTGTAAGCTAACAATGTATCGTTTTACGTACCGCAGTCATTTCCTAAAATGTTGGTTACGAAGACAGTGGTTAAGTATAATAAAAAGCAATTTTAATGCTCTCGTTCGTGCCATCCGGTATTTAAAAAGCAGATGCAAATAATTTTGGGTGAACTGGTTCGCAAGATTTTTTATTTGTCTTTTTTTTCAAAATGACAGTGACCGTTTGCCATTAGACTGTCGCTGGCCTGATTTAAAAATGTGTCGAAATAACTTTTTTTTTTCTAGTAATCAAATCATCATCTGCCTAGCCTTTTCCCAACTATGTTGGGGTCGGCTTAATCTTCTAGTAATCAAATACATTACGAAATTCATAGATATAACCATGATTTAACTGTAATGTCACGTGTTGCCTCCTGTGTTATATTTATAATATTAGAACTCATTAAGTGAAAAAAATTGGTAGTAGCGTAGTTGAAATTACATGTTTTTTTTATTTAAACATTTCAATTTGCCATTTATATTATCGTTGCATATACGTATCAGGTTTAATAAAAGGAAATTATTAAAGCCATAGGTACTTCAAAAAAATTAATACAAGTTTCACTGTCGTGTCGCTAAAAATGCGTTGATGTCTTTTCTTCAGATGATATTTAATCGTTACTTTAACTCTTTAGTAGTGTTCTTAAACTCTTGTTGTTCAGCTATTTAATCCAGAGTCTTTTATTTCTGAATTATTTACATAATTGAAAAGCTAATAAGCTTAAAAATAAAATAGGGAAGGGAAAGAATCATAGGGCATCAAAAAATTCGTCCGCAACGCTGTCATCGCTGTCTATTGCCACGTTGTATGGCAATGGACTAAGAAATAGGTAAGCTCTCTGGCCACGTGAAGAGTCGACCAACCGCTTGGCGATGTCTCGAAAAAATAAGTGGGCACTGGGCCACTCGGCCCTAGTGTTTGAACCCAAAACTGCTCGAACATAAAAGTCCCAATAAGATTGGAATCCGGGTGCGTCACATTAGTATAAAACACATGACTACATTATTATAAAAATAAAAATGATAAAAGTTTAAAAAGAAATGGGTCATGTCATGAGTTGCGCAGGTAAGATAAACTGAGAGTATCGCATTTGGACCATCAAGGCTTGGCAGGGGTTCAATCCTTTCCTACAGCCCGTGGGAACCTTGACAGATGCGCTCCTAGCAACAACAAATCTTTTTTCGGAAACCTTTATTGTAGGGTGACCATAAAATCTTATGAACTGCATAAGTTCACAAATGCGAAAGAAAAATAAAGAAATACATTTTATTTTTGTGTTTTATTAAAAACTGTTATTTTGAAAACGCTATTGTCTACACTTCTTTTTTACTTCTCCTTTCGCAGGTCTGCTGGAAGAAATTTCTTCTGAAACAAGCAGTACCTTTGCACTGAAATTATAATTATGTCCTAACCCTATGTATTTTACTGTGTGTAAATAAATAATAAAATAAATATATAAACGCTTAGCTTGATGACCCGGTTTTAAGAATAAATATGCATTTTTAAAAGCAATAGAACTGCAATCTAGGTTTGCCACTATCATAAATTACCATACAAATACAACTAACTAAACTCCTAACACTAATGTAAAACATATTTCAAATATTTGATCACCGCAAGACTTGGGTCTATTTTTGTCGCCTGAATTTGCACGCATATTAGTTTATTACCTAGACGCCAAACCAACATTTTGGAGTGGATTTTTTGGGGAATAATACGATAAAAAGCACAAAAAAAATAACTGTTGGATCCTTGCAAATATTTTATAATTTAGATTAATATTTTTTTCGTTTTTTTTTATTATAGCAGCTCTATCAACATTAAACAATAATTAACATAATAATAATAATAGATATTTAACATTAATGCCTAGTAAATAACGTTTAACGGCAACGTTTTATAAGAAAAAAAAACACATTATTTGGTCTCGGACCTTGCTATAAATATAAGATTATAGAACAATCCCGTATTCCGACGCCAATCAGAGCCACCATACACACATCACTTTGATCAATAGGGCAGGAAACAACTCTCTATTTGTTACTCATTTTTTCGGAAATTGTGAGTTTATCGTATAAACGTAATTTCTCAGTTTTTGTGTACAAGGGTTACACTGCATCCGGTGAATGTGATATTGGTGTGACTCTTCAAATTCCAGAATTCGCACCAAAAAGGTGAACTTGAATGAAAGCCAAGTATTTGTAAAAAAAAAAATTGCAAATCATTGAACTGCCGGGAAGTTGAAAAAGGTCATTTTACTCGTATATCCTTTAGTTAGTAAGTTTTCTAACGTTCTCTTTTTTTTGTGTCGGATGCACTAGGTATAGTTATGAATAAAATGCTACTATATATGTGGATGTATAAAGTTTTGTTGTTCAGCACATATATTATTTTATAAGGCACAGCTGGTATCATTCATAGATGGCGCCTCGTAGTTTGAAGGCGATGAATATTAACACACATACATAATCAGCCTTTAATGTTCCCACTGCTGGGACACAGGCCTCCTCTCCTCGAGAGGGAGTGGGCTGTAATCCACCACACGGGTCCAGTGCGGGTTGGTAGATGTCACATATATTCGAATTTTTGGTTCTAGGACATGCCGGTTTCCTCACGATGTTTTTCCTTCACCGTTTTGAGAACAGTGGTGATGAAATTATTTACACAAAGTAAAGCGCCTGACTGGGTTCGAACCTGCGACCTACAACTCGTATGTCGCGGCCGTTACCACTGGGCCACCACTGCTCACATAAAACTCAGTATTGAGTTTGTTGTGTGTGTGTTTTTGTCTTTTTAGACCATGAATATCATTGTCCTGCAAACCCATAAAATTATTAATTAACTAGCTGCGCCTCGCGGTTTCACCCACATAAGTCTCGATCCCGTGGAAATATCGGGATATAAAGTGTCTTATGTCCTAATCCGGGTCTTACCATGCGCCAGATTTCATCCAAATCCGTTCAGCCGTTTTAGTGTGAATGTGCAACAAACAAACATACAAAAAATCAAATACATTTTTTTAAATATTAAAGTTTAGATAATCTTACATGATAATAAATAAATAATAGATAATAAACTTACATGATATTTTAATAACAAGAATATGATCGCACTGCTGTACGTGCGTTAGCTACCACTACTGACAGAGATAAAAATCAGCATACTGTAATTCTTGAAATTTAACAAAGAATGCGAAGTATTAAAATAATTTAAATAAGTGCAAACGAACAAGCATTTGAATCACAAAAATGTTATCTCTCACATTGTTATCACATCACACAATTTGTCCGAAAGAAAGTTCAGAGCGGTCCTTTTGATGATAACATTCTTCGTGAGGCAATAAAAATATTTACCTGTTTACGCACAGAACTAACGTTGAAGTCCGTCCAACGTTTATCTTTGGCCGTAAAACTTTCTTTGAAACTGTTACAGTTAATGAAGAAGGACCCATTATTGGATTCGAACGGAGGTCCATAAAGACGTTGGAACGCTTTGTAGATATGGGTATTAGGAGCCTAGAGTGCACAAATAGAAAAGGTAGGCAGGCTTCAGGTATTATCTGTATTGATGTAACAATAGTATATAGAGCTATGTTAGCGGTTAGGACAATAGAATACGTAGGTATAGGATATTTTATTTCAGTTTTGTAAATTGACGGTTGCCGGATGGAATATTAAGCCCTCATATAATAGAAACAAAGAAAGAAAAAGTATTTATTGCGACTCGTTCAGGAAGATCATAAACTAAACAATAATAAAAAAACTTAACTTAATAATACCTAAACTCCAACATATTATATAAAAGGGGCACGTGGCTAAATAATAACAGCCGCACAGGTCGATCGATTAGGTTAAGCTACGCTTGAAGCTGTTGGTCTGTGGATGGGTGACCATCTTTACATACCGAGACCCCTCCATGCCTCGGAAAGCAAATTAAGCCGTTGGTCCCGGCTGTCATTCGTAGATCTTTGACAGTCGTTACGGGTAGTCAGACGCCCGAAAGTCTGACAACCAGTCTTACTAATGGGTATCGTATTACCCAGTAACTGGGTTGTGGAGGTCAGATAGGCAGTCGCTTCATGTAAAATACTGGTATTCAGCTGAATCCGGTTAGACTGGAAGCCGACCCCAACATAGTTGGGAAAAGGCTAGGCAGATGATATAAAAGTGTAAATAACCACCATCACAAACGCGTGTAAGTCATAGAACGAAGTAAAGGAGAGTAGTTATAAAATTAAAGAACAATTAGGAACCATGTCGACATCATTAGTATTTCAGTCAAACAATAGTGTGAAACTGTAATTAGTTCCAAAATCAGATCACGTGTAGGAGAACATAATATTATGGTTCGGCCGTAAAACTGTGATTAAAACTAATCCTAATACAAGCATGTCATACATAATTGAACACATTGTTTTATTTTAATGGAGCAACTAATTTGAATACGCTTTGCTGACAGTTGATAAAGGAATTAGTAGTTCACACTCACAGTAAGTAAGAAAAAATATAATAAGTAGTAAATAAAAACATTGCCCATTAATGGGATACAATATACCAAGGCTAAGAAAAGAAAACAATTAAAGTATCGTAAAAGTACAAATACTCGTATTATGCAGGAACCGGTATGCAGGTTATAAATAAACCTGAAACCCTGAATGTGCCTTATTGAAAACAATTTAATGTTATAGTAGCCATCAATAAAAAACATAATCATAAACTCACAAACAAAGAGGGTTACCCTCCTACCTATACCATAATTTAGCTTTATGGTTTTTGCATCACACAATATTTTATGTTAAGCCATCCAATCATCCCATTCATACTGATTAGGAAATACTATAACCACTATAATGTACAAAATTAAATGTTAAACCACATTCATTGAGAGGCAACTTCCGGTGAAATCCGGACAGAGGAAAAAAGTAATCTAAACAAACACATGACAAGAATAATAGCAGATGGCGCCTGAGCGGAAATCGAAAGGGATTTTTTTACAAATTTTTTGTTCTTTATTGAAAGCAAAAAACCTATGAGGATATGATTAAAAAAAATAGTGAAAGCGTTTGATGGTCTGACCGTGAGAAATATTGAGATTTTAGGTGCATTGAGGTTCTTTTCTGTACTGCATAATAAAAAAGATTAATATCAGTAACATGTTGAAAATGATACTGGCCGAATATAGTGAAGCCTGTCACATAAATTCGGTCCGAAATCCAAATTGAATTTTGTTCAATTAATATTTATTTGGTTTTGCAGTATAAGCGCAGTTAACATTTCGAGTGTACTTTTAAGTGAAACAATTAATAAATTATCTTTCATCTTTTATCGCTACAAGGTGGTCCCGTAGACTCGTAAAGTATAAAATTATATGGAAGCACGGCTATCCACTCTGAGATATAAATCTTTGATCACGGTGATCGTCATTAAATTAATTTATAACTTCAACCCCAAAATTTGTTGTTCGGATTTGTCACGAAAGCACACGACAGATATAGTTTATATACTAATAAAACTTTAGTAGCACTTTACCACACACTTTTGCACTTTTTTGTAGTACTTTAGGTTTAGAATATTTTACCTACTTTGTAGTGTTACCTCTTAATGTTATTTTAATTAATTTACAAAAAACACAATGGACTTGTATAAACTCCAAATTGTGTAGTATTAGACAAACTTTTAAATCAATTCTAGCAAACTCGTTTATTTTAAATGTACTCAAAGCAGTAGCAATACGGTAGTAACAGACAGCTACTTTCAGTCAGCTGCGGTATTTTTTCAATTTTTAACCAAACATATCAACATATTTAAACTGCACTCCTATTTGAACTTTGGGCTAGTTTCCTGTTGATCTTTAAATAAATAAGAGCCTTAAACATATGTGCAAAACCGAAGCGAATAACGAAATGTCAGCCTATTTATAAACGCACCTTGCGCGATACCATTGTGCCTATTTGACACACAAGCCTATCAATTAGGCTTTATTTATATCAAGCTAGGAAGCTTCAATTAATGTTAATTTGTACTCAGAGTGGCATTTAAATATCGTCCTCAATAGGTACCAATTAGAAATGTTGCAACATCTTACGCGCGGTCTTAACTTTGTCGGTAATGGTTTACCATAAATTACAATGTATTATTAACACTGGTAACAACTATTGAGATCCCTGGATCGAAACAGCTGGAAGTCATGAGGAGAGCCGTGGGTTGATGCAGGCTAACAGTAACATGGGAGGATGGTAGATGGAGCAGAATCCTAACTGAATGTTTAGTTGGTACTGTTAGAGCAATTGCCAGATGGGTGGATGTTCTACAACGGTCTGCCGGTAAGACTTGGAGAAGAGATGAGTCCACCATAGACGATGGTGAAGCATGACACAAAAGGGAGTCCTACACACAGCAGTGGGTGGAACAAGGCTCGTTAAAAATGGTGATGATCTTATTCTTTACTTGTTAAACAAATTGTTATTTCTGCTATACAAAGTAATGGCGCATTGAATAAGACACTTTGTTTGTAAAATCGGCTTAAGTTTAACTGTGTCTGTCAGGTCCAGTAAGTTTCATACGCATTGCAGCCATAAGGGACACTCTTACGTTAAGTTGTGAAGACAATTTGTTAGAATTAAAGCGTAGGCTGATGGTGGCAAGAATTTAAGATGTTGGTAATCTTTTCTTTATGCCTGGTCAAAAATAAAGACTATCTGAGTTAAATGGACTCAGATAGTCTTTATTTTTCAGAAAGGCTTAATGTAAAATCTTTTTGGGCTAGACATTGGTTCCTCTAAATTTAAACTTTATTCTGTTTAATGTTGAACTTTTTATCATTTCAATGGCTAAAAATAAATGACATTTAGTTTCATGTCATTCATAAAATACGCCATTGGATCTAAAATTAGATTAAAATTTCAATTCATAAATATTCACACTCGTCATTAGAATCAGTTAATGTTTGTTACTATGAAAAAACTTAAAGAAAAATGAATTCAAAGTAAAAATCGTTTAGGTGTATATCATGAACTATCCATATCATTTTTAAATTTTCTCTTATTTAATCGTGAGATCTTCCCAAGTCTAGACAAACAGAGGTAAGACGTTAAATAGTACGTAGGTAGGTACTACGTAACATGTAACAATGTACAGTCGTGTACAGTAATAGGTAGCGCACGAGCGTGGGAGCATGCCGCAGGTGCAATATCGTAGCGCGATGCGTTTCCTACGATGCACCGTGCAGATGCACCGACGAAGATCTACAGCTTGGTAGATGAGGCTGCTGTTTTACAAACTATAATTTTTCGTTGATTTTTGAAAAGGCCTAGCACAGATATATATTTTACTTAAAAGGAGGTCCCTATGTAAGATTATTGGCCGAACATACAGATCAGCTAAAATGTATAAATAATACCTTTTTGTACTTATGTTCACAAATAAAGATTGATTTGATTTGAAACATTTTTTTTTTTAATGTTGACCAGATATTTTCAGATTGACTGGTTAACGTAGTCCTACGTGCTTAACCAGCCATTGCGAATTTAATTACAATCAATATCTATACATCCTACTTCCTACTTATATTATAAAGGTGAAAGTTTGCATGGATGGATGGATGACATGGTGACATGATGGACAATTTTACATTTATCAAGATTGTTTGTGTTTCATGATTGAACGATGCTTCACAAGGATTCATCAGTCAACGCCCATCGCAGAGCCTAAAGAATCACTCCTGCCAAGTCCACTCAGACAAATTCATTATAATAAGACCTTGTGTGAGTAAAATGACTTGTGCAAAGTCCAAATAATACAAAATCTTGCCAATTTTATTATCATAAATACGAATAATCCTACTAATATTACAAACGTGAAAGTTTGTATGGATGAATGGATGGATGGATGGATGTTTGTTACTCTTTCACGCAAAAACTACAGAACGGATTTAGATGAAATTTCACACACAGATGGTTTATAACCAGGATTAACATATAGGATACTTTTTATCCCGATATTCCCACGGGATCGAAACTTACGCAGGTGAAACCGCGAGGCGCAGCTAGTATATATTATAAATTGAAGTCGCTTTTTATGTCGTTGTTCTAAACTACGCAACGGATTTTGATGCGATTTTCAACCGTATTTAGAAAACTTATTTTGGAAGTTTTATGCACAATAAATTTATATTTAACTAAGATATATAAAAATCTTCATGTTTTGTCAAGTCGGAAAAACCGTGCGAAGCAGGGGCGAGTCTCTAGTTAAAATAAAATGATGTAAATGTATTTTTTTAGTGTGCATTTTGTTTGTGTAGAATAAAACATTTTTCTTTCTTTCTTTCTTCTTTAAATATTTTTTGTCATTAATATTGTAGTTCGAAACATTTCTTTACTCCGTAAACGCGGCCTCATTTTTACGTAGGCACATAACTTAATAGATTGCAACGCTATAGGAAATTCAATTAATAAAAATGTCGATAAGAGCATTAAAGGTTTTGACATTTTACCTCATCGATATAAGCACCTTTTACCTTAAGTACTCGTACTTAATGCCTGGGTAATTTGTCATGTCTAGTTCATCATAAGGCTATGTTTAATACGGATAAGTTTTTGCGCGTTTGGACGTTAGAAGCCAGTTCGTTAAATGTAATAGGTATTGCCTTATAAATAACGATATTATTGTCGTTTTTAATCTATTAACAACTAATACCAGTTTAGGTACTGCAAAAAATGTGTTCCTGTTCTAATGGCTATAATTTATCAGAAGGTACTAATTAGTATGGCAGCTACATCTTTGAGTCGTAATTTAAGTTTTGTTATCTATTCGTCATCTATTGTGAGTGATGTCTTATTTCAAACAGAGATCATGCTGCCGCGGCATTAGAGGAAACTTTGATTCAATAGCAAAATTAATAAAAACTCATTTTAACAGGAAATATATTTTACTAGCTATTGCTCGCGACTTTGTCTGTGTTCCAGGATGATAAGTAGCCTATGTCCTTAGCCAGGACTATGTGTCAAATTTCTTCCAAACCGGTCCAGCCGTTTTAGCGTGAAAGCGTAACAAATAAACAAACTCACTGTTACATTTATAATAAATATTAGTTAGGATAATTTCGAAATCAAAACAAAACAGACATAAGTAAATAATTGCGTAACAGAATAAATCACTCACGCAAATATTGAGCTGTTAAACACCACCTTGCCTATGCAGCAACTGAAATACAACCTCCTTTACATAAAATCGTAAATCAATATATCGGCCAAGGAAATAGAAACTAAAATTAGCAAACCCTTTCCCACACCTGTTGATCGAGCTTTTTTCAATAAACCTTTTAGATGCCCAAGATTTGATAACACAAGGTGCAAAAGTTTGAGAAACTGAACACCTTATTAACATCGCACGCCCGCAGCAATCCCTTCAGTCCCAAAAATAAAGCAGACCGATATTCGATAATAGCAGCCGAAATTATTGCCTTACTAACCCAATCCTGACCTACCATCAGCTGCCTTGTCGACCCATATGTTACAAATATAGGTCATTAGAACCGACACTGTTACGGAATAACAGATTTTCTGTTCTTACTATTTAGAGTCCATTTTATCGGCGCGTTTGGAGCACCAAAATGTTGGACAAAACTTGGACAGTGGTAATGAATCTTCTAAAACAAGGCACCTGATTTGTATTATTTTATGGTCGAAAATTGGTGACAGGTGCAGGTGGTTGCAACATGGTCATTTGTTTAAAGGAATCGGATTGGATCTCTGCATTGAGTTATTATTTACAATGAAAAGAAAGTGATTGTTTTTTTCAAATCAAGTTTTTTGTCTAAACTTCTTTTAATGATTCTATCGTGTATCATCACTCAAAGTAAATAGATATTCTTTATCGAATGTCAATCATAGCAGGTTGTATTGGCACTTCATCTATATGATTGCGTTGTAATTAAAGTTTAATGTTGTTAGTGACGTTATCTAGTCCTCTTCTTAGGTCATTGCACTGCCTATTTTCTATCTGATGAGTCTTCGTGGTTTGTTTGTTGCTAATAAGTGAATAACATTGATACTATATATAAAACTAACCCGACCCGCACTGGGCTGGCGTGGTAGATTACGGCCCACTCCCTCTCACGGAGAGGAGGCTTGTGTCCTAGCAGTGGGACATTTTTTTTTTTAAACGTTGCCCCACAGTAGGAATTTCTCCTGTATCGTGGGTGCGTTTACAAACATTTAAACTCACATACACAAACCGCCAGACCCCGGAACAACTACTTGTAGGTCATACAAATATTTTTTCCGTGCGGGAAACGAACCCGCGACACGCAGCGCAGCAGTCAATCGCTTAACCACTGCGCCAACCTTGCCGTCGTTATCGTCGTCGCAGGTTACGCTTATAAAGCTTTTGCCTGCATCTTTGTCTGCGTGACATATCTTATTCCCTCTTATTCCCTAGACCCACCCCATCGCATCGTCCCTCAGCACTATTATTTGGTTTTTGCTGAGCATACGTCTTACTTTTTATCTATTTACTCGGCTCCTATTGGTCCTACCGTGAAAAGAATATAAGAATATAATAGAGGCTATAAAATAAGTCATAAGTCTGACAACCAGTCTTACCAAGGGGTTTCGTATTACCCAGTAACTGGGTTGTGGAGGTCAGATAGGCTGTCGCTCCATGTAAAATACTGGTATTCAGCTGCATCCGGTTAGACTGGAAGCCGACCCCAACATAGTTGGGAAAAGGCTAGGCTGATGATGATGATGAATAGAGGCTATAAAATGCATAAATATTTTTCCAATTCTGACTGCTAGTTCCAGAGATTAGCGGGTTCAAATGAACAAACTCTTCAGCTTTATTATTCCATTTATTACTAAGCATACAGATGAACTAGAAAAACCTAACGGAATAAACGTTACATTATTTATATATGTAAGCAGGAACAATAACACAATAAATCATTCGTAACTATATCAAGTTCAGTATATTATTATATTTAACTGCATATCATTTCATTGACTTGTAAACACATTATAATTATTAACGTTACATACCATATACATTGGTACTATTTTTGAAACAATAAGGTATTGTTTAACACTTGTTACATAATTTTATTACAATTGTTTATTTTGCCCTAGACATACTTAAAGGCATTGGAAGTTATTCATCTAAATCGTCATCGTTATATTTGCGAATAAATCAATTTCAGCACATCATAACATCTCTAGGACGACGAGTCCACCCTCAGCTAGATGGACCGACCACCTTAAGAAGGTGGCTGGGACGAACTGGATGTGGAAGGCGGAGGAAAGGGTGTTGTGGCGCAGCCTGAGAGACCCTATAGAGGCCAATCCAACAGTGGACTGATATAGGCTGAGTTGATTGAACATCTCTAGGTCTGAATCACTTATTCTCTTTATAAACAGTATATTTTCTTCTGCTAGGAAAAGTTCCCCTTCCGTATCGTGGCATCTTAAAGTCATGGACCAGCACACCACAGATATCCTTTTTACGTATTAAGAATACCTAAATAGCTTATTATCTCAACCTAGTAGCAAAATTAGAGCAACGCGGAAAAGGTTACTGTACTAACACGATACTCTGGCAATCTGCCACTACTCGTGGAAATGAAATGCATTCAGTATCTATCTTACTTCTAGCTCACTTCACTTATACCTGACTTGAGTCATAAATGTATGAAGCAGAAAACGACATTACGCGCAACCGCTAATCAATATAAAGACAAAAGTTTTGTAGTTCAGTTTCAGTCCAAATATTGATGACAAATAAAAGCTTTTATTAACCCAAGATACAGATTAGCTCACGGGCACTTTGTAATCTCGCTGTAGGTAACATTTTAAGCTTCTCATGTCGTCTAATCTTATGCCAACCTGTGGACCTGCTTACCTGTTATTTTTTTAGCATAAACTAACTGCTTACCTGTTATTTTTTTAGTTTATGTTTTAGTTTTTTAGTTTATGTTATGTTTTTTCCCACTTCTGGGCCTAACCCCCCTTTTTTCATCCACACCTCCTTGCCTTGTGCGATCTCGGCCATAGTGGCCCTGTAGAAGTTGTCACATCGTCACACCATCTTTGCCATGGTCTACTCTGCCCATCTCTTCGGATGTATTCGTGAGACGTGTCCAGCCCACTCCCACTTAAGCCTGACTGCTTTTTCGCTAACCTGGACAATAAACTTTTTTTTTTAATAAACATGCTTTGCAATCACTAATTCTAGAAGACGAATACAACCCCAAAAAAAAGGTAAAGGTTATGAATAATCCGACAGTCTACTACATAAATGTCTAACAATTCCCGAAGATTATGCCTTCAAGCAATGCCGCAGTCGGAGGCAACATAAACACGTACTTAGCCGCCATTAGCATTGAAGAGTAAGCAGATTTACCCACACTTGTGGCAGCGATCGGAACAATCGAGGTTCTCACGTCATAACAGTGGTAATAGAAGATGTAAGATAATATGGTAAGTCAAGAACGACTCGTTGCGGGTACGGGGTTCCTCATCTTAACTTAGATCCAGCAGGGTAATTGCGTAAAACACGAACAGTAGGAATGGCTTTGATTTTGACAGTGCAACAGCATTCATTGCGTTATTAACGTTGTTGAGCAGACAAATTTTTCGAACATATGAAGCAATTGTTTAGGAATGGCGCTGATTCCCTTGCTCGCAAACTAAACTAAATTTAAGTTCAGTGCATCTTTATCTTTCTATTTCATTAAGAAAAGGACAGAAAATAAATATTAGTTTAGTCCTGTCATATTAGTCAGCGCCTGACGTAACTTGACGTATTTTTAGTAGCCATGTTTTTAATCACGTCTAAACTGTCTATGGAGTATATTAATTTGACAGGACTAAACTAATATTTATTTTCTGTCATTTTCTTAATTAAATAGAAAGAAAAAGACGCACTGAACTGAATTTAGTTTAGTTTGTTAACAAGAGAATCGGCGCCAATTACTTTTGAAATGATTCTGATTGTGATTAACAGTGTGTTACGCAATTAGGGTGCAGTTCCTATATTTGAAAACGGTAAAGCCAAGATTGCAAGATCCTTTTTGGATAGAATTTTGTCTGTTCATCGGTTTTGAAGATTATTGGAATCATGCAAAAGCAAGCTTGCAAGTTCATTAAAGGAACATCGTTTTTCTACCCACTTCAGACGATAAACAAAACATAGGATTGGTTTTTTGTAAAGCCTTTATAGCGATGTTCTTCATTTAATTTGGGCCTATTGTGTGATATCTGACATCATTCTGCTAAATTTATATTAAGATGAACTCATGAACAATACCTCTGTATGTAATTTTGCATAAAATATTTTCAATATTGAATCATAGATATTGGGTGTGGAGGTCCGTTGATACAAAAAGGCGTTGCTCGCAGTCTAGTCTTCATAAATTTTTGTAATACTAAAATCATAAAGTCATATAACTACGTTTATTTCGGCCTTTCTTCTCAGAATAGTCAGATAGGAAACGTCGACCTCATCTAGCTTATTTTTTATAATATGACGTGTAAAAGTGATTCCGATATCCTATTAACAGCATAAACAATTTCATTTCCAAACAGAACTCTGATTTTTTTCAAAAATAATTTCCATGAATCGTAAGCCTACCGGATGCTTCTCGTAACTAACAGTCGGTCGTTACGAGAGCGAATCTAATGTCAATGTGAACCGTATAATACTCATTGTGATTACTACACAATTAGCATTTTTGTCTACCAGCTCTGTTCTACCCAATAACGGTGCACAACAAAAAGTTCCCTAACTACCAATTAAAGGCAGTTCAGATTTTTATGGGCATTCCTCTCTGTTTAATCAAGTTACAGCGTCTTCACTGTGAGAATCGTTGTCATCCCAGTATACCAACCTTCCTGAATGGCTAATCTTATTTAATAGCCGCGTCATCAAAAATCCTCGAAAATTTTATCATAAGATAAAAAAATGTTCACTGCGACTGACCAAAACCATTGCAGCTATAATTTTATTTATTTGCCAATGTGTACCTCCAACTCACCCGCTAAACGTATTATATATAACTGATCTCGGATTAACAGAGAAAAAAAAATTGTTTTTGTTATTTTGTTGCTAATATCTAACAGCTTGAATGAATGTTTATTTTACTTATGTGCAATAAGAGCATTCAAAATTGAGGAAGTGAAAAGTTTCCCGATGAATTTCCTAGATAAGCTAAAGTAACAATGTAAGCTGCTGTACTTCGTATGAAAAATAACAGCTACGTCCCTAATACTTTTAAGACGACAGCATCAATGCATCTACACAATGATTATAAAACGTGCAGAAGCGTTAATTATCAGTCAAGTTTCAATGTAAAATGCGTAGTGAAGTATATAGCACGCGTTATGCAAGGAATGCATAGTTACATAGTGGCATAATACCTGGTAGCCGACGCGACAACGTAACCGAGCGGTAATGGCGTCGTCGTCGGCGCGCAATCTTCCGTGATAGTGAACTTGAGTTTTTTCGCGGCGCGCACGCACCGTTAGTTTGAGCTACATTCCGCGGTTGCGCCGGCCCGCCGCACCGCGGAGCCACTACCGCAACTATCAATGTTCATGGAATCATGCCTTGCTAATATACAATCTATTCTGCTATTTCTTACTTTTGTAGATTGAATCCGGATGTTCGGTTTTGTAACTATGAATTTGGTTAACTCAGATTAGTACCGTTAAAAATTGAAGTTTGTTTTGATTATTTGTAAATTATGTAATTCAGGAAAGTCAACAAATAAATAACTTTTTAACTCAGAAGGACAAATGCAAAAAGATTTTGTTTACCTTGCTCTTTTCATTTCAATTATTCGAGGACAGGATGGGGCAGGTTTTTTTTAAATTATCATCGCCTACAGTTTACCTTTCCTTTAATGGATTTTTATATTTGTACAATACACAAGCTTTTATTTTATAAAAGCTTTTCATTTCTCTAAAAGTTTAGCAAAATCAGTTTCAGACCTACGAACAAATTCAAATAAATAATATTTCGTTTTATTAGTAGGCACAAAGTCATTTGGTATGCCGTAAATAAACTAAATCATTATTATTTGTGTACCTGATAAAACTAATTTTATTATTGCAGTAAATTGTGGTTATCAAGAGTTTCAGACGAAATCGTGCGTGAATTGAAACAATAACATACTTTGAAATAACGACAATTTCCTACGCTGATAAATTAATATTATTATAATAGCCTACACAAACTCTTATATTGAACAGTTTCATGTCAAGAAAACTATCTTAAATCATTTTGAATATATCCAAATCAATAAGTTATTACATAACCAAATTAAAATCATTGTTCAAAACATAAGCACAACAAAAAACATTCGGCGCACAAAACAGTCCAATAATAAAATAAAAACATGACAGAAAATAACAACCACTCTAATGCTAGATCTAAGCTTTGAAGGCTGCGCGAGCGCTGGGTCAACGACCTGCCATTGCCAATGTCAGCCATCTTGAGTTCCGCAGTCGCTTACGTTCTTCACGTAAGAGGCTGTAACGATTCGTGTTTGTGTGAGTACGTAATGTTCGTTTTTCTATGTCTCGGCGTCTGTGTGCGTGATTAGAATTGAATGTAGACGCATACATCCGCACAATCATTTTGTTGTGTGCTGTAAGCTTGCGTGTCGGGTTTTGTTTAACTTTTTAGTCTCTAGGTGGCGTTACTAAATAGAGTCTTGAACCATTTGTGGTTTCTTAATTTGATTTTTGCTTACAAAAAGTGTTATATTGCTATATAAATAAACAGCTCAGTATAAATAGCAGTAAGATCTCGTCTTTTGTCGAATGCGAGGTTAATAACCAAAGTGAAGGTTTTGTGTAATAGTCCGCAACGTGAGTTTTCACGTGACAGTTTGACACCTCAATTTTCCATATCAATAGCATCGCATACGTTAAAGCGGAACAACACGGTTGTTTTTCTATTCTTCTGTTCTGTAATGAAGATAAGAGGTCACAATAATATAACGGCTGTATTATTCAGATTTCGATAACTATTGACGATGATTTCAATAACTAAACCGCCTTTATTAAGTCAGACATCCATATTTGATGTAATGATTCTGATTTAATTATTTATAAATAATAATGTTTACGACTGTAATTAGAGTGGCGTCAGCCCATTAAATGTACCTAATAATTCACTAAAGTAGTTATAATGAAACGTTGACCCGAGAGTCGGAAATCGATGAGATCTCACATAGTAAATAGGTAATATGTTTGCAATTATGGAACATTGAAAAATAAACCCTATAGTCTATACCATATATAATTCCCTATCCCTATTACAATTAGTCACCCGATAAGTACATACATAACGACTTAAAAACATTGATGATCATTTTCAAAAATAAAGTACTGTTCAGATAACAGTACTTTATTTTTGAAATTACACCATTAGCTTGTATTTAATGCTCATTTTGAAGTATTAAATAAAAACTAACATCGAACATTGATGGTGTTATAAATATCGTAAATCTCTGCGCTGTAAGGTCTTAAATATCCATCTGTGGGGTGAATGCTCGACATTTATATAGACATTAATATATTCTGAATGTTATGTTTTAATATTCATGGACGAATAGCACATAACACTCCAAAAATATACAAGCTGCATTTCCAGTTAAGAGTTTTTCATATCACGTTCAGTATTATTTTAGTATTTTGATGGTTGTGATATAAGCATCGCCTTTGCATGTATTTTTCTGTTCCTTTTTTCTTGTCTGTTTAAATATGTGTTTATAAATATGTAGTTAAATAAATCTTTTCTTTCTTACAGATTAAAATAATAATGAACTAGCTTGGATGCTAACTGAGCAAATTAAACAATTTATTTTATATTTTTGGATGTAGGCATAATCCAATCCATCTTATCTGTACCATCTTCGGAGATTATTAAAAAGTTGTGCCATTTAATTATGGTCCTCCACGAATAACTCTAAGTCATTAACCATTAAAAATACTATAAGCTAATACTGTTTAAGTAAGCCAATCAATGTAAAAGGGTATGATGGGGCTTATTTTTTTTTTTTGAGGATGGGAAATCATCAAATGACCCCTCCTGCTCTGGGTGGAGCGGAAAGGAGTGTCAGACTCTTACTGACTAAAACCCACCCGTGTTCCTTCCTTAGGCCTTTATGGTCCAGGGCAGCGGTAACCCTTTCGGACAATCCCGCTACCCTGGCAGGCTGTACGATGGGGCTGACATATCTTTGATAAAAGCCCCTAAACAAAATCAGATTTTAAAAAATTTAAAAAAATATATATTTAGCCGTTCATATCCCACTGTTGGGCAAAAACCTCTCTACCAAATTAAACAATATACTTAATTAAATACATAACATAACAGCCTTTAATGTTCCCACTGCTGGGACACAGGTCTCCTCTCTTCGAGAGGAACTGGGCTGTAATCCACCACGCGGGCCCAGTGCGGGTTGGTAGATGACACATTTCTTCGAATTTTTGGTTCTCATAGGAGTGACTTATAGGTACCTACCTGCATAGGGAAATCCATACAGGCTGAAGACGATGATAAAGACAGTATTCAAACAACACTAATTAATAAATTAGATTCCAGCTGTATTGTTAAATAGCATAACTAAACACACCTAAGTAATAAGTAATTATTAAGCTGTAGACGCCAACAACCAAGATAGGAAACCCTTGCTACATCAATTACACATAATAAAAAATAATCTACTCAATATTATTTATAGTCTTTTGAAAGTGAATGTATGCAAATGAAAGCATTTAGCCGATTCTTTGTTTATTTGTATAGATAGTGCCAGTAATTGAAGACCGCAGGTGTCCTGGGCCCGTGGAATCTATTTATTTTCACCCCAAGCTTTTTATTTAGCTTTAGTCTGAGGGGAACAAACTTAGCGATCTTTTAACACTTCAGCTTCCTCTATCTAAAATCATTTTTTTTTTAATGCCCAAAGAGCTTTTCCCTTTTTTTACTTTATATACTTGTACATAATATTTTAGTGCTAGATTGCATATTGTATTTAAAATTTATTAGTAAGACGGATGTTTAAAATCAGATAATTAATAAGTTTCTTTTGCGATTACGATGTTGTGAAAAATATGCACTTTCAAGCTTATAATGAAGAACGACTATCTGACACTTATAAAGAAGAATAAATTCTCATTACAAATAAAGTCTTTAATGATGAAAAATGTACCTACTTATTTATTTATACATTCAAGAGTTCAAGTGTATTCGTGAGCGCAATTTTCCCGTGCCTCTTCAAAAGTCAGTGTACGTATTATAGAGCTTAAATTACAAGTAATAATAATAAAACTACACATTTAATACGGTTAAAATGACCACGAACGCAGTGGTAACGACTGCAGTACTTAAAACCGACAGTATTCACCTTTTAAGGTAAATTGAGTAAATAAAATGATTGCGTAATACCCTATGTTTAGTATAAATTTTATGATATAATCAAACGGCGGTCCATTAGGAAGACCATTAGGTCTGACCTCCTCTAGGTAACCTTATAAAATATCTATTAAAAAAATCAAATTAGATTTTCAATTTTTTATTTTTATTATTTATCAGTTAGACAAAAAACCTACTCAAACTAAAGCTAACTCAGAAAAACAGACAGACAAACCTATTCTATCTAACTCTCGCTCTAGCCCTACTCAGGTACACAGCAATTATACATTAATAATAACACACATCACCATAGAAAAAAACATGTCAAAATCAAAGCTCGGGTATTGTTTATATAATTGAGGCCATACCAAAATGTCACTTCGGAACAATAGCACCTAACATTCAATATATAGTAATTATACGCCCACGATTGACCGCAAACCTTGACGCTTCCAGTTGTGTGTGACCTAATCCAGATTTACTGAGGAATTTTAAAGGACGTTCCGTTCAGTTCTTATTAGGACTTAGCGTGTACATACATACATATATAGTCAGCCTATAATGTTCCCACTGCTAAGACACAGGCCTCCTCTCGGTGAGAGGGAGTGGGCCGTAATCCACCACGCGGGTCCAGTGCGGCTTGGCAGACGCTTGAACTTGGCGTGTGATTAGCCTCTTATATTTTGTTCCATAAGCTTAGCTGTAAACAAGGCTTATTGTCAATGTCTCACGCAAAAAAAAATCTGGGTTTAAAAGTAGTTTTGGTTGGAAAGAAGCTGTAACTGGGCCCTACCTGAGAATGTTACTGACACTTTAGGGTTTATTTATAAACTATGATGAAAGTTATGTGACGTTCAAACGTCAAAAATGTATGGTTTAACATTCGCTAATTACTACTTTACTTTAAACAACATCATCATCATCTACTTAGCCTTTTCTCAACTATGTTAAGGTTGGCTTCCAGTCTAACCGGATGCAGCTGAATACCAGTATTATATCACTTTACTTTAAACAACGTTTATGAATAAATTGTAAAACAATCTGATTTTAGCATAAAAGTCTTGCAAAATTCTAGAGGAAGCTTAAATCGCGCTTTTTGTTTTCGTTTTCACAATAAATGTTACGTTTGGAAAAGTTCTTCTTAACCTAGCTTATAAAAAACATGCATTTTGTTTTCCTTGACCCTGCGGGGTAATTGCGTACCACACTGTCAGTAGCAATGGCTATTTAATTTTGACAGTTCAACAACATTCATTGCGTTATTTACTTTGTTGAGCAGACGAATTTATCGAACATATAAGGCAATGGATTATCAAATCCATCAAAATCATTCAGAATGTGATTGAAAGTGTGTTGCGCACTTTGGGTGCTGGTCCTAAGGCATGATGTTAATGTTTGCAGCAATGCAGATGGATAGCCTAATGCTGACAAATTCCATGCTCAGTTTAAAATACCTCAGTTATGCCTAAACTGACTAAAATATAATCTTGTACAAAATACCAAACAATGAAAAAGTGACGTAATATTTTTAAAAAACAAACGCCTTTGTTATGTGGGACGGCGCACGTTTGACAGCAAGCTCTAAATAGGTACAGTCGGGTACATACATATTAACTGCGTCCCGCATATTTAAGTTCACCTTTGGAGGTTAAAGCTGTCATGTAATATAATTACGTTATTATCTTTAGGTTAGCAAGCCAACTGTCTTTAATATGCATATTACTATTAATATACTAGGTAGGTTTACGGCACCACCCGCATTTGATGGTTATATTTTTAGCCTTGTAATTATTGGGACGGTTTGCAAGATGTTTCTTTAGTGATACAGCGAAATTATAGTTTTTAAAAGAGACTTTACTTTTGATATTACTGACGTTTTTAAAATTGAAAATTGTCTTTTAGTCTGCGAAATATTTTAACATTTTTAGCCAACCCTCCTTACTGTATGGTAGTTGAATTGATACTTCAAGTTTAATGTACAAGCACGCTAACAAACCGCCAGTCTACATATATAATTTTAATAATAGAAGAAAAGGAACAAACAAAGAATAGCCCTGATCATACGCGTACCTACGGCAATAAATTTCGATTTCCATGAAACGCAAGATGGTTTATAAGGAACCGAACCCGTTCACCTTTGATCTATAGGCAAACCATTTATATACTACTATCTAAATAAATTGGCATACAATTATTTATTGGCATTCCAGTCCAAATGAAAGAATATCATGTGTCATTAAAATGTCAGTAATCTTTAGCCTTAATAAGTGGATTGACTAAAAAATATTAAATGTTAGCTGTTGACATTTCTATTTTTGAGCGACGATTGAACATTTCGATTTATCGGCCTGTAGGCTTTCAAGGTTTCTTCATATACATGGTAGAAGGGAGTGTTTTTCATCATTCTTGGCCACTGTGTGTTAGCAATGTCAGTCCACTAAACTCAGACATTTTTCATGATATGAAAACATGTGGTATGAAGAGAAATTCCTGGATCTTGGTTGAAAAAAACGGGCAGTGCAATTAAAGAATTAGATACGAAAAAACAGACAGGTAACATGACAGTACCTAGAGCTAACATGAAAATGTAAGAGATTATTTCTAACAAGTCCTGCAAGTTGCACCAAGGAAACTCACATAGTAATTATAAAATAATAGATTTAAATTATGACATTGTTTTCTTTTTTTACTATAGAGTTTAAGCATCTCTGTAATTATCAAATAATGCATAATAATTAATTAATTAGACGGTGACTTGCAAATTATTAAATATGCTAATCATCGTCTAATTAATGACATTAACAGTTAAATATTTAAAACTAAAACAATTTTCGACGCGACTTAGAATAAAATCACGCGGCAAAACAGCATCTAGCAATGACCTCGGAGACTAGGGACCTTCACCGAAATGTTATTGCAGTTCGATAACCCGACCCATTGTTCCACGCAAATCATTCCCATTTTATATAGCTAGGTATCACGACCGGCTTCATGATTTCCGCGTCATGACGTTCATAATTATTAAATTAAAGTTTACGATACAGAAGGATTTATGGCGTTTCGGCCGCATAACAACATGGATACTGGGAGATTTATAGTGCGTAAACATTAATTGTTGGATCATATTTACTGAACGTCGCGCGTCCACTTACAGTCGCGGCTGTCTGGTGGGCGGTTTATTTTTTGCGTTTTTGAAGGGTATATTTATAGCTTCCACTTTGCATGGAAACCGAGATTTATTCTTGATGAATAGAATATAAATCTACACGTTTTTCATGGATTAGTTATATTTTATTGTTAAATATTTAATTTAATTGTTAAATGCTTTGTGCATTTGATTACTTTCAGAGTTTTTCCAGCAAGCTTTATCAAAACCTTAGGGCGCGTTCACATATACGTACGTTTTTACAGGATCCTTTTTAACGGATCCGTCGCTACTGGAGATAGTATTCACACAGCATTTATAGGATCCTTTTTAACGGATCCGTCGCTACTGGAAATAGTATTCACACAGGACTGATTTTAAGAGATCGGATCAGTATACTGGATCCGAAATACTGTATTATGTGTGAACTGGCTCATACAACTACATACGCTAATAACATACACGTTTTAACGGACCTTTAAAACGGACGTTATATGTGAACGCGCCCTTAGGGGTTTATTTATCACGCCTGGATTTCCCGAAGGGCTAGGCAGAGGTGTAAGTACCTATATTACTCCCACATTTCGCTAGTAACGTATAAGTACCATGAATAGACGAGCCTGTTGCCATCAACCGGACACAAGACCAAATTCCAGGCTTCTACTGAGAAATTCTAAACGGAAAACCGCAATAACACTTTACCCAACTCGGGAAACAAACCCAGCTCAAGTTTTCAACCGACGAAAAAAAACGTAAAAACACGTATATTTTTTTATTTATGACCAAGCATAACTTTTTACACAGTAGTCCGATTTTGATAATTCTTTTTTTGTAATATAATAAGATTATTTGATTTAAAAGTAATAAGATTATTTGATTTAAACGCCCGTGGCTAAATAATAACAGCCGCACAGGTCGATCGGTCAGGTTAAGCTACGCTTGCCGCGGTTGGTCTGTGGATGGGTGACCATCTTTACATACCGAGACCCCTCTGTGCCTCGGAAAGCACGTTAAGCCGTTGGTCCCGGCTGTCATTCGTGGATCTTTGACAGTCGTTACGGGTAGTCAGAAGCCCGAAAGTCTGACAACCAGTCTTACCAAGAGGTATCGTATTACCCAGTAACTGGGTTATGGAGGTCAAATAGGCAGTCGCTCCATGTAAAATGCTGGTATTCAGCTTCATCCGGTTAGACTGGAAGCTGACCCCAACATAATTGGGAAAAGGTTAGGCAGATGATTTGATTTAAATGTAAATAATCATACTGTACTTATAGCAAGCTGATACAAAGCCTTCAATACATAACTAAACACTAGCCAGACAGTTCAGCCAATTATTACCTTAGAATATTACAAAAGTGATAGTTTGTCCATGGCCTACGTCCACCATGACAGGCAAACGAAACCTTCGAGGTCAATTTATTTACGTATGAAATATAAGGTGCGTACATTTTCTAAAATGGCTGTATAATGGCCGCCGCCGTTAGCTCCGATATACTTCCGTTTCGACAAGCCATTGTTACCAACTTCCTTGTGCTTTATAAAAACTTTTCATTCAACACATGTCATACACACATACAACTCATAGTGTTCTGAAATATTATAGTCTGCAGAACTTCTAAATATATACAATTATAAATAATATTAATAGCTTATATTTATATTAATCACAAACTGCGTTAATGAAATTATAATTCAAACATTCACCGGTTGTCGCACTCAATGCACGTGGCTTGAAAATGGTGACGAAGGTTTTATAGTATAACATATTTTAAATGCAATTTGATAAAAGTGGCAAGCCGTAAAAACACTTTTATGCTTCTTAATGACCTGAAGAACCTATAATTATCTTATAAACTTAAAGATCGCTTATCTTTGTAATTAAAACCTGCAATTTCTCAGGACGCCATCAAAAATTTATTTGCAAGAAAAAAACTACAAACATTCAATAACCGTTGACTACTGCCCATCCTTAACATGTACAACAAAGCCTTCAAAGTTACTCCAATAGACATTTTATTATCCGTGTTGACTACCGTATTTTGTGCCTATAACGTATAGCCAACGGTCATAACGTATTTCTTATAACACCTTGTACGGACTACCTGTACGAGATTCACCCCCCAACCTTTTGAATGGGGTGTATGAATTGCGGGGGTGAACAATGGGTGAATATAACTCGGTCGTGGGAACGAAGGAGATGAATGGTAGCGTAGCACCTGCGCCTCCGTGTGAACTTGTAAAGCCTTAATAGGCTGTTTGATGGACCAAATGTCGGTTTTAGTTGGTGAAGTAATTCGTTATAGCATCTTATTAAAAGGGGTGAATTAAAACAGCCTCCACGTGTCCTTCGCATTCTGGACATCACCCATGGGCCATCAATATTTTCTTATAACTACGGTCAATTGTAGACAAGTAGTAGTCGTAAATAAAGAGGATTTATAAGAATACTAGCTTCTGCCCGCGGCTTCGCCCGCGTAAATGTCGGAAATTATCCCACGGGAACGTGCTAACAGGATAAAATGTACCTATGTGCTTTCCCAGGATGCATCTATCTCTATGCCAAATCATAAGTTCAGTGGTTTAGGCGTGAAAATATAACATACAGTTTCAAGTACAAATCCTTCCTTTAAAAACTGAATTACCCCTTTTTGTCCCGTCAGTGGTAAATTTTCGACAACTTTACATACTTATTATTACTTAATTATTTTATGTCAAAAGTATCAATACTGAGTTTCGAGTTACTCGGACCGCGCATTCAATTTCTGCCACACAAATTTGATACCCCTATATCCCCCTTTGAGGGGTAGTTTTGAAAAACTTATAATGATAAACTTTATTACTTACTTAGGCAAGTATTCTTGCCAAGTTTCAAGTTTATTAACTAAATGAATAAGATTTTTCATATAAACTGTATCCCCCGCTTTTCACCCCCACAGGGGTGGAATTTTTAAAAATCGTTTGGGATTATTCATAACTTGACTCAAAGATTATTTATACTAATTTTCGAGTTAATCAAACCATGCAGTAAAATCCTCCCCTGAAAAATTTACTACCCCATTTCAGCTCGTCAGGGGTAGATTTTCAAAAAACCCTTTGATTCAAAGATTATTTATACCAATTTTCGAGTTAATCAAGCCACGCATTATAATCCTCCCTTGTAATATTAATTACCCCTTTTCAACCCGTTAGGGGTAGATTTTCGAAAAACCCTGATAAATGTTACTCTTTAGTTTTGATCTTAAGTATAAACACTGAGTTTCGAGTTAATCGGACCGCGCATTCAAATTATTCCACACAAACTTCAACACCCCTATAAGTTTTTCAAAACTACCCTTCAAAGGTCCCCCTTTGAAGGGTAGTTTTGAAAAACTTATAATGATAAACTGTATTGCTTACTTAGGCGAGTATTCTTGAAAAGTTTCAAGTTTATTACCCTTGTAGCGGTACCTATCTAAGAAGATTTTTCTTATAAACTGTATCCCCGCTTTTCACCCCCACAGGGGTGGAATTAAAAAAAAATCGTTTGGGATGTATTCATAACTTGACTCAAAGATTATTTATACTAATTTTCGAGTTAATCAAACCATGCAGTAAAATCCTCCCCTGAAAAATTGACTACCCCATTTCAGCCCGTCAGGGGTAGATTTTCAAAAAACCCTGATACACATTATTCTTTACTTTCAATATTAGGTATAAATACTGAGTTTCGAGTAAATCGGACTGCGCGCAAAAATTCTTCCATACAAACTTTGAAACCCCCCAATCCCTTATTAGGGGGTAGTTTAGAAGAAAAGAAACCTCCTCAAGAAAACAATCCTCATAATTTATTTAGATAAGTATTCGTGCCAAGTTTCAAGTTTATTAACTCAAGGAATAAGATTTTTCATACAAACGAATTCCCCCCTTTTCACCCTCTTAGGGGTGGAATTTCGAAAAATCCTTTCTTAGTGGATACCTACTCTTCACAAAGAACACACCCTCCAAATTTCATGTCTCTAAGACCAGCGGTTTAGGCTGTGCGTTGATCTATCAGTCAGTCAGTGAGTCAGTCAGTCAGGACTTTGAATTTTATATATAGATTTTGGACGACTGCGTTCCCGAATTAAGTTTTGTTGGGGCCTTAAAATCTAACTAAAAAAAATTATCCAAATCAACTCTATCTATACAGATATTAATGGAAACAACCGTATTTTTCTGCCCACCTACCCACTCAGAAAAATACGAAAAACATTCAGAGACATGGAATTCGCAAAAAAAAACTGATGATGCAATGATATTCTGAACATCAACCATAAACGCCTCATTGTTATTACTATTTAAACAGCATTTATAACAGCTTTTTGTATGTTTTTCAGTTGCGCTTAGAACAATTTGTAAATCAATCTAAGATACGATCTTTATTTGTTTGTCGATCTTTTTTTGTTTATTTGCCGGACATTTGAAACGAACGGTAACGGCGCAGGACATTTTTAATGCTGAAGGACACACGTGCTGGGGTGAATTCAAAATTAGAATCTGAATCGTAAACTGCCAGTTACGTATTCTTACTTATTACGTAACGGTATTACTAAAGTACATTTAAAACCTCTTTTGTTTCTCTATACGACACGTATAGAGAAAAACCAGAAGGCCAATTCCAGTAATTAAAAAGGTTCAAAATCTAGTCGCAATCTCATATCAGCGACAATCAATGTCAAAAACTTGTCAAATATGTAGGTGAACAGGGTATTTTTACAGATTGAGTCTGAGATCATACTGTGAACGTTCATAAAATTACGGAAATTGCACCTCTGATTTATTATTTTATAAACCTGACATTATTTTAAGAATAAAAAAAATGTATTTCTGTCGCTTTTGATTTAATACTCTTATTTATCCTCGCAATGAAATATTTCAAATAGCTTTGTTGAGATACAATCTTATATTATATGGCTATCCATCAAGCACTATACAAAAAACGTTACTGCTATGATATTAACCTAGTATGATTGTATCTACCGACCACACTCACTATCGATTGTGTAAAATATGAACAATGCCTGTGTGTTTATAAAGTTATTTTGCTCATTTGCTAAGCAAGCTAGTTAATACGGTAAACTATTGAAAAAGTTATTGCAGGTGCTGATTTTTGATAATAATTAAACGTTGATTTCTAGATCTAGGAACGCGTTTTTAATTACAAAAGTAATAAGACTAGTCTGTCCAGCTAGATCTTTGTCGCAAATTAATGAAGGAGGCTAATGAAAGCGTGTTACAGGTTTTTAAAGCCACAAACAAGATCTTTCCAGAGACAAAATAATAAAATATCATAATAGTATCTCTATCCACTTTCATACGTCTGTGACATAAGAAATTATTATAAGGAATACAATCTCTTGCTTTGGGGACCTTATAGTTATTCTACAATAAGGTTCTAAATAAAAATATAAAATTTTCAATCTAAATTTAGAGTCTAAAGTTCCTTGAATGTGCTCAGGTGCAAAAGAGGAAAAAACAAATTCATCTTGACATCTCCTTGATATTCATTGTAATGCGTCAGTTTGTCGACGACCACTGTTCAATATAGGTCAACTCTATAAACTATACTAGACAGGTGGACAGTTACCGAAATATGACGCATGTTTGTACTTGCAGGTGGATTGTGCTCTCCTGGTAAAAATTCGCTCCAAAGTGGCTTCTAAAAATGGGTGGGATAGGTTTGGGGTGTATTTAAATAATAAAGAATGACATTTAAATTTGTTCGGGTACCTATATGATTGACCCATTGTAAGTCATTGCATGGAGTCATCATCTGCCTATCGCTTTCCCAACTATATTGGGGTCGGCTTTCAGTCTAACCAGGCCCAGCTGAAGCGACTGCCTATCTGACCTCCACAACCCAGTTACTGGGTAATACGATACCCCTTGGTAAGACTGGTTGTTAGACTTTCGGTCTTCTGACTACCCGTAACGACTGTCAAAGATCCACGAATGACAACCGGGACCAACGGCTTAACGTGCTTTCCGAGGCACGGAGGGGTCTCGGTATGTAAAGATGGTCACCCATCCACAGACCAACCGCGGCAAGCGTAGCTTAACCTGACCGATCGACCTGTACGGCTGTTATTATTTAGCCACGGGCCCCTCCGGGAGTGAAGAATATAAATAATGTCAATTATTTTAGAAAGTAAACAGCAGTCAAGAAAATTACAATAAGTTCATAAGTCACTACTCAAGGAGTGGCGCAACAATCCCTTGGGTTATATCCACGAATACAGACTAAAAGTGAAATCAACATAACTCGGATGATACATGAATTTGGGTAGCAAATGTGTTTGTGATGTAATAACAACCGTTCGTCACATGTCACTGGCTTAAATCACGTGCATGAAATTTTTAAAAGAGGTTAAATATAATGACCACCATAAAATGCTTTGATACCCTTAGTTCTTGCACTTCAAATTGTATTCGAACACCAAATGTAGTAAATGATCACTAAATCTTAGCGAGCAAATTAATGCGCTATTTCTGCCTAAATAAACCACTATGATTGCCATAAAATGTAGGTTTATTACCAAATAAAGTATTATGATGCTATATCAGGTTATGTCTCCGGCTTGCTGCAAACTAGATAGACGAGGTTAATTTAAAAAAAAAAATGGTAGGGTTTGCTTAGGTTAGAACTGTGACCTCCAGAAACGACTAGATCTTGTATAGAAGAAAAATATGGAAAAAAAGAGATTATTTTTTGCAGGCTGTCGAGAACCGAACATAATTTATTTGGAGTCATTTTGCTTAAATACGATAGCGAGATGTTAAAACTTTGGTTATAAGTTTACATTAAAATGCGGGTTTAATTTTGGTGATCATTTACTATTTTTGTCTGTTATATTTTACTATATCTGGTGGTAAGTTACCTAAACATAAGCCTTTTTAAAACATCGCATGCCTAAATCGATGAAGGAGGAATGCTTATTTTAATCCGAAGATCGTTTTACTTTCATAGCATCGTTTCGAGTGTTTTTAACAAAAGCGACGCGAGTTCATTTAAAAACAATAAGTGAGAGCAGTAGTGGCCCAGTGGTATTGAGTTTGTAGGTCGTGAGTGCGAACCCAAGCAGGCACTTTACTTTGTGTATTTAATTTCATCACCACTGCTCTTAAAACGGTGAAGGAGAACCAAAAATTCGAAAACATGTGAAATCCACCACTGGGCCCGCGTGGTGGATTATGACCCATCCTCACTCACGGAGAGGAGGCCGGTGTCCCGGAACATTATAGGATGTTTATGCTAAGGAATAATAGAGACAAATGTATGGCTAAATCAGTTTTCCATCAAAAAGCATTAGCAGTGAATTGTACAGCTTCTAAGAAGCTCTACCCACTAGCTGGTGAAAATCCAAACCAGCTTGCTGAATAATAGTCTTAAGACCTATGTCAAGTAATGTACAGACGCCAGCAGGTCAAGCTGCCCGAAACTGTCAAAATTTCCCAATCAATCTTGAACCTCAATGCTTTAGCAATAAAGTTGAAAATCTATTAAAGAAATTTGACAGATTGTAGTAGCTTGATGTACTGGCGTCTGTACCTGCCTACATCTCATTTCATTTCTCACGGGCTAGACCTACGTTGAACGCCCGTTGGCCTCGCGGTATCGCTTCCTTATAATCCGGTCATTCGCACCCTTGCGGATACCAACCGCAGGAATGATATTATGCCTTACACTACTGGCTGCAACTTCTAGCAATTGACTTTGGTGTGTATACCGTATAAGGATGCTGATTTTTTTAATTAGGGAATTTTATTACGGCAATTCATACGATAGTCCCATCATACCCGAAATTTTGACATCGACACGCTAAGAAGATCATACCCTAAATACACACTGGTACGGATTACATTTGGGCAATGGACCGGCACCCTAATTGCGTAACACACGATCAATCGTAATCGGTTTCATTTTGACAGTTCAACAACATTCATTGCGTTATTTACGTGTTGAGAAGACAAATTTTTCGAACTTATGAAGCAATGGATTAGCAATTTGCTTCAAAATTATTCAGATTCCGATTGATCGTGTGTTACGCAATTAGGGTGCAGACTATTCGCATCATCACTATTTATTTGAATTTTATGGAATGTGCCTAAATCAAGGCGGTTCCACCTCAAGACCACAAACAGAATAATTTCTATCAGACTCATTTCGACCACAGTCCATCAGTAGTAACTGGTGTAAGCCTTCCAGAACTCCACACTGCGTTGTGCAGTCGTGGAGACTCTTAATCCTATTGTAATAATAATTCATTTATTTTCAGACAAATTCATTATGTTTTATTAAATTAAAACACAAAATTAATATAACATGTAGGTACACAATAAAATAATACCCAAACATTAAAATTTAAATACAATTAAAATACAATATTAAATTAATGATTAAATGAGGCAATGAGAGCCACAGTGACCTAACTGTCATTTTTTTCAATACTGACTTTATTTGAAAAAACTGCTCTAAACTGTAAAAGTCATAGCGTGGCCTAAAAATTAGTTCAATTTTTTCAGTTAGGCCACTGTGGCTCTCATTGCCTCAAATCTCTCTCTCGCTCTCTCTAAATATAAAATAAATTAAATAAAAAATAAAATAAATAGGTATAATGTTCACACACACGTCATTCAAATAAAATTAAATATAAAATACACACACATGTTATTCAAAGCAAATTAAACAATAAAATAAAATTAAAATTGCGGTTGTGAATTGTGGCCAGTCTTTACGAGTACTTCAGATACAGCCCAATAGAAACAAAAAAGAATACATTACATCATTTCATCAGCAGCTCACACAGCTGAACTTGTTCCACTAATAGAAGTGTCAAAGGAAATGGTGATGTTTTCAAATTAAAAATTACACCATTATTTATTCGCAATAAATAAACATGTTTTATTATTATGGAGAAAAAAGCAGTTAGTAATTTGCCAATTTCTTAATGAACAAGTTCTTGCGAATTGACAGGAAATTTATGTGACGTGAAATATGAGGATCTATATATTATGCATATAAATAGAATATATGAATATTATAATATACGGAGAAAGATAATTAAATTGACCGCTATAAATAATAGAAGAGGCTGTTTTAATTTGAAGGAGCCGCCAGCAATAATCGGTATATAAAAGCCTCCTTTTAGCACACTAGACCGATTTTACGTTCATTATGTATACATACATACATAATGAACATGGACATACTCTCATTAGAATAATAGAGCTACTTAGTAGTTGTCCTCATATTTTCTACATTTCAAGCAACTAAAGAGCTCATCTTTAGTAAAAACCACAGAGGAGTACTTACCTACATACAGTGAGGAAAACATTTAAAAGGGCCAATCAATTCCCGTAATTAAAAACGTTCAAAATCTGGTCGCAATGTCATCTCAGCGACAATTAATGTCAAAAATATAGGGAAATTATCGGTATTTTTTACCGATTTAGACTGAGATCACACTTTGAACGTTCTTAAGATTACGAGAATTGCCCCTCTAGATGCAGTAAGATCACTGCACCTAGAGGGGCAATTCTCGTCAAAACTTATCAACCCTTTATAGATAAGAGTAAAAACACAATGAGTTTTTCGTCTTTCGTTTTGTCTTTATTTACCAATGTGTTTTTATCATTATTACCATGTGTCACCTGGAAACTATACAACTTCGAAAGTAAACTACATCGAGCGTCAGCAGGTTAACACGCCATCTTCCATTCACCCGTTCAGCCTGGTAGTCCATTTTACTGTTGACAGAATCCATTATATATGTAAGTATTCATAGTCGAAATCAATATAAATGGGGTCGGTAATAGCCACGTGACTGGCCTCTTTCAAAATTATGTTACTTTATGTATATATTTATGTATACCTCTTCTATAAGACGTCATTATTATGCAATCTGACATAAGTTTGTGCGAAGGACACTGACGAAAATAACAAGGCGATGTGATTACGGTAAACGAAACGCGAGGTCGACGGAAAATTCTAGAGATCTAGAAGATTTTCTTTTGTTTTTGTCACGTGTAACTTGATTTTACCATACTACGTCTTGCGTCATTGCAACAGTTTTATTGAACAAGGTTATAACAATGGTAAAATCAAGAACGAAAACCTAACAATGGAACTGAATTGATAAAGAAATTGGCTGTAAATTTTCAATTCAGCTAGTCTACCCATTTAGGATAAATCTGGGAAATGGGTCAACCCATATGCACATTCGCTACGTACATTATGTTGTAATCTTAAAATGAAAACGAACACGTGGTGGTGTGGAAAAGCACAAGTGACAGTTGCATTGTAAGTTGACATCAATAAAATGGAATATCTTCTTTTTTCAAGACGACGTTCAACGTTAATTTATGACGTCGTTATTTAAATTCTTAAACAACGGCGACTGTTTTACTAAAAATAAAATAACGAAGTAAATTATTGGTTAAGTGAATGACGAAGGCGGAAGTCATCGCCAGCAATCGTGTTTTCATTCATCTTATAAGAAGACAGTTGTCTTTTTAAATGTGCCACGCAGCTCCACTCCCCAGCAAGAAAACGGAGGAAAATTTCAAGTTATTATGATGCTTAAGCGTTATTCAAATTAAAATACAATAGATATAGTAGACTCGTGGGTTATACTAGTTTCAAGCTTGTATGTTCATACATATCACTGCTATAGCAGACATAGCATTTAAACAGCCTCCTCCATAATGAGCAATATGGCTTTACAAAGGGTCGTTCAACTACAGACGCGGGTGTTGCTCTGCTGAGACACATATTTGACGCATGGGAGAAATCGCAAAATGCTATTGGAGTTTTCTGTGATCTCTCCAAAGCCTTTGATTGCGTGCACCATGACACGCTTTTGCGTAAGTTACGTCATTACGGTGTCCGAAACGTGGCACTCAACGTAATAATTTCTTATTTACATAATAGGGTCCAATGTGTAGATGTTAATGGCGCGAAATCTTCCGGGCTACCAGTTCAGTTAGGTGTTCCACAAGGCTCAATACTGGGTCCATTTTTGTTCTTAGTATATATCAATGATTTACCATTCCATTTGAAGGGCATCTGTGACGTTGTACTGTTTGCAGATGATACCTCTCTTATTTTTAAAGTAGACAGGAATAGACAAGATTTTGACGACGTAAACAGTGCACTCTCAATAGTTACAGATTGGTTTACGTCAAATAACCTAGTTCTCAATGCCAAGAAAACGAAATGTGTAAAGTTTGCCTTACCGAATGTCAGAAATCTAGGACCCAACATCGTCTTAAATAAAGAGGTGCTTGAAACAGTAGGCTCGGCAATTTTTCTAGGACTAACAGTAGATGCCAAACTTCAGTGGGGACCTCATATATCAAGTCTAGCAGGAAGGCTCAGTTCGGCTGCCTACGCCGTCAGGAAAGTAAGACAATACACTGACGTTGATACAGCTCGTTTAGTCTATTTTAGTTATTTTCACAGTGTTATGTCCTACGGTATTCTGCTGTGGGGCAAAGCCGCTGATATACAAAATATATTTGTCCTTCAAAAACGAGCTGTTCGAGCAATTTACCAGCTAGGTGCCAGAGTTTCTCTAAGAGATTTTTTTAAAGATATTGGTATTCTCACGGTTGCATCACAATTCATCTTCGCCAACATTTTATATATTAGGCAAAATTTGCACTTGTATACTAAAAACAGTGATATTCACAGTGTTAACACTAGAAATAAGGACAAACTACGTGCCCCCTTTCACCGGCTTCATAAGGTTCATAACTCATTTGTTGGGCTTGGTATAACCTTTTATAACAAGATACCCTCTTCTTTGCTAGACTTGCCTTTCAATGCGTTTAAAGCTCAAGTAAAATCTAACCTTTGCTCAAAGGCTTACTATTCCATCAACGACTACTTACACGATAAGAATAGTTGGTCGCCCTAATTAACTCAAGACAATGTTCATGTTCTTTCTCCAGAATCAGCTTACTGACAGGTTATTGTTATTAGTATTAACTTTTTTATTTATTTTACTTCGATGGTCCTAGTTTTTCATCTGTGACTCAAGTGACAGCTATGTGACCAGGGCCCGTATTCCCGTAATTTAAAACGTTCAAAGTCTAGTCGCAGTCTCATCTCGGCGACAAACAAATGTCAAAAACTTGTCAAAATGTAGGGAAATTTGACGTATTTTTGACAGATTGAGACTGAGATCAGACTGTGAACGTTCTTAAAATTACGAGAATTACCCCTCCGAACCCAGCTATGCATAAATATGTAAGCTGTCACGCCCTTTATGCCTGGAGGCTTTTATTTAGGTAGTAAGTTTTTATTTCCATTTGAATTAATTATTTTTCAGCTTGAGTACGTATAGTTTTTATTATATTTGTTGGTATATTGGCGTGGCTAGCTGACATATTTTATGGCAAATAATTTAAGTTTCTTGTAATGTTAATTACTGAACATAGGTTCCTAGTATTGTATACATGCACTATATTCTAACTGAACAGACAGCTGTGCTGCTGGGAAGTTTGTTCCGCCACTTCTTCTTCCCAGCGATAGCACTAGGAAGTGGTGAAGGGCGGGCGTTTTTGGGGGACTGTCTTTTGTAATTTTGACGTTCGAAAAGTGCTGACTCTCAGCCTAATTTGAATAAATGACTTTTGATTTTGATTTTTGATAGAGCTATGTCCATACGCACACGGAAAGAGAATTGGTTAGTTTTTCATACGTTTTCCTTGAATGACTGTTAGTAATGGTGACACAGAATATTATGTTTTAGAAATTATAGTTTTTTTTACCTACATTTATTATTTTTATGTTGACGTTTGAAGCTAGATTTAAAATTCACCTACTATTTTTGCATTCTAAATCTTTTTCGAAATCTTTCTGTGCTACAGTCGTTCGTTTTCAGTGACCTGCCACATTTGAAAACCGTATTTTTGTTTGAAATAAATTGTATGTCATGCTGATGTAACAAATGGTATTTAGGGCTTCAAGGTCAATTAACTTTGCACGAATTTATTGTTTTTTTTATGATAACCTGGTGGCACCACCCACTGCTGAACAAAGGCCTCCCCCAAATCCTTCCAGTCATCCTTCTTTGGAGCCACCTCGATCCACCCCTTGCATGCATAATATAGGTCGTGCCGCCAGCTCTTGCTTGAGTACGTATAGTTTTTATTATGTTTGTTGATATATTGGCGTGGCTAGCTGACATATGGCAAATAATTTAATTTAATGTTCTGTGTCTTATATTAATTACTTAACATACCTAATATTGTATACAATCAAGTATTTTCTAACTGAACAGACAGCTGTGCTGCTGGGGAGTTTGTTGCGCCACTTCTTCTTCCCAGCGATAGTACTAGAAACTGGTGAAGGGCGGGCGTTTTTGGGGGACTGTCTTTTGTAGTCTGCTCCGACTTTCAGTATCTCGGTTCACTCGTGCAAAACGATGGCGAAGTAGATCGGACGGTTAAGCACAGAATTAAAATTGGATGGATGAAATGGCGGCAGGTCACGGGAACAATCTGCGACTCCCGCATTCCCCTGAAACTTAAGGGGAAGATATATAAAACCATGATTAGACCTGCTGTCTTGTATGGATCAGAATGTTGGGCCACAAAAGGGATAAATGAAAGGCAATTGCATGCAGCTGAGATGAGAATGCTAAGAGGGATGTGTGGTGTTATACGAATGGATAGAATAAGAAATGAGTACATAAGAGGAAGTCTGAAAGTGGCACCGGTAACTGAAAAGTTGTGTGGAAATCGGTTGTCATGGTATGGGCATGAAATGAGGAAAATGTCGTGAGGAAAGTTTTGAGTATGAATGTCGATGGCTATAAGAGTAGGGGAAGACCAAAGAAACGATGGATGGAATGTGTGAATGATGATATGGTTAGAAAGGTTGTGACTACCGAGATAGTCGTCATCTCGGTAGTCACCCCCTTTCTATATAGAGAAGTATGGAAGAAAAAGAAATGTTGCGCCGACCCCAAATAAATTGGGATATGGCAGGAGAATGAATGAATGTCTTTTGTAATTTTGACTTTCGAAAAGTGCTGATTCTCAGCCTAATTTGAATAAATGACTTTTTATTTTGATTTTGATTGACTGTCTCGATTCAATTGGTCAGTCAATCAGTTGTTAAATAAATGTCAACTTCCTTTAAACGGTAAAATATCAAGTCTAGACTTATAACACGAGATGGAAAAAGAAAATGCCCTTGAAGAATTTGATATTCTGAAAGTTCAAATTTCCTGAAACTCATTTTAAGTTTCAGGAAATTTGAATTTACATAGTAAAACGTGACTTATACTTGAACAGGGCTGTCACAATGTAAAATTTTACTTTCTTGTTTATTTTTATATTTAAGTGCTTATTAAACTATCATAGGTATACCTCATAAGAATTTTATCTCATTGGTTTCAAATCACAATTGGCATCACAGCTGAAAGAAAGAAAGAAAGAAAAAGCATTTATATGCGGCAAATATGACGCATAAAAAAAAGGACATAAACACACTAAAAAAAAACAAGTTGGGGGTAAACATGCGTCACATTCACGCAAAACGGCCATCGCTCAGCATAATGCTAAGACTCTATACGAGACAGAGCCCCAGCGCTGGTTTTCAGCGGCAGCCGGCACTGACGTGTGACGTACAAGTGCAGCATGCAATTAAACATAAATAAATAAGCTGAAGTGATAAAATTTCAACTAACTTTTGGAGGCCCACTGTATGTATAGTAACAAATTGGCTTTTCTACAAAATAACTTTTAAACTGAACTGCTTCATCTAAAGAAGCAGCAAGGGAATGTGAGGGATCCACAGTTAGGTCAAATTTACACTCATCATCATGCTGTATAATATACTGAAAAACTGAAAGTAGTGAACCCTAGAGACCACTGTCAACCGTACGTGAAACACGTGAGTCAAAAGTATTTCTAATATATTTCGCAGATCAGAAATTCCAAATTGACACTATTTTAATTTTTTATTTTGCTTTTCCCCCAAATATTTATGGTTTTTGCAATGAGGTGAGATTGAATCTTACTTGAACTAGCCAATGTCGCTATTGTGATTTATTTTTAGATGACATAGGCTCTGGGTTACATTGACGGTGAAATTATATTTTTTGTTACAATATAGGAGCAAAAATGCTTATTTTGATGAAAAGTTTTTCTTATGACTCAAGGGACAAACAACATCATCCTATAAGTTTTGCAAAAAATTTGCAAACACCCTGATAAGTCCTCAAATAATTATTTTGATTATAATTAATATAATCCAATACCTTCTTTCCACTTTTAAACCTTAAAGCATCATCATAAGTCATTGGAGGCTCAAAGCTCGTTAAGTTTTTCTCGGCCATATTTCCAGAATCAGCTGTTACCTGTCACCCGCGGCGTTGCCTAACGAACCGTATCATCCTGAACGTCCACAAATTAAAAAAAATAATAGGGTTAAGTCCCATCAGTGTGCAGTGAGAACGCAGGCTAACATTCTACTACTAGTCTATGGTTTGTTACCAAGCCATTTTGTTTTCTTTCAAACTCAGTCTCTTCACGAGACTCTATAATAATGCGCCAGTCTTAATAAATAGTAAATTAACCGTTCTGGACTCGACGTCTTTTTAATGTTTTTCTTAAGTCACGTTTTCCCTTACGCTGTTTTTCACGTGTCTGTGGTATTAAGGATTTGTTCTCATTTGAATAAATTAAATTAACTTTATTGTCACAGGTGGAAACTCAGTTATAATAATTAAAAAGAATGACTCCCATCACTATTGACGACTACGTCTTCACTTACATACACTCCATCCATAGTTAATGAAAAATCTTTGTAAGAACAGTTTTATTCTGGACGATTTTTGAAGTTGTGGTCTTCGTAAAATAAACTGCTCGAACACGATTTTCATAATATAATAACCAGCCTGTATTATCCCACAGCTGGACAAAGGGCTCCCTTTCCATTTTCCACTCATCTCGATCCTGAGCCAATATGGACCAATCCCTCATATAGGCATCAAGTTTGTCATGTCATGCAAGTCATTTAATTTGAATTTGAATTTCGCGGGCTACCTTGGAGCATCCACCTTAAGTAAGCCATTGTATCATTTACAGCTTTTAAAATATTATATAACAAATTCCTTGCTTCCGGATGGTGCATTGGAAATGCGGGTAATAAAATAACGTGTAAAGCATTACATTTATCTTTTAAAGGTCAATTGTATATAAAAGGGAAAAACGCAGCTGGATTAACGTTAGTTTTTCCTGTGCGATGACTAACACGTTTGTATAGGAAACATTAATTGCAGATATATTGAATCGATTTACTTATCCGTTAACAGCTGTTCACATTACGCTATGAGTTGGAATAGAAATAAGCTAGGTAAGTCTAGGTGTAGTGACGTATCACTACACCTAGACTTACCTAGCTTATTTTATATTGTACCCCAGACCTAAAAAGACTTGTTTTAACAACATCATCATCATTTCAGCCGAAAGACGTCCACTGCTGGACATAGGCATCCCCCAAACACCGCCACTTTAACCGGTTCTATGCTTCCCATATTTTAGCAACATATTCGAACAAAACTAAATTCTCACAGACTTAAACCCGTGTTCTCGGTGAAGATGGACGGCGCTCCAGGGGCTGAACCAGAATGAGTTGGGGAACTACCAAGACTGGTTCGAGGTGATGCAGAAAACAGAATACCTGGATGGTCTTTACCCAGAAGTAGAACAAAATACCCTATTAACAAAAACCATGTTCGCCAACTCACAGAGACGTGCCTTATAAACTATTCCGTCTTTGTGAGCTGTCTAAACATTTTTGGAGCAGACCTTTTATACAATAGTCATCAATCCTTAGGTGACAATAAAGATACTTGTCACTATGAACCTACGTAACGAAAACTTATTCGATATAAGTTGCCATATTTAAAAAAGGTTTCCTTATATGGAAAGTAGGAAAGGAAAGGGACTTCCGTAAGAAAAGATAATAGTAATTTTAATGGTACACAAATCCATTCCTGAACTTTTATTTCTTATCGTGAGCATTACAATAAAGCCATTGGATGGATGTATTATAGTTATTGTACACAGTTTTGATGGTTTTTGAAGCCTATATCAAGCAGAGCCTATATCGAGTCAAATAAAGACTGTAGATACAATCGAAAAAGTTAAGTTTATTCATTTTCATGTTCGACAATAATAAAAATACAATAAAGTATAGAAAAAGGACACAAAAGTGATAAGAATAAAATATTTTGAAATGTGTACTTTTTTCTTAAATTCATTGCATAAAATTCAAAATGTGCCAATTGCCTGATACATATTTCTAGAGTTTTTGATTCGTGTACAAATAAATTAAATTCATGCGAGTCGCTTATAGAAAAAATCATAGTAGGTATTTAAAAGTGCCGATTCACCCGTTTCTGGCTGATCTTAATGTGAGTGAGTCATTGGAATTTTAACAAGATAATTGAACTTTTGGCAAATAAATAAATTGATTAATGAATTTCCAAAAAGTTCTTTAGAAATGGGAAACGAGTTCATGACCGAAAGTTTTAGTTACGAGTTTCCTCAAAACTACACCACTATAAGCGGTGATTATAAAATATAATTAGCGATGACGAATCATTTACAACAGTTGTGTTCTTGACGTTTAGATAAAGTAAGGTACATCTAATAAATCTAAGTTTGATTTTGTCCGTAGTTTTCATTAAAATATTTCTATTACCTAGAGTTTTCTCTTGCGTCATAATAAATAATACTGTGGAAATACCTTCTTATTGTTTTCATTTGATTGTAATATGGTATAAATAATACATGAAGTACATAAATGTATGAATAACTAGATTAACTGATCCTTACTCTTGAGACTTCGACGAAGTTCAAAGGATTTTCGACTTTATTATGTGAGCAATATGCTTTATAATCAGTTATGTAAGGATTTATGTTCGAGCGATCAATTGAAGCGACTTGTATTTTGAATGGTATTGATGTCTTATTTAGCAGTTTGAGTTTGAACAAAAATGCGCTTTGAGGTATTGTTGTAAGGTCTAGTTTTGTTTAATTGTAGTTAGTGTTGTAGGTCGTTTTGTGTTGTGTGAGGGTGTATTGCGCGGAGGCCGCTGAGGGTCGATGGCTTCGCGGAGACACGTGAGCGATACCGTTAGCCTGCACACGCCAGGGCCTCAAACACATGGAAAGGAAAATCTGTGAAATAGTAGCGTTAGCAAGTTAAATTTATCATGGGTATGTTAGTGGTTAATATGTTAGGTTATCGGATCGATTCGTCGTTCAATATTATTATGATTTTCAATTGCGGGAAATTGTGCAGTGAATAAAATCTTATATTATTTCATTAAGGTAATTTATATCCTATCTTGGCCTCGTTTTTTTCGTATTTACTTTGTGTAACTTATTGATGGTCTAAAAATGAAATTTAAGGGTAACTTAACAAACAGAAATTAGTGGGAACAAGGTCAAAATATAAGAAAAAAAAGACCCAACTGCCAAAAAAATATTTATCGGGATAAATTTTTCACGCTGCGTTCGGAAAACCACGCCTTTAAGACATTGTTAATAAAGCCAACAATAAAAAAAAATGTTTTATATCATTAACACTAACAACTTACTTGAAAAAGTCACGTAAAAATAAATCTTCTAGAATTTTCCAGCAAAAAAACATCCGTTATTACTTTGCCAACCCTACATTTCCCGCGGTTATTCAATTCAATTACTAATTTCCAACGTTATGTCTATACAGTCAAAGTTTAAAATCACACTATCTTGATGTTCGTGATACTTTTGTATGTGTGCGTTGTATCGCATAAAGTTTTTATTCGCTAACATATAAACTATGTTGTTTATGTCCTGACGCGACCGAGATTTTGAAGCACCGAAAATATTTCTTTGAAGTTTTAAGTAGTACAATACGTGAAGTTTGAGCCGAATAAATTAAATGTATTTGTTATTGCTTTTATATGGAGCTGTATTTATTTTATGTAATTAAAGGACAGGTTTAATTAATTTTAATTTTGGCGACACTGTTAATAAGTATAGGATCAGACTTTACTTTTACGATTCATAAGCTCATGTCAGAATAATTAAAAACATACGTTGATATCTTGACTTCTTTTTATTTTATTTAGCAAATGATTTTCAATTTGACTTATAAATATCAACATGGAGGACCTTAAATAAAAACACTCGTTATAAAGTTTTATTACACCTACCAGAGGGGTAATTTCCTAGATTTTAATGAACTTAAATGCTATTATAATGTTGTGTTATTATTAAACAATAAACCACAAATAATCTTTTATTATTTTTAATCGTTAACCGTTAACAAAACAGGAAAAAAACACAATCCGAGGAAAAAACACCAAATTCTCGCAAATTACAGACAGGTAAAAGAAAATATATGTTATTAGGACGTTGTCGAGTTTTAACCCGAAGACGATTAGTGTAGTATCTATGTATCGCTCGTCCTACCATAATGAGGTGAGCAGAGATTTAAGTGACGCTCTGAGGCTGCGCATAACAACTTAGATACTACTCGTATTTTGGTATTCAAAGTGCATTTCAGATAGAGACAGGTAGCTTATCGCCTGAGCTAGACTGACCTAATTTTGCAGGCATTTTGTGGAACTAAAGATAACATGGCAAAGTTACACAAATCGCCAGTAAAATACAACCACTTAATACTAGATTTTAACGATTTTAATTAATTTTAATAAATAGTTCGAAAGACAAAAAAACCGGCCAAGTGCGAGTCGAGTAGGACTCCCATACAAAGAGTTCCATACCACCACACAATATATTAAGCTACATATTAAAAACACGTTTCTTGTATGGGTATTTCTTTAATTTTTAACTGAATTTTATTTTCATTATTTGTAGTTATACCGGTTGTAGTAATACACACTCTGTGAAAATTTCAAGTGTCTATTACGGTCAAAAGATACAGCCCTGTGACAGACAGACGGACGGACGGACAGCGAAGCCTTAGTAATAGGGTCTCGATGGCAGATTCAGGTACGAAACCCTAAAAAAGAAGCAGGGCCTTGACTTAAGAGGATAGAAACCAGCATTTTTTGCCTGTCATAATGAAATAAAACAATATACCTAATCATCGTTCATTGTAGAGGTGGGGTTATTTTATTATTTCTTTTATTTATACAAATCATTGACATTGTTAAATATTTATTATTATGTATATATTGTATATGTCATATTATTATTATATTCTATTGTGTTCAGGTGGCTTACAACTAACAACGCAGTAATAGTTATGGGTAGAAATACAATGTGTGTTTACAAGATCAGAAGGCCAATTCTCGTAATTCAAAACGTTCAAAATCTAGTCGCAGTCTCATCTCGTCGACAAATAAATGTCAGAAACTTGTTAGAGGTATTTTTGACAGATTGAGACTGAGATCAGACTGTGAACGTTCTTAAAATTACGAGAATGGCCCCTCTGATAACCAGTTCCTAATATAGGTACATACTTAGATTCATAAATCCCATACCGGAATTAACACCCGTTTTAAAAATAAAAAAAAACAAAACAAGTTCGAACATTTTTCATATTCATGTGTTACAGTTTTCCTCTTGATTGTTCTTGACCGATATATTTTTACAATCAAAACACAACCGTAGGTTTTTTTCTTCAAGTAAATTGTCAGTTTTAACTGGAAATTGACAATGAATTTGAAATATTCGGTAGGTAGATAACCTACGTAATCTTACGAGGAAAATGCTACAAGGTTATACAATTATGTAAATGTTAACCGAATGTCACTGAGGAGAAACTGTAGTTTTTGTAACAGTTTCTTGAATTACACAAACAGACAGGTTTTATAAATGTTAATTGATGACTTTACGACATTACCTTGCCTTTTCTATGAGTTAAAATTATTAAAAGAAATCCAAGTTGCGATCAGCATCAAGAATGGATCAAGATTAAGTTATCATGTTCTAAATCGTTCTCATCATTCATCATTCTCCTGCCGTTATCCCAATTTAAAACTATCTAATAGGTTAATCTGTCTAGCCTTTTTCCTTATGTTGGGGTCCAGTCTAACCGGATGCAGATGAATACCAGTATTTTTTTTACATGGAGCGACTGCCTGACTGGACCTGAATACGATACCCCTGACGAAAGACTTTCGGGCTTCTGATGACCCGTAACGACTGTCAAAGATCCACAAATGAGAGCCAGGACCAACGGCCTAAAACCTTTCAGGGGGAACTCGAATGCAGTCAGCTTAATTGGTAACTAGGTAAATTGTTAGGAAAAATAACGCAATGCAACTGTGTTTCCAATTTACAAAAGTCCTTACCTTATTAACTAAAAATAATCTTATCGCATGTCATTACTGAAGCAATTATTGCTTGTTTTATACGTTATTCAATTATTTCACATAACCGTGTGGAAAACCGATTACCGCATACATATTTTTGTAAAAATAATGATCGATAATTTGCTCGTTATAAGTGTGTCGTTAGTATAATTTCAAGCGGGACCAACACGAGGCTTATAAGTATTGCTGAAACAAATCAGCCTAATAAAGTCTCAATTGTGTATTTTAATTTCTAATGAGATTTCTTGAACATGCGTTTCATTACTTACGCACTAAGTAAGTGCGAATTGTTTTTCAGTTCCCAATAAATCCTACTTCCTACATAATAATATAATATTATTAACGTGAAAGTTTTTATGGGTGGATGGATGGATGTTTGTTACTCTTTCACGCAAAAGCTATTTAACGGATTTGGATGAAATTTAATTTGGATGAAATAGGCACACAGATGGTTTATAACCAGGATTAATATACAGGATACTTTTAATCCCGATATTTTTAGGGGATCGAAACTTATGCGGGTCAAACCGCGGGGCGCAGCTATTTTGCTCGTAAATATTCCGATTCCGGTGTTATACCCTTAATAGCATTAGCTTATGATACTGTAAGAGCCTCCGTGTGTGACGCCAGTGCAGCCTGCGACTTGAATACACTTTTATTGAGGTTTTCCTCATGATCGATAGGTACGACGTGTACGCTCGCGCTCCCGATCGTTGATGTCTTTCATTAGTCACGTAAGCAATGTTCTCAAAGATCACTTTGTTTTGATTTTTCGTTGATACTTTGGCAGAAATATTGATATGAAGCACATGAGATTTTGATATGAGGGTTTTGTGAGTAGCACTAGCTAGCCTATTGCCACAGTCCTATTTTAGATAGTCGACCTACGTGAACGGATCAAAAGCTTCACGCTTATTAGCCCGGGTTACACAAGGCTGCGATAGCAAGAAAGCAACATCCTGGCTAACTATCCCGCCTTGGCACAAGCTAGAGCTGTTTACACGATGCTAGTAAGTTTTAAGCCAATAGTATATTGCAGTAACTTATTCCGTGGAGTAAAATGATCCGATTGGATGCTAGCTTCGCCTGTCACTCGAGTAGGGGGCGCTACTAGCTCAAAAATAGACCCCTATTAAACTACCACACTAGCTTACTATCGTTCTCACTGGCTTATTAGCCTAAAAATGCGAATAGTTTTGTATACACGAGGCCAGAGTGTCTAGCTTGCTAGCTTACTAGCTCTGTTTTGCTATACTAACTTCAAAAACTACCATCATTAGTGCACATTTCATGTGTGTAAATGAATTACACAGACACGCTATAGTAACTGACGGGCAAAAGCCTGGAAATCCGATATTAGTTCTTAGGTTTTTTGCACAGCCTCGGTCTAACGCCACAGATTGTAATTCAATTCAATTTGAATTCAATTTTATTTATTCAAGTAACCATGACTAATTTGTTAGTAAAAAACTTATCCTATGTTAGTAATTAAGATAATTTTACCTACATCCTAAACCAATTCTTGTATAAGTAATATACACAGCAGCAGTACTGTCTAACGCACTGCGGCTGCATGAGACGATTTTTTTGAAAATCAAAATCAAAGTCATTTATTCAAATTAGGCTGAGAATCACCACTTTTCGAACGTCAAAATTACAAAAGACACTCCCCCAAAAACCCCCGCCTTTAATATTAAAGCATTCGTGCTTACTTGGGAAAAACGTGGAATGGATGATAAATTTAAAAAAAAGTTGTATTGAAACAGCTTCAATTGAATACAGTCAAGTAGTCAGAAAAGTATAAAGTGAATGAATGTTTACAAAGAGTGGGTGTGTTCGGTCAATAAATTACAGATGTTAATGTTTACACGGAATAATAAATCGGGCCTACGTAGGTTTGTTTCTTCATACGTCGTATTTTGGTCGACGATGATGTAAAGTATAAATTGAAACTAATGTCATTTCAATTTATACATTTGGCATTTTGTCTCTTGACTTTATACTTACATTTGGCATTTTGTCTTTTGAAGCTCTTCTCAATCATGAACTCCGATATAGATATAACCTTAATCCTGGTCCCCAAGATACGGGTGCCGCCTAGTTTGGGAACCACCGCAGTTTCACCACCTTTTATTCTTTAATCAAAATGAAGATCGCTAACAGTTACAGACCGACATTAAATTAAGCTAACCGATATTAAATAAGGTAATAATTGTACCTCACATTCATCATCATCATTTCAGCCGAAAGACGTCCACTGCTGGACATCGGCCTCCCCAAGAACCTCCACTTCAAGCGGTAATTGCAACATTGGTTTAATAATCTAATCTAATCTAACTAGCCTGTATTGTCGCACTGCAGAGCCAAAGGCCTCCCTCTCCCTTTTCTTACTTTGGTTTAATAAAATTATTTTATTTTTATTAATTCACAAGCTTTTGCCCGCGACTCCGCGTAAAATTTCTTGTTTCCATGACCGACTATGTCGCATCGCATCGCCTGACCGTGTTATTACTTTGTTTTTGCTTAGCATTAATTCATACTGCTTTGCTCGACCCCTAGTAGTCCTAGCGTAATGTTATATCCTTCCTAGCCTATAGCCTTCCTCAAGAATTAGGCTATCAAATGCAAAAATCTTTTTTCAAATCCGACTGGTAGTTCCAGAGATTACTGCGTTCAAACGAACAAACAAACTCTTCAGCTTTATAATTAGTAGGTATAGATATATTAATTAAATTAAACCTCTACTCACATAATTTAATAGCGATACATAACTTTTGTATCAACTATGTTTAGTATCCTATAAACATTTTCATTCTCTGTAATCAATACAGCAGTCCATTTCGGCTTACTACTTCACACTATAGTAAAAGTACCGAGATTCAGTTTACTGCCTGTATACCATGGGGATCATTGCGGTCAACGATACATAAAATATCACACTGAACAGTGTATGGCTTTAAAACATAATTTAAAGTGGTATCTTGTATAGTACGTAATAGCTTATGGGAACAGTGCTGTAGTGAATGGTGTCAGTAACAGAGTCAATATCGACATCATCAATTTAAAGAGAAATTAGTATTATCCGTCTATAATGTTCCCACTGCTGGGACTCACGCCTCCTCTCTTAGAACGGGAGTGGGCTATTATCTACCACACGGGCCCAGTGCGGGTTGGTAGATATCTCATGTCTTCGAATTTTTGGTTCTAGGACATGCCGATTCCTTACGATGTTTTCCTTCACCGTTTTGAGAGCAGTGGCGATGAAATTATTTACACTGCGTCTTTAATCCATACTATTCCTGAACATACCCGACATGACATTAGTTTAATAACTTAGGGAGACACAGTAAGCAATAAAGAGTGCTACACACTTGCTCAATGCCGAAAAGTGCAGAAAGCTGAATATACATACATATGTAGTAATTGCTTCGGATCGGCTTTGTTGTTCAACAAATATTGCCAAACCGCATATACCGACCTGAACAAGGTGTGTAACACCCTTTATTGCTTATTGCGCAATACAATTTTCCATGGAAGAAGGAAAAACAAGTCCAAGTAGTGGCGAGTCACTCGCCCCTGACTTCCCAAATCAAAATCAAGGTTTTTGGCACGTTCTTGTTTACAACAATCTCGGGACGTTTCGTTTGCATGTTGAATTCGATTTTAAGGTCGTTGTCGTACTCTCAACGAAGTCTCGTATTAATAGGTCGCAGTAAGAATTTCTAATGGGGTGCACAGACGGCTTTAAACTTGTATAGAAGTGCTGCGGTTAAGGCACGCTGCCAATCGCTGCATCTAAACGGACTTTGGTGTGGAAAATCAATTGTTGTTTTTTCGGCGAAATGTTTTTGCTAACAGATGAAGGTTTTTGTTTGGAGACTATTAGAATAGTTGGCTATTTTACCTTAGTAACATGATAGCGAAATGTTCACGTTTAAAATTGTCAAAGATGTACCTCAGCAGTTCTACAGTACGTACCATGAAAAAGAGTAAACACTGTATAGAAATACGAATATATTAAAAAATTTGAATCCCGGCAGAAAGTGGGGCATATTTTAAAATTCCAAGTCATTTTGAAATTCCGTTTTGGTTTGCATGGCCAAGTCCCTGAAGATCTTTGTTGGTTTACTACGAAGATATGGAAAATGTATAAATTCACACCCTTTTGCCGTGACGGACGTCCTGAGCAAGAACACTGATGTGTGTGTCAGAACTTCCTTGGATAATGTATTTGTTTAAAATGTATCTAAAAGTAAGTATTATTTACTATGAAATAGAAGCTTTAAACTTTTACGAAACAATGATGAGCAATACCCACAATTTGAATCCAATATTTGAAATAAAACTTTCTTCCACTTGCATAAGAGTTGGTAATGGAACAACAAAACAAAAACGAATTGTTAATTTAGTATTATTTCTCACGCTGATTCATAACTTAAACAAAATAAGTGAGCCGGTCTCTCAGTGTCCCCATTTTTTGCCACAAACAACTTCGGAGGGCATTACCCTCTCTTACACTCTCGAATGGAACCATCTAGCCTTGAGGCGAATGGCCAAACTATCGCCGTCATATAAAAAGCTCACGAGCTTTCATACTTTGATTCGTAATTTTGAGAAAAAACGTTGCAAAAGCAATTGCTTAATAGAAATAAAACGATTCGATGTCGTCGTACACGCAACAGCATCCTACAAAAAATGTTTAAACTTTTTTATTTTATTTTTCATGTTAATTCTAAAGATATTGAATGAAATAAAAATAACTTTATGACGATTAGGTACCTACAAAAAAAACAATATAGACGATTAAGTATCTGAAAGTATTAAAATCTACCTAAACTAAAAATAATACCTACGTAAATGAATATGTGTGTGCCCCTGACAGAGTCTACAACGCCTCTTAGCTATAAGCCTTTTTTAAACATCTTTATACCTTGTGGAATGCAAATAAACAAAAACAAAACTTCAGCAAAAACTAAACTAAACTCAATTCTTAACACCTGAAAAATATAGACATTTTTTTCAGGTGTTAAGAATTGAGTTTAGTTGTAGTGTCAAATATTTAGCAAAGTAAACGAGCTCACAACTATATGTATGGTCTGAAATTATGCAACCTCTTTTTGCAAACGTTGAAAAAACCGAACCATGTCGAGCCGCCCACGGAAACGTACCAATGAAAACAGCACTCCACTTCGGGTCCGAGGACCTTACCCTAGACATTGGCTCATGGCTCAACGCAATAAGGTTGTCGTCGGTCAACGGCCGTCCCCCCCTGCGCCCCCGCGACCTCTTTTCGCCACAATCCAACGACTTTATAACGCGCGCTGCCACCAACAATGACCATACTACCAAACTACCATCTCACAATGGCAGCTTTATCTAACATGAGCGCGGGAGAATGTGTGGCGTTCGCTCTATTCCAAATTTAGTTGAGCGAAGCAAATCGAAGCATGTAATGGCCACTAAATTACATACCATTATTGACGTCTAAGCACATAACTATTTCGTAAACTATGTGATTCCACCCATTAATTTGTGGGCGAAAATTGCTGTAAACAGATTTATTTGTATTAAAGAATTGGTATTTTTAAATTATTTTATGTAAGCACTAAATTAAATGTCTTCATCACGGTAATAACTTACAATCTCGTCCTATTTTAGGAGGGGCAAACTTGGATGGATACAAATGACCAAACGCTCATATTTTTCAAACAACAAAATTATTAAAATTTCAGGCCTTTAGAAGGGCGGATACAAAAATTGAAATGGAGAAAATTCTTTAAGTTTTCTCAATTTTCATAAATCTTTCTCTACTTCTTTATTCTAGGCATTTTTCAAGTTATTTTCAGACTCAAACAAACCGGTTCCCAGCTCGTTAACTAGGACACGACCAAGCTTTCTGGTTTTTCCCTGGGCGATTACTTTTTACCTCAGAAACATTTTGGGAAAACAAATTAAGTTTTAGTGTACCAACGTCAATGGCCGGAGAAAGGCGCAGTCATGATTCAGAGATTTCATTAGGTGGATCCTAATAAAATCTCTGAATCATGACTGATTATTGCATTTACTGAAGAATTGCACATGTTTTCAATTGGAATGATAAGGTTAGCGATTTGATGGATAACCTTTGGAAAGATAGAAGTGGTCTTAGTAGTCACCCAAGCAATTTTTTGTATGCGAACACAGCAAAATTGAAACCGCTTGGGTACCAAATCTTTCAACTTTACAAAAACATGTTCACTTGTATGTGTATGTGTTCACAGTTCGTGTTATTTCGTGGTCATTAGACTCTTCGGGCATGCGTGGGCACATCTCTATTCACAACAATTAATGTTCCGGTGAATAACATCTGTCATGAACGATGTAGGGTAAGTGACTTCATCATGTTCCGTGACTCTATCGCCTATCGAATATTGCACAATATTGTTTTTAATTGGCGTTCCACAATTAGTGCGCTCACCTGATTCGCTCCAGTTGTTACCGATTAAGTTTTTTACAATTCTCTGGCTAAGTCAAGTTTACAGTTAACTTCGCTGCCTGTTGCCAAGTTATGCTGAGTTATAAGTCCGGAATTGTTTCTCAGATAATGAGATATCTCTCTATCAAGGATCTGATCAATACCAACTGGTAGACAATTAACACTATTGCATATTTGAATAAATACATACAGGAATAATTACAATAATTGGCTTTATATTAATTCGGTATAATAAAGAAAATATTCATGACTGAACGTTAATCATAAGTCTTCGTACCGTTAAGGCACCTCAACTTTAACCCTTAAATTATTGGCAATAACTTGCGATTGTGTTTGGAGTGTCTCAAAATATAATCAGATTAACTGTATCTTTAAGATAAATACACTTTTTATCCATGGAACTACAAGTTTTTTGGATCTTTATTACGAAAATATTTTTGGTATTTATCACTTTGTATAATGTTGTGTACTTTACAATAAAGGTGAATTCGTAATTTAATCAAAAGTTCAATATATTTAAACCGAATTTGAAAGAAATTTTATTCGATTGAATACCAAATACTTGCAAATGACTAAGTTCACGTATATATTACTGTATTTCAAAAGATGAGCATATTATGCGGTTTGTTTTGTACATCTTTATTTTAAAGGATAATTTGTACCCTGAGGTCTACTGTGAATTATGTCTCCTCTGCTTCCAGAACTAAGTTACACTCACTTCCAACTTCAAACAAAATTCCTTCCCTCATCACGTGAATTTATGCATGTAATTGGCAGATGACGTATTACAAATATTTACAAACTAGCTTCCACGTGCGGCCTCGCCCGCGTGGTATGTCGGTAGAAAGTAATCCCAATACAATACATACCAAATTTCATCAAAATCGGTCTAGGCATTTCAAAGATTAACCAGAACAAACAGAGAGACAGTTTTGTTATAAGTACCCTATATACTTTCTTCATATGCATTTATTAAAAAGCTATTATTTTGACATTATAAACAGACACTTAAATTTTCAATTTGTACTGTATAGAAGATCAGTAGGTACCAACACTATCAAATAAAACTCGTAGCAAGTTTGAACTGGGAACAAAAGCAAGGGATTGCTACGCCACGCTACGAAGACTACGAATTTTTACTATCGAGATGAAAGTCGACACCCAACCGCTCAGCAAGATATAGAAACCGTACATGAGACAGATGTCAACATTTCTTTAACAATAAAGATTCCAAATTCTCAAATACATTGTTGAAACAAAACAAAGCAATTACAAAGACAAAGCAGCTAATTATAATGCGTAGCACGAACTTATTTAGTTCAATGTAGGTAGTTTAATATCTGCATATACATTACTTCCGTCGCGTCGTGTGGGTGCCCGCATCCAACATTTTCACTCTTGATACTATTTTTACGATTGTTCACTTATGTCCTTATATGCTTTACGACTAAATGATAATACGTGAAACGTTTTACAGGAAAATTTCCGTGTCGGATTCCTATGCTACCTTTATTTTATGACTCGTAATTCGACGTATTCCTTTTAAAGTGTGATAATTTGACCTATCATAGGTATTAAGTTTGATATTTTAGAGGTACGATTTAAAAGAAATAGATGATGTTGGAGAAAAAACAGCCAGGCTAAAGTGGGAGTGGGCTGGCCACGTTGCACGAATGCGCCCGGAGAGAATATGGGCAAAGATCGTCACTCAATGGATGCCTGATGGAGGACATTGCCATAGTATAAAGAGAGGAAGTAGGCTATCTCCGGCACAATCCGCGATATAATTGCCTACTGTCTCAGGGTTGTCACTTTTAGTTAAATTTTAATTCAGTGCCAATGAATTGGCAAGGGTCGGGAAGTTGTATTTTTTACTTGTATTGTCTGGGTACCTAAACGATGATGAAACCTTTCACGATGAAAGAAAGAGCGACGGGCCAGCAGACGGGCGGCGCGGGGCGGTGATGAGCACGAGAAAACGGTAGGTTACTGATAGTACTGTCACCAATTCATTAGTTTAAAGCCCGGCCCTTGACAAAGATAACACATATCTCTGTACAACTAATTCAGTGATCATTAGTCAATAAAGTTCAACAATGGTTTTCCTAACAAACAGAAATTTATTAAAGATTCATAGCAGTATTATTTATAAAAAAATCGATGAATTATTAAGACACCCAAACACACAGCAATACGTTCTCCTGCGATTATCACACATTTATCATTCATTTAGCTGTGCCGAAAAGCCGTGACGCGCGTACCTCGTGCGATGTTAGCCCCGACTGGCGCGCTGCGAAACGGGCCGAGATTTGTTTAAGTGTGCGTGCGGCGACGCATAGATACTTTGGCGCACACATACAAGCCGCGCGCGGTGCGTTTGTAACGTACTTCCTCTCTTTATACTATGACATTGCCGTCGAGGTAGATCACTGCGAAGGTGGTGTGACGATCATGTTTACAGGGCCAAAATGGCCACAGATCGCACAAAAAAGAGAGGTATCGAAGGAATAAGAGAAGGTCTCTGCTCAGCAGTGGCAAACTAACATATGCTATATGCTAAAAAAAACACGACTTCCAATATCTTGAAAATTGTTATTGCCTTTTAGTAAGGATGGGTGTGTTTTGTTGTTCTAGCATGTTCTTACAACGATAAGACTGTAGATTCCTTAGTAACCTACTATCATTTGCCATGTAGGTGCTGACTTTCTGTAATAACAACAAACCTACATCAGAAACTTAAACATAATAAGCGCAGATCAGTATCTAAAGCCCCTTAGGTAACACACATGTCCACATGTCCAGCAATAGACTTACAAAGGGTTAATTGATTGATCTTGATTGATTGATTATCTAGTATGTACTGATTTGGGTGTATCTCATGTAGTAATCTTTAACGATGGACTAACATCGTCTTATAATAACAAGACCTAAATCATTTATTCGAACAACTAAGATCCAAGCTATGTTTTACTATGGTTAAGAGCAAAATGGTAGATACATACCACAATTTAACACAATCATAAAAGTGAAACCTAAGAACTGAAAACTATGGGGATGCTACCCTTAGCATCCCCATAGGTAAGTAGTGCGATAAGGTAGCCCAATAAATTCAAGCGTTTAGCAATTTACAGGTGCACAGCCTGATGCTGACCTGCAAATTGCTAAAAATTTGAATTTCTGTTTTTGAATGGTAGGTAATAAAAAAGTTAGATCCGTCCATAACAAATATGTTTTTTTACTCAGCCTATCGCAGTCCATTGCTGAACATAAGCCTTTCCCAGGCTCCGCGATAATACCCTGTCCTCCGCCTTCCGCATCTGGGCAGACCTAGCCACCTTTTTAAGGACGTCGGTCCATCTAGGTCGCGTGTCACTCCTTGTAAACTTTCTACATTTATATCTGTAATTTTTATGGTGTATAATGAAGAATATTCTATATATCTATCTAGTTGGGGGAGTCCCACACTAAGCTTGTCGATACACGGTCTCCACTCCGGGACTCGTCTGCTCCACCGGCCATCGGTCTTGCAACTTCAGCTTACTTACTCTGCAAACTAATTCAGTAATTTCGCTAATATGTATTTTCCAAAGTAAAGTCAAGTCAATTATCAACAGTAAGAAAATTTAAATTTTGCGGGCTACTTTAGCGCATTCACCTAAACGAAGATTATTTTTCAATCCCCGTGTGTATTTGACCATTAAACTTCTAATCTTTTCTCGCAACTGCCTTTTAACTAATAAATTAACTTCCTGGTTCTAAAAGTTTATTATTCTCAAGTATTATGAACTCGTTATAATTCATATGATTAAAATCTAAGCGAGCTTTTAAACGATAAGATTTCATGGGAAACCTTGGACTTAATTGCTGCTGGTCATCACACGGACTTGAGAACTGTGACTCATAACGAGGATCGTGAGACTGAGACGAAAAGCGCCATTATTATGTTTCATTAACCATATTTTTCTGAAAGGCGGTGCTTATAATTGAATCTTGAAACGTATGGATGTGGTGATTTCAGAGAATTTTCGCAATTTTCTTTTATTTATCTATGTAAACCGAGTTCAGATTTGTACTACCGCAATAATTCGTTAAATGTTAGCAATGTTGATGAAGGCATTTTAATACAATATTTTCTGTATTATTAAGTGCGTTTAAAAACAATTTACCTCATGCTACTGCTGGCTAAAACTGAAGTTAATCTAATTAATGATTAAATAAAATGTTATGAGAGTGAAATTGAATATTATTCTGAGTTACCGTACCTAACTACACGGTAAACAACATATTATGCGTAGGATGATAAGAAGATTATCATCATATTTGCTGAATAATATATAATAATTTCAATAATAAACGTATTTCAGAATGTCGCATTATAAAATCCGACGATAAATGTCAGGGTTCATGAATTTTGTGAAAATGACAATGGGAATCAGAATATTCAATTCGAGCTCTCTAAATATTAAAATATGTGTTGCCAAGAGGAAAATGGGAGTGACCGCCTTTGTTTGATGGAAATGACAATTCTAAATACGTCAACATAAAAAAAAATGCTAATGTAGAAATTAAAAACATCACTGCTTAACATCTTCCCGCAACTTCCTTCCCGTTATTTTAATAAAATTCATACAAATAGATTTAATATGATAAGAGAACGAAAACCTTGCTCAAAACATATCCTATTTTACATTTCTAAGGCTGAAACTGCATGCTAATATGTTCTGCAAACAAGACAAGAAAAAATGAAAGCAGCACATGTCTTGTCCTAACACACATTTATCAGATTCTGATCGTCGTTCTATTTACGTCAAGAAGTTATAATATATTCTACAGAGACAGACAAACAATTAATTTGAAATAATTCAGGTTGCGTAGGGAAGTGCTCTGGCGCAGGTGACACCGGACGCTCGGCTTCCGTCGGTCATTGTCGTGCGAACGTGCAATGCCTGCATCCATTACTGTTTTTTATCATTGACGTGGCCAGTTAGATTTTTAACTCACTCTTTACAAAGCTGACAATGGCCCATCGGTTCCAAAATAATTTTGTTGAAAAAATATTAATAGATATGAGGTAACATTAGCACAACTGCATTGATATTTCAGTTTTTTATCATTCATGATTCAATGCTTAAATTTTGGCTGAGATTAATATTATTTTTTACAACACTCGCCTAACTAAACTATTCAATCTTCGTACTCAATACATTTTAGTTCTTTGAAATAAGTCAAAATAATTTATTCAGATAGCTGCTGAAACTAATCTGTTTCCGTGAAACAGTTTTACATGATGAAGTTTAAAATTCGTGCTTTGTATTTTGTATACTGTATTAATCACCTTTATCGATTCACCGACTTAATCGTTAATGACTTGATTGGTTATAAACGTATGTAGAGTAATATGAAAACTGTTAATAGATTTGCAAATATAAATAGAGAATGAAATTTGTCAAAAAAAAAAATAGAAAATTCTATTGTTTTTTTTTTAAATGTACATGCAAGTTGCCAAGGTGCATGTAGGTATGTATTTGTATGTGCCCGGAATATAGGTTTGATCGAAGGTTACATCATCAATTATCGTGTGTCTAATTTTTTGCATGAAACGGTGACCAAATGTATTTATCCTCGCTCATTTTTGTATTTTAACATTAAATGACGGCACGTGACTAAGTTGATTCAGTGAATACGGTTAATAACAATATGATAACAACTTTTGAAAGAATCAGAGAGGCAATTCTCGTAATTTTAAGAACGTTCACAGTCTGATCTCAGTCTCAATCTGTCAAAAATACCTCTAATTTCCCTACATTTTTACAAGTTTTTGACATTTGTTTGTCACCGAGATGAGACTGTGACTAGATTTTGAACGTTTTAAATTACGGGAATACGGGCCCAGTTGTAAATATAACTGATTCTTTTATCTGATTCTAATTTAATAGATTTAATAGAATTAGTTTAAGAGAATCAGCCGAAAATTAATATCTCCGCTGGCGACCAGACTCCCAATTTCGTGTAGGATTTGTGGTATAAAGTTTTCGACCAGAATCTTCTAAATACAGTTCCAAATCGATCTAATTATACAGACAAGACGTTTAAGAGTTAGAGATTTATCTGAATTCGTATAGTTACTTGAAATAAATAAACCCATTCACTGTCCAAAGATACTTACTGTACCTACCTACGAGAGCATAATTACTTCGTCAAAGAGGTAATAAAAGCTGAGCAAATCAGACCGCTAGACATTTAAAATCCTGAGTCATAAACAGGATTGTTCAAATGTTTTCATTTAAATACTGAAAAACAAGTTCTGCTATCTTCACGCTCTATTTCACCCAAGGTGTGACATAACTTATCGCATCCCTCATTTCCATGTCCTATTTACAATGTAAGCGTGACTATAACAAATACTACGGCAACTAATTTGCAATACAAGAATGTATTAAAGTTTTAAGTATTTGATACGCTGCACGCAATAAGCATTCTAGAGATTTTGTTACGGTTATTGCTCTCAACATTATTATTGCAAAGGTTGAGTAATTTGTTTATTTTAAATATACCATAATTACCAACCTTGATTAAATTAAAGGTATGTATTTTAGAGGGCAAACTAATCATGACATCGGCCTAAATATACAGTGCGCAACATCGATTTTCTCGTAGACCCTGCTACGAGACGTGGTATATTGGTAAATCACTACGTTGACGAAAAGTTTGGTCATCAGGCTAAGTTGCTGCTTCACAATATTAATTACTGTTAGCCTGCATCATCCCACAGCTGGGCAAAGACCTCTCCCCATGAATTCCAGCTCTTTCGACCCAGGGCTAAACTAGACCACTGGTCGTTTGTGTTGTCCAGCTCGTCCCGCCATCTTCTACGTGGTCTGCCGCGACGCCAATATTAATTAACAATACTTAATATTGTGAAGACGCATACCACGTCTTGAGATGGTATGCATTTAAATGGCATGAGTGTCTATCTACTCTTGCTTGTATTGTCCCAGTGCAAACTAAAGGCCCTTTTCCACACTGTCTTTTGCTAGTCAGTCTTTCGGTAGGATTCAAACTCGGTCCACCATCTTCGTCTAGGATTATAGCAAGGTATAATCCAATGGATGCTTTTCTGATACCCATTCAAAGAGAGAGCCTGATCTTTCAAAGTACCACACGGATGAGTAAACAGAGGTGTTTTTGACAAAAACTTTACCTTCACTGTGCTAGATGGAAAACACGTGGATACCTACGTGAAGCCTCTGACTCATAGCTCAGAATGTAGCTGACCGAATCAAAGGTTCAAGATTCAGTAACTACATTAAGAAGGATGGTAGAAAAAAGCCTATATTAAGGTGTAACTCGACCAATTAACACTACGACGCAATAGTTTCATTTCGTCATCACATCCGACGTCAACGCGGTCAATCATCGCGCTTGATCCCTACAGGTCGTTGGCACAGCTAGGCCAATGACCAATGCATTTCACAAAATAATATACCTATTTGTAATGTATGTAAAAACGGCGTGGTTTTTATTGGAGGAACTGTTCTGTGTTTTGTGGCAGAACCCAGAGGAGCTTGTTCACGTTTTGGGCATTTGCTTAAACAGTCATAAAGGTGAGACTGGGTTTCATGTTGGAACTTATTTATATTGTAACATAGAAATGTACACATGAATGCAATAAAGAGTTTGAGTTTGATAGCAGACTAATGAAAATATTACCTAATATGATATGAACCTCTGGGCTCCATTTAAACAGAGTCTCCAATTTCAAATACCTTGGACATTTCATTACCGACGACCTTAAGGATGATATAGATATTGAGAGGGAGCGTAGGGCACTGGCGGTCAGAGGTAACATGCTGGCCCGTAGATTTGCTCGGTGCTCTGACCTAGTAAAAATTACTCTTTTTAAGGCCTACTGTCAGAGCTTTTACACGAGCAGTCTATGGGTCAACTACACTAAGAGATCGCTGGATGTCCTTCGTGTTCAATATAATAATGCTTTCAGGATGTTGTTGCGACTGCCCCGTTTCTGTAGCGCCTCAGAAATGTTTGCTGAGACCCACACAGATGGCTTTCATGCCATAATACGCAAAAAAACAGCTTCACTGCTGTGCAGAGTGCGGAGTAGTCGCAACTATATCCTGAGAGCTGTGGCGGAGAGCTATACTCCAAATATCAGACATTATGTGCGGAGGTTGATTAGGTAGGGAACATGTCTTTCTGCCTGATCGTCTTTTGTTTTTAATAATATAATTTTTCTATATCAATGTTACTAACACTAGAATATAAGTTGTGTGTAATACTAACAAAATATGGATCACTGTTGTCTGAATTAAATGATTTATTTATTATTTATTTATTTGAAGCGAATTTTGTCGTAATTATATTTGCTAAATTACTAAACCGTAACCTTTCAGGAAAAATAGCAGGTTTTTTTAGGAACACATTCTCATAATTTTTTTTATTGTTTTACACTTACTGTAATTTTTGGCCGAATATTAAGATAGATCATATCAGTTATTTTCTTTTAATACTAGCAAAACTCGCAAAAACATTTGAAAATTAGTACTTATAGCTACTTAACACTTTGGTAATATCTATGAACTGTTTGATATACATGAGCCGCGTATTGAATCGTGATAAAAGGCAATGCCCTAATTTAAAACAGACAAATATACTAGCTACCATTGTTGTCTGGTAATTATTATGAATGGTTAACAGAAGTATTCGCGAAAATAACTGCTACTAGAAAAGTGGAACTAGAAAACTTGATAGTAGGATATTTTCGGTAAGTATCGTGACTAACGTGAGTGAAATCTCACAAGCACAAACACTTTGGGTGTTTGTGCTTGTGAGACTCGGGACACCTTTGAAGGAATCGAAACTTACTCCCGGTTTCTGAATTGAGAATTTGTCAAACTGTAATTTAGTGAATCCATTCTTCGATCAATAATAGTACTAGATTAAGGATCAGGAACAAAAATCAGTCGCTCCAGTGGCCAAGTTTGCACACACGTAAACATCTACATTTCTTAGAAAAAAGTTTAATAATATTAACAACTTCAGTTTATTATAAACCTTAATACTTAAACATAAAGTTTAATTACCATTGCAAAATATATTTAAAATGTCGCTTGAAAATAAAATCATTCTATTTTTGAATTTTCAGTCATTTATTCTAAAATGAAACTTAAAGTGTAAGTAATAAGGTTGAAAACATACTAATTTGAAATAAGACCACAAAAGTATTTGTGGTCTTATTTTTCCGTTTTTGAAGCGCTTATCGGGAATCTAGTACTATTATTGATCGAAGATTCCATTATGTAGCCCGCAAAATTAAAAAATCAATAAAGTTTTTGCAAAAAAAATACATCCAATGAATCCCTTTTAGCAACACTACAGTAGAGTTTGACAAGTTCTAAACTTCGAAAACTCAATTCGGAATCCGGTTGTAAATTTTATGAAGCAAAGAGCTCTCTCAGCAACAGCTACGTACTACACCAACTTAGACAATCAATAGTTGATTTGATTCTGATTATACTCAAAAATTATATTATTAACTCGAAAATTTTGGATAACAAAAGTTGATTTAGTAAGTTAAACATTTCCGTGGACTTCAAACATTAAATATATAATATTATCTAATTACTGCGACATTTACTTTGTACTAAGAAATTAGATCAAATTGTTACCCACTGAAGGGGTCAAGGCGGTAGGGCAAATTGCAGCGACACATTGTAAAACTAAGTATATCTATACAATGGAAACGATTTCAAAATTAGTAACAATTAAATACAAACAAAGTTGCCGTTATCGATATACGTGATAGTTACGTGAAATGTAATTAGGCAGCGCCACGTACTAACACGCACGATCACGTACGTACTAATACCTTCTGCTGATACTCTCTCCATGGCTAGAAGGGTTGATAGAACATCGTAATCAGTAGAAAAGAAAAAAAATAGCTTAATAAACTGCATTACTAACTTTTCGGTTTGACTATACCATGTCGAGATAATGAGATGCAGAAAGGTTCTTCCCCACACTGATTACTTACATAGAGTAAGTAGGTTAGACTACAAACTTACCTTGTCCGCCTATTCAAATCACAACTGCCATTCTTTGACAGTTGTATGAAATGCCTATAACACGGCTAGTTGACGAAGGGTTTCAATCTAACATTTAATTTCCCTGACTGAACATAAGTCGTACGCTTCATTGACCGATTTAATGAAAGACATTAAGTTCCGTTCGTGAAACGGAAAAAAACGCAAATATTATAGAACCCGTATATATTATGGTCCGACGATTAAAGTAACGTTTACAAATTGGAAATATTTTAGCCCTTTTCACACTTACCTTTTTACATTGTAAACTTTTATTATATTTTAACAATTTTCGCACTGTCCGTGTCAGAAACGATTTGTAATTACGATTCGAAGGCACCTGTCACTTGCCGCAATACAACATTGCTTGTAGAGATTGCGATAGTACCTACTTGTGTACATACTCAACATTGCAATTAATTGCAGTAAGTTGTTACAGAAGTTAAGACTTCTATGTGTTTGTGTGACTTCTAAGACATGGCGTGTATATAATTGTATACACGTCATACAAAATACGAGTATGTAGGTGCCCTTTTATGTTGTTAACTTCGCAAATGCAAGTATTTTCGTTTCTAATACCAACTTCTTACTCGAAAATCATACTCTTAAATGAAACTAGGGAATACCTAAAGAAAACTTTTCAACTTATTTCATCCGCTACAAATTAGCGTAGCACTCGTAGCCCCTTGTTTTTTTAGCCTGTTTATTAATTTATTGAAATCGGATTTACTTTCATCGTAGGTTCAAACCCAAACAGGCATTTACTTTTTATAAATTATTTCATCACCACTGCTCTCAAACCGAAGAAGTAAAACATCGTGAGGAAACTGGCATGTCCTAGAACCAAAACATCGAAGACATGACATCTACCAACCGCTCACTGGCCCGCGTGATAAATTACAGCCCACTCCCTCTCGAACAGAGGAAGCCTATGTCCCAACAGTGGGAACATTATAGGCTGATTATGTTGGATCTACTGTACCTACTCAATACTGGTAAGACAACGATTAGTGTTAATAAAATAGGAACCCGTAAGAACCTCCATGATTTTAACAAACTTCGATCTACGAATGAATGGTTATTTTGCTGTATCACCCGCTGTAATGAATAGATCATGAATAGGTTACGTTTGAGTAATATAACAGCCTCTTTTGAACCTAACTGGTAATGTTTTTATGACCGGCTTCTTCTTATTTAATTTCTATTTACTGACTTGTCATACCATTACGAAGTTTAATAGCGTCGAAGTTTGTTTGCGTGAATATGTAAAGGATAAACTCGAGGCGATACAGACTGTTTAATTGTCATATTCAACAAAATATGAACGATCGATTAAAAATCTATCACACTGTCTTTCAGAAAAACCAGCAGCTTCTGCCTATCATAGAAAAGTCTTATTAAGGGGGATGCGTTAGGTAGTCCGCGAAATCCTATAGATTGATATTTCATCATGAAATAGACATTCAATAGGATTATATTAGTTAGTTATTTTAATTCTTTAAGGTCATATTTGTTACGCTCCCGAATCATATTTTTATCAACATTCAACATGACACTGACCTACAAATTGCAAAAAACGTAAGAAAATTTGAGTTTCGCGGGCTACCCTGGGGCTTCACCTTAATTTAACATGACATAACAGTATCCCTAATAAAGTTCATCACACTTTAAATCCATCTAATTGATTCCTTACCCTGAAAACATTAAACAGCACCAGCGACATTGCTCCACATATAAACCTGTAACTAATTGTCCCACCTGTCCGTCCTAAATAGTAAACAAAGGATTTATTTACCTGCAGTTACAGTTTACCTATGAAAACTAGAACATACTTAGAACCTTGTCAAATTAAACGAGATAAAATGCAACATCAAAAAAGACGCGGCCCGAACGTAATAGAGATGGCTACTTCAATTGACAAGTAACGAGTTGAATGTGACAAAGTCCAAAAGTGATCAACGTATACGAAGCATCTTGAACGTAGAGAATCGGTGTCACAGCGGCGCGGGCGCAGTTCAGCCGGGACGCTAGTAAAGGGGGCGCGAAACATGAATATGCATGGCACCTCTTTGTTGTAGCCAACTGTTTTGAACTCTGCGTGTACAATTGACGTTTACTTCAAATGACTCAGTTCCATCTTCGCGACATGTTCGTGAATGTTTATTGCTTATTTAGCGTCTTTATATGTATGTACCTAAACATTAGAATGTCTTATTTCATGACGTTTTTGTAGGACTAGATGAAGGTCAAATTAATCACAGCCTTTTAAATTTGTAAAAATGAATTAATTGGTTTGGAAAATATTTCTTATTCCTACTGCATGGATTTCCTTAAAAAAATTCAATAGACTATTGGATGGATGGTGTGGATGGTGAACTATGGTGTTATTGGGTTTTGTCTATCTGGAATTTCTCAGTAGTAAATAAAAAAAATAATAGAGTCTGGATTTATGCCTGGTTGATGAGAACACTCAGGGGACCATTCAGGGGTATCTAACCATTCAGGGGAACAAGGCGTGATATTATGTGTATGTTATTTCAATAGACTCTTGATTAAAGTTTCCAACCAATACGAAAGAAAAATAACGATTGCAACTTTTCCCGTCTTATAGAGAACTACTACTAAATAACAATGTTGAAACGCAAATGTTAATTCGCAAACTCTTATTATTGTGACCGAAAAATTACCCGCATTTCATTACGCGGAAGATAAGATAGTTTGCAACTGTGAAATTAATTTACCCTCACCACGCAGCGTGTAGTTACAAACATTGTGCTGATAATCACAGGAACCCGTCAGCTCTCCGCGGTGGTCCTTAATGATAGACGGGAAGTAATTGAACACTATCAAATTCACATTACACATAGCAATCACTAGAGGTACACGTACTGCAGTTAATACTTATTTTACAAAGACTCCCACAGAAAAAAGGTGTGATTTGATAACGCCTTATTAGTAACGTTATTACTTTAATCGTAATCACTTCAATTTCAGACCGTGGAGTAATAATATTTTCAGCTCATACTCTAAGATATTTTTATAATTTAATATCCTAAAAATAAACTGACATAACCAATTTACTGTCCTAACATTAAAGTTTATCGCCAAAAGCAGGTGCAATAATTTTATATGAAGCCATAATAATTAATGCAAGCAATCTGCGCGCACGCGTTGTCGAAAAACTTGACAAAATCATATTCTACATCGCACCTGCACAAGATTTGTGATAACCATCACACAAGTTAAACAGCCAACAGGCACAGGTTTGTCTGGTTTGAAGATTTGACACAGCGATTTAGGGTTCCTTAATGTACACATGGTTTCCATGTTAGTAAGGATATAAAGGAAATACTAAAACTGTACCAGCTGCTAGTTATTTCGCAATTTGTATACAATCTTAAAATGTAAGACATTGTTGTGTTTTTGGGCTGGAGGTTTAAGGGCAGCTCGCATTTGGTCCGTTTGAATAACTGAAAACTGCATTCGTTCTTAAGAATAAGAACATAATTCTTGTTAACGTGACCAGTCTAATCGTTTGTCATATAGGTGCGCAAGGTGCACTATATGCCAGATATTGTACAGCAAAAAAAACCAGATACACCTCTTAAGTTACGCCCAAATGTAAATAGTACACACGACGACAAATCATTTCCAGTTTTAGCTGACCTCGCATTGTATAGGCTTTTCGTACAGTGAGAGGTCAGCTTATACTGGAAATGTATAGCTTGATATGTCGTCGTGCGTACAACCTATGCACCTACAGCCGTGGACTTGGTAACTATACGATAGACTTTTTCAAGTTAACTAATTAATAGTAGTTTTTTTCCTACAAATAGCTAGTCTTTTTAAACAAATCTTAAAGATGTATTACTTTAAAAATATTTAAAAGATAGAATTCCATTAAAGATTTTCGTTTATCCCCCTTCCAATTTCATAATAATTACGCAATTACAAACACGAGAACTGTCAGTTTGTTCTACTTTAAGAACTGCTCAGACCGTGTATTTTCCTTGCACTACAACAGTGAAAGAAAAACATACAGTACGTCAGCTGTCCACCCACGTTATTTTTAAATGTCAAGTAAAGGAAACGAGTTATTTAATGGTACCTACACCTACTGTGGTGATCTTAGGTGATGGGTTAACAACCTATCATCTACGGTATGTTATTATTATATATTACGGTATTTTCTGAGGACTTCTTCAAACTATGTGATTGTAGTCCTGGAATTTGAAATGGTCAATGGTCCTTCTAGGAAGACTCCGTCCGGTTGGTAGGTACCGCTCTATTATCTAGACTGTAGGTATACTCATTTAGCCAACCCGCACTTGGACCGCGTGGTGGATTACGGCCCCCTCCCTCTCACCCACCGAGAGAAAGCCTGTGTCCCAACAGCAGTGGGAACGTTATGGGCTAATTATGCTCATCACTCATTTATTAGGAAGTGTAATACTAATAAGCACCCTAATTGCGTAAACACACAATCTATCGGAATCTGAATCATTTTGAAGCAAATTGCTAATCCATTGCTCCATAAGTTCGAAAAATTTGTCTGCTCAACACGTAAATAACGCAATGAATGTTTTTGAACTGTCAAAATGAAACCGATTCCGATTGATCGTGTGTTACGCAATTAGGGACAAGTAAACTGATTTAAAAGGTGCACATTCCAAACTTTATGTATGCTTCTTTAGCTGTGAAAATCTAGTGTCAAATAACAGTTTTCCACATTTCTGTCTTTTGTTGTATATTCTTAACAACCGACTTAGCTTGGACTATCCTATGCATTTAATTAATAAACTTTACTGTCGTATCAACTTACGTAATTGCATCGCCATTATAGGACACCTTAATTAAAACAATTATAAAAATACAGTCACTGGAGAGGACAAAAGTGTTGGCATTTAACTTTTAATCACTCTCTGCCTATCCGATGACACAAAAAGCTGCGAAAAAATAAATCTGCAGGTGGAGTGTTCGATGACAGTCTCGATTAAATTCACAAGCCCCTTGCTATGTGACACGCAAGCTAATTGTACCGACTGACAAATAGCCTTGTTAGGAAGGCATTTGTAATTGCAGAGCGTCCACAGTATCTTGGCACTCGGTCAAATAGGGAATTAAACAGTGTGTTCTTAATTTGATACCCTCTTGACAGTTTTCTTCACAAGCAGCACTGTCCTGAGATGCCAGCTTTTACTGGTAGGTTTTACACCCTGTATTTCTAATTGCTCCTCAATAAAAACCTTTTATAATTTAGCGTCTGTTTAATGCGTATTGTGAAGGAACTTTCTTGTTAAATAATTTTAATTGTAGTCGATAAAAGTAGGACCAATTTTTGTTTGCTGCAGAACAGTGTAGTTTTTTAATTTCGATCGCTATGTCGTTTCAGTTAAAGTTCACTTTAATATAGTCGTATAAATATTATGTAATAATAGGCATAGGGTGCCCGTTGTTTTATAAAAAAAAAAAAACCAAACAAATAAATTTAACTGCTGGAATTTTACGATATTATAATTCATTGCTTAACGCCTTTTCGTATTTTATTAGTCCGGGAATTTAAACACTATATTTTTCTACAAAACATCTTACTGCAGCTATAATTTTCCATGAGACGTACATACGAACATGATGCCATACATAAATACACCTAGGCCGAGCTCATCCAAGTTACTGCATCCGCGTAATGAGTATAGAAGATAAATTGCACACCTGTAATGACGGTCTTACGGGAAGATTACGGGGCGAAACATGCCATAATAAAACTGCCAGTACAATTAGTAAATCATAACTTATAACTTATGTTTTACAAACTCAAAGTGGCGTCCACGCGTGTATTCTTAAAATTACAGTTTAAATTCTACCCTTGACCGTCGTAAATCAAAACACAATTAGCTCGATGTTTATTAAGATATCTTCTTTTGCGTCATAAAAGAGTCGTTCTAAAATGGAAACACGATGCACCTGGCATATGCAAGTAAACTAGACTACCGTTCCCAATTCCCATTGAACACTTACGACATCGTCTTGTAGCCCTGCACTACAGACGCAAACTCGTTTGGTCGATACTCAATTTCGTAACATTTCGCCTCTGTGGGGTCTGTGTCTTGGTCAGGGCCGCGGGGCAGCAAGAAATGGGGGGAGACGTGGGAAGGGGGGGCGTGCGCCCGCGCAGAGCGGAACGCCAGATCGTGCTGCACCGCCGAGCGCGACCGCTAAAGCAGCCTCGGCTCTTGAATTGCAACATCGCCTGCTTTGTAATAGTTAGGTGTTGCCGACTTATGTCGCGTATATGTTATATTTCCGCTCGGGAAATTAATAAATTAAATATTGCCAAAAAATTAAAAATAAATACCTACTACCAAATAAATACCATATGCTCTCTTTTTAATTTTTTTTTTTTTCAATGTTGGCTCTCCTATTATAACTTCAGTTAAATTTACTTAATTATAATATTGTTTTCCGGTTTTCGTGAAAACATTGATATCCTTATCGCATTTTACTTATTTGCATATTTGGTATTTTTAGCTCAAGTTCTAATATAAACATGAAACATACTGGAACTAGCTAGGCTAGAAAGGAATTTCTTAAAAAAGAAACGAGAAGGAAGAAAGGTGCTAAACTTAGCATCAACTATGACTTAGCATCAACTATGAATCTACACCTGCTTGTCCTGTACATCGAACTTCCCATACATTATAATACAATCGTACACACAGCCTTATTAGCAAACAGAATCAATCATAAATTAATCATAAATTATTTCTAACAACAAAAATTGATATTGATTAAATCTTGAATATTTATTATTGTAATTAAATTCTTGCGCTACTTTCTCAGCGACGATCGACTAGTTGCGATAATGTTTATATCTTTAATAAATAAATGCAGTATGTATAAACATAATGTATGATGGGGAATATAACAAAAGTGGAACTGCGGTGTTTGCCGGCTCGTAACCGGTCGCGTAAGTCTCATAACGTTATCGTCACTGATGTAAGCGCGCGCAGGCGCAGGGGCCGAAGAAAGGAGTCGCATGCGAAATAACCACTAGAAGCTTCCAACAAAAAAAGGGCATTAAAATAACGTCAGCATTTTAGGGTTAAATATAGGTCGGTTTTATCAGGTATGAAGTTTTTAGGGATTTGGCGAAAATGGATAATTTGGTAGATAGAACATCTGATGCTCAAAATGAAAATGGAAAAGATAATCAAATTGAAACGTTAAACTTGAATGCTATAATAACGATAAACAGCACATCAAAAAATAACGATACTGAAAAATAGGTCGCGCCAAAGAAAAGTTCCCACAATTATGAAAATTAAAAAATATTGATAAATCCATCAAAGCCTATCAGTCAGATGAGGCAAGAAAACTTATTTCCATAAGTCAAACGGCGACCTGAGGTCGTCGATCTTACGGACCAGTGAGACCGGATCTCGGAGGAAACTTTTTATGTGACCAGCGACTCAGCGGTAACATATTTACCCAAGAAACGGCCGACATTACCAACGGCACGAATATGTTCAGTTTAATTTTAATTAAACGCATATGTTTGTATTATCGTCATATTTAATTAAGACATAGGTAAATTGTTAATACTTAATCTGTTGTTCAGTATGCGAGCATATTTTGTAAGATGTGTACTTACTTACACCTCGTAGATGCTGTGCTACGCAGGCACATCTAGCCAAACCTACCTGTAATGTATCTTGGTTTTTTCTTTGTACAAAACTCACACAGAGTAGTGTGAGTTAACTAAATATGATCAATAAAACCATGAAATCATTAAATCATCGTCATCACGCCAAATAAAATTTTAGATTGAGATTTAAAAATAAAGCTAAGTATAATACACATAAAACCGTAGTCCAAAGTGTAGGCTTCTTCTTCTTGACAAATCATCACAAGCCATGTCGTTTTCATCGTTTAGAATCTATAGATAAAAGATAAGTATTATAGAGAATTTAATTACGTTCTTCTCGGCATTGCTACGAATGCCTACGGTGCTACGAACTACACAAATGCTCCGTTTTATAAATGTAGTTAAGAAAAGAACGTAATATTATAAATGTCAGTTGTACCCCCATTATAAACAGAACAGAAGGTATTTTATTCATGATGCAGCGATATTTAATTTATATAACAACAATTATAATTGCTATACGTCTGAATGTTGAATTATTCTGATTTAATGACTTATTTAAATGAAGCTAAAAGGCTTCATTAATAAATCAAATTCAGTAAATTAATACAGGTAATCGTGTCCTAAGTTATCGACGACATATAAAGAAATAACAGCTGGAGGCAAAGGGGTCCCCGGTTGGGTTAGGAAATCCCACATGACACAGTTCCCCCACGTCAAAATAAAAATACTCTAATTTTGGAACCTGATTTCGAAAAGGCCTTATAGGTCTTTCGAAGTTCTTAAGACCTCATAGGTCCTATTTATGAAAGTTTCACCGATACGCCTGAATACTCTTAATTTATTATGTATGCTTAATATACCGCGTAACCTACAACAGTAACTCCTTTTGACATCTCTAAAACTCCGGAGAGACCTATGAATATACCTTTCTCCCTTTAATTGAAACATACAGTCTTCTTTTATCAGTATGTACTCAAAACTTCATTTTGTAAATAAAACAATTCAAGTCTTGATTTTTTTCTTCATATTTTATCATTTGGACAACGTCATCTTTTTGACCCTCAAATTACATCATAGTCAAAACATTGCACTTTATAATACTACCAGTTAATTCAATTAACAGCTTCTTCAGGTTTTTCAAACTACATTTTTTACTAAATATTGACTAACATAGCGTTTGACTTCCAAACGACTTTTGCCACATCGGTCTCTGTAAATTGATTCAACAGGATTCTCCTCAATTATCGCCTCGAAATGAAGTTTTTTAACAATGTTTACATACACTCAGGTACCGGTTTTACTGTTTATTTAATATTCTAGACGCAACGTCGCTTTATTTATTTAACGTATAAATAAGAAGTCACGTTTCTAGGGGTTTTTTTGCGAATTTTTCGAGGATCGTCAGATGTCTGTTTTAAAAATACTTTTGTTTAGTTCCTGCTGGGGCTTTGTGAATAAGGGTAAGATACTTTGGTGATGCTTCAAGATAGATATCTAGGAACAAACAAACATTATTTAGAAAACGCGAAAAACGTGCGCGGAAGATCGATAGCTACCCTTAAATCTACTTCCATCTTTTGTTTTTTTCATATGCTTGTACGCTATTGTATTTTTTGTATATGGAATAGGATATCGTTAAGGAAATAGGACACCTGCATTAAATTAACACGCAACTGCACTAGGGCTGAGTGACTAAGTATTAGCTTATGCTGCCAATATATTGCCTTTCCCTGCGCGTCCTTTACGGAATCTTACTAAACCTTCTATTTCAATTTTCAAGTTATCAAGAATTTATTTAAATATATCAACACGTCAATAAAAATCAAGGATAAAGAAAAAAATAAACCAACTTTTATAATGCTAACAAAACTGAAAGCTTTTAAAATAGAACAAATAAAGTCAAAAAAGGCGATAATGTTCGAAAATCATCAGACTCCCTTTCAATATAAATTTCACTGACTAAACTCTGTGAATCCCGCTACATGACCCGTACGCATTAGGGCAGTGTGTGTTGGTTATGCTCGGCTATACATAACTATAACTACACAGTGGTCGCACGAACCGTCTGTATTATGCGCAAGCACAAATCGTCCGGCATTCCTGCGCCGGCGCGCCGAGCGAGACAGACATGAAGATGATGTCATGTGTTCTCGCTCTGCACTCGCAATCCTTTCCTTTCTACCTGTTGCGCTGTTACAAAAACCCGGTCCTTAGGGCCGCTACCTTACGTGTACTGAATGAGGATTGCGGGAGGCTACGGCTCGGCCCATATAAAGATAGGGCAAGGGCTATTATACATACAAGGCGACGACGCGAACCAAAGCTCGTCAGGAGTCTTGGGACACTATTTACCGTGGGGATGGCGGGCAAAAAACGTGCGTACCTATGTGAGACGGTTGCATAATAGCTACTCGTTTGGGGAACGGGAACCGTGCGTGATTGGTGCTCGATTGAAATAAAATTGATGTGAGATAAATTAGTAACATTGCACGGGAATACGGAGGGCGAAATTTTCTTAAGGGTAAAATTAAGGAGATTCTTGTAATACTAAAGACAGCTTCGTGTAATGACTTTATCACGCAAACGATTCCCGACTTGTTTCGTGGTCGTCTTGAAAAACATTACCAGAAACAAATTCATGAATTCATTGCAGTAAGTACTTAATAAGCATACATATTTAAACATAACGCCTGAAATTGGTTTAGGTCTTATACATTACACTTACATTAACAGCCCATGCTTAAGTACCAGCATAAACGCTACTGCTATGTTATCAACTTATCATTCTAGAGGAGGAAATGACATCAAGTTATTTTTAAAGTACATAAAGCCAACAAGAAATTTCGATAGTTAAATCGTGATTGTATTTCAAGTTCTAAATCCGAACGATCCAATCGCGATAGCACGAAGCTCGATCGTGACGTGGCTGACATTCGCCGCGCATGCGCGGTCCGTGATCTTGGCAATGGTGGCTGCGGCGCGGCAACCATCGCTATTGCGGTCGCTGTACCCGGCGCCCGCCCCGCGCGCCCCGCAGCCTGCCCCGCCGCCGCCCGCGCACCACGCAGCCTTTTGACAACCGGTATACGTAGGTAGGTAGTTAGCTACACGTGAACATGCCTTGAGAATTTTCTGACGTTTAATTCACGTAACGAAGAGTTCTCACAATTGAACTTTTAATGAAACTTATGGACGTAGAACTCTACACGAGCTCAGAAGATTACAACATTCTGTATGTTTTTTATGGAAACAACAATATAATTTTCATTTCGATACAGGTATTAGCCATCAATAGAAGTCATAGTCATAATAGTTATTTCTAAATGGATAGAGTTAAACCGGTAGGTGTTAATAAATTGATGCTTTTAATAATCCTACGGCGAAATATCTAAGCACACAATGGTGTGTTCACTGGCTGTACTAATGAATAAATAAAGCTATTTATCAGCGAAGTACCGTTGCAATAGATTCAGTGTTTTAGGTCACAGGACATGAACATGCATTATCGATATATTCTACTTCCGCATTTGCGCAAACTAACACAAACATGGCCACAATGTTTCTAAACTTCTTCAATTAGTCATACGACTTGTTTCATAAAATGTATTATTCAAACTGCTTTGGAGAGGTATCGGAATACGATTGACAGTTACCCAACTACACAGACACTAAATATTAGGTAATGTTTAAATATTATAAGGTAAAGGTTTTACACGCGGAAAAGAAAAAAAAAACACTATTGCTCACACTGCCGGTAATTAAAGAGGGATCTTGAAGATATTGGCAGCAGCATCCTGATTTTGACTTTCGGTGAGCAGTTGTGGTTGAGTAGTAACAGCCGCGACTTACAAGTTGTAGGTCGTAGGTTCAAACCAGTCAGGCGCTTTAATTTGAGTAAATTTCTTCAACACCACTACTCTCAAAACGGTAAAAGAAAACATCGTGAGGAAACCGGCATGTCCTAGAACCAAAAATTCGCAGACGTGATTTCTACCAACCCGCACAGTACACGGGCCCACGTGAAGGATTATGGCCCACTCCCTCTTTACCGAGAGGAGGCCTGTGTCCCAGCAGTGGGAACATTATATGCTGATTATGTATCCTGATTCTCTTGGTTGCCATGCGATGTGATTACGGAAATGCACCTTGCATCTTTTGGTCTTCGGGGAAACCAATATCCATTTTAATTTTACACAAAATTAAAATCCAAATGCATGACTGCTGCAATTTTCAAAACAATTACCATTTTTACCATACAACCTGCCCTTTCCATTACGATTGAAATTGTTTCCACTTTTATTTCCAAGTTTACTTTTCTTTCCGAACAGTATTTGCAAAATTGCACAACCCTTTACCATTTAAAACGGCCTGTCTATATTTATTGAATATTGTTTCTATAAATAGTGTAAATACGCAATTTACTTGGTATTTTTAGATCGTGGCCTTCTCGAGAGAGACATTGCTTTTTACAATGCTATTGTATTGGACTTAAATGTATGCATTTGTATGGATTTAACATTCTCTACAAAATAAATAAGACACTTCTTTTATAGAATGTTGCCTCCAAAATATTTGTAGCTGCAAACAACAGGAAATATAGCATCCTTAAGATGCACAAATAAATAACCTGCCAGTACATCCGGTAGCACTATAGTTTAAAAATTTGTAGATTGGTAATTCCGCCCATTGCGTAGGTATTGGGCATTATTTAGCTCAGTGGGCTTCCAAAATCCCGAATACGAAGCAAAGTTCAAACAATATGTGCTATTGATACAACTTTAAGGAAAACCGTTATAATTTTCAATTTATATGCAAAACATTGACTCATCTATCTCGGATTTGATCCTGAACTTTTTCCAACCATTACACTGATGACGGACTCTCATCTTATCTTGAAAACATCTTTATTGGGGACAAACCGTGTGCCCGATGGTATTTTCCATTTGCAAAAATTACGAACTTCCATTCAAGGTTTCATCCCCTATTTATCAAAATCCCTCCCTTTGTGAGGAGGAGGAGAAGAGCCCTGTATCTGAGCACTAGGAACATAATAGACTGATTATGTACCCCAGCGGTTTACCTGCATATGCTGATAATTGTAGGTATATATAAATACTAGCTGCGCCTTGCGGTTTCATCCGCATAAGTTTCGATCCCGTGGGAATATCGGAATAAAAAGTATTCTATATGTTAATCCTGATTATAAACCATCTGTGTGCCAAATTTCATCCAAATCCGTTCCGTAGTTTTTGCGTGAAAGAGTAACAAACATCCATCCATCCATCCATACAAACTTTCACGTTTATAATATTAGTAGGATACTAGACTTACGATGCATGACTATTATAGGAAATACCAACCATAGACAGAACATGGAAGCAAGTTCTAGACCAGTTTAGGTACAATGACGTTTATGTCAGACATATTTATTTTAAAATATTCACTGTTCAGAACTCGGTGCGGGTGATAACGCTCTACGAATCACGTAGGCGATGCTACGACCTACGTCGGCGTCCTGTCACGTGTAATTTGTATAATTAACGTGCTAACTATCAACACATATTATGGTGAGACGTTTCGAAGTAATGTGTTCAGAGTATACATGGTTTTATTTTTAGCTATGGGTCAATGACATAATTTGTTTGTCGGTAAAACCTGTACCCTAACTGCGTAACACACTATGAATTTCTATCTGAATCATTTTGAAGGACACAGCTAATCCATTGCTTTATATGTTCGAAAAAATTGCCTGCTCCACTACTTAAATAACGCAATGGATGTTGAAGAACTGTCAAAATGAAAGCCATTGCTATTGATAATGTGTGACTGACTATATTGGCGCAAAACAGGGAAGTACAGTACGTTTACGCTGAATTTCCCTGTTTTGCGCCAATATAGTCCTTATAGGTAGCTTATAGAAACTGTGGGATGAAAAGGTGTGATGATATGAATTGAATAACAAACCTTCAGACCATTTGTGACGGTACCTAAGCAAACATTGTTGTTTTATCAGTTGGTATAATTTAAACCTTTATTCAAATTATCTCTGACCTTGAAAAAAGTACCTAAACGAAAATATCGCCATGAATTTTCAATTTTTGTAAATTAAAATTCACATTTATATTTAATTTTCTTCTTATTGGCGAAACATGAGCATAAACAGCTGTTCAAAGCAATATGTTACAGTTTTATTAACTTCAGTTAACACTCAATTATCTAGGTATTGAATTATTTTACACTTGCGCAAAATAAAGACGTTTTTAAATAACGCCTTTATTTGTATATTTCAATAACTTTATAAAATAAAGATATCTTCTTACTTGCCTAATTAATAATCAGATATCCAATTCTGCGTGATATTGTGCCCAGGTTATACTTTATTTCAAAGCACACTAGTAATAGATAATAGTAGAATAGTGTGCTTGATGGTGATAAGCATCGAAAGGCTTTCGTAGAGTCAACCAAGCTAATATTGAACAACCGTTTTGGTCCAGTTAAATAGAAAATGTGTAGGTCTGATACTTCCCTATCAAACCGTAATCGATTGCGAAATATCAACTGATAAGACTGAATTCGTATTTCAACATTGTATTTATAAATGCTCCCTGGCTGGCTGGTATTAGAAATGTCAGTTAAAAGAAATCAAGTTCAAGCAACATCACTCATACAAGTCATACATAAACGAATGCAATGCTTCATAACAAAATGGCAGGCTCGTGCGACCAATTGAATAATACGAGTGTTCACTTGAGTTGTAATCAGTGGACCGGTTCAAAACATTAATACTATTGCAATTTATTCCCCTGTGATGCCACGCGCGTGCTTCAGGGCAATCATCGAGAATACATGGTGTGGTACCGTTGTACCGCGATCTATTTACACGGCACACTTGATGGAAGACGAAGCTTTGCCACTACGGGATGTTATTTACTTGCTTATCGTCTGGTTTGGAACATAGCGGTGTTGGCAGGAAGCCTAGAAACCAGCTGCAACTGCTTACTGTTCTAAAAGGTAGCTAGATTATACTCTAGTCCTTATATTGTGCCAACACTTTTTGCTCAATGTCTACCACAACTTGTTCTGGAGATTCAGATCATTTGCGTTAATTAGCGTTGCACTAAGTTCGACTGAACCACAACCCTTAAATATTTGACTAGGAATAGTTTGTACATGATACTCTTAACCAGAGCTTAAAGCTACAACATTGTTACCTTATAATTCGCAATGCATGTAAAGTAACATAGTAACCAATCCATGGACTTCTATTCAACTGAAAGGTGAACGGCAGATTTGGGAACACTTGTGCAAACAACATCTTCGTTTAAATATAGTAGCGTAGCGGTGAGCCACATTAAAGCTAGTAAACTATTGCTTATAATAAGCCGTGTTCATTGTTTTCTAAATCGGACTTTCAAGATCAAGTTCGCCTTCAGTGGCTATGCGTGAGCGCCTGTCAAGTGCAAAAAGAGTTTACGTCAAGATTCGTCGAAGAATATCATTGTGATCACAGTGGAATGAAGTCAAACCGACGTTCTATCTGATATGATTGAACACCGAGTTCGTTTCAAAGCTAAGGTGAAGCTTGTCGAATGTACTTACGATATATCCAATAAAGGCACTTTAAATAACTCCAGAATAGCTTCGCGTAATCCACGAAAAATAGTTGTCAAATCCGAATCCTACTTCACGGTTTCGACCTTTGAGACCTTTGCGCGGATTTAAATAAGTAAGGAAGGTATTATCTAGAATAACGGGTTTTAATTTCAACCGTTATTATTGTCTGTAAAGCTATAAAAACACTAAATTATTCATTCCGAAAATTTTAAGAATTCCGCTGATGTTTTGATAAATACCTAATTCATATAAATATTCCGCTCATATCTTAAGACGTCTTAGTAAACATCGCACTTCTGATAGAACACAAACCAATGTAGATATTTTAACTTCATAAACTTATTTTTAAAACGTTTTTTATTTTTAGTGTCAGACTGACCTTAATAACTAACAGTAAAATCTTATAATTGATCTTTTTTCCACCTTCTGGTAAGTAACGTAGTTGACTTAGATTTTATTCTTTTAACCAATCTTATAAGCCGACTATTGGTTCGTCACTGAATTTAATTTACGTAAAAGCTAATTTGTTTTTTGTTTCAGTGATGGAAAAGATTCTAAAAGGTGTTCAAAGCCAATATTGGCCACGTACTTATTCTAAAATATTGGCGCCAATACTGGCTACTAGCTACCACTTCTTTGGTCATGAAAGAGGTTATCGTTGCCGAGAACTTGAGGCGAGTTACCGGCGTGGAACCGGCGCGCGCGCCGTGCAGCCAATCGTTGCGCAATCGACGCACACGCACCGTCCGGGCGCCCGTCGCTCAGATGTGCCGCGATCTATGAAGAAAAATAATATGAGATGACGGAAATGATTTTTTATTATTATTCAGATTATTAAAAAGTACTTGAAAGTAAATTGTTAATTAAAAACAAAAAACAGCTTATACAAAAGTTGCTCAGAAGAAAGTGCATAAAATGTGATAAAGATCAATTCATTTATCTGAATTTATTATCCATGGAATCTATTATAATTATACATATATTATAGAAAGTTTCAGCTACCAAAAGCCTCGACATCCTTCCGTCTTTATCCCAATTTATTTGCAGCCAATTGGAATTCAGAAACGCCTATCTCTGTATTCACCACTACCCGATATCACAGAATACATTTATCCCCTTTCTGGTCACATCATCTTCCACACAATCCATTCACCGTTTTTCTGGTCTTCCCATACTCATTTAAATTCAAATTTGTCCCAAGTGTCCCAATCACCAAAAGCAAGATCTGAAAAAAATCTATATCAACAGAACAGAATTTTTTAAACTCTTTTCAATTATCACATCCAAAATAAGATAATTTAGTTAGTACGTCTTTGGCGTGATCTCGGCGATGGCAGAGAACTCGCACGACGAAGCTGCGCCAACGCACGACTCCCAAACACGTGCAATGGTTGCTGAGCCCAACACGATTATTGGACAACCCGCACTGCCCTACTTTGTAGCTAACCAGTAACTACCTAACAAAACTCAATGTTGAGAAGTTGTTCATGCAGTCAATAAGTTTAACAGACAAAGTAACAAAAAGAAAAAAAAAATGTAAATGTTCGCTTTTCGTAGATAAAGCTTAAAATAAGTTTGTAAAAACTTAATATACTAATGCCATATTTAGCTACTTACAAAGCCTCTTTATAACCACAGTCATGACAACGAGTTGGTCGAATTTATATAAGCACAAAAGTAAGTCTATAATAATAGTCATGGTAAATTCTAAAAATAAATTCAGCAATGTAACGATCACTTGTAACAAGGACCAACAAAAAACTCACGCAAGTCGACGTAAACGCAAAATCGCTACCATTTTTTACTAATAAAACCTGATGGGACCAATTCGGTAGTATTACAGTTTTATTTTATTTGTGTAAACAACGCCTTGCCACTTTATGGAGTCGTTAGGTCCATTTTTTACTAAAACAAATGATTTATGTTCAACCCTTTTAACCATGAAAATAGCATTGATTGGATTACTAACGATCTTCACATTTGGACTTAGTGAGTCATCTGTTTTTTCAGGTGATTCTCTGAACTTGAAAGCTTATTACTGAAAAAAAAGAAATGATTAAGTTTTAGAAAACATTAAATGAAAACAATATATTTATAATATTAAAACGTTTTTATTATATGATCTACACCAGCAATAGTAAGACTGTATTATGGTGGAATGGTTCAAAAAAATATATTGTACTCTTAATAATATTGATTAACAATATTACAAACGGAATTATTCTAAAGTTCCTATCAAAAGGACTCTTCGGCTTAATCTGTCTGAAGCCCTTTTTTAATATTTTGATGGAATTCTATTAACTTATTCCAAGATAACTGTTACTTTTGTTTTCGGCATGGGTTCACAAACATTGAATAACACAACAATAGGACCTGAAAAACTTGAAAACAGTTAAAATAGTATAAAAAACATGAGAAATTATGCTAAGCCCATAAGCCGTTGTAGAAATAATGAGGAAAATGAAAGTAAAGGTAAAAATTAACAAAACACTTTTAAAGATGAGCCTTACCTGCCTCAGCACTACAGTAAATTCATCAAGCCATGTAATTTTACTATTCTTCTTAAGTCTTAAATTAAGTACCGTGCTTAAGATTTGGTTAACAAAAACACTAAACCCCGTTTTCTCGGTATTTCTTTAAGAATATCGGGGAACTTAATCTCTTTGGCACCGCTAAACCTCTAGATTCTAATCTAAGAATTTGGGTCTTTCTATGAAAGTATTTGTTAAAGTTTATTTGTTGCAAACATCTTCATTTTAAGTAAAACGTGTTAAATGCACAGCATCTCAATAAGCCAGATATCCGCTGGTATGGCAATTACCGGAAACATAAATGAAAAAGAAGGAAGTACAGTCACGAGCACTAATATGTCAGCACTTGGAAACTTTCAATAGCGATTTTTGCGTGAAATACGACACATTGCAAAAACCTATGGGTTCGAAAATACTATGTTCGTAGTAAAATAACATTTCATTGAAAAATAAAGGAGTAAATCGTTTTAAGTAAAGCCTATATATACTTATGGTTTAGTATAGTATAGTATAGTATAGTATATATACTTGGTATAGTATATATACTATATATGGTATAGTATATATACTTATGCTGTACATGAATTGTACTAAGGTGTTTAGAAAAATAAAAATGGCATGAGTAATCTGGAAGCGGCATTCGACCAACTAGAATATTGTGTACATCCATAACTGTTAAAGGCGATGCAATAAAATATCCGTAAAGATAGCGTCATGAACATGTGACATGAATCCCAAAGGCGCCGACACTTCCACTGAGATGAGCTTTACAATACAATTTTTCCCAAAGTCTGTTTAAACAACTGAAGCTGTAAAGTTTATTGACGTTGCTTCATAACCATTTTGTAAATCCCCGTTCCTTTATATTGATTGCCGTCTGCCCGTGCGGGTTCTATTGTTTTGCAAATCTTCCTGTTAATTGAAAGGCTGCCGACAACAGTCGCTGTGAGGTCCTTACCTAAAATAAAATGTTATTACTATATTTTTAACAAAGCATGAATAATATGTAAGACTTAATTAGTAGTTTCCAACAATATCTTCTTATGTTAAGTTAACAAGCAGCTAATAATTGTCCACGCAATGGTAATTTTAAAAAAAGAACTTGTAAATGCAAAGTATCCAGTATTGAAGGAAGGCTTCATTTGGTGATTCAACTGGCACAAATTTTAATGCAAATATCTTGTATTCTCAAAACTGCCAAAGTATGAGTTATGAATTTGTTTGCATTCTTTAGAAACAATTTCATGTTTAGAAGTGTAAGAATATTTTTTAGGTTTAAAAAAAACAGAATAAAACGTACATTATGGCTTTTCCTTTTCTACATATGGATGGCTATATAAAAGAGCAGGCTAAAAAAAAAAATACAAGTGTTAGAACAAAGTGAGATAGGACAAGCAAGAACTGGCATACACAAAATAGCACTTTTACTGGTGCGTGTGGCTGTGTGCAAGAGCGGTGCTTGTGCGGAGCTGCCGCCGGTGTGGTTCGGTGCGCGGACGCACGGGGCCAGGCGGGCGGCGCCGGCGCGGGCGGGGGCGGACCTGTTCGGGCAACGGTGTCGCGGGCACCGCACACTAGCTCTCAGTCCTTTCGCAGCGACCAACGGTACCACATGTGCCGCTAACTTGTACGCACAAAATAAACATCAACAACGCGAGGAAACTTAACGTGCAGTGTGATACGATGCTGATTTGTGTATTTTAACAGACCAAGTGACATAGACGAACAGAAGGATCAAGTGTATGTAGTGTCTATTAGCGCCCGAAGATGCCGAAAATCTTCCTGATCAAGAAGCGGCTGCATGAGCAGCAACTGGGGTTGCAGGAAGGGCTGGAATTGCTCGCTAGCAAGACCGACCAGCTCTGCCCTGGTTCTCCGCTTGATGATGGCCCCATTGCGCTCCTCTCCAAGAGGGATAAGGATTGTATCGGTAAGTCTCCAGGATTCAACACTTGCTCTTTTGTATTCATCTTTTCTTCTACATATTTTCAGTTTCGATCTTATCTAACAATAGTCTAATTAAGTCATCTCATCCTAAATTATGTAATATTGAAATCATCATCTATTTTACCCTGACCTTTGAATTATTTTCTAGTTGCATCATATAGTAGCATACTTTCTACAAATGCATTTCAAACATTATTTTCATTCGTCTCATATTTATCCAAGTCGTCATCGTTGTCGTTCTGATCAAAGCTTTTATTTTATTTATCATTTCCTTCTTAACGGCCACTTGCACGCCCAAAAAAAAGATACTGACACTTGAACAGAATCCAGTTCTCGGCTCCGCTTCGCCAACAAATGTCTACCTGCGATCATTTGTGTGTCTTGCTTGCGTGATCCTAATCTATCGTTGGTTTTGTCAAATTGAGACTTTTCTTCTGCTTAATGTTATTCTGAGAATAACTCTGTTGAAAGTTTTTCTCCCAGAACTCGTTTAGGGTTTGTTAGGGAGTTTTTTAAGACTTCTTAAATCATAATTTTTTACTTAATCTCAGATATGCTTCTTTTTTCTAAATCGTATTATCCTTATTGAGCATTTTAGCAGATTAAGATAAACAAAAACGTAATCGACAGGCCACTATCGTCACTGCACATTTTAACGGTCTCGGGTAGTTAATTACCAAGCGTGAATCACTGATATAACTGTCCTGTTATTGTGTTTTTCCACGAATTGTTTACTCTCATAGATGTGCTAAAATTTTGCCTCAAAATTGTATCTTGTCTGCTGCTGCTGAGTATATCCTGAATGAATTTATGACGATACTTGATAAATCCTTTTGCCCACTACTGATCTTATCGTCTTGTCTGTGACTTGAATCCAAATGCTCACCACAAGCTACTTGAATAGGCTATTCAAATTACAGTACTGTGCTTGGAACAGTTCCAGGGAAGTGAGAATCCAAGCTAGACAGGACTTGGTACTCTAGACCTTTTTGTTTTCATAATTATGCTTGTAGACTTAATTTATAGCACAATTTTTTCAAAAGCCATTAATGTCATTGCGGACAACTTTATTCTCATCGTTTTTTCCTTCATCGGTGGCTTCTTGTTTTACCCTTTTACTGTCTTTTCAAATATAATGGATGTTATTTAGTCAAAGGTTAAAATAAAAAGTTTCGATAAAATGCAATGTTATAACATGAAAGATACCTTAGGCATTAATGTGACATCATATAAGAGACCTTGAGCTTGAAGAGTCGAGGGTCAAACAAATCTTTAGGATGTTAGCAGTTGAAAATGTCAACCAAAATAACTTTTTTTTGTATTTATTGGAGAACTACACACGGTACGGGAATTGACCGGATGATAGGTACCGAGGTGTCAATGGTTGCGGGACAATGGCGCGACTTCCGGCCGCCAGCCATCGCCGCTCGCTTTGTATTTAGGTTAGTCACCGCAATCTCGACTGTCATTTCAATATAATTAACTTGTGTGACGTATGTCTCCCGTATTTGCATTAATTTCGCTTCTAAGTTCAATTACCAAACGATTACAGTATTTTCTTCTATTTCGGTTTTGTGTCTATGACCATTTGTAGAATGTCCAAGTACGGACAGTTAATTTCCTTTATAACCTTTACTTGTACCGTTTTCCTTACAACTTATACGGGTTTATTTATAAACGATGATTACATTTAAGTGACGTTCAAACGTCAAAAATGTATGATTAAACAATCGCTTATCACTACTTAACTTTAAGCAACGTTTATGAATGAATGGGATACCTGTTTTCATCAATTGTTTCAAATCACCTGACTTTTACGAACTATAAATGTTTAACAGCAGGTAAAGGAGCACGTTGAGCGTATAAACAATTTTACTATCTAAATACAAAACAGTGAGTCAACGTTTACCGTTAAGCCCGCATGTGGTACATTTGATGGGAAATTTTTAGCTTTAACTTTTAAAATACTTTTGAAATAGAGTACGAATAAAGTAATTACAGGTGTGCTGGCACCTGTGGGTAAAAGGGCACGGATGAGTCGGTCCGAAGGTCGCGCGACCCCAACCTGCAGCAATGTGCACTATAAATAAGATGGGGAGCAAGAGGGCCGGTAGCGATAACTATTGACATTTATTCATTGCCGCCTTTATATTGGCAAATGATTAAGTGAATAGGGAATTATTGCTTACTTTAAATATTTTAAATACAGCATTCCCCTTTTTAATAGTTTGTTCTTTTGCCGTAACTATAATTACTTAAGTGGTATAGTATTTTAATATGGGCAGCAAAAATGTTTTTCTTTTTAATTCAAAAGAGAGATTATAAATCCAGAATGTAAACAATTTATTATGCAATTCTATTACTCAATAATCAATCGCGTACTGTTTTGTAATAATTAATTTATTCAAAGGCATGACTTCGTAGCACTTCGACAGTTCAGTACAAAAGACTTCAACGAGTTGTCCGCCTGTTATCCCGAATCTACTATTATTATTATATCGGGGTCAATAACAAGAGGGGTTTTATACATTAATTAGTTTCTTTTTTTTCATATTAATACTTAAAAGCCCCCACTGCCCCCCGCCCCCCGCAGCGCTTGCCGTGAGAACCGTACGGTTAACTTGCCGACCTTCCGCGGTCATTAACAATACCCGTTACCAAATACTTAATAAATTATGCAATTCCCACATTCTTAAGACATTATAGAACAACAGAAGTACCAATTTAATTATCGTGATATTAGCAATTTGTTCCAACGATGTTGAGATTACGCAATTGTATTTTTTTATTAAGTAAGTAATATTTATCGATGTTAGACGATAATAAGGTGTGACGTTACATACGGCAGTCACGTGAATAATTAAGAATGACCCTGCGGTTTGCCGCCGTACGATCGAGTGCCAATCCGATCTGAGTAGAAAGACGTCAATGCACTACACGCCTACACATACAAGAGTACTAGACTGACGCGTACTGTAAACGCAATTATAACAGAAATAATCGAACGATTATGTACTTAGTATAAGTACGGAGATAAGTTGGAATATACAAAGCGATCATGAGGATTGGACTAGACAAAAATAGTATGGAATGGAAGACAGTACACCTCGAAAATCAGGATCTATAGTAAATTATCATAACAATGACTTTTCTATTGACTACAAAACGGAAAAACTGTATCTTAGGTAATCGTAATGAACTTCCCAAATAACCACGTTAACAAAATCTGTGCAAAAACCCTTTCACAGTAATTTTAAAACCAACTCCACTATATTCAAAGCTAACACGGTCACTGTAATGAAATACTAAAATAAATACCACATAATAATATAATAAGCAAGTACACAGAACATAATACGTTTAATTAAACAACTTCAGAATCGTGCGCATCAATTAACATATGCTGTTGACGTTCGCATTAAGGCCAAGGGAGCGCGTTGAGATGCACCCAACTGTACTCTTAAAATATATTGTTCTTAATAAAACTATTGTGCTGGAGATCACGAATCGTATTTGGATGAGTGCCAATTTCAATTGATTGTATTGGACCTTTGTTGAAATACGCACTTGCTTAAGCATTTAAAAAAAAACGTATCGAGTTTCATAAAGAAGTATCAGTAACTCGCCGTTGCAAACAAACTCCAATCCCCCGATGCCTTGCTCCGAGGGTGAAGTTTATATTAATTATTTTTTTAGCTCGCCTCTACACCCCTTATGACCATACTCGATTCTTCGGAATTAGACTGTGCGCTGTCTGTCAATCAGCTAGTCCGTCCTGGACCCGCAACCAAAGACACCTTTTTGGTAACAAAATCAAAAATAATGTAAGACTAGTACAAATTACCTGCACAGTAAAATCATGTGCGCAAACGCGACCGACAACAAAAACAAAAGCGCATGCGTTATCGCGTGTTGCCATAATATACGTGAACAGTAAATCTGCATCTTTACGAGTTACCAAAAAAGAAGAAACGTATTTCGCCATGTGGCCGTGGCTATTGTATCCTTACCCATTGTACTCCAGCTACCTTTTTAAGGATTTGCCTTTTTAAAGATTGGCGATCATAAAAAAAGCGATTACATTCAGAATAGGCGCACAAAATCTGTTCTTGGAATGACTTTGGCGGGTATAATTGTTATTAATGGTGTTCCAATCGCCAGCAATGCCGTTTACTTGTAAACATTTATATTTAACTGAAGTTTTTGTGACAACTCGATTGCTTTTTGCCAATTTACTCATGGCGCCCCTCTGGGTTGTGTTGTTGACTTGTGTGTCAACAGTCGTGGTGGACATTTCTGTTAATGCGTAAAAGGATTATGCTAGTGTAAAATTATTTCTGAGAATCTATATGTATAAGTTTACATTGCATAACCCTGCTAAACTCGGTAACCTTATGAAAACGTTCCAAATTTCCGATATTCATCATAGCCTATAAATATTTGAACCCCAATAAGCTTGAACGAGGTCATTCTTTAATAATTCTGAACCCAAAACTACGATAAACGAGAACTTAAATCCATAACCCAGACTAACATCATAACCTAGACCTCATCAGTTAGTCGGTCAAGGCAGAACCATAAAAGGCATCCTTTCAGCTTAAAATATACTCCAACGCATTTCTTATTTCGAAACATAAACCACGAGAACTGCCGAGTACATACTACAAGGAAATTGACTTAAAGAGTCAACATCCGACGGCGCACTCAAGTGACGGTTACTCAAGGGCTCGCCATATTTTTTTGTTTTTTTTTTTTACCAAAGATGTGCACATGAGTAGCCTGTCGTTCTAGGAATGGTCCCACACATGTCCTCACAAATACTCCATGGTGATGCGTGATGGATACGGGCGATTTTAATTGCGAATTAACCTGTTTCCTACTGCTACATCTGCTTTTCTTACGCACGAGGTTGTCAAACATCAAGTTTTTTATAGTATGCTCATGAAAAACATGCAGTTTAAAGGAAAATAAGGTCTTGCTGCTCAATACATATAGAGAATCATTATTTATATAAGAACACAGGGAGTCATGTTTAACGAACTTTGTTTGCAATTTTGATAAAAAGTTCGCCACGAGCAAGTCACCGCATTTCTTGTGTAATTGACGCATGATTCATAGATAGATCTTAGAACTAGTGGGTTGTAGGGCATTAGTCATTCAAGGAGTACTATAGATGGTATATATCGATATCAAATCATTATTAAATCGATCCTTTTTGCCAGAGACCCCATCAAAGATTTCGTAAGAATTTGCAAATATTTTGCAAAAATTTGGCAAATGCAGAAATAATTATGTGAAATTGCTAGACCGGTCTGACTACAAAAACATTTCCCAAATGCATCTGTCATTAGCTGGTGCGGGTTGCGGGTTGCGGGGTGCGGGCGACCACAACGTGTGTCCAATCGCCTATATTGCGGAAACAATAAAACTCGGCGTCGATGCTCGCGTGATTGATATTATAAAATTCTACGCGAACGCCGTCAAAGATAAACCGCAAAGCAGTTCTGCGATTATATGCGCTCTATAGACGATAACGGGAATCTAATTATGATGGAGCCACACTCAGAAAAATAGTAATCACTATTGTTTTTAAACCATTTTGTTCTTTATAGCTGGCTCGTCTAAAAAAAATAACTTTGCCATTTTTAACCACAGTCGCAACCAACTGACTGGACCAACACGTATACCAAAGTCAGGATATCTGAAAGCCCAATAAATTATTTCATTATTAAACACTTTTGCCAAAATAACTGACCAAAATGTCATCAGCTGATCACTAAAGTTAAAAACGGAACAAATGGACTAGGATCGCAGAATCCAGGGGTTTAATCTTCTTCCTGCCGATTAGTAATGATTTAAAACCAGCTGAAATCACATCCAAGTATTTAGAAAAACTGCCTTCTGTCTACATTGCAAAAATACACACTAATGTTAATAAACAATACGGTAATTTCAACAAATACAGACGAGTGACGTATAGCCTCGTCCATCTCGTCCGCGAGTATGCGCACGCGCAAACACCGTGCGACCACTTGCAGTGTTGCACAGCTTGGGTAAACTTAGAACACGTGGAAAATAAGTCTTACTTGCATACATTGACGATCCCTAACAACGGTTGGCCTGTTTAGGTATGTGTGGACTCAGTTCCAAATAAACGTGTCTGTGGTTCAAGTTCACCTTTGTGTGAATTCAGAACAGCCGTTTTTTCACTTAATTTCTGGCCGCTGTGGAGACTTGTTTTGTGTAATTGCATCTAAGACAAGACGTGCTTAGTAGATTATATGATTTCTGCACTGAATATCTTGGTCTGCACGCGAACTATAGACTAGAACACCTGTTAACGCGAGGAAATTAGCGCCACGCATTGAAAAGATGATATCACACTTTTCCATTTGCATTTAAATAACACTGTACATACTTGGTACCTACCTACATAACATAGAATCAATTCCTGTCAAAAGATGCGATACGCATAATGGAGGCGGCCTTAAGTTTATGGTAGATACGTAGAGCGCACATGGTATTTTCGATAAAACTATATTCGTCATCGAAGCCACCGTCCATTTATCTCAAACATTTACGACCACCTAAAACACTGTCACCTTTATCCTTTATCACAACTTTAAACTATCGTGCTACTTTAAACAATCTTTTGAAACGTCACTCAGATCTTCAGAGTAACAGAAAATTCATTTTTGTATGTAAATGGGACGCAAGAAAAATATGTCGTTAAAAATATAAGTAAAATAAATAGCGAGCGGTTAACCACGGCTTAAATCTCGATCGTAAGGTCATCTCCTCCATTGTTGTGTCATGCGCAATAAAAGATAATCATTTCGTGTGTTTTGGAGCAATTTGCTGTGGACCGCCCACGATCTAGTACCTACTACACAACACATACTCACGTATACGTAATATGTACTAAAGCCAAAGTGACATTTACAACATGTTCCAAGACTAAATAAACATTAGAGGACACTTAGCTGAGATTCACAATACCAATGGCGACCGAAAACACACGCTTCCAAAATTCTTATTGGCTTATTATGTCTGCATAATGCCAGACATTTTAATTCAAGGATCACTTGACCTATTTGACTGTCCCAAAGTTTACAGCTCCTCCAGAAATATCGCAATTTACCACAGAACAGATAAAAGAGATTTGCAGTCAAGTAAATGAAATGTAACTTCAAGACTTTAAGTTTTGTTTCACCCGCCGACCCTTTAAAAATTTGAATAACGGTAATTGTTTTAACGGATAAACCAGTAATAAAGTTGAAGTTGCCGCTGATACAGAGGACACACGAAAACAAGCTAACTGATCACCTTCTAAGATACCGGATTTTTTCTATTAGCTAGTCGAATTAGTTGGCTAGCCTTGAATACTTCGCTAAACATATTTGGGTCATTAACCCTCACCAAATCTGGTAGTGATTCACGCCGTGATCAAAATAATAATAAAGCGTTGAACAGTTTTTGCGACCGTTTGGTCTGAGAGACGTATTAGAATCGGTTTTTTGTATAACAAAAGTGGTATTGAAAAATATACGGAAGGTTAAATAATTACATTTAGTAGGCGTACCAGGCGTGGGTAGGTAGGTAGGTATTCGTATTGGACTGTACTAATTCATGGCTAGATAACGCATGTGCGAACGGAACAAAGGCTGTGCGAGAAACAATCGCGTTACTTTAACAGCCTTTTCTTCCTTCCGTCAATGACAGACATAACACGTGAATGTTTATGCGAAATTATTTTTAAGAGAGACGACCATTAAGTTAACTCGCTTGCAGCTGTAAAGGCTCCTAAATCATCAATGCTACGAGCATTAGTGAGAGACGTCTCGGAGTGTTTGCAGATTTGTGAGTGTGTAACACGCTTACATATGGTCCGAACGGTCCACATGCGGTCGCGCCCACGATAAATAATTCATAACAAAAAAATGTCCTTCGAGCCGACCTTTTAACCGATTCTTCATCGCGGCAGGCGCGGGCGCAGCTATGTACCGTGTGCTATCGGTACTTAAGCTTATGGAAAAAAAGGCTTCAACGGAATTTTATGTGCTCTCCGTCCGGAGCGGTTCTTCATAGCTGTCTTACGTTTTATAATGCGTTAAATGCTAACAGCGTCCGATAACCCCGGCCGCAAGGTCATACTAGTCCGCCCCGCTGCCTCGCTAGTTTTTATTAATGCCTCAAGCAAGTTTTCTGCCGCCTCTACATGTGTGCCTTTGTGTGTTCGTGCCTGTGTGCCTACTAATAATATATCATGTTAAATTTTAAATATAACGTGTACGACACAAAGGCCATGGGAATACGCGAAAATCATCTGCAGATTATAAATCATTATTCAAATGTAATTTTTCAACTTAAGTTGTTTTTGGGTGGTCAATAAGTCAGAATGCGTTGCGAAATCATAAGATAAAAGCACTTATCTGTAGTTTTATTGTAAGAGTTATCGACCGTTACAAGAAAATAATGCCTATTAGCTAAATAACGCAAGGTATCATTCAAAAACGTGCCAAAGCTATCAAATAAAAAATTATTCCTAATATAATTAATCAAACATAGCCAGTTATGGGTACAAGTACCATCGAAGGTTTAGTTATTGTAATTGTAACGCACGTTTATTGTAATCGTAACAGTGTAACGTAACAGTGGAACAACCCATAATTAATCATTTTAGAATAATATTTTGTCCATGATTAATGTGTCGATAATTACTAGGAACACGAGTCGTAATGGTGCAAGCCGCAAAATGTGCTAAGGTTATTAATGCTTTACATAGTTACGCCGTGATTGCTTGATATTATTACAATTGTAATTTAATAAGCAGATATGCGTTACCTAAAACATGCTTCAATAATTGTGTCCAAATACTTATAAACGACCATGAAATCGCAATAAGGCAATCATTATGTTAAATAATTTCTTTATTTCCGACTTGATAATTTAATAATAGAGGCGATAGGAAACGTACTAGTATTATAACAAAAAGAAAAAGTAATGTGCGCAGGAAAAACAACAGGAAACCATTGCTCGAATAAGGTTTCATACTTCATCATGATGATCACGTTTTTGCATTAGAATTCTGCTGATATACAAGGAAAAGAGCTTGATGTGCCAACGTAAGATCATTACGAGCACAAACGGCTCTCGCGTATTTAGCTCCAAATTGTCTTAGAACAATTCGGCCGCTCGAGTATTGCTAATTATTGCCAAAATATGATGCGGAGAAGGCTGCCGTTAATGGCCAAATAATGAGTGTTCGCATTCAAGGTTGAAGCACAGTGCTCCTCGACAGGAAACACCGACTAACTGAATGGATATGGACGCGGTAATTACGAGGCCTTGACTTACCGTTTTAGAATAAAAACCGCGCTATTTAAATGTGTAACTCATATATTGTGATTCATGTGACTGTTTGTCTTAATAGCTGCGAGAACAAGGGTTTTGTTTATAATACCTGTCAAATGGCATAACAGAACACTTTATCATCTTTTTAACAGATGATAAATATTCAACTCAATTTATTTAACTCAATATAGGTAAGTTTTCATCACTTAAGACTGAAGAAAAACTGCGAATGACGCATTAAGCTAAAAACTAGGAACATAATATATCAATCAGCGAATATGACGTCAGCACAAAACGCTAACGGTGATCATATACTCGTAAGTGCTGATATAACCGTGACCGCGAGTGGTAGCGATATGTACGGTAACAAGTACAAACACGGCAGTAACATGTACTGATGGAAATCTCATAGGAACGCGAAAAACATCGAAATCATTTGCGAATTCTTCAGTTATTTAAAACACAATTACCATCGTGACCACTCAATAAAAATGGAACAAAATTGACGCTTGGATTTACGTACCTCTCAAAAAGTAATTTTGATGCGGAGAGTATTAATAATAAAATACGATTATGAACAGTCTTCAAATCTATAGGTTTTTTGTTACTTTGAATTGTTGCGAGCTTTGAAAGCAGTCTGTGATTAGACATTCAATTCCAAATAGCCAGAATAATGCACGGAATGCGCCCAATACATATCCATTATTATTTCATTATTAATAACGCTTAAAGCCATTTCTCATTATATTCCTACGTGCTAATATCAGGTCGTAGGAACACTTGGAATATTAATCACAGAGTTAGTCTGGTTTCGAAATGCCAAATGCATAGTGCGAAAATGTGATTACCTATTGCATTTTTGGTACCTTATAAAGTCAAACTAATTAGGAACGCGAACTAAATTCTATTCAAATTTTAAAGTTCAATAGTTTGCCTTTTAATGAATATTCAATGAACAAACAGTCGAGTTCATACAAATTAGGTTTATGTACTTTTTTCTTATTATTACGAAAATATGCTAATTGTTAAAAGCCCGAATTAATTAAGAATTATGTTTTTATGAATTTGGCTAAAACTGTAAAATATACCAAGCAATATACATGCGTTCGTGCTAAATACTTGAACAATTTTGGCTATAGCATGATAAACTCTAAAAGGTATCTCCAATTAACATAGTCAGGTGTGTATATCTCTATAGCGAGCCGATATTTTGTACTAATTGAAACTGTAACACAACCTTGTCTAGAGGGCATGTACTGTTTTAACTTAACATCGTTCCTTTTTGTTAGACTTGTTTAGTTATACTATATTGCTGTTAGCAAAACTATCCGTGTATCACAGCAGCCATTAAACCAAAATAATCTGATTCCATTTTTATGCTATCCCTTTTCTTCAACATATATAAATAATAATATAGATATTTTAAGTTCACATAAATAATTTATTTCAATTTACTTGAAATAAATTAGTTATTTATTACAATGCATGGGTGCAAGAGTTCTGCAAAAATTTTATTTAATCCATTAAAAAAATGTATTACTTTTGCTATTTTTATTGGCGTAAAGATGCTAATTTATATTGAGACATACCTCAAACTGCTATAATATATCTCTGTCACACATTAAAACGTTATCATTTCCATCTTCGCCATATAAAGTGTGCCGACTACGGCATTCCACTCCATCTGCAGCGAATTTTATTCCAAATTCGTGAGCTATTTCAAAGTCGCGACGTTTTTTTTACAGTGCAATATCTTTGATGTGTATTTACATTCTTGGAGAATTATATTAAACGTATATGCTGTCGAAAACCTTTACCTTTTATGTACGGTATGTTAGGTTTAGTTGCAGTCATCAATATTTATTTAGCATAGCCATCACAGCTGTAACAGGCTAGCATTTTTTAAATAAATAAAGAATCATTCATTTTTCCTTTTTTTATACTTTAATGCAGGTAATAATCGAGGTAACCTTTAAAACAAACAATGGGCAGCAAGGCAAGCTTTTAAATAAACTTTTATCTTTTAATAAATTGACATTTAAGTGACCATTTTGTCACTAAATGAGGACTTCAAAATTAATAAATAATCCATTATCTGTCCCAATTGCTGCAAACGCGAAACGCATACACATGCAGTAATTGCTATAAGGACTGCATTATAATAAATTATTCAATGTCCCTTGTAGGTCAAAGCTTGCCCAATAGCGAAGGACGGTTTATGGACAGTTCTAAGAACCCGCCGAACGAATGAGCGTAGCGTACAAAAAGCAAACATAAAAAATTTACGAGGTTTAAGTGCCGCTATAAAAATTGTCAATGCACTCCATACAAAATATCTTTCTACAAACTGAAAGCAATACATAATTGAGCCCTATGGACGAAGAGATTCAAAATGAGAGTCCACGTTTCACGCCCGGCCGCGCAGACGCATACAATTACAAGCTCATACAAAAAAGAGCCCCAACAATGCACAGGGATCGTCCTTGGGTCCCTAACAAAAGCCGAGAAAGGGCAAAGAAACTCGTTTGGCCCAACCTTGGGACTTTCACTGACTACCTACGCGTATTTTGCTATAATAGAGGGATTTTTTCTACAGAAATTTCGACTTCCTTTAATTTCGGAATTCACTCTTATTTAGTAGCATTGCATAACAAATTGTTTTCAATACTAATAAACTTTTATAAATAATTTCAAGTTATATAACTATTACACTATTTAAAAATCACTTTATTGATTGTCAGTAGGTACAAAATATCATAAAATAAATAATTTATCTTATAAATTATACTCGGGCATTTAGGATGAAAGTAAAATAAATGACAGACAGGAAACATTCAGCACATACTAAATGATTAAACCCGCGGTCAATGGATGGCAGATTTGGGTCGAGATTGATTTTGTCACACTGCTGTGTGCTCTGCGCGACAATTACAATAATGCGACAAATACACACAAAAACATATACTCACACACACATATACAACCGTGTGAGCGTATATGTGGAGGCGAGTATTACCGTTATGGAGGCACATACCAGTGACGTCAACGAGGCCTCATGCCTCCGACGCTACATGAATACGTTAGTAAAAAGCCGAGGACGAATAGTTACTATTTTATTATATCTCGTTTTGTCTCGATTACTTCAATAAATTGTCATCTTCATTCATATCATATTTACCAATCTATCCTAAATAGAAACAGAAAATTCAAACCATTTGTTTACTTTTTATTCCAAATTAATTTTGTACTTTTCTTTATTGCAGAGCGAGATGTGTTCGGCGAAAGCAATGGCGCAAAGAATACAAGAGACAAACGTTCAAAAGAACCCCGTTTTGTATCATCGATACTGGGAGGTGATATCCCATATGGCAGTCAAAGAGGACACGTTCTTACACAAGCAGAACGTAAACAATACTTGCCTGTCTTCGCAAAAGATAAGAAAAAAGAAGACAAACCTCTGATAAAAGAAGAAAAAGATACGCTAGATAGTGATCCAGTAGTGCTTCCCTCCAGAAATACCCCATCGCCAGAATCGGCTCCCTCCCCTGACATTGACAATAGTGTTACATGTCAAAAAGTGTCAGTTATACAAAGAACACCCTCACAGTCACAATTTCGTGATGGGAAAAAAGAATTATCTGACGTTAGTATACCGCCAACTTTGCCCACACCTGAACCAGAACAAGACCAGCCCATTGATTACGTCATTGCGAAAAAACGTGGCGAATCAGAAGATGAAGAAACGGAAAAGAAAATAAGGGAACAGAGAAGAACGAGTAGTTCAAAAATCGCAAATGGTATCTTGGCTAGGCCATCTTTTGTCCTTCGTAATTGCCCAGCGAATAAAGTCCCTGGTATCATCAGTGCCGCAGCGGGTCACGGTCGATCAACCGGTAACACTGGTACAAGTGGCAGTTCACAAAGTAGTGCGGGTTCAGGTAGTTTTAGTTCTGGTGGTGGCGGCACAGCGCCTTCATCAGGTGGTGGTGGAGCGATTGGAGGCGGCTCAGGAAGCGGTGGCAATGGACGTGATGGCCGATCTAACTACGGACCTAACAGCCCACCTACGGGCAGTCTTCCTCCCTTTTATGAAACTTTAGGCCCATCCACAAAAGGCGGCCAAAACTCATTCAATGCCAATAGCAACTTCTCTAATGAATTCAATATTATCAATGGATTCAACATGGACTGTGAAAATAACGACAATGCAACAAACTTCCCAGAACAAAGTAAACAATATTCATTAATGCAAAATGCTCACTATGGATTAGCGCTAAAAGATGAAGAAATAGATTATGAAAGCAAATTAGAAAATATAGGCGCTATTGGCAATTATGGAAGTAATTTCGACGAGTCAATGGTAGTAGATATGGGTGAAGATGGTATAGATAACTATCAATTTGCCAATACTTTGACATTCCCCGGACCAAATGAAGGAATATTAGGGAACCTTTCGGACTCAGCCGACGACTTCGCTAATTTACTAAACAACCATGTAGAATCAATAACGGACTCTGATATCCGAGAATCATCATCTATCACCCCAGATTCAGTACACAATCCAGTTGATATTGATATATCATTAGCAGAACAAGTTAATTTAAGTAGATACTATGAAAAGGCCAATTATTTGGCATTCGCCAGCCAAGAAAACCAGGGTTCCTCTTACAATTTCGCAAAAGAACGGCCAGCAGATTTATTGATGCAACTGAATCCAGCGCTTCTACAACACGGTGAAGGACAAATGCAACAATTACAAATTCACGTGCAACTACAACAAAGACAACAAATCCTGTCTCCCGGCTTCCCCTTCACTAGTCATCCTTCTCTGGACCTGGACTCGCCGACCGGCACGTCGCTGCCGTCGCCCGGCGGGAACAACTCGCTGGACGGGAGCAGTCACATCGAGAACGCGTCCCTCAGTCCTGCTGCTGCTGTAAGTTTCAAGAAAGCCTCTGCCGGCGATGGCAAAATTCATATCTTGCAACAAAGGGTAAGCATTATTTGATTTTAAGGCGAAGCTTTAATGCATTTCCTTTCTTCTATGTCGTCGAATAAAAATAAATACGACATAGAAGTTGTAATAAAATACATTTTATTACGCCGAGCCTAAATCAATTTATGCTTTAACTTACTGCATTTGAAATTGTATTCGTGTCACAATAGAAGTATTAGTCTTATAATTGAATAATTAATTTCAACCTTTTCTTCTGGCACAATATCCTTTTCGAATCACATTTCCACTATCTTCACATTTATGTAATTAGAACATAAGTCTTATAATTTCTCTATTTTATAATTACAGTTGGGTCTACCAGCAGAACTCCCGTTGGAATTCATAAATGGTGGTCACGGTGTCAAAAATCCATTAGCAACTGAAGCCAACGCGAGGCAACGAGAAGAGGAGAAGAACAAACAAGTATTAGTTAGCGAAGACGATCCCACGAAATTCGTTTGCAGGGTCTGCTCCAAGAACTTCAGTTTACAGAGGCTGCTGAATCGACATATGAAATGCCACTCAGATGTGAAGCGATATTTATGCACCTTCTGCGGCAAAGGGTTCAACGACACGTTCGATCTGAAAAGACATACACGGACGCATACCGGTGTCCGACCCTACAAATGCAACCTCTGCGAGAAATCGTTTACCCAAAGATGCTCTCTGGAATCCCACTGCCTGAAAGTACACGGAGTTCAACATACTTACGCGTACAAAGAAAGGAGGACTAAGGTAATTATCGCCTCTCTATTGCCTATGAGAAAAACTCTGTATGTCAATGTAATAAATTGTTAGCCATATCAGCATAAATATAATCAACATCGCCACTCCCACTACTCAAAAGTTGAAACAATGAGAGATTATTAAATCACAATGACGCCTCTTTTCATACAGTTTTTATGCTAGCTGTACTCAATTTTGTTTTAAACCTTTTGCCTGAGCATCGTCATTAACAAAATCTATTTAATTAATTCCAGATGTACGTCTGTGAAGAATGTGGACACACAACATCAGAACCAGAAGAACACTACATGCATCTAAAGAAACAGCACCCTTATTCCCCAGCGTTGCTCAAGTTCTACGACAAACGACACTTCAAGTTCACTAACGCGACGTTCGCGAACCAGCTCCTAGGACAGCTGCCAATGCCAGTACACAACTAAACATACATTAATGATAATTTCATAACTGTTATAATTAGCACTTGTAATCATTAAGGGCATTTTTGTACTATGGATCAAAGTATACATGAAATCAAATCAAATCATTTTTTGCTTTGCAAACATGGGTATTTAGTATATACATGGACATACTATGGGTATTTCTCTTTTTTTGATGAAATAACTACCACGTCCAATACATAAGAACAATTTGTCTCTAATGAATACAAGTCTCAAACAACAGGTACCAATTAAGGTATCGGATTTTTTCAACAACATGGTCCATCAAATCTATTGAATATGGCATAATTAAATGTACTTAACACTACGAATTTATTCCGTCCGTTTTACAATACGTATACAATATTTTACAAAAAGCCGTTCTTAATTTAGTTCAATTTGAGCTTGCACACTCGAAATTCCTCTTAGTTATGTAATTGATTTTGTCTTCCAAACTACTATTGTAGACATTCCGTGTTTTTAGATAATACATATTTGTGTATTAAACTACGGAACGGTATCCATGTTTTGTTCCATTGAAAAAATACCTTAATTTTTTAACAGTCAATGTGAAATAATCCACTGGCCTATAGTTAGGCATGACTGCAATTAAAAAATCAAAGTATCGGGTATTATGTGCAATCTTTGGTGATGGTACGGGATTATGTTTAAGATTAGTATTAAGTTAGACTAAAATAGCTTTAGTCCGATTGTCTCATAGAAATCGATTATGAGTTTCATTTCAAACCAGCCAGGACAGAAAGACGAGATAGTCGTGATGACAGTGATGGAGTAAAAGTGGATGGTGCTAGATGTACACGTTGCTGACTTGAAATGAAGCGATTTATGGATCGGATGACACTTCTTGTCCGACCCATAAGAAAAATATCAAAGCTTTTATGCTTTGGTATAAATTAAATCCACGGTAAGGAATCTCTTTCCTCGTTTTAGTGATACTAGCTCCTAATTATTTCTCAAATTAATTACACAAATTATGTCACAATTTTAATTTGTATTGTAACTATAGAAAAATGTTATGTTTGTTTTTTTGTTTTGTACTTTAATAAAGTCCAAATTTTTTAAATTCGATAGTGTCGCCCTGTAGCGGCGCCACGACATGTCGTACCAAGTTGAACTGCATTTCTAGAAGTATTTATATTATTTAAATAATTATAATATTGATCGGTTACAGTATGTGCTGTGAGTGTGTGTAAGAATTATGTATTGTGTAAATGTGTTATTTAATGCGTCAATTGTTATAATTTTAATTAGACATCAAGGTCGCCTTGATGAAGCGCTTCCGAGTTTTTGAAAGAGGGTATAAAAGATTATGATGCTCAATTGATACATTTGCGCTTTCACAGCGAAGCATGTGGATGTGTGGTGGAAATTAGGTACTTAAAGAATTGTAAATATGTCTAAATTTAGAAAATAGTAGTAAAATTTTGAGAAAGTAATATCACCTAATTAAGTAGTACCTACTTAGCATTTATGAGATTTTTTAAAAGGATATTGTTAAAGTATTTTGTACAATTGGTATGATTGAATACTTAGATCTGAACTTTTATATTGGCTTATCATCGGTCTATGCGTCGACGAGGTCCGTAACATTTGTGATAGCGCAATGCCTTCGTTATACATACCTGTATGTTGCATTTATTAGCATTTTGATACAATTTCAAACTGTATTTTAAGAAACAAACAATTTGTTACTCTGTATTGATAAGCAATATATCATGAATAAAACTTCCGTCGTTTCATTAACCGAGAAAGCAGTAGAACCCCGCCAAAAGCTTGACCGGTGAAGCTCCGCCTTTTTTTTTTTTTCTTTTTTTTTTCTCTCTGTGAAATGATTTATGCATCCCCGTCTCGCGGGGGACGAGACGGGGTATGTAGGACACCCTGTCGGAACGACAGTATACCCACTAAAACTCTGCGGTGTTCCCACATCGCCGTAATGCGAGGGCTATGGGAAATCGGCATAGCCTTTACTTCCACAGCCCTCCCGGCGCACGCCCGCCTAGATGGTATGGCAGGCCCCGCATGCCCCCCAGGATGGGGGGCTACGGGAATGGCCGGGAACACCTGGCCATTCCCGTCCCACACTGGTGGAGGCCTGTGCAATACAGGCGACGGTGCCCCCGCACCCGTTGGCTGCTGGCCTCCACGCCCGCCTAAAAGGCAGGACCCGCATGCCCCCCGCGTTGGGGGGGCTGCGGCCACAGAGGATAGGGAGAGCGGCAACGACACACCGACACTCCTCTACCCCTGCGGCCCCACCGCGTCCGCCATCTAACGGTGGCGGCCCCGTCAAGGCCGCGGAAGGTAGGGAGAGCGGCAACGTAACACCGATACTCCTCTCCCGCCGCGGCCTCCAATCCTCAGCCGCGATGTCTCCCGCACGGGGGACATCGCAGCCCGCCTCAGGTAGGTTGCGATGTCGTGCAAGCGGCACCGTGGCCCACCCGCCGGCCGCTACGTCGGGCTTAACCGCAAAGCCCTGACGAGCGGCCACGGCTACTGAGCCCCCCCGCCCCGACAATGCGGGAACCCACTGGGGGGGCGGTGAAGCTCGGACTGAATCAACCTGGCTGCGACGTCGTTAAAAGATGCCCATCCATATATAATAATTACCGATCTCTTCACTAGTCCAATGCTTACTCTAAGATGCATATCCGGTATACCTCAAAATTTTTACACTTACCTATGGACATGTCTTCCCTACAAAAACCTATGCAATGGTCGCTGTAGCACCATGAACATGAGGCTTAGTGCGAATCTTGGGGTTCATTCGATTAATCGAGTCTGATCAAACCACGCTGGGAGTGTCCGTTTCGACTGCTCGGCCACAGTGTCGTAGAAGAAAAACGACTACGTCAACATTACGAAGGAGTTTGTAAAACACTAACAATGAAAGTCGCAAATTCGTAGATCCAATATTATATAATCAGAAAGTTGTAAAGGTTTAACCATGGCCGCGCGGTTGAAATGTGGAAAACTGCGCGGCCACGCAGTTCTCTTAAACGGAGCTTCGTAGGTGTGCGTTACCCTGGCAAAATGTTGTGCATTTGAGAAGAGACCATAACAAATAATTAGTGTATCATGAGGAGCAATTTGTTTACTAATAGCAAAATTTTTGTGAATTGTAGTTTTAAAGTTATTTGAGAAAAACACATTTTGCTGGAGTAACGTTTGAAACGTTACCCTGGCAAAATCGATTTTCAAAAATTCGTTCAGCCCGGAACCAAATACATGAGCTTTTGTTGCGTAGTAAATGTTTGTAAATAGCAAAATTTGTGTGTGATATGGTTCTTGAGTTATTTAAGATTTTGCTGCGGTAACGTTTTGGAATTTCCCAGATCTCGAAAACGGCTCAACGCAGTAGATTGAAAAAAATACCAATAAGAAACCTTAATTTGTTTAAATTTGTTTAAACATTAGTTTTTGATTTGGTTGTCGTAAACCAAAACAATTACAATCAAATAAACAGGTGTAAAAAAATACCCATGGTAGACGCTTATAACGTCAATAATATTAAATTTTGTATCTTTACACGATATGAAGAAAAAAACAAAAACGATTAATTTTAGACTGGTCGTACTTTAGCGATGAACGACGCAGTTCCCAAAACATTAAGAAACGTGGCATACTTTAAACAAATTAAAATTATTCATGAACATTCGTTCCTGTTAATTTCAGCTTTCAATCACGGCTGTAATGAAAGTTATATCAAAATTAAGAATAGGTCAGAAATTCTATAGTAAGCCGATCAAATCGAAAAGGTCACGAAAAAGCTGCCGCACCATACTTATGCGCACTTATCTATTCCGTGCTTATGCGTAACCATCATAAATGAATGGGATAATATGGATGTTTTGTTGGTGGTTGCATACAAAAGTTTGCTGGTTAGGTTAGTAAGAATAATAAAATGGTCATGAACTCATGATTCATTATTTTTATTTAAAAATCAGTCTCATACAAATTATATTATATATCTTTGCCTTAGCATTAAGTAAGACAACGCATATAGCTGTTGCATCGCACGCAGCGACGCGCGCTTCTCTGACTAGCATCCAGAACGTTAAAATGTTTAGCGTGGCGTTGCGTTGTGGTATCAAAACAAAACATTTGGTTTGACCAAACAGAAACAACAAACTACATACTATATTTTCGCGTCGGTGTCCCTGCCACCCCGTATATATATTTGTATTGATTTTAAATTACACTATACACTATTTACTAAGATTATTACTTTACTTTTAAAGTTTTATGATCCATTAAATTGTTTAAAACTACCTACTGTTAATTAACATGATTTTTATTTATGAAGTTCTGTAGGTCGTGAAGTCCAAACATTAGGACTTTATTCATACTGTCTACATTTTCTTCGAAATCGTATCAGTGGTTAGCAAAAAGAATGGGACCTCTACGAAGCTCCGTTTAAGAGAACTGCGTGGCCGCGCATTTCTCCACGTTTCAACCGCGCGGCCATGGCTAAACCTTTAGAACTTTCTGAATATTGGATCTACGAATTTGCGACTTTCATTGTTAGTGTTTTACAAATTCCTTCGTAATGTTGACGTAATCACTTTTCTCCTACGACACTATGGCCGAGCAGTGGCAACGGACACCGCTGGGATCGGTGCAATTCATTAATTCAATAAAACTTCCGTTGTTTCATTACCTGACCGAAAATGACAAACAAAAAAAACAATCAACCTTCTTTATCACATTTTAAGTAATTTTAAAATGACCTTATGGTTATTAGAGTCGATATAATAAGCAACTATCAAAAGATAGTCATCTAATTTGACTCTGGGGTAAAACTGATCGAAGCTACAGCGAGCAAACCTACCCCGGAGGGCACGATGTCTCATACCTAATGATGATGACACAATAATATTTTGATTCCAATTTCTCAGTCATCGTTATTGCTCCAAAGCTTCAAGACGTAACAAAATGGACGTGTCCATTAGAAATCAACTAATGGAAGAATATGTAAAGAATTTTACTATCATTTTCCGAATACTAGAAATAACTGGATTTTGTCGGTTTGTGATTAGAAAAGGCAAGATTGTCGAAAGAAAAACAAAGTTGTACAATATTTTCGTTTTAATCTACGCTAACTCCAGTGCAGCTTACCTTTTGTGGTTCTCTAACCGAGAGGAACAGTACCTCAGTATAGTCGAGTATTTAGTAATATTGCATTTTACGATATTTGGAAATTTACTTATCTCTGACATAACTTTTGGTGACCAACACGGTACTGACTTGCTGCTAAGGATTATAGAAATTGACACATTGCTCGGAGCTGAAGAAACTGCCTTTATGCGAGAAATATCAATCAATTTATATAGGGTTATAGTGGCCGCGATAGGGTTCACTCAATTATTTGTAGTGGCTTACATGTACTACGTATTCGATGTTTCCATCGCGATACATATAGTGGGAAGTTTTTACTTCCTTTGGATGTTTTTTGCTTACGATGAATATTGTTTCTTCATTTACCTTCATTCCTTTCTAACCATCAGAAGTCGATTCCTGAATGTAGCATTAATGAAAATAACAAAGATTAAAATGGAATACATTCCGAAACAATGGCTGTTGCACACGTTGTTTTGGAAGGATGAGTATGATGACCGGGTGACTTTCCATACTAGGCCTGATACTAAAGAGTTTTGTGTCGCTCTCAAAATGTGTTTTGATCTATTACGACAGATAGAGGATTGCTACAGTTTTACTGTAAGTTTTCTTATTAAAATATCGCTCACTACAGTAACTGAATAGTAAATAAACAAATAGTAACCTGTTTTACATTTTCAGCTCGTTTTATGTGTACTAACGATTGCAATCGGCTCTTTGGTGGCTGTTCAAACATTTATCATGTATGTTCTAATGTTTGAAGACGTATGTATAACCAACTTATTTATGAAATCATGTTAAGGTATTTTACTTTTTCCAACAAAGGTCTTGTAGTTTACTAACGCATTTTAATTTTCCAGACAATGACATTGAGGGCGACTGCTATGTTAGGCTGGTCATGCTCGAGTTGGTTTCACTTACTAATAATAAGCTTTCAGTCAGATTTGTTCTTCAGACAAATAGAACAAATGAAGCTCATCTGCGCTTACACACAATTAAAGCCGAATACTTCTGGTTAGTACAATATGATTACCGTAGGAATAAGAACGGTCGGTGACCCGAGATAATTATCCACCCTTCCTAGCAATTTACTTACCGAGGTAATAATAATATAATAATAATATCCCTGGACATTTCACACAGCGCCATCTAGTCCCAAGCTAAGCAACCTAATGCTTGTGTTATGGTAACAAGATGGCTGATAAACTACTTATATACATTTTTTTTTTTGTAAATATGTACATACATATTATAGATAGAAAAACACGAAAAATAGAAAAATAAAAATACAACAAAGGTGGATACTTATCTCGAGTCACCGAATATACCAACATGGTAGAAGAAACACCACACGACATACACAACCTATTCATTTTCAATTTTGGGTGACCTGCAATACGTCCGCACCCATCATTAAAAAAAACAATAGATATATAGCGGTACCAATATAAAGAATATTGATAACTCCAAATATTTTTTAAATTATCTACGATTACCCTCGTCTTAGCTACATTATTGAGAAGGATGACCAAATGACTTTTTATAGAAAATTCAAATATTAAGTCTTCAAGGTAATTTAAACCTAATATGTACAGTAATTACTTATCTTGCGACCAAAGTGCGTGCTTTAGTTTAACAGTTTTTGATAATTTAGGCCTGATTTTTCTATAGTCAGTATAATTTTTATCTGAGGAATAAATATTGCGGTTAGACAGCTTTTGTTAAGAAAATACACCTAACTGCCATATTTATTCTTCAGTTCATAACTGACTATTAGTTATCTTAGTATTTATATTTGGAAATTTACATATCTTTGACATAACTTTTGGTGACCAATACGGTACTGACTTGTTGCTAAGGACTATAGAAATTGACGCATTACTCGGAGCTGAAGAAACTGCCTTTATGCATAAAATATCAATCAATTTATATAGGGTTATAGTGGCCGCGATAGGGTTCACTCAATTATTTGTAGTGGCTTACATGTACTACGTATTCGACGTTTCCATCGCGATACATATAGTGGGAAGTTTTTACTTCCTTTGGATATTTTTTGCTTACGATGAATTTTGTTTCTTCATTTACTTATATTCCTTTCTAACCATCAGAAGTCGATTCCTGAATGTAGCTTTAATGAAAATAACAAAGATTAAAATGGAATACATTCCGAAACAATGGCTGTTGCACACGTTGTTTTGGAAGGATGAGTATGATGACCGGGTGACTTTCCATACTAGGCCTGATACTAAAGAGTTTTGTGTCGTTCTCAAAATGTGTTTTGATCTATTACGACAGATAGAGTATTGCTACAGTTTTGCTGTAAGTTTTCTTATTAAAATATCGCTCACTACAGTAACTAAATCTATCTATATCTATACTTATCTATTCTATACTTATAATAAATCTGTAGAAGTGAAAATTCTGTACATTGAAAATATCAAAAAAATAAATGGCAGGGTTACTAGATCGACACCGAACCCAAAAATGTGATTAAAAAAATTTTTGTCTGTCTGTCTATCTGTTTGTTCAGGCATCACGCAAAAACTACCGGTTCGATTACGATGAAACTTGGTATAACTATTCTTTAATATCCTGGGCACCACACTGGGTACTTTTTATGCCGGAAAAGTATCTTCTAAATATATAAAACTCAAAGGTGACTGACTGACTGACTGACATAGTGATCTATCAACGCACAGCCCAAACCACTGGAGGGATCGGGCTGAAATTTGGCACGCAGGTAGATGTTATGACGTAGGCATCCGCTAAGAAAGGATTTTGATCAATTCTACCCCCAAGGGGATAGGGGATGAAACTTTGTATGAAAAATCTTATTCCTTGAGTTAATAAACTTGAAACTTAGCACAAATACTTATCTAAGTAAATTATGAAGATTGTCAGTTTTTTTTCTTCTAAACTACCCCCTAATAAGGAATTGGGGGGTTTCAAAGTTTGTATGGAAGAATTTTAGCGCGCAGTCCGGTTGACTCGAAATTCAGTATTTACACCTAATATTGAAAGTAAAGAATAATGTGTATCAGGGTTTTTTGAAAATCTACCCCTGACGGGCTGAAATGGGGTAGTCAATTTTTCAGGGGAGGATTTTACTGCATGGCTTGATTAACTCGAAAATTAGTATAAATAATCTTTGAGTCAAGTTATGAATACATCCCAAAGGATGTTTTTAAATTCCACCCCTGTGGGGGTGAAAAGCGGGGATACAGTTTATATGAAAAATCTTATTAATTTAGTTAATAAACTTAAAATTTGTCTAAGTAAGTAATAAAGTTTATCATTATAAGTTTTTCAAAGCTACCCCTCAAACGGGGATATAGGGGTGTTAAGTTTATGTCGAAGAAATTGAATGCGCGGTCTGAGTAACTCGAAACTCAGTATTGATACTTTTGACAGAAAATAATTAATAATAAATATGTACAGTTGTCGAAAATTTACCACTGACGGGACAAAAACGGGTAATTCGGTTTTTAAGGGGAGGATTTGAACTTGAAACTGTATGTTACATTTTCACGCCTAAACCACTGAACTTCTGATTTGGCATAGATATAGATGGCATCCTGGGGAAGCACATACTTTTTATCCTGTTAGCACGTTCCCGTGGGATAATTTCCGACATCCACGCGGGCGAAGCCGCGTGCAGAAGCTAGTAGTAAATAAAGAAATAGTAACGTGTTTTACATTTTCAGCTCGTTTTAGGTGTATTAACGGTTGCAATCGGCTCATTGGTGGCAGTTTATCATGTATTGTAGCGAAATAAAAACCAGGTCTTCACTTATACACGTTTAATTTAGTAAAAATAAAAAAATATTGTAAACAAAAACTTAATGAAGGACACAGCATGATTCAGATGATTACGTAATAGCTCTGAGACGACGTCCTGGTGTTAGAGCTCTATAAATTTCACTATTACGCGTCGGTCACGATACGTTTGCAAACGTTCCTATAACTTCCGCAATAAATAAATATTAATAATTAATATAAATGGCTAACAGCGCACCAAGTCAATCTGTTATCAGGTAGCGTGGCATTAACTACGACAAATTAAAAAAAAAAGACTACTAAAAATACATAAATCCGGGCCTAGACTCCAGGCTGTCAGTCAGAAGGCTCGATGGCTGGCTGGTACTTGAAACCACCAGCGTAGGGTTCGAATCCCAACACGAAGCTCGCAGTCGCCAGGTCCCAGGCTAGCGGTAGGGGCGAATTCAAGATTCGCCTACAGTCTTCGGACAAATCTACAGAAAATAATGAAAAATGATAATCCGAGACGCAGGCAGAATCTTTTATAACAAAAGAGATGAAGTAAAGTTAAATTACATACCAAGTCCTGAAAGATGAAACCTGACTCGCAAGTTTTAGATGCTGTAATTTCGGGAGCAGTTCCCTTTGATCCAGTCGCACAACGAACGAACTCGGTCGTTCAAATCTTTATATTGTGGTAAATAATTATATGGTCAAACGGAAAAAATAATATCATAGACTTCCGTCCTGTGCCCAAATAAAACTTCAAATGCAAAAAACTCCGTAAGAGAAAAGACATGACACTTTAAGATTCAAAATTCAAAAAAGCAATATGAGGAAAAAAACTTTCTGGTTACCAATAAGGTATGATTTGAAAAGAAGGTTGTTCGTGATAAAATTATAATGTAGCATTTGCCAATGCTGCAGTATGTTCTAATGTTTGAGGACGTATGTATGTACAACCAACTTATTTATAAAATCATGTAAAGGGATTTTACTTTTTCCAACAAAGGTCTTGTAGTTTACTAACGCATTTTAATTTTCCAGACAATGAAATTGAGGGCGACTGCTATGTTAGGCTGGTCATGCTCGAGTTGGTTTCACTTTCTAATAGCAAGCTTTCAGTCAGATTTGTTCTTCAGACAAATAGAACAAATGAAGCTCATCTGCGCTTACACACAATTAAAGCCGAATACTTCTGGTTAGTACATATGATTAGCGTAGGAATAAGAACGGTCGGTGACCCGAGATAATTATCCACCCTTCCTAACAATTTACTTACAGCGGTGGATACTTATCTCGAGTCACCGAATATACCAACATGGTAGAAGAAACACCACACTACATACACAACCTATTCATTTAAAATTTTGGGTGACCTGCAATACGTGCGCATCCATCATTAAAAACAATGGATATATAGCGGTACCAATATAAAGAATATTGATAACTCCAAATATTTTTTAATTTAGCTCTACGACTACCCTCGTCTTAGCTAAATTATTGAGAAGGATGACCAAATGACTTTTTATAGAAAATTCAAATATTAAATCTTCAAGGTAATTTAAATCTAATATGTAGGTACATCAATTACTTATCCTGCGACAAAAGTGCGTGCTTTAGTTTAACAGTTTTTGTTAATTTAGGCCAGATTTTTCAATAGTCAGTATAATTTTTATCTGAGGAATAAATATTGCGGGTAGACAGCTTTTGTTAAGAAAATACACCAAACTATCATATTTATTCTTCAGTTATGAGTTATCTGACTATTGAAAAATCAGCTTAATTTTGCATAATTTTTCAGCTAAAAACTTCAGATTGACGAAAGATATATTAAACATTTTAGAAGTAAGAGATGCCAATGTTTCCGTTTACGGTATGTTTTCCTTCAACACTGGGCTCGTACTGGCAATTGCAGCTTCTACCTTCGTGTACATTACTGTTCAGCTTCAGCTGGCCTTCCCTAACCTAAAAGAAGTGCACAAAAATGAAAACGTCACTTTAACTACCCCTGAGTTTGATTTTGATCCGGCCAAGGTGAAAGAGTTTTGGTTCTTTTAAAATCATAGATTACTACACTCCATTTATTCTAGCATTAGACAAATAACGGCAAAATATCGACAGATAATGTGTATATTGTTGACATTACTGTACTTTAAATGTAATTTTATTAATGTAAAAAAATGGGAAATAGATTACATTGCTTTGTATTGTTGTGAAATAGCGGGTAATAGCGAATAATAATAACGAAAGGGTATTTGTACGAACGAACCGATATTTGTCTAATGTAGTATAAATTAATAAATGGAGTATAATGTATGTTAATAAAGTAGAAATGTTTGTAGATTATTATTTTTAATAGCAGTTTGTCATTAAAGAATTCGAAAAAACATTATGAATATTTTTTTTTATGTTACCCATCATTTACCTATAGTCTAGAGTCTTCCAGACTAACACACCGACACACTAAAAATGTCTAGGTTTTTCATTCACGAAAATCTACATAGATTTGCGTCATTATATTTATTTTCCAGCAGTTTTCATGAGTACCTACAACTAGAACAACAAAATATTCTGTCCATACAATTTCAAGTTATACGAACGTGTGCAAAATGCTTTTGAAAAGCGTAAAATGTACGGTCGCATAACTAACAAAGCGTCTTTCTTAGTATAAGGATGACTTCACATGTTCGAGAGAAAATGTTATGGTGCTATTATTTATATGGTGCTATTATTTACATACTTGGACACTTATTTTTAAACACGTCCTGGAATCACCCGCTGTGCTAAAACCTTCATACTAACATTTGACATATGTAGAGTAGCATGATAGAATTTGACATAACATACCATCACACCAGTCCCTAATCACCGAAGGTCTTGGCAGACCTGTATAGTGTTCAGTCCCAAGTAAAGTATATTGGAGCTTGTTCTCTTATCCAGGGCACTAATATACAGGGTACAAATTAAATTAACTAGCGAAACTCTGCAGCCAATTAAAAAGTCTGTATCTACCTATATCTACAAAAAATATATACACTGGCCTGCAAAACTAAGTATTACACTTTTAATTTTTTTTTTTTTCTAAACTGTAGAAGTTAGAGATCTAAAATAAAAAAACTTGAGAGGTGTCAAGGGACACCCGGATGGAACGAAGTTCCTTTCGATTAATAAGTGAAGGAATTGTAATTTTTTTTTTTTTTTTTAAGTTATAATAATATTTTTTTAATTATTAACAAATAAAAAAACAAAAAAACTGGCTTGCTTTCTATAAGAGAGAGACAGACAGACAGTTATAGCAAATTTTATCAGCTTTCTTTGAAACTAGTAAAATAAACATTAGTAATATTTTTAACTTAAAAAAAAGATAAAACAATAAAAATAGCCATTTTTACCTTTCTTTTTTTTTGGTGGTAAATCATCAAATGTCTTCTCCCGCTCTGGGCTGAGCGGACTGAGAGGGCGTGTCAGACTTTTACTGACTAGAACCCACCCGTATTCCTTTAGATGCCTGTGCCAGGGGCCACGGTATCTCTTTCGAACAACCCGCGGCCCTGGCAGGCATCGGCCCTAGCGACCCCGTCAGTTCGTGCTGACATCTCTTTGAGGCGCGCGTGGAACGCAACGCGCCATCGACCTGGGCTTGGTCCTTACCGGGCGGCGAGCTGCCCATAGCTCGCCGCCCGCAAGCCCGCGCCTACGGGTGGCCGGGCCCGTCCAGGGCGTCTCCTGCGGCGACTAGGGGCGTGAGGGCGCTGCCTCTCCCTCACGCGCTCCGCCTCCTCCTTCGCGAGCATTACTGCTTCGCAGAAGGAGGTGACGGCCTCCCATGCGCTCTCGCTCCGTGCCATGACCTTGATCAGGGCCGGACGCGAAAGATCGCCGCCGCCGATCGCCGCCGCCGATCGCCGCCACGAGGACGCGGCGGAGCTCCGCCCAAGCCGGGCAGACCTCCACCGTATGCTCCACTGTGTCCTCCGGGCGATCCACACAGTGGTGACACCCTGGCGTTTCCTCCTGCTTTTTCCTGAACAGGAACCTCTCGAAACAACCATGTCCGGTGAGGACCAGTGTCTGGCGGAAGGTGAGGGCACCGTGGCGCCTCTCTAGCCACTCCTCAGAGGGGACTTGTCGCCGCAATTGTGACGTGTCCAACAATCAACTATCTTAAATTTAAAAATTACCTTATGGTTATTTGAGTCGATTTAATAAGCAACTATCACAAGATAGTCATCTAATTCGACTCTGCGGTAAAACTTATCGAAGCTGATGTTACCCCGGAGGGTACGATATGTCTCATAATGATGATGACACAATAATCTTTTGATTCCAATTTCTCAATCATCGTTATTGCTCCAAAGCTTCAAGACGTAACAAAATGGACGTGTCCATTAGAAATCAACTTATGGAAGAATATGTAAAGAATTTTACTATCATTTTCCGAATACTAGAAATAACTGGATTTTGTCGGTTTGTGATTAGAATAGGCAAGATTGTCGAAAGAAAAACAAAGTTGTACAACATTTTCGTTTTAATCTACGCTAACGCCAGTGCAGCTTACCTTTTGTGGTTCTCTAACCGAGAGTACCTCAGTATAGTCGAGTATATAGTAATATTGCATTTTACGATATTTGGAAATTTACTTATCTTTGACATAACTTTTGGTGACCAATACGGTACTGACTTGTTGCTAAGGACTATAGAAATTGACGCATTGCTCGGAGCTGAAGAAACTGCCTTTATACGTAAAATATCAATCAATTTATATAGGGGTACAGTGGCCGCGATAGGGTTCACTCAATTATTTGTAGTGGCTTACATGTACTACGTATTCGACGTTTCCATCGCGATACATATAGTGGGAAGTTTTTACTTCCTTTGGATATTTTTTGCTTACGATGAATTTTGTTTCTTCATTTACTTATATTCCTTTCTAACCATCAGAAGTCGATTCCTGAATGTAGCATTAATGAAAATAACAAAGATTAAAATGGAATACATTCCGAAACAATGGCTGTTGCACACGTTGTTTTGGAAGGATGAGTATGATGACCGGGTGACTTTCCATACTAGGCCTGATACTAAAGAGTTTTGTGTCGTTCTCAAAATGTGTTTTGATCTATTACGACAGATAGAGGATTGCTACAGTTTTGCTGTAAGTTTTCTTATTAAAATATCGCTCACTACAGTAACTAAATAGTAAATAAATAAATAGTAACGTGTTTTACATTTTCAGCTCATTTTAGGTGTACTAACGATTGCAATCGGCTCTTTGGTGGCAGTTCAAACATTTATCATGTATGTTCTAATGTTTGAGGACGTATGTATAACCAACTTATTTATGAAATCTTGCTAAGGTATTTTACTTTTTCCAACAAAGGTCTTGTAGTTTACTAACGCATTTTAATTTTCCAGACAATGACATTGAGGGCGACTGCTATGTTAGGCTGGTCATGCTCGAGTTGGTTTCACTTTCTAATAGCAAGCTTTCAGTCAGATTTGTTCTTCAGACAAATAGAACAAATGAAGCTCATCTGCGCTTACATACAATTAAAACCGAATACTTCTGGTTAGTACATGTGATTAGCGTAGGAATAAGAACAGTCGGTGACCCGAGATAATTATCCACCCTTCCTAGCAATTTACTTACAGAGGAGGATACTTATCTCGAGTCACCGAATATACCAACATGGTAGAAGAAACACCACATTACATACACAACCTATTCATTTAAAATTTTGGGTGACCTGCAATACGTCCGCACCCATCATTAAAAAACAATGGATATATAGCTGTACCAATATAAATAATATTGATAATTCCAAATATTTTTTAATTTAGCTACGACTACCCTCGTCTTAGCTAAATTATTGAGAAGGTTGACCAAAGGACTTTTTATAGAAAATTCAAATATTAAATCTTCAAGGTAATTTAAATCTAATATGTAGGTACATTAATTACTTATCTTGCGACAAAAGTGCGTGCTTTAGTTTAACAGTTTTTTTAATTTAGGCCAGATTTTTCAATAGTCAGTATAATTTTTATCTGAGAAATAAATATTGCGGGTAGACAGCTTTTATTAAGAAAATACACCAAACTGTCATTTTTATTCTTCAGTTATGAGTTATCTGACTATTAAAAAATCAGCTTAATTTTGCATAATTTTTCAGCTAAAAACTTCAGATTGACGAAAGATATATTAAACATTTTAGAAGTAAGAGATGCCAATGTTTCCTTATACGGTATGTTTTCCTTCAACACTGGGCTCGTACTGGCAATTGCAGCTTCTACCTTCGTGTACATTACTGTTCAGCTTCAGCTGGCCTTCCCTAACCTAAAAGAAGTGCACAAAAATGAAAACGTCACTTTAACTACCCCTGAGTTTGATTTTGATCCGGCCAAGGTGAAAGAGTTTTGGTTCTTTTAAAATCATAAATTACTATACTCCATTTATTCTAGCATTAGACAAATAACGGCAAAATATCGACAGTTATTGTGTATATTGTTGACATTACTGCACTCTAAATGTTATTTTATTAATGTAAATAAAATGGGAAATAGATTACATTGCTTTGTATTGTTGTGAAATAGCGGGTTTATTATACGTTTAAATCGAAATAACGAAAGGGTATTTGTACGAACGAACCGATATTTGTCTAATGTAGCATAATTAATAAATGGAGTATAATGTATGTTAGTAAAGTAGATTATTTGTAGATGTTTGTAGATTATTATTTTAATAGCAGTTTGTCATTAAAAAATTCGAAAAAAACTTATGAATATTTTTTTTCATGCTACCCATCATTTACCTATAGTCTAGAGCAGGGGTTCCCAACCTTTTCTTGGTCAGGGACCACTTTTATATTATTCTTGTTAGCAGGGACCACTATGTAGGTATAATAAAAATAAACTGTAATAATCCAACTGAAACTTTCATTAAAAACTTAATAGGAATTACATACGGCGAAATTTAAAATCGTTCGCGGACCACATTTTGGCTTCTGCGGACCACTGGTGGTCCACGGACCACTGGTTGGGAACCACTGGTCTAGAGAGACTAACACACTGACACACAAAAAATGTCTAGGTTTTTCATTCACGAAAATCTACATAGATTTGCGTCATTATGTTTATTTTCCAACAGTTTACATGAGTACGAGTATAACTAGAACAACAAAATATTCTGTCCATACAATTTCAAGTTATACGGACGTGTGCAAAATACTTTTGAAAAGCGTAAAATTTACGGTCGCATAACTAACAAAGCGTCTTTCTTAGTATAAAGATGACTTCACATGTTCGAGAGAAAATGTTATGGTGCTATTATTTATATGGTGCTATTATTTACATACTTGGACACTTATTTTTAAACACGTCCTGGAATCACCCGTTGTGCTAAAACCTACATACTAACATTTGACATATGTAGAGTAGCATGATAGAATTTGACATAACATACCATCACACCAGTCCCTATTCACCGAAGGTCTTGGCAGACCTGTATAGTGTTCAGTCCCAAGTAAAGTATAGTGGAGCTTGTTGTCTTATCCAGGGCACTAATATACAGGGTACAAATTAAATTAACTAGCGAAACTCTGCAGCCAATTAAAAAGTCTGTATCTACCTATATCTACAAAAAATATATACACTGGCCTGCAAAACTAAGTTTACACTTTTAATTTTTTTTTTTTTTTTTTCTAAACTGTAGAAGTTAGAGATCTAAAATAAAAAAACTTGAGAGGAGTCAAGGGACACCCGGATGGAACGAAGTTCCTTTCGATTAATAAGTGAAGGAATTGTAATTTTTTTTTTTAAGTTATAATAATATTTTTTTAATTATTAACAAATAAAATACACAAAAAAACTAGCTTGCTTTCTATAAGAGAGAGAGAGAGAGAGAGACAGACAGAGAAACACGCGCACGCCGCACGGCTTATGTTACAACTATAGCAAAAAGTGTTGTTACAACTTTTGGTCTTAATTTTTTCCGTCTAGCCCCCTTTCGCAACGCGCGATAAGGAACTTCGTTCCAAAAACGTTTTATAGCAAATTTTATCAGCTTTCTTTGAAACTAGTAAAATAAACATCAGTAATATTTTTAACTTAAAAAGATAAAACAATAAAAATAGCCATTTTTACCTTTCTTTTTTTGGTGGTAAATCATCAAATGTCTTCTCCCGCTCTGGGCTGAGCGGACTGAGAGGGCGTGTCAGACTTTTACTGACTAGAACCCACCCGTATTCCTTTAGATGCCTGTGCCAGTGGCCACGGTATCTCTTTCGAACAACCCGCGGCCCTGGCAGGCATCGGCCCTAGCGACCCCGTCAGTTCGTGCTGACATCTCTTTGCAACGCGCCATCGACCTGGGCTTGGTCCTTACCGGGCGGCGAGCTGCCCATAGCTCGCCGCCCGCAAGCCCGCGCCTACGGTGGCCGGGCCCGTCCAGGGCGTCTCCTGCGGCGACTAGGGGCGTGAGGGCGCTGCCTCTCCCTCACGCGCTCCGCCTCCTCCTTCGCGAGCATTACTGCTTCGCAGAAGGAGGTGACGGCCTCCCATGCGCTCTCGCTCCGTGCCATGACCTTGATCAGGGCCGGACGCGAGAGATCGCCGCCGCCGATCGCCGCCACGAGGACGCGGCGGAGCTCCGCCCAAGCCGGGCAGACCTCCACCTTATGCTCCACTGTGTCCTCCGGGCGATCCACACAGTGGTGACACCCTGGCGTTTCCTCCTGCTTTTTCCTGAACAGGAACCTCCCGAAACAACCATGTCCGGTGAGGACCAGTGTCAGGCGGAAGGTGAGGGCACCGTGGCGCCTCTCTAGCCACTCCTCAGAGGGGACTTGTCGCCGCAATTGTGACGTGTCCAACAATCAACTATCTTAAATTTAAAAATTACCTTATGGTTATTTGAGTCGATTTAATAAGCAACTATCACAAGATAGTCATCTAATTCGACTCTGGGGTAAAACTTATCGAAGCTGATGTTACCCCGGAGGGTACGATATGTCTCATAATGATGATGACACAATAATCTTTTGATTCCAATTTCTCAGTCATCGTTATTGCTCCAAAGCTTCAAGACGTAACAAAATGGACGTGTCCATTAGAAATCAACTAATGGAAGAATATGTAAAGAATTTTACTATCATTTTCCGAATACTAGAAATAACTGGATTTTGTCGGTTTGTGATTAGAAAAGGCAAGATTGTCGAAAGAAAAACAAAGTTGTACAACATTTTCGTTTTAATCTACGCTAACGCCAGTGCAGCTTACCTTTTGTGGTTCTCTAACCGAGAGGAACAGTATCTCAGTACAGTGGAGTATATAGTAATATTGCATTTTACGATATTTACAAATTTACTTATCTTTGACATAACTTTTGGTGACCAATACGGTACTGACTTGTTGCTAAGGATTATAGAAATTGACACATTGCTCGGAGCTGAAGAAACTGCCTTTATGCGAAAAATATCAATCAATTTATATAGGGGTACAGTGGCCGCGATAGGGTTCACTCAATTATTTGTAGTGGCTTACATGTACTACGTATTCGACGTTTCCATCGCGATACATATAGTGGGAAGTTTTTACTTCCTTTGGATGTTTTTTGCTTACGATGAATTTTGCTTCTTCATTTACTTATATTCCTTTCTAACCATCAGAAGTCGATTCCTGAATGTAGCTTTAATGAAAATAACAAAGATTAAAATGGAATACATTCCGAAACCATGGCTGTTGCACACGTTGTTTTGGAAGGATGAGTATGATGACCGGGTGACTTTCCATACTAGGCCTGATACTAAAGAGTTTTGTGTCGTTCTCAAAATGTGTTTTGATCTATTACGACAGATAGAAGATTGCTACAGTTTTGCTGTAAGTTTTCTTATTAAAATATCGCTCACTACAGTAACTAAATAGTAAATAAATAAATAGTAACGTGTTTTACATTTTCAGCTCGTTTTAGGTGTACTAACGATTGCAATCGGCTCTTTGGTGGCAGTTCAAACATTTATCATGTATGTTCTAATGTTTGAGGACGTATGTATAACCAACTTATTTATGAAACCATGTTAAGGTATTTTAATTTTTCCAACAAAAGTCTTGTAGTTTACTAACGCATTTTAATTTTCCAGACAATGACATTGAGGGCGACTGCTATGTTAGGCTGGTCATGCTCGAGTTGGTTTCACTTTCTAATAGCAAGCTTTCAGTCAGATTTGTTCTTCAGACAAATAAAACAAATGAAGCTCATCTGCGCTTACACACAATTAAAGCCGAATACTTCTGGTTAGTACATATGATTAGCATAGGAATAAGAACGGTCGGTGACCCGAGATAATTATCCACCCTTCCTAGCAATTTACTTACAGAGGTGGATACTTATCTCGAGTCACCGAATATACCAACATGGTAGAAGAAACACCACACTACATACACAACCTATTCATTTAAAATTTTGGCTGACCTGCAATACGTCCGCACACATCATTAAAAAACAATGGATATATAGCGGTACCAATATAAAGAATATTGATAACTCCAAATATTTTTTAATTTAGCTCTACGACTAACCTCGTCTTAGCTAAATTATTGAGAAGGTTGACCAAAGGACTTTTTATAGAAAATTCAAATATTAAATCTTCAAGGTAATTTAAATCTAATATGTAGGTACATTAATTACTCATCTTGCGACAAAAGTGCGTGCTTTAGTTAAACAGTTTTTGTTAATTTAGGCCAGATTTTTCAATAGTCAGTATATTTTTTATCTGGGGAATAAATATTGCGGGTAGACAGTTTTTGTTAAGAAAATACTCCAACTATCATATTTATTCTTCAGTTATGAGTTATCTGACTATTGAAAAATCAGCTTAATTTTGCATAATTTTTCAGCTAAAAACTTCAGATTGACGAAAGATATATTAAACATTTTAGAAGTAAGAGATGCCTATGTTTCCTTATACGATATGTTTTCGTTCAACACTGGGCTCGTACTGGCAATTGCAGCGTCTACCTTCGTGTACATTACTGTTCAGCTTCAGCTGGCCTTCCCTAACTTAAAAGAAGTGCACAAAAATGAAAACGTCACTTTAACTACCCCTGAGTTTGATTTTGACCCGGCCAAGGTGAAAGAGTTTTGGTTCTTTTAAAATCATAGATTACTATACTCCATTTATTCTAGCATTAGACAAATAACGGCAAAATATCGACAGTTATGGTGTATATTGTTGACATTACTGCACTTTAAATGTTATTTTATTAATGTAAAAAAAATGGGAAATAGATTACATTGCTTTGTATTGTTGTGAAATAGCGGGTTTATTATACGTTTAAATCGAAATAACGAAAGGGTATTTGAACGTACAAATCGATATTTGTCTAATGTAGTATAAATTAATAAATGGAGTATAGGTAATGTATGTTAGTAAAGTAGGAATGTTTGTAGATTATTATTTTTAATAGCAGTTTGTCATTAAAGAATTCGAAATTTTTTTATGAATATTTTTTTTTCATGTTATCCGTCATTTTAGTCCAGTCATTTAAGCTTAAATTAGGTAAGAATCTCGGAATTCGAGATACCCAGGTGTAAGTCTGTAAATACTTATATATTGACACTCTAAAAGTTGTCTCAAAACCTACATATGGTAGGGTGCACGCAACTATTAAATTTCAAGGTCAAAGGTCACAAAAGTCGGTTTTTTGCGCTTTTTTTGTAAATATCTCATTTCCTATGGGTTTTTTGCTATTTGTATTTATCATCAATATTGTAGAATACAAAATTCTCTACAAAAAAATTTTTCATACGGTAAACCGTTTTCGAGATAGAGGGCGGAGAGCGCGCGGTCACAGCATCACTTCAGGTCAACCGGTGCCTCCGGTCGAAAACGCGCGTAATCTTGAAGAATATCTTCAATATGAATTGAGTCCGTATCCAACAGCTCTATTTGCTAATGATGGCATGAGAAAAACAACAAAATCGTCATTGTATGACAACATGAGCCCAATTGATTTTGTTCTCAATGAAAATAATGTGACGTTCATTATTGATGGCGGATTTCTTCTTCATCATGTTGTATGGAGTAGAGAAGATACTTTTTCTATTATTTTTGGTAAATACATGAATTATTTACAAAGGCATTACAGTTCCGAATTATTTACAAAGGCATTACAGTTCCAAAATAATTGTTGTATTTGACGGATTCAGACTACAGTAAGAACGTAAAAGCTATGGAGCAGCAGAGAAGAACTGCTGCACTTTAAAAAACGTATGAAGTCTGTTTCGATGAAACAATGGTTGTACCAGTTACTCAATAAAAATTCTTATCAAATCGAAATAACAAAGATGTGCTCATTAATATGTTAATTGAAAAATTACAAGCTGCAAATATTACTACTAAACAAGCCAGAGATGATGCGGATGTTCTTATTGTTGAAACTGCAATTGAAGAATCAAAGTCTGAAAAAACTGCTGTTATAATAGGACAAGATATTGATTTACTTGTCATTTTAATTGGGCGTACAGTCTTACGAACAAGAAATTTTCTTTAAAAAAGTTGGGAAAGGAAATGTAAAAACGGAGATATACTCGACTAAAAGTTTTGATAATTATCCTCATTCCAAAACACATATTTTATTTCTGCACGCATTAAGTGGCCGTGACACAACTTCTGCTCTTTTTAAAAAGGGAAAAAAATCATTTTTAAAAGTTTTTGAGAAACTGACAAATTTGGATGAACTAGCTGCAGCATTTGAGGAAGCAAATTGTTTGGCCCAGAGATTATTAGAGAGTGGAACTCAAACCTTATTGGCAGTCTATTATGCTCCGAAATCTATGAAAAGTCTCGATCATCTTCGTTATATGCATTACGTCAAGTCTAGAAAACTTAATAAACCTGTGCAGCTTTCAAATATTCCACCAACAAGTGCAGCTGCTCATCAACATTTCAAACGTGTATATTATCAAGTTCAAACTTGGTTAGGGCATGATTTGGAACCCCAGGTATGGGGTTGGGCAATGCGAAACGATTCTGGAGCCTATCATGACAATTTTACCACCTGCTCCAGAAGATTTGCTAAATAAAATTTTCTGCAACTGCAAGAGTGGTTGTGGTTTGCGATGCGGATGCAGGAAAGCGGGCTTGCAATGCTCTTTAGCTTGTGGCCAATGTAATCGGCAAGCTTGTCTCAATGCTCTACCATATCAGAGCGACATTAACGAAGATGGAACCTTTGACCCCGAAATCATGGAAGAACTTGAGACAAATGTCGTTGAAGACGATAATGAAGACCAGTTTGAAATTTACCAGCAGCCGGAAGACGACGATGAAGAGGAAGAAGATGATTAAAATTATAAATTGTAGTTTTTGTACCCTTTATTCCATTTTTTTACTTTAAATAAAATAAATGTATTGAATGATATTTTTTAATAAAAAGATTAATTTATAATTTATTTGTTTTTTTTTCATCAAATAAGAAGTTGTTAATATTAATTAGGTTAAAATTCAAATATAATTCCTATATTTTCATTAACAATTCTGCAATTACATGGGCAGGTAAGTGTTGTTAAATAAATTAATACTGAATAAAAAGTGGATAGGTAAGGAAAAAAATGATAAAATGTAATATAATAGTTAATAAAAATTGTCAAATATTTATAATCATTGATTTATCGATAGTTCTTCAACTATATATGATGCGTTTTCGACCGGAGGCACCGGTTGACCTGAAGTGATGCTGTGACCGCGCGCTCTTCGCCCTCTATCTCGAAAACGGTTCACTGTATGAAAATTTTTTTTAAACAAAATTTGTAGAGAATTTTGTATTCTACAATATTGATAATACACATAGCAAAAAACCCATAGGAAATGAGATATTTACAAAAAAAGCGCAAAAAACCGATTTTTGTGACCTTTGACCTTGAAATTAAATAGTTGCTTACACCCTACCATATGTAGGTTTTGAGACAACTTTTAGGGTGTCAATATACAAGTATTTACAGACTTACAGCTGGGTATCTCGAATTCCGAGGTGAACTTACTATAATGACTGGACTATTTACCTATAGTCTAGAGTCTAGATTAACACACCGACACACTAAAAATGTCTATGTGTTTTTCATTCAAATCTACATAGATTTGCGTCATTATATTTATTTTCCAACAGTTTCCATGAGTACCTACAACTAGAACAACAAAATATTCTGTCCATACAATTTCAAGTTATACGGACGTGTGCAAAATGCTTTTGAAAAGCGTAAAATTTAAGGTCGCATAACTAACAAGGCGTCTTTCTTAGTATAAGGATGACTTCACATGTTAGAGAGAAAATGTTATGGTGCTATTATTTATATGGTGCTATTATTTATATGGTGCTATTATTTACACACTTGGACACTTATTTTTAAACACGTCCTGGAATCACCCGCTGTGCTAAAACCTTCATACTAACATTTGACATAGAGCAGCATGATAGAATTTGACATAACATACCATCACACCAGTCCCTATTCACCGAAGGTCAGTATAGTGTTCAGTCCCAAGTAAATTATAGTGGAGCTTGTTGTCTTATCCAGGGCACAAATATACAGGGTACAAATTAAATTAACTAGCGAAACTCTGCAGTCATGATGGGTTTATACATTTATAATATACATTTCATATACATTTTAAACGATTCTCACTTGGTTTATACAGGTGTGCAAAATAGTGTGTTTGCTGAATTATTCTAAAATATTTTACTTACCTAATTATAAAGTCTGTACCTACCTATATCTACAAAAAAGATATATATCAGGAATGTCATAAGTGTTCCAGTTTGATTTGCTTCTGGCGAATATAGGTACTGATGACGATTTCCTAAATGTTCAGATCCTAATAACCCCATAGATTCTCTAATACTACGTGAACTCAGCCTTACCTACGTTTTATAAATATATACGTAATCCTTCAACGGCTCGAATTGAGATGGAAAAACACAAAAGACTGTAAGTGATCCCTTAACAAAAGTTAGTAACGCGGACGTAATGAGTGACAAACAATTTAACACCAGAGTACATATTACTCTGACAATTGTTCAAATTGGCGTATATTTCTGTTTGAACAATTGTTTATTGTATTTCTTCGGCACACAGATTTTGTATATAACACGCATAGTGCTGCGAACAGATTAGTACAAAATTGGACGCTAAAGTTGGATCAACAGTTATAGTGAAAAAATTATTAAACAAAGATGAAGAGCACTATAGTTTGTCTAGTAATTGCTGCAGTGTTTGTATACGTGGTAAGTTACTATTTTATTATAATAAGCAAATAACGTCCAATTATATTATTGTTAAAATTATAATGTTCAATGAATTTTCTCAATCTTTAGAGCGCTATGCCAGCCGACGGCGATGCGAGTGCCGCGGCAGCCGAAGCAGCCCCGGCAGCCCCAGCAGCCCCGCCGGCCCCGGCTGCTGCAGCTGCACCCGAAAGTAATTCAACACATTATTAACCAAGTTTCAAAAAAGGAGATTTTTTATTTTTTTGATTGAGATATAGTAAGCGAGTTATCCAAGGAAAAAAATTAATTGAACCCTGAATGTATTTTTCCCATGCCTAAAGATTAATGAATCTAATAATGCTGTTTGCAGTATTTTACTGTCGCTCAATGTGGGGATTATGCGTGTTCTTGTCCTAGACAAAACATCTAGTTGTTAATTCTTTGGGTTTACTTAACCATTTAAAATTCATAACACATCAGTTTTAGGAACGGGACAAAGAAACGCGTTTAGGAATTTAAATGCATTCCCTTCATTTGAAATAAGTAGCTATCTAATATTCCGTAACTGAACCTATGGTTGTTGTATCGAGCCATAGGAACATTTGAAAATTTAATTAGGTAGGTAGGTATGTTGGTACACACGGCTACACGTCAAGCTATGTGTGTGTGTGTGTCGCCTCACTTTGTATGATATTTTCTCTCAATGAACGGTCAGCTAATACTGGTTTTGCATAGATGTGTAGCCGTGTGTACCTACCCAGTTATCATTGGTTGGTGGCAAAATCGTCTGCAGACTATAAGGCCCTGGGTTTGGTTAGTCGTAGTCCGAAACTTGCACCCGATAATAGACGATAGCTTTCTTGTTTTTTTTATAGGACTGAATATCGTACCTAAGGCGCCTTCCTCACTTACCGGCCCATCGTGCTACTCGACGAGGTGGGCAAACTCTTTGAAAGAGTCATTGCAGATCGCCTTGTCGGGCAGCTGGTGTGGGTGGGGCCGGATTTGGCGGCAAGCCAGTTGTTGGTTTCCGCAGGGGGCACTCTGCGGTGGACGCCATCATGCGCGTGCGAGCCCTCACGACGGGGAATGCTGTGGCCCGGGGTGGGGTTGTCTTGGCGGTGTCTCTAGACATCGCCAATGCCTTCAATACCATGCCCTGAAGTTGCATCAGGGAGGCACTCCGGCATCACCGGATGCCGACCTACCTCTGTCGCATTGTCGAGGCTTATTTGACGGACAGGGCCGTCATCTACCCCGGTCACCGGGGAGAGTGGAACCGGTGAGAGATGTCATGCGGTGTCAAACAGGGATCGGTCCTGGGGCCGCATCTGTGGGATATCGGGTTTGACTGGGTGCTGCGCGCCGACCTCCCTAGCGGCGTCAGCGTGGTTTGCTACGCTGACGACAAGCTGGTCCTGGCGCAGGGGAGCTTGCACCAGGCGGCGGCCGAAGCAGCGACACGCGGGGTTGCGACAATCGTCGAGAGGATCTGGCAATTGGGACTTGAGGTGGCCTTGCAAAGTCTGAGGCTATGTGTTTTCATGGTCCTTGGGACGCGCCACCGTCGGGTTCACAAATAACGGCAGGAGGGGTTCACATCGGCGTCGAGCTGACGATGAAGTACCTGGGACTCGTCCTCGACAGCCGGTGGAACTTTGTGGAGCACTTCCGACGTTTGGCTCCCAGACTGGAGCGGGCTGGGGCTGCCTTGAGGCGGCTCCTGCCCAATCTAGGGGGACCAAACGCCTCCTGCCGGAGGCTCTATGCGGGGGTCGTGCGATCCATGGACCTTTACGGGGCACCGGTATGGGCGCGTTCCCTGAGGCAGCGACCAGCCCGCCGGTTGAACGCGTCCCAAAGGGCCATGGTCCGGCTGTCCGGCTAGTCCAAGGCTACCGCACGGTCTCCGCTGAGGCGGCGAGCCTCCTTGCCGGATTGCCGCCATGGGATCTGGAGGCCAAAGTCCTCGCCCACATATGGAAGTGGCGAGAAGAGGCAAAACGCCGAGGCGTAACTCCGCTGCCGCGAGAAATCACGGTACAGCGGATAGGGCTCCTGCGGGATCTCATAGCGGCATGGAGAGTGCGATTGTCGCAACCCAGTGCTGGGCACGCCACAATTGCGGCAATAAGTATTTCTTTGAGGAGTGGCTAGAGAGGCGCCACGGCGCCCTCATCTTGCGCCTAACGCAGGTCGTCACCTGACACGGTTGTTTCGTGAGGTTCCTGTTCTGGATAAGGCGGGGGGAAACGCCAGGGTGTCACCACTGTGTGGATCGCTTGGAGGACACGGTGGAGCATACGGTGGAGGTCTGCCCGGCTTGGGCGGGGCACCGCCGTGTCGTGGCGGCGATCTCTCGCATTCGGCCCTGGTCCAGGCCATGGTACGGAGCGAGAGTGCATGGGAGGCCGTTACCTCCTTCTGCGAAGCAGTAATGCTCGCAAAGGAGGAGGCGGAGCGCGTGAGGGAGAGGCAATCTCTGCGCCCTCACGCCCCTAGTCGTCGCAGGAGACGCCCTGGACGGGAGTCAACAGCCGACTCCCGGCCACCGTAGGCGCGGGCTTGCGGGCGGCGAGCAATGGGCAGCTCGCCGCCCGGTAAGGACCAGGCCCGGGTCGACGGCGCGTTGTGTTCCACGCGCCTCAAAGAGATGTCAGCACGAACTGACGGGGTCCGCTAGGGCCGATGCCTGCCAGGGCCGCGGGTTGTTCGAAAGAGATACCGTGGCCCCTGGCACAGGCAACTGAAGGAACACGGTTGGGTTTTAGTCAGTAAAAGTCTGACATGCCCTTCCGCTCAGCCCAGAGCGGGAGAGGTCATTTGACGATTTCCCACCCAACAAAAAAAAAAAAGGCGCCTTCCTCACCGAATCGGCGCGTTTTCGTTTCGTTTTCGTATCTGTACCGAATCTGTACAGATTCTTTACCGAGTGCATATAATTAAGGCTTACAGAGGAGGTTACAGCTCAGTACCTAGGTGTAGAAGGCAGAACTCTGTTTACCCCGAAGTGACTTCTTGATTATTTTTTTTTTCTTTACAGCTCCACCAGCCCCCGCTACTGAACCACCAGCAGAAGGTAAGTGAATTAAATTCTGTTTTATATATCTATAAAAAAAACATGGGTATTCTAATAAACGTCGTCTAAGCGTATTCGGCTAGCCTCTTCTGACCTCGCTGTTATATGAAAGACGGCGATCCAAAACGAAATTTTTGGCATCGAGCATAAGTATGCGTTAATATTTAATCGGAGTTTTAGCCTCTGTATGTCTTAAATAATGCTTTTGGAATGAGTCGTTTTTGAGCTAAAATATCTTAAGATAGAGGAATTAGTTTACTGCTTCAAAATTTAAACTTGCTACTACACCATTAGATATATAACAAAGGTTGCATATTAGAAAATCAAAACTTTCCTGAGCAAATTTCAAAAGAACAACGTATAAATCAACAAAGTTTAAAATAACGATGGTCATTTGATTAAAAGTTCAGCTGACCAAAGTCTGGAATATCAATGTTTAAATTATTTATTACACTATTGACCAAATCGATGAAATCCCAAAGAGCGGCGACGTAGTTCCCGCGATTAATATGTTTCTGGCACTCGCCGGCCGCTGCCGCGGCACCGCTCGCTGCGCTCGCTCGGCTCGTGCGTTGTGTGGTCACAGTTCTAACCTAGCTGTTTCGATGTAAAAACTTTTGATCAGTCGTTCATTTGATGTCACATACATTGGGATTTTAAAATTTTTCTAAATAAACATTTGGTCATTTAAATTTTGTTATTTCGTTTATTGTTCTTTTGAAATTTGCTCGAAAAAGTTTTGATTTTCTAATATGCAACCAATACGATACGACACAACAATAATAACAAAACGACACAACAACAATATCAAAATTCGTACATTTTCAGAGGCGGTCCCTGAAAAACCTGCGACAACCCCCTGTAAGTATGTAAAATATATATATAAAAAACAGCTGTAAAAAATACCCATGGTAGACGCTTATAACGTCAAAAATATTAAATTATGTATCTTTACACGATATGAAGAAAAAAGCTTTGATTAATTTTAGACTGGTCGTACTTTAGTGATGGAATAGGCAGTTCCCAAAACATTAAGAAACGTGGCATACTTTAAACAAATTAAAATGATTCATGAACATTCATTCCTGTTAATTTCAGCGTTCAATTACGGCTAATATAAAAAGTAGGTAATTTAGAAATATTGCAACATGTTCCTACGGATATCGCCTTCTGCCAAGTAGTTCTACAAGCTAGAACTCAAGGAATATTTTTATAGCAAGAAAGTAAAACTGCTTTCAAAAATGTTAACGCCGAGCGTCCAGACCGGGCATCGAACGCCAATGCAAAAAAGTACAGTGTTATTATATTTGAAGCTAATCTTATCTTGAAATCTAACAATAACTGTAATATAATAGCATCCTGTATTGTGCTATCTCTGGCCATGTTGGCTCGGCAAATGATATGAGATCGCCACACCACCTTTGCCTTGGAGTTTGGAAGAAAAAAGGGGAGGCTTTTGCCCAGAAGTGAGCCACAAAATAGGCTAACAAAAAAAAATTGTTCCATATTTTTTTTAACCCGTAGTCTGTTAGGCAAGCTTATTAAGTTCTGTAACAATATATACAAAAAAGTAATTGTGTCTCTAATAGTGACAGTTGAGCTCATAACTACTCAAAAGAACAAAAATAAGGAATTCTAGAATTAGTATTATCATTTAGTTGTAGCAGGTATTAGTTGTCTATATTTATATGAATTTTTTATTTTTCAGTAAACCCCTTTGTCGGTCTCACGCAGCTTGTCGAAAAGGGCATGCAAGACATGGTGAAAGTTTTTGGCAGTAAGGCTTTTCGTTTTTAGTTTGAAAACCTAGCACCATTCAAAAGATTTTATTTATGGTTTAAATTGTATGGAAAACGATTTCATTGGAAACTGTTATATGCCACTGTCAGGCAATCAACTAAATACTCCATCAGGCCGGCTTAAGAATATGAGCACAAAATAAATAACTTATTTTTTTTAAACTTATGTAACAATATTCAATTTTCAACGGAGATTTAATCTAATATCGCGAAATATTCACCAAAAATGTAAAGAAATATGAGTTTATGGAAAAATAACTTTAATTCCTAAACAATAAAGTTCAGTTTACGTTACAACTTCAAACATTTTTATAACTTTTTCAATAGTGCTAGTCACACTGAAATCAACTTAATTACCATTAAGTTGATTTCAGTTTAGTTGGTATTTGTTTAACTTGAAATAGCGTCAATTTGAATCATAAATAAAATTTGAAAATAGATGATAATTTTCAACTGCTTACATAACGTGGCACAGATAGAAGAATACCTACACACCTATGAAGAATATGACCAGTTCCCCGCAATGCATTACTGATATGTATTTAAAAAAGTAGCTTTTAAAAGTATCTCCATCTTTTACAGCTCTCACCGGTTAGGAAGACCCTTTAGGCAGCAACCATGGAGCAAAAAATGATTTCTACTAATCGTCATTTAAATGATGCAGTTTATGGACCGATTCGATAATTAATATTGAGTTGAAACTACGTATTGAAGGTTTAATAAATAAATATGTACTAATATTTGTAGATATAGTTTAATTTTTGTGAGACACCCTTCTCTTTGGATGTGAAAATGTCTTTTCGCTCGGTGTACTGGTGGTAAGTACAATATTTCTGACCGACAAACGCATGTAAGATTTCAAATAGTAGTAGTATGGCGGGCTGGTGTCTGCAACTCCAATTCCTAGCTCGTATTTTGCACTCTAGCATTAAAAGTGTCGAAGTAATTAGCGGTTGAGCATTCAAAATATAGGTCTTATTTGTACCCATTTTCAGGTAGGATATAATTTGCCTATTATTATTGTGCCCCCTCATTATTATTGTTTTACAAATTTTGTAAAATTAAAATCGTGATTATAAGTTTCAGTCTGGAGTTTAAATTTTTGTCCGATTACAGAATAGTAGTATTAAACTCGCCTTCTCTGGCATGAGACCGTCACATAGCTTTTCGGGGAAAACAGGCGTGGTATTACTTTAATCGGCGCTATATTATAATTATGATGGTCAGTTATCTAAAATGTGTAATGGCGAAAGGATGGCTACATAAAAGTCAGGCACATCTACATAAAAGTCAAGCTACAGGCTCTATATCCATGTTTATACATCGTTGTTTTTATTTTGAACACTCCTACAAAAATCATTACCTAATGAATAATATATTATAATGAACTGAACTCACCAGCAAGTACTAAATTACTCTTAAAAGCATTTTGTTTTCTTTTTCTTGTACTTATGACGTAAAGATATACAATTTAAATATCTATTTACGTTCCGACGTTTTATTAGACGTTTCCCGACGTAACACAGTCCTGTGATTGTGTCGTAGTTGTAAAAGCAGACATGTCATCTTACCGCACTGCGTTCGCGCACATCTTACTCGCTTTGCTATACCGCTTAGCTTCAGTGGAAAGAGACATACGAATGCACAGCTCTTTTCCTCTCTCTCGCACACCACTGGAGGAAAGACAGCCATTCCCTTAATAAATGAAAGAACAATAAGTTATTTAACAGCAATTTATTGTAGCAATATTAAATACAAAAAAAAAAAGAATTTGTACGTAAATTCGTCAGAAAACAATACTTATGAACTAATTATGTGTGCTAAGCTATCTACACTAATTTGTGTCGTTTCGTTTCTCTTACAAAATAATTATTTTAATAAGTTCATAAATAAAAATAAAAGACCATACACATATATTATTTTGATCGAAAATATGCACTGAATATTAACTTGTGAAAAGTCAAATTCAAATGATTTCATATGCAAGCTAATAAGGATTATATCATAATTATTATACTTTTATGTAATTTATCAAATTGTAAATACAATACGTATTGGCTTTGATAATATTAATAGAAAATTTCAATAGATTTGCTAAAACGATAAAATCTTAAAAAATCAAGTAAACATTTTATCATTTCAACTGATTAGTCATTTTGATTGAAATAGGTATATAGTTAATTACAGTCAAATATTTTTAAGGCTAAGGCGGAAAATGGACGTGTCTAGTTTTCATCATTAGCTATTTCTTCACTTTTTTATTGTCCGGTGTGTATTAATTATAATAATTAGGAACCATAACAATCACTTAATTATGATATAGGCCTTCAATTTTAAAATGTTGTCAGCTCTAACTATATGATACAGTAAAAAGCAGTAGTTAACATCTGTACCATTGATATGTTTTTAAAAGCAAATACAGCAATAAGTTGTTTGATTAAGATTGCATGCAAAAGGTAGCTTTTAATAACTGTATTAGACTACGAATAGAGCGAATAAGCGGTTTTTACTATATATCATATATAAGCCACATAGATTTCGCACTAAGCCACTAGTATGCCAAGTTTCAGCAGTATTTTAAGCACTTGGGAATCTACTTTTTAGGATTTTTTCCTAGATTAAAGTACAAAAGCGAAGTCCGCATACTTATTATTACAGTATTTTTATCTCACGAAACAACGCGGGCTTTACTTGTGGCAACCAAGTGTACAAACACGCTGTAAATTTGTGTTTGAAGACGAGAAACGTCAGCACGTCACACACACGCGCCGACTTCGCCATTGTCCCGGACGGTGCCGAGAGCTCCTGCGCTTACACACACGTTCACGTGCGAGTTTGTAGACTTGGTAACCACAAGTAAAGCGCGCGTCGCTTCGTCAGATAAAAATACTAGAGCACCGGGTCGTAAAAATTACTCGAGAGTTAAAGTTCGGCTTTGTATAGCGTCATCTCTGTCACTATGTGACAGTCTCTTTCTAAAGCTCGATGTATCATGTTTACGCCCAGATAATATTTATTATCTATCATTTGCATGTATGGCGAGTCAATTAATGAATTATAATATTTATATGAGGACACCCTTCCTATCGCCCCGCATAAAGTGTGAGTTTACGTTGGAAGTGGACGCGCTGCTTAACTTGAGATCTTGAGGCCTGTCGCTTGATCCTCGCTTGTCTTTCGACATCTGAGCTACCTGGCGAACAAAAAACAAAGTTATGTGTAAGGTAAGTATTACGAAATGTTTTTATTAAAAAGTCTTCTTGAAAAGGAGGGGAAAAATCAATTTATTTCAATTTGATACATCTGATAATGCACCAATAAATAAATATATACATATTTCGTTTGAAAAGCACTCACGAAACGGGAAAAATAATTATTATTCAAAACAATAAGCCACCATTTTGAACTTTTATCTTATTTTCCGGAAAGTATCTGTTACTGACAATTCATGTACGCATTTACGCATGTACGCATTCATGTTAGAATTAATTGTGAACCACAATTTACATAGACATAAATGAGATTCAATGAGCTTGATTGCTCTCCTAATGAATTCATACTTCAGGGAAATAACTAACATAGAGGCAGTGATAAAATAAAATTCTTGCACCAAAATAAGAACTAATGCCACCATCTTGTTTTTTCAAAAACAGTTGCACAAATATTTACGAACAGCGGCTCTTATCAACGTCATTCGATCGAAATAAGATCTTTCCTATCAGTGTAACTATGATTGAGATAAGCGTAAACGCAAGTCATTACTCTGAGTTTTACTTACAGCATCGTCGATGGCTTTGAACTGCCAGTTCCAATGTACTCGGTACAAGAACGGCCTATGGTCGAAGCGATTGTCATCGGGACTGTAGGTTTCTGCGTGGTATGACGGAGTGAGAACAGTCATCTTGTGGCGATTGATCGCGTAGCATCGGAAGAAGTGCTTCACTTTCTCTGCAACCTGTAAAATAAACAGAATTGTGAACTTTTTGGAGTTTGATATAAGTCATCAACACTAAGATTTATGTGGATCGGGTAGTTTATGCCACAATATAAGTATGCCATATTCAAATTCTTGTTTCCAATTGATTTTATTTTCCCTTAAACAAATATCAATCTTAATCTAATGAGAATTAAGTTGATTTTAGAATGACTGGTGTTCACTGCATGATTAAACTTGCAGCGCAAACTGAACTTGGTGTCGGAATTTAAAGTAATTTTTCCAAAAATACTTAGTTTACATATTTGAAAACTAAATTGCGAACGCAGGATAGGTAACACTTTTGACCAGAAAGAAATAGTTTTCCAAATTGGATTAAATACAATATTTTTAGTGGATACCATATCAAGCCATACACAACCACAGTATTCACCTAAGAAACCTAATCGCTAAAAAGAACTCGACACATATCTAGCAAACTCGGAAACGGAAACGATCGGATCGGAAACTTTAAACTGACCCCATGGTGCGGATACGCCTTGACTGATGCTGTGGAAAATTCCTACTACTTTTGAAGTAAAACCTCACCTCTTGCGGCGTACACTTATCGCTCCACGTATGTACCAGTTTATGAAACATGCTAAACGGTCCACAGTGTTGCGTCTTCCTCAGTCGTCCGAACTCGGACAGTTCAGCGTACGTCATGCCCATGTCTTGCTCGTCTGTCTGTGTGATCTGACCGTCAGTCAGCGGTTCGAGCTCCGCTGTCGGAGGCGCTTGTAAGATCTCCGAGAGGGATGGTAAGAAGAATCTGTGAGATAAAATATCATAAGAAATATGATAATTGATTGATACTTTTACATTTGATAAATAAAGGGAACGGGCGTTATATTGAGGATAATGGATTTTGGACTTACTGAATTGACTCGAACACGCACCTTAAACTAGCCTCATACATTTTTTTTTTTTATTGACAATGGGCTCACTCTTGACCTCAATCCAGCCCAGAGGAAGGGATGAGATCTACGGTGGAACGAGCTTGCTCAGAAGAAGCCTATTCACTCTCGCCTTGAAGAGATTCGGGTTGTATGAACTCGGGAATGCAGACGCAGGCACGATTCCACTCCTTAGCTGTGCGCATCAGAAAAGATGACGAGAAGCGCTTAGTGCGTATATATGGTATATTAACCAAATAGGGGTGGTATCCCGCAGTGCGTCTGGACTCTCGATGGTAGAAAGGTGAAGGCGAGATGAGCTCATGTAGCTCTTGAGCACACTCCCCGAAGTACAGTCTGTAGAAGACGGACAGACAGGCGACACTGCGCCGGTGAGCCAAACTGAGAAGCTTTGCCTCCACCAGCTTTTTATCTCCAATGAGTCTCTTAGCTCTGCGCTCCACTGAGTCTAAAGTGGCGAGTTGGTATTTAGCTGAGCCATCCCACAGGTGACTGCAGTACTCCATACACGATCGGACTTGTGCTTTGTAAAGGGTCAAAAGCTGTCCCGGTGTGAAGTACCGCTTAACCTTGTTCAGGATGCCCAGCTTTTTGGCCGCCGTTTGTGCTTTAGACTCAATGTTTTCGCCGAAATTGAGATTTGCTGTCAATTTCATGCCAAGAAGCTCGAGGTCGCCGTCACAGGTACAGCTGCACCCCGGAAAGTAGGAGCCAGATCAAAAGGGCTCCTTTTCGCGCTGAACAGACAAGCCTGTGTTTTGGTGGTGTTGAAGCTGACCAGATTGTTGTCACCCCACTGGGAGACAAGACTTAAGGTCGCATTCATTCGGTCCACCACGGTTCGGTATACATATACGAACACCATGTTTTTTTCTCCTAGTTTAGGCAACATTTTTTTTTAATGGTCCCTCTGCTGGGCAAAGCCCATAAACGTTCAAAATTTGCAGTTTTATTCAAAAATAAAGATCCTAATTTATCTAGTAACATATCATAGTAAAAGAAAAGCACCACTAGTATAACAAATAACTTGCAATGGGCCAAACAGTATTTCAGGTTTTCCTTTCTCTCACCTATTCTTGGCATACTGCAAGAACGACTTCAGATCAGTCTTCGATATACCGCCGATGGGATTAACATCAGCACTGGAACAGTCGTACTTCGTCATGTACCCGCGCAGCGCTTCATCCACGTTGGAGGAACCCAGGACTAGGAGACCACCAGGTCTGCCGCGCACCCAGAGCATTAGTTGTGCAAATAGGTAGGACATGACCATGCGGAGACGGGCCTAGAGAAAGAAGATTTAAAATGGAAGATTTACAAAAACATAGATAAGCAATTTTTTTTTTTTAATGCAGTAGCTTATTCAGTATTTTTCCATAGCTCGGAAAGCAAGTTAAGCAGTTGGTTCCGGCTGGCGTTCGTAGATATTTGAGAGTATTTACGGGTCAGAAGCCCGGAAGTCTGACCACCAGTCCTACCAAGGCGTATCGTATCACCCAGTAACTGGGTTGTGGAGGTCGGATAGGCAGTCGCTGCATTTAAAGGACTTGAACCCAACGACTAAAGTGTAACAATTATCTTAACTCAGTTTCGTAATTGAACTATAGTGTGAGAATAACTCAACGCTTATGTTATTTTCTATTATGTAACGTTTCTAGTGAACAGGTCGTTGGTGTACCTAACAAATAAAATAAAAATATTGAAAGTAGCTACCTGTATATTCTGTAAAGCTAAATTCTGTCGGGGACAGCCGCCGTTAGCCCTAAACTTTGGTACGAAGCCCGTGGCGGCGGTGAATATACCGATGACTGCACTCACTGCTGCATCGATCACTATCGGAAAGTGATAACTACCGATCTCGCTGGCTAGCTGAAAGAACGCTTTATTATTATTATCTCACTAGCTTCTGCCCGCGGCTTCGCCCGCGTGGATGTCGGAAATTATCGCACGGGAACGTGCTAACAGGATAAAATGTATGTGCTTCCCCAGGATACCATCTATCTCTATGCCAAATCAGAAGTTCAGTGGTTAAGCGTGAAAATGTAACATACAGTTTCAAGTTCAAATCCTCCCCTTAAAAACTGAATTACCCAATTAAAAGTTGTCGAGAAAATTTACCACTGACGGGACAAAAAGCCCGTCAGTGGTAAATTTTCGACAACTTTACATAGGTACTTAGTATTAATTATTTTCTGTCAAAAGTATCAATACTGAGTTTCGAGTTACTCGTACCGCGCATTCAATTTCTTCGACACAAACTTAACACCCCTTTGAGGAGTAGTTTTGAAAAACTTATAACGATAAACTTTATTAGGTAAGTACTTACTTAGGCGAGTATTCTTGAAAAGTTTCAAGTTTATTAACCTAATGAAGAAGATTTTTCATATAAACTGTATTCCCGCTTTTCACCCCCACAAGGGTGGAATTTAAAAAAAAACCTTTGGGATATATTCATAACTTGACTCAAAGATTATTTATACTAATTTTCGAGTTAATCAAGCTATGCAGTAAAATCCTCCCCTGAAAAATTTACTACCCCATTTCAGCCCGTCAGGGGTAGATTTTCAAAAAACCCTGATACACATTATTCTTTACTTTCAATATTAGGTATAAATACTGAGTTTCGAGTAAATCGGACTGCGCGCTAATATTCTTCCATACAAACTTTGAAACCCCCCAATCCCTTATTAGGGGTAGTTTAGAAGAAAAAAAAACTGTCAATCTTCATAATTTATTTAGGTAAGTATTCGTGCCAAGTTTCAAGTTTATTAACTTTCAATTTGTTTTATTTTTATTTTTAACTGTGTTTAGTTTAGTTTATGATCCTGTACGAGTCGCAATAAATACTTATTCTTTCTTTCTTTCTAGAAATTTCGATACTAGAACTATCGACATCTGGTCAGTCGGGGCCGGTATGTACTCGAACATTCTAGATGTTTCTACAATAGACATTTCTGGAACTATCTGCGGCACTATATAAGGCCGGGACTAGCCGCGACCAGTCAGACTTGGATCTGCGATAGAAGCGAATACATCGAAAGCGATCTTCAAGTGCGACTTAAGTGCGATTGTGTTTTATAATTAGTGTTTTTGAGTTATTATTAGTGTGTTTGAGTTGTTAGTTTTGGTAATTTATATCGGCAGTTTTTATTGTCACAAACTCGAAGCTCGAACAATACTAATAGAGCGTTTATTGTGTACGTGTTCAGGGGATCTGAAGTAGCCCCTGATTCAACTGTGAGCATTCAACTGTGCTATATTATATTCTCTATAAAATTAAGTGTAGGGCAAGTACCTGTGAAGCGCGTTGTTTAGTCTCCTGACTTGAGTTCTCCGTAGCCATGTAACACGTTACTAGTAACCTGTTGCAAAGTTCCATCGGGTCGGAGGGCGTGTAGTCAGATTGGCACAGGATTTTACGGACGTCGTACAGAACTTGGCTCTCTGCAAACATTTCAAAGCTATTATGGATTTACTACTTTAGTTTATACAGGTCGATGATAAAATTTTTAAAAGGTGCGTTTTAGTATTTCAATAAAACTGGCTATTGTTTAGTGGGTTTATAGACAGCAGAACTACAATATATGAATAAACTATGGTGGCAGTACACCACTCGGATTCCTAAATTAATATTGGCAACACATCTCTCCAACTCGAAGGCCTCTATTGACATTACTCTAGAGATATTTAGATTTAGCCAACGTAACTATGATTTGAAAGTATAATTTTCACGTCACCAATCTTTTCTTCTTCGTCGCTCCCTCAATGCTGGAGGATCGCAACAACGTACGGCGCGTCTCCAAGTTATACGGTCGTCTGCAGTGTGGGCCGCTCGGTAGATGCCTCCTCCAACAGCCTTCTTAATCGCGTCTGACCATCTTGCCGGTGCTCTGCCTTGAGCGCGTTTTCCTTCCACCACGCCCAGTATCCCAACCAAGTATTTCCAGACCATGCTTATGTGAACGCATAATGTATCCTAAAAAGCTGAGGGCACGCTCCTGACATTGTAGATAGCCGCTTGGTGACGCCAATACCAAATTCTTATTTACAAACCTCCTTTCTGAATAGCGTCACATATCTGCGTGCACATAGAGAACACGATGCAAGCTGTACTTGTGGAGTCCACGCCGCCACTCAAAGGTAGGAAGAACCCTCCTTGGCCGGATCTTCGCAGGTAATCCCACAGCCAACAAGCAGGACCTGGATATAAATATCTAGGTTTTTAATTTTACTTTTTATTTACATAACACAACGTCAGGCTTATATTCCCCGAAGGGATCGGCAGAGGCATAACTCGCATAAAAATGATCTGTTTTCTTCAGTTTAGGCACATTGTTTGAAAAATATTAGGGTACATTCATATCAAATCCGCATTTTTTCATATGAATATTTTGAGGCACAATACTCAAAATCCTACCTAGTTCAATTTCTTCTTCAGGCGTCAAGTAATTCCACTGGATAGGCGGACTCGTGGTAAGATACACGTCATCATCGTCTGATAGAGCGAAGTCAACTGTGATGCGAGGGAACGGCGGATTCGAGGCCGCCAAATGAGATCGAGAGCGGATTTGAGTCCGATAGGAACGAATGTCTTCGAGATCGATCGTTGCTGTCACTACTTCCTGGAAATATAAAGATTTATTTAATTGTTTGATATCAATATTTTATGTGCAAAATAATGACTACGTAGAAAGTTGTTTGAAAACCTTGGAAAGGCAAGGCGTTATCTGGAACTGAGACACAAAAACACTACGGAATCTGGACGAGTCTTGATTCCAAAATATTCAAAGCATTTTGTTTTGATGAGGGCAATGATGAAAACAATGTGGAATCAAAATAATTCGGAGCACAAAATATCCATTGTTATTGTTTTTTATTCTACTCTCTTATATATTTTTATAACTCTCTGTTTTAAGAAGGAAGCGCCAGGGTAGCACGCGATATGCAAATTTTCTTATGTCTTTTGTAATTTGCAGGTCAGTGGCAGGTTGTATATTGAACAAAATATAATTCGAATGGCTTAACAATTATTTTCCGTTGCCCATCTGCCAAGTTGGCAATTTCACCAAATATACTAACCACATCATGCAGAGCAAACTGCAGTCCCCTACTAACGATGTCTCCATTAACAGCCACACAGGAACAACCATTGAAGTATATCCTCTGCCCGTCACACCCTCGCAGGTTGCTGAACAAGTACGCACCCCCACTCTTGAAGGTCGCGCTCTTGACTAAGTCCACTGTGACGTATGCCTTGCGGAGTTCCATGTAGCTTCCCGAACCATTCGATATGATCTCCACACCGTCTAAACTTAGCGGGATGTGGCGACTGTAACGTGAAAGGAAATAGGTTGGGATTAGAAAACCACTTTATGTATTAGGACATTCGCAAATAAAAAAAAAATATGAACAAGAGTAATTATATAATTGACTTATAGCTGCGCCCCGCGGTTGCACCCGCATGTCTCGATCCCGAGAGAATATAATCTGTCCTAATCCAGGCCATGGTCTACCCATGTGCCAAATTGCATCTAAATCCGTTTAAGCCGTTTTAGCGTGAAAGCGTAACAAATAAACATACAAAAAATCAAATCTATTTTCTTTATAATATTAGTTAAAACATGCCATCTTAACTGGTGTCAACTAGTTTATCGTATTTTCAGCTTTCTTAGCCACCGTTTCTTCGTTGAAGGAAGTCGAATGTATGTAATGTGCACTTCTACCCCGACCACGAAATCAAATGCTAGTTTTGGACCGCTAATGGTATAATATATTGCTAAAAATAACTTGACGTACCTCTGTGGATTCCACAATTCTTCGCAGATTTCAAAACCTATGCACGTATCTTTAGTAGCAATGACCGCATCTCCAATAGGCACCGTGGACTGGTTCGTTACCGCCGATATCATCCTAGGTAAATAGTATTCTTCAGTCTGTCGTTCCTTTGTAAATAATTAGAAACACAGTTTACATACATGCCTTTGGAAATACATTGCACCAAAGCCATAACAGAATCCAAAGCATAGATTAGGCACATCAAGCTAATACAATCTGTCAAATTTCTTTAATAGATTTTCAACTTTATCGCTAAAACATTAGGTTCAAGGTTGATTGAGAAAATTTCAGCTTGGTGTGCTGACGTCTGTACATTAAAACCTTTTTTTCAACAATGAATTAGAACACATTCTGATAGTATCTTGCTATTTTACTTCAGTTTTTTTTTTACTGCAATCTGAGGGGCAATTGTCATAATTTTAAGAACGTTCACAGTCTGATCGTAGTCTCAATCTGTCAAAAATATCTCTAAAATCCCTACATTTTTGACAAGTTTTTGATATTGATTGTCGCTGAGATGATATTGCGCCTAGGTTATGAACATTTTTAATTACGGGAATTGCCCTTCTGGTATCAAGCCTCATCAAAAGTCCGATATGTTATGATAAAAAGCACTTACTTTGGTCCAAGGCGAAAACCACCTAGTTTCCCTATAATTTCCATCTTCACATAACAGCATCTTTGGTCTGATGAGAAGTATCTTTTTGTTCAGGAACGCTACTCGACAGTTGTACAACACGTTTCTGTGTTGTACAGGCATGCCGACATCGATCAACATGTCTTTACATGTCGGTGACTTGAGGAGTTCTGCGAGGACTTGCCAGCTGTGGAGGTATGTGTCGGGTTCGTAGAAATGGTCCTCACAGCTGTAGCCACTGCAAAAATAGTTTTATTATAATATATAGCTCATGATATGAGAACTTTTTGGTCATTACTTATCAGCATGTTAACGATAACTGCTAAACACAATTGATGGTCAACTACAAACCCGCGGGGTAATTGCGTAACATCCTATCAGTAGCAATGGGTTAATTTTGACAGTTCTACAACATTCATTACTTTATTTAAGTTGTTCAGCAGACACATTTTTCGAACATTTATGAAGCAATGGATTAGCAATATCCTTCAACATGATTCAGGTTGAGATTGACCGTGTTACGCAATTAGGTTGCAGGATTTATTTTAAAATTAACAGACAGAATTTTTCTCTCGCTTTAGACATACCTACTATATTGCATACAGATTTATAGAAAATTTGACCTGAACCACCAGGGCCTGGCTACTAAACAGCATCCTAATTCAACGTATAATGTATAAAATTACCATATCTCCAACTCCGGCCCAGTGCGGTACAGGGCGCCCATTTCTTTAGCCTCCTGTATGGACTGCAGGATCCTGTTCATGTTGCCTTCGAAGTCGAGTGCCCATTGGTTCAAAGTGGTCACCGCCACTGTCACTTTTCGACCCATTGCTGTAGATTATTTTGTTCTGAAAACAATAAATAAAGAGAAAACATTAGGAGATAAGGCTCTATAAGTACTCTAACAAATTCAATCATTTTATTTTCATATCCTTTCTCATAGGTGCGGACGCCAGCAGGTCAACCTACCCGAAACTGTCAGATTTTCCCAATCAACATTGAACCTAATACTTTAGCAATAAAGTCGAAGATCTATTAAAGAAATCTGACAGATTGTAGTAGCTTGATGTGCTGGCGTCTGTACTTGAATGAAATCATCATGATCTATTGAGAGTAAGAGTGAGCGCACATCTGACCGAAAATGCGTCGGGTATCATCGGTCGCGTAACGCCAGAACGGACAAATAGATAATAAATCATTCACTCTTAGGGATTAACCATACTTATTCAACGACAAAAGCTCTGTTCAGCTTTTGTCCATAGAAAACATCGATTTTGTATGGAACGCATACGCATGCGTTCAGCTTTACGACCGCGTACGCATTCCATACAAAATCGTTGTTTTCTATGGCCAAAAGCTGAACAGAGCTAAATAAGTGTGGTTAGTACCATACACACTCAACCGATGATGCGTTAGTGCGTCGACCGTAGGTACTTACTTACGAAGTAAAAAAGTTACGCCAGACGCGTCTTCCCTCAGATGTGCGACCACCGTAACTATCTCAAAGTATTCTCCTAAGTCCTTAGGTCATAGGGCATCTTTTACATTTAAATAAGCTTTGTAGTTAATAATAATCTAATTGGAAAAGAGCAGTGGTGGCCAAGTGGCAACGGCCCCGACTTACGAGTTGTAGGTCGTGGGTTCGAACCCAGGCAGGCACTTTACTTTGTGTAAATTATTTCATCACCACTGCTCTCAAAACGGTGAAGGACACAACATTGTGTGGAAACCGGCATGTCCTAGAACCAAAAACTCGAAGACATGTGACATCTACCAACCCGCACTGGGCCCGCGTGTTGGATTACAGCCCACTCCCTCTCGAAGAGAGGAGGCCTGTGTCCCAACAGTAGATGTATGTTCTATTTACAACTTCTCAATCTACGTCAGTAAGTTGCTACTGCTACAAAACAACGTTTAGCTGCCATAAAATTATCTACATAATGTTAATAGGGCTTAAACTTTTCTAGAATGGAAACTAAACATGTTACTATTCTAATTCCCATTGTTGTTTAACTTTTATCAATCTCGAAAACGTATACGCGCACGGAATGGTTTAAACTTTATTGACTACTAGCTTCTGCCCGCGGCTTCGCCCGCGTGGATGTCGGAAATTATCCCACGGGAACGTGCTAACAGGATAAAATGTATGTGCTTCCCCAGAATGCCATCTATCTCGCGGGCCCTTTGTGGCTAATTACAGTAGAAAACCAGTTGTGTCTCATTAGTGGTGATTAAGAGGGGACCTATATCTTTACCTAAGTACCTACCTAATTTTAAAAAAAAACTCAATAACAGAAAATTAAATACCTACCTAAATAAACCTATTTCTGATGATAACTAATCTAAACTCAATAAATAAGCAAAATCCCTAAAAACTAATATCTATACGAATGACTAATCCTACCTAACAGTATTATAAAATAACCTACGGTCACTACGTACACTATCAAATATACCACCTATACTTTAAAATTAAAATCTATACCTACGACTCATATAAAAATAAACCTAAATAACTCTAAAAACTAAAAGGAATAAAAATGAACTCCACTGCGGGTGACCCAACCTACGACAAACTTAGTATTTGCGGTTGGTACAGTACAGACAGTGGTAATCGGGTTTAAGGATCGAACCGCAAAATTAAGTTTGTTTTTTATTGTATATACTTTTCCGGGATAAAAAGTACCCAGTGTGGTGCCCAGGATATTAAAGAATAATTATACCAAGTTTCATCGTAATCGAACCGGTAGTTTTTGCGTGATGCCTGAACAAACAGACAGACAGACAGACAGATAGACCGACAGACAGACAAAAATTTTTTTAATCACATTTTTGGGTTCGGTGTCGGTCTAGTAACACCCCCTGTAAATTATTTTTTTGATATTTTCAATGTACAGAATTTTCAGTTCTACAGATTTATTATAAGTATAGATGTAAAAAGTCTTGGTATTCTCCAAACTGTGTAATAATGTGAAGAACGCCATGAAACGTTCTAGTTTTTACAAGCACGGTTCATTAACATACCATTACAATATTAAGTACCTATGGAAGGTATCATTTGTAGCATTATGTACAAACGCCAGCACATCAAGCTGGTACAATCTGTCAAATTTCTTCAACAGATTTTCAACTTTATCGCTAAAGCATTAGGTTCAAGGTTGATTGGGAAAATTTGCCCGCTTCGTAGTTTGATGTGCTGGCGTAGAATAGGTATAATCGGAATAAAACTACCCTTGATTCAAGCTTGCACAGTTTATATTGTCCAGGAAGCGGCGGTACCTAAGCCCAGGTTTGCGCGTTGAAATGTTCAGTGATTGCTAATGACTAATTAAATATTTAGCCCACGTTCGCACGGACGTAAGAATATCGCGGCGATTTTATTTCGCGCACTGGATTTTTAACGCACAGCTTACCGCCGAGAGTTGAGAATCCAACAGTGTGTATTTTTGACGCCCTGGGATGCGCTCTGTTGTATTCTCAATGCTCGGCTTAACACCGAGAGTTGAAAATTCAGTGCGCGCTAAAATCCCGCCGCGATATTTTTACGTAAATGCCAACGGGCTCAGTTTATTTGGGTCATTACCAATCATTAAACATTTTAACGCGCGTCATACAAAAGGCAGGAATAGGGCGGTAATCGAATTTCGAAGCGGAAACTGAGATTACGAGTTTTTTTAGATTGTAATAAGTTAATAACAAATACCAAGCCTGAAAGCTCAGATTTATGAAACAGTATCTCATCGCACGTTTGAGTTATCTGCGATAAAATTAATCCTAAGCCTAAGATATCAATAAATTGAAATCGCTTGTATTGCAAATCGGAAAGTAGATAACGTTTTCTAACAGGTTTTCCTATCTTTTTGTAACATTTTCGGGTAAATATTTTTTACTAGCGTCCCTGCTATAAGAGTATGGGAAGACCAAAGAAACGATGGAACTACTGTGTGAATGATGATATGATTAGAAAGGGGGGGCTGCCGAGATGACGACTAATAAGAATAATGAAGTATGGAAGAAAAAGACATGTTGCGCCGACCCCAAATAAATTGGGATAAGGGCAGGAATGATGATAATGATCCCTGCATCATGTACAAACAATTGACTATTATTCCTATTAACCCTTAATAAAGGGTGTTTTTAGAGGTATACAAATTCAAAATGAAATAAAACTCCTAAAAATAAATTTCACTATCTTAGTATTGGTTTTATTTAAAAGATATTCTTATGCCATTAGTGCTTAAAAAATATTTCGGGCATATGGGCGCCACGGCTGGCTCGGATGAAGTGTAATCGGGCAGTCCAATTTTCGACCACTTTATCGAGCAACTGGGGCCCTTATATCGGCAATAACGCGGCAAATGTTGGCTTCCAAGTGGTCCAACGTGTGTGGTTTATCTGCGTAGATGTGTGACTTCACATATCCCCAAAGAAAGTAATCCATAGGTGTGAGATCAAACGATCGTGGAGGCCAGCTCACAGGTCCATTACGCGAAATTATGCGCTCTACGAATGTTTCTCGCAATAAATTGATGGTGTCGCGCGCTGTCCAAGATCTTTCCTCAAAATCTTCCACAAAGTGGATGGGCACAGTTCTAATGCTGTGCACGATGGCGAATCGACTCATTCGGGTCCTCTTCAACACTACGCTCCACAGCAGCAATAACTTCTTCTGTGCGCACTGTACGGCGGCGTCTTTGTGGATGCGTATTATCAACTAGTGTGCGTGGTACGAAAACGATCCATTGTTTTCCGAATAACGTGCTCGGATGGACGATTATGTCGACCGTAAACTGGACGTAGGGCACGGTAAGTTTGGCGAACTGAACCATGGTTTCCAAAATAAATTTGCACAATTTCCAAGCGTTGTTCTGAAGAAAGTCTATCCATTGTGAAATGGCAAAACGTACTGGCCAGCAAATATACCGCCAACTGTCAAATTGACAAACCTCTAAAAAAACACCCTTTATTAGTTACAAATCCGATGAATATTCACGAAACATAAAGAACAATGCCGACGGGCGACTGATGAATGACAAAAGACTATAAGATGGCTCGTCTAGCAGTCAATCGATCCGCACCAGGCAGTGCCATGACCCGGCCAATCACCCCGCAACCCTTAGACACGTAGTTCTCACGTTACCATAGACAAGTGAACATGGAGTAATTGAAAAACGTTATTGATGACTTAATCACTTTATTAGCAAGACAGGCCAGAGCGATAACTGCCCAAGCAATGCGGCAAGGTTTAAATTCTTTAATCACTTAGGTATAGAACCAGTACCCTAACTGCGTAACACACTATCAATCACAATCTGAATCATTTTGAAGAATATTGCTAATCCATTGCTCCATATGTTCGAAAAATGTGTCTGCTCAACTACGTAAATGATGTAATGAATGTTGTTAAACTGTCAAATGGAAGCTATTGCTAGTGTGTATAATGTTAGTGAGTTACGCAATTACCCCGCAGTTTGAAGTAGTGAAAGTGAAGGAACTTGCCAAAAAATGCGATAATGCCTAATTGGGAACACTATTGGCAAGCTAGGAAAACTTCGTAGAGTTTTTCTGTTACTTAAGTATAACTTTTTAATAAAAGTTAGTTTTTCGTACTTCCGTGTTGGAAAATTCGTGTACGTACACGGTATCGGATTTTTCGAAGTTAAGTAGAAATATTCAAGCACCATAGTAACATGCCAACATAGCGTAGCAACTAAACTGACAAAAAAAAAACTTTATGGCGTCTCACTGAACCATAAAATAGTTCGTATTTTAGGTACCTACTTCAGGTTGTAACTGAACAGATACGTAAAATGAATATGTAAAGTTGTAGGAATTTCTTACAAGTTTATATTTGAGATATTCAAATAAAATCATGTCAAATTTAGTTTTGCCGACTTCATTGATTTTCGGTAGTATTTTAAATAGTTTTTGATTCTTGTGGTTCGAAATTGCTTTATTATACCGGACCAATTCTCTAATGTTGAGTCTAGGTGTATTTGGCGCCCAAATGGGCTAAGTGCAGTCAGGGAACATAATTGTTAAGCTAATTAAATCTGCTCAAAACATCGTCACGTGTCGTGCTAAATAGCCTATAACAATAAAAGCAATTTCATACGAATGAGAAAGACTGACCGTTGTTATTCGAATTTACGGACAATTTAAGTTGTTGCTCAATATATTTCCAACCCACATTCAATCAATCCACATTCAACCCACATTCATTCAATCCACACCAAGCACATTCCCTGTTCGGAGAGGAAAGCAAGGAAATATTTTGTAAAGCCTGAAAAGACTGACTTTGAAAAGAAACCCTCAATACCAAAACCAAGCTAGCGTTTGTATAAAAAAATTGATCACATTCATTCTAAAAATGAGTGTGATCAATTCATTCAAATTGATCACACTCATCTATGTATCTTTTATCTTGTTCAATAACTTCATTTTCATAAATATGCCATAAACTAGATTGAACAGAAATCCTTTAGAAAAATATTCAATAAATAATCTAACAGACATACCTACTGAACATGAATTTATGTAGGTAAGTAAAAGCTTAGCGAACGATTTGATACAAAAGTAAAAATTATAGAGATTTCCTAATGAGATAACATAAATCTAGTGCTTAACTTATTAAAGAAATGTATTCAGAAAGTAATAAATCTTACCAGCAAAAAAATCTGCGAGTACAGTCTTCGGGTAGTATGAAATCGATTTCACTTAGCAAGTTGCCTAGGCAACACACAGCGTACAACTTTATAGAGTACTTATGCGTACCTTCTTGTGAATAGCTGTGTCAAGTGTTTCATATATGGCTTGTAGATTTGTACTTGATGATTTGCTTATTGATTTGTGTTTTCCATTTTCTATATCTATCTATATTTTGACTTCATAAATAATATTGCACCATTTGACAAACATATGAGTAGGCACAATATAATGGAAAATCAATTCAACAAGGACTTTTGTTTATTTATTTAATTTATATATACTTTATTGTACTCCAGAAAATACAATAAATTACATTTAACACCACAATACAATGGGCGGCCTTATCGCTTTTTGCGATCTCTTCCAGGCAACCTTGGTTCGTTGTGTCGTGAACAGATGTTTCAGGGTTTTGATTAATCGGTATAGGGTTGAAAGATCATTTTAAAGCTTTAAAATCTATTAATATAAAATAAAGAATCGCCATAAAATCTTCATTCTGCCATTCATCAATGAATTATGTTTGTAAATGTCTTACTTTATTAGTTTCCAACGTTCCAAAAACCATATCAGACGCCATGACAGAAATAAAAACGCGCAGCACGGGCCATTGACTTGTCAAATATTTCGAATAAGCTTTCTTCGAAAAAGAAAAGGCTGATATGAAACCCAGACTATAGAGCCGCAATAAACATTTTTGCCTAATATTCATGCAAGCCTCTTCTTGGGGCCAATGCAATTATTTAAACTGACGATACCAAAAAAAAAACCTAAATTATTTACGTTTAGTTCTATTACAATAAACAATAAAAAGTAATGGATATCGTAGAATATCAGTTCGAAAAATATAGTTTGATGATATTAACATAGTTTCATCAGTATGGCAATTTTCTATTCATCACAGAAACCCCAAATTACGGGTTGTTTACCTTTGATAAACAGATTATAAAGTTGAATGGGAATGGGCAAGCATTATACACGTACGACGTATCCCTATCCCTGCATGCTATGTTAACGATTGTATAATCCATTTATTGCAAACGTATAGTTATATGTAATTGCCTGTAGGCCCTGTAGGTTAGTAGACATGATAGAGATGCAAAGGAGAATAGAGAATCCCAATTTAAGTCATTCCTATGGTTTGGTATCAAAAATGATCGCAAAGTTGAATTAGTGTTAGACTTTGTTAAAGCTGCATGTGGACATCATGTATGTCACATTTTATTGAATAGCTTAGTCATGATGTCATAATTTACCCTTGCGTGAGTTGCGTCACATTTCAATAAAGTTATGGGTTTTAATAATTATGATTATAAAAGAGGTCAATGGCTATTGAAACTTCGATAGAATATCTATGTATTCTGAGGTCTACGAGGATATTAAAGTTTACGGCCCTGATTGAGGCCTAGTTACGAAGTTTTCCACACGCCCCCCACAAGTTACCACCTGCTTCGTAGAAGTGCAGTCACCTTTCGAGCCTTCAGCAGAAACGTTATCGCACAGTCAGGGTGAATAATCTAACAAGTATACCAACTCAGTTTACCGGAAAACAAATCCATGAGCAGATAAAGTTTATAAACACGCCAGTTATGTACTTCAGAACATTTCACTTATGCATATAATTGAATCACCTGCTTTCGGCGAAGTTCATAATAGGTGTACCTCTACCAATGTGATAGATTCATGCACGGTTGAGACAGCTGACACCATACCTTTACCTAACCACAGGCAGACTAGTCTAGACAGAGGTGCCGATTGGAATTTATAACAGCTAAGCACCCCAGACAGGCACACGCCTACGTACGATAACAATGTGCATTTTATGTTAATTAGAACCTTCTGTATTCCGCAAAGTGCCTCAAGTCGCTATTACCATGGAAGATAAGAGTGAAGAGTTGGATGTGGATATCACAGATAAAGGAAAAGTTCCTGATGACAATGACCAGGGTATGAGATTTGTTTTTATTATTTGACGTATTTTTTTTTATTTTGTGTGTAAGGAAATTCAATTACTCCATTGAATAGAACCGCAAAATTGTTTTCTATTTAAATATTGGAACTCTAAGATTATAGGTTCTGTAATCTGAGCTAGATTTCATGAAAACTATAAAAACTAAACGTTTAAGTACTAAATGTAATTACTGGCTAATCAGAGCATAATAAAATCCCTATATCGTCGTGAGTCGTGATTTTCATGAACTTCTACTTCATTGGTAAAGCATATATAAATCAAATCAAAATTTGACCTCTATCAAAGGTTTCCGATATCGAAATTTCCATAAAATCAAATTTCGCATGAACAATCATTTGACGTCACCAATCACCTGATAAGCTTTATACGGTCGAAGCATGACATTACTGGGGCAATCGTCTTCCAATAACCGAAAGCGAGTTCCCCTGTTTTTGATGTCGTCAGTTCAGTTCGGAGCGCCGCGCAGCCCGCCGGTTACACGCCAAAAACTTAAACTTGACGACTAACATTCAAACAATTGTGTAGCCATGGTGACAAAACGCTCGACATCGCCGATTATGGAAATACACAATATGACAAAGATTAATATGTGCTAGCGAAGAGCGAATGTAGCTTTTCGTAAACTTTTTAACATGTTATGGTGGAAACAACTCGAAAGCGCTCAAGAAAATATAATGATGATTGAAAGAGAAGAACAGAGAAGGGAGTTCATTGAGAACACGACGGTAACACTAACACTTCCTTCGATAAACCCTGTAATGCAAGATGATTTGTTCATAGCCAACATAGAGCAAGTTAAATCGCTACAGGCTACATTATTCCCAATATGCAGTAAAGGTAAATCCTGAACATTTATGGTAGGTTTCTGTTAGTACCTAGCACAAAAAATCTGAATACCTATTTTAAAAAAATCTCATTCAAGTAATTGACTTGTTTACTGAACTTTACTAACTTGAAGACGCCCCGCTATTTCAAAATAAGACAATACTGTTCGCACAGAACAGTTAAAAGATCTTTTCTGGTACTGTTCGCATACCTTTACAACTACCAAGCCAAAATAGAGCATATTTCAATAAAGTATTGAAAAATAACAATAAATCTATTATCTTCCAATGCTTTGTGTTTCAACATTTCAATAATTCCCACTTATTTAATAGTTGGCGCGTGCTTTTAATGTGCTGTGTATTTTGGATACCTTGCATCATTTCCGGTAACTAATTCGTTGTTGGGACTCGCGTGCATATTGATGTTATTTGTGAACCATGGCATGCCTTCAATACGCAAGCTGCCATGAATGCTATGGGCGACCGTTTAATTTCAACGAAAACTAGGTCATAATACACATTATTACGAGTATAACTAACTATTGGTATCATTGTATAGTTCACTTCTATAATATTTGTTATGGAATCTCTTTCCCAACTTTCGATCACAACATATAAAATAATATTTGGATTTGCTGTCATCAACCTATTGAAGTATTGAATGGCCACAAGAGTAGGGTAGGCCCAAAGTAATGATGAATAGATTGCGTGTAAAATGATATGACAGAAGAGAGCGAATTGATACAGATTCAAGAGAGAACACATACTGCGTCTTGCCAAACGAATTAGATTAAGGGAAGGTCTTACGAGGACGATCGATATCATCAACTAATTGGATGTATTCTTTGATGCAGGGACGTTCATATCAAACTTTCTTCAAAACAATATTAAAACGAATCAACTAGAAATAGATACGGACATAAGAACATTACGGACGACAGCTAAACTAAGAGAACCAAGAGATTTGTTTGCACTTCCAAAGGAGCTTGATTGTCCGCAGCAAGCACCTCGGTGGCCAACCGAATGTCAAGTAAGTTGATTCTTGGCTTTTTTTTTACACCAGACTGACCAGACCTGCTGTTGATCACATTTCAGTAGTGACATTTGGTTCACAAATATTGCCGTGCCTTGAGCACGTGTCTTGAGCACATGAGCAATTTCTTCAAGTTGACCTTAGAAATTTTGTAGGACGATCTAGCAGAGGACTAATTAACTAACTGTGTTGTGGAGGTCAGATAAGCAGTCGCTCCCTGTAATAAACTGGCAATCAGCTGAATCCGGTTAGACTGGAAGCCGACCCCAACATAGTTGGGTAGGCTAAGCAGATGATGATAATGATCTAACAGAGGACTAGACTAGCAAGTCAACGTGTCCATACTTTTTTATAGAAGAATTGTATCATAAAGTCTAAACCGTTTTGCTAACTATGATGCTATATCTCTTGATACAGTACATATAACTAAGTACAGAATTCCTAATGTTAATTCTCTTTAGCGAACTGAACGGACGAATAATACTAAGGATACTGTACTAATAATATAAAACTGCTAATAGGTGGTTGAAGAAAAAATACAACACTTAGTATGGAGTCCCGCGTCTCCAGAACCATATTATATATCTTCAGGAAAAGAACTGCAACCACAACCTGTCGGTGAAGATGCAGGGACAGTTATATTCCAATATTATCCTATGAGTGCCGTAAATTATGTAAGTAAGAACACACTCATTTCTTTTACCAACTATAAAGTGGCTGATTATTTGATTGTGTTGCAGTTTAGTCGTTCTACAGTAGGAGGGTCTCGCTTATTTCTATCAGCGTGTGCAAGTGTCGACGTCGAGGGTATTGAAGAAGAGCTACGATTTGAATCTCGTTTCGAAAGTGGAAATTTAGCCAAAGCAATTCGCATAACGTCAGCTTATTATGAACTGCATCTCCGGACTGACCTTTATACAAACAGACATATGCAATGGTTCTATTTTAAAGTCACGAACACAAAAAAGCATATGACGTACAGGTAATACCGATTGCATGACTATTCAACGTTACGTATTGATTCCTAAAAAAATTCTACACACGCAAAATGTTACAGATTTTCCATAGTGAACTTATCAAAAGCCGAAAGCTTATACAACGAGGGCATGCGACCTCTATTATACTCAACCAAGGACGCACAGTTGCATTCGATCGGCTGGAGGCGATGCGGCGATAACATCGCGTACTTTAAAAATGATTCTACGTAAGTAACTTACTGTTTAAATTCAAATAAACGACATACGATAAAACTACAGTGCAATCTATTTACAGGTCTGAAGAAGAAGAGCAATTTCCAAGTTACACATTAACATTTAACATTGATTTCCCACACACGGATGACGCTGTGTACATTGCACATTGTTATCCTTACACATATTCTGATCTACAAGAATATCTATCTAAATTACAATCACACCCAGTCAAATCAACTTATGCAAAACTGAGGCTTCTTTGTAGAACATTAGCTGGGAATAATGTGTATTATCTAACTGTAACAGCCCCACCAAGTTCTTGTGAATTAGAGCAAAAGGTACTGATTTTTTTTTACATTTGCTAAAATTAAAGTAACGTAAGATTAACTCTGGTCATTGGCTTCGCAGAAAAAGAAAGCCGTTGTTATAACTGCCCGAGTTCATCCAGGCGAAACTCCTTCATCTTGGATGATGAAAGGTTTCATGGACTATTTAACCGGAGACTCGAACCAAGCTCGCGAATTGAGGGAAAAATTTATATTTAAATTAGTACCAATGTTGAATCCAGATGGTGTGAGTGACAAATATTTTCCGAACAATACATAGTAAAATGTGTCGGACATTGTCATATAGCATACATATATTTTCTATTATTACAGGTAATCGTTGGAAACAATCGATGTTCACTCACCGGGAAGGACTTGAATAGACAATATCGAACGGTTATAAGGGAAACATATCCACCAGTCTGGCATACGAAAGTGATGATAAGAAGGTTAGTAAGGAGCATAAAACTTATCCTACGTATTCTCAGGAGGAAAATGCGGTGTAATTTTCTAACCAATTATTGTGTGTCAGACTACAGGAGGAATGTGGCGTAGCAATGTATGTTGATCTCCACGCACATTCCCGGAAGCACAATATATTCATTTATGGATGTGAAAGCCGAAAAACTACCGACAAACGTTTACAAGAGCAAGTATTCCCTTTGATGCTTCACAAAAACGCTGCCGATAAGGTACACGACATTTGAATCGAATTTGGTTATGCATATTACACTATTAAAGATTTTAACCACTTCTGTTTTCCAGTTTTCATTTGAAAATTGCAAGTTTAGAATACAACGTAGTAAAGAGGGCACCGGTCGAGTCGTGGTATGGATGTTAGGAGTATCTAACAGTTATACTATGGAAGCTTCTTTTGGCGGATCCGAGTTGGGCAGCAGGATGTCTACACATTTTTCTGTCCAAGACTATGAAAGTCTAGGAAGAACATTCTGCGAGACGTTGCTAGATTTCTGCGATGAAGATCCTAGCAAAGAGCGATTGAGAACAAAAATTGTTACCAGACTATTAAAAGAAGGATCAAATGCAGATGAGCCAACGAATATTGATTTATCCGATTATTCCAGGTAACTTTTTTATGAATAAAAATGACGTCATGACGGTTTGAAAATGCGATCTAACATAATTTATTGTAGTGATGAAGGGGATACATCAAGTAGCAGTTCAGAAGCTGGACACAGAAGAGAATCTAAGGCTAAACAGCCAGCACCACCACCTTCGCCAATTTTCCCCGATATCAACAAAAATGCAAACGAGGTATGATTTTTACTGTAATTATTATGTTTACAGCAAGAATAAATAATAAAGAAATAATAATTAATATTCGTATGATAATCATTGGTAAATCTTAATTTTACAGAAGCCTAGAAAACAACGTCCAAGATTAGAAAAAATGAAACGAATTGAAAGGAAGAAAACAAAACGGGAAACTTTACAGGTCATTACTTAAGTTATTCGTGTTAATCATGAAGAATATGGAAACAAAGTTGGAATGACGAACCTTTTTAAATTGCAGGTATCAAGAGCTACAATAGATTTGACATCAGATGCAATGACTGATATGTCATCGGATGCTGAATCTTACGACGGAAACCAAAGTCCTATGAGGAGAGTTCAAAAATTGATACATTCGTCGGTTAAAGCAAAACCAAGGAGGAAGAAGAAAATGCCACCTGAACTGAAAATCGTAAAAGCACCGGTAACCTTCAATTTTATCGCAGTTCATATGATTTACTTTGAGGGAGGACATTTCGTGCCCGAACTTAGTCATAACGGCATTTTTGGGCGTTGTTTTCAATACATGCACGAAGGATCTTCAGTGAAATTTTACCGAAGCCTTTCATAGGCACTTAGAATCACTAGGGAACTGCCTCTTGGTTTTGACCTGCATAGAGAAAGATTTCATTCTAAGCAGCACCCTAAATACTCTTCGATGTTATAGTATATTTATTTCCCAGCGGGCCCTATCAGAATACCAGCGCTGCGACACTTATTTTTAAATGTCGCAGCATCATCCTGATATAGCCTTTTGGCCTGGTACTTACAGCACTTTCTGTTTTTTACTTTATTTTTATATAATTTTGTTTTTTATATTTTTACGATTGTGTTTACTTTCGTTTGTGATCTTCCTGTGCGAACCCCAATAAATACTTTTACTTTTTTATATTTGTATCATAAATTAAAACTGTACTTCAACGTTCCAGACAAGTGATTCTCCATACCACTCAGACCCCGAGAAGACCTTAAAATGTAGAAGACCAAGAAGTGTATCAATGTTTAACGAAACAACAGAGAAATCGAGACTGAACCCCGCATCATGGCATCAATTCAGGTGTTTACCACCAGCGAAGTATGGCAACTAAATTTTAATTTTAATTAGAGTAGTCTCAAAGTTTTATTAGATATTTTTTAATATTTCCTAGCATTTACTCTTTTAACTTAAATTGTCCGTAAGTTCATATCACAAATGTCATTTTTCTCAGTAGTATGACATAGCTATAATGCGGTAAATTGAAGTTGCTAGTTTGTCAACTAGCTCAAACATCAAGTTCCCTGACTGTAATGTGTACAGGTACTATAATGGTAACGAAATGATGGTCGTTATTAAAGGTGGCTACAGATTTGCTCGATTTTTGATGATCCACACGTGTGATCAAACAAAATCAAGTAGGTACTTAAATGTGTAAGCAACAGACAATCAATATCGTAGTTTTTGTGGCACGGTTGGCGCAGTGGTTAAGCGATTGACTGCTGCGCTGCGTGTTGCGGGTTCGATTCCCGCACGGAACAAATATTTGTATGACCTACATGTATTTGTGCCGAGTCTGGGTGTTTTTCTATCTATAATATGTATGTATTTACAAAAAAAAAATTGTATATAAGTAGTTTATCAGCCATCTTGTTACCATAACACAAGCATTAGGTTGCTTAGCTTGGGACTAGATGGCGCTGTGTGAAATGTCCAGGGATATTATTATTATATAGTTTTTGTCGATCGTCAACTTTGATATTAAATATCAAGGTTACTGTCGCTTTATAACGATCGATAAATTTTATCGATCGGTAAAAGGCGACAGTAACTATCAATAAAATGGGGTAAATCTGTAAGAAGCTGTCAAAACTTGTTGATCGTCAAAACAATATATCGGACGACAATAACGATCGTCAAAAATCGAGTCAATCTGTAGGCATCTTTAGGGCTTGACTTGTTGGTTGTTGCATTACATGCTAAACCCATACCTTACGTTAGCACAAGCCTAGTTATTTTATGTTTTGCTTTCGTTTCTATTTTTCAGTTTCAAACTCATTAAATTAATCAATAAGTATAGTTTCACTCATAACTTTTAGGTGCTTATCTGATGTTAAAACAAGAAGTACTCAGCCAACTGAACTACAGGTTAAGTTGACTACACTTAAGAGAAATGTGTGGACCGGTGTTCAAACTGAAGAGAAAGGTCCACTGTCCTGGGGCATATCAAGTTTTGCCATGAATTCTTATTTCACTGACAGTGAAGCTTTATTACGGTACCAATTCAATATTTTCTTTACAGTTCTTAAAAATACTTCACTTGATCAAGATTATTAATATTCTTTTATTTCCTTTAACAGATCCTGCTCCAAGAAGCTTGAGGAACTTGAAGGTGAACAGCAGAAAATTAAAGATGACAAAAAGAAGAAGAAATCTAAGACCAAAAAGCTTACACTTAAAGTGCCAAATTCTATGAATGATATCCTAGAACCTATGAACAAATTACCTAAGCCTTGGAAGAAAAAAGGAAAGTGAGTATCAAGTTGCTTCCATCTTTCACAAAGGCTAACATAACATGACGCCTGTAATCCCCGAAGGGTAAGGCAGAGGTGTACTACCCACATTTCGCCAGTTGTATTTAAGTCGCATGTAATAGGGGGCAAACCTATTGCCACCAGTCGAGCACAAACCTATTGCCACCAGTCGAGCACAAACGTATTGCCACCAGTCAAGCACAAACCTATTGCCACCAATCGAGCACAAACCTATTGCCATCAGTCGAGCACAAACCTATTGCCACCAGTCGAGCACATACCTATTGCCACCAGTCGAGCACAAACCTATTGCCACCAGTCGAGCACAAACTTATTGCCACCAGTCGAGCACAAACCTATTGCCACCAGTCGAGCACAAATCCAGACTGCATAGGAGAAATTCCAGATGTAAAAACTAATGCCCGGTTTACATTATTCCAGTCCAGCGATCGAATCCAGCGCTGGATTGCTTACTGGAAAAATGTAAACTGGCACAGCAGTGCACTGAATCCAGTTAGCATTCCAGTCCAGTAACTGGATTGGCGGTCTACTTTTGAATCCAGTGCAACTGGAATAATGTAGACAGCCAATCCAGTGCCATTTCAGTGCATAGCACATAGTGTTCACACTTCAACGGCTTCTAAATAACTGGAATAATGTAGACATTAACAGATCCAGTCCAGCACTGGACTGGATTCTCGCTGGATCACTGGACTGGAATAATGTAAACCGGGCATAAAGGATGAATCTTGGACAAAGAATGTTTAACATTGAATTGATGATGCAGCTTGTTATTATGAACATATTTTATTTATTATTTAATTAATAGTACTGTAGTGTTCCATTGACAGAATTTCATATTTTTATTGAATTAAAATCAAAATATATTTTATATAGTTTAAGAGTATGTTCTAGCGAGGATCCCAACAATATTTATGAGTTATATTTTATGTAAAATTATTTTTTTTATTATTTGGTTTCGGGTGATTTTTTTATTAGGTATTATATTATATTCAACTTTTAGAACAACAAGTAGTTATATTTATATTTTAATTATTTTTTTAAGGAATTTTGATTCCATTTGCCTATCAACAAGAAACATAAACTTTTCGACTTGACTACAATAACAAATAATGAATTGCTTTATATTATTCCAGATTAAAAAATAAGTCTGACAGTTCTCCTTACCAAAATAATACTAGTTTTACGGACATTCCAAGGAATACCCAGCAAGCACAAAAGGCGGCCTCTGTGGAAAACAGACAGACCAAGTCACGTTTCAAAAAAGGTGCTATTGTCACAACTGCCGTGCAGTCAAAAAAACAAATTGCCAAAACCAATATTATTTCAGACAACTCTGACTCTGATACTTCCATTCGGTTAGCAAAGAAGATTAAAAAGAAAACCAAAACAGTAAAAGCCAAGTTTTGTAAAACTATTTCTGAAAATAAATCTAAGAATTAATCAGCAGTTTTTATTGTACTATTGCCAAAACCTATATCTGGCCATTTTGAAAACAAAATCCCGAGCACATGATGACCACAGCTGCGTCTGTAAGTAAAACAAAAGAGGATCCTTTTTAAGTTGACTAATAATATGCACTGCAGGCAGGAATAATCCTTACGGTGGTCAGATATAGATTTTGGTGATAGTATATACTATAGTACTATTACTACTATATATAGTACTATTTCCACTCTAGTTTATGTAAATTCCAATAATATTGAATAACTCGCATGATGAGTATAGCATTTCCAATTAATAATAAGTTTATTTGGTATCTCTAATTTGTAATTATGCTGCTTGTTCAATATATAATTCTGAATTTTCCCTATGTGTTAGGTATCTTAGCAGACATAACAATATTCACCATAGAACGCAACAAAATATTAAAGATTGCCTACAACTAATGACATACCTTTGTTATTAGATACTAGAAATGTATTACATAGAATTCAAAAGGAAAAATTGTCTTAGATGTAACACATTGACTCTTATCTTATCTATTGACCTTTTACAATTTGCTCCAGAACACAACGAAATTCTTATCACACCATCATTGAAATACAGATAAAGTTAAAATTTACAGTTGTAGTTTATGTTCTAATTCAATTTATTTTCAACTTTTACATACAAAATACCTAAGAATACTTAGATAATACAGAGCTCAAAGATCGCTATCATCACTGTCTACAAAATCCACTGCTGGACATATGCATCTCAATCCATAAAGAAACATTAAGTATTGAGATGCAAACGCGAATATCATGACTGATAAAATTGTTTTTAAAGTAAAACTAGCTAGGCAAATCGAAATCATTGTTTTTAAGAAATTTCAAGGGCATAACCCAACTACACATAGGCAGGTATAATAATTAAATCTAGTCGCTACCATTCGTAACAATAATAATTTAGTTGAACTTATTTATTTAACAAAACCATTGTAGGTTTGGGCCTGAGTACAACAGAAAGTTTTGAAAATTCTAAGATTAGCAAAGTATAAAAGTGGCTACTTACAGACCTGCATATACTTTTACAGCAAATAGGATTTGACCCACAAATTTAAGAGAAGTACAAGTAATAAGTGTATTAAGTGTAAAAAATAGAAATTTTAAACTTTGCAAATTATCACTTGAATTCAGTCAGTTGCACAGAATATGGTCAGTAGTTGACATTGACATTTGACAATGACATTGACATTAATTTATTCTCATCACAAAATGACGTTTGCATTAGTTTTTTCTATTACTTGAAACAGCATGACATTGATTTGAAACATACATCCTAGAATCCGAGATATTAAAAAACGAGATTTGCTGCAATCAATTATTTTTATGTGGTCTCGTAGTCAATTACATTGCAGTTAGCAAACATTTGTAAGCCAATTTGACTGTGTCAAGTTTGGGGATATCGTACAAAAAGAATTGCTAACAGGAGTGTTGGCAGAAAATGCTAAAACTCTAAGCTCTCCTGAATCTGAAAGCTGAAGTGTGTTACTAATTCTTGCTCCGGACGCAGTATAACCAGGAAGTTGGGGTTCTCCGGTAATCGGATTAAATGTACCACACCTGGACTTTGCCAATATACAAGAAGTAACATTTTTATAAAATCGCACGTTATCTGCATCTACTGTTATGTTAACACCGGTTCTGGCTTCTCGAGTGCATTGTGTAATCTGAAAATAAGAATAGCTCAACTTTTAATCTGGATCAGATGTACAAAATTTTTTAGACCTAAGTTTCATAGTTACGTACCAAATTAACAGAATTAGCTCTTCTAAGACAGCGAACAAAATCACAATATCCCATGAAACACCCAGATGGTTGCACATTTAACGCCGACGTAGATAAAGCCTGTAAAATTAATATAGCAAAGTCAATCATAGCTGTATTCATAACGCATCCTGAATCCCCTTTTCTCAATAGTTAGGAATAGGATCGATACGAATGAATTGATATTATAAATAAGGTATTATTATTTTGAGTTTTCAGTAGGTGGCTAAATAGCCGCACGAGTCGATTGAAGGTTCAGCTACGCTTGCTGAGGTCGGTCCGTGGATGGGTGACCATTTGTAACTTAACGAGGCCCCTCCGTGTCTCGGTAAGCACGTTAAGGTGGATGCTCCAAGGTAGCCCGCGAAATTCAAATTTTCTTACGTTTTTTGCAATTTGCTGGTCAGTACTAAGTTGTACGTTGATTAAAATATGATTCGCGGCCGTAACAAATATGTATTTACAAAATTATAATCATTAGAATCAGTAATACCACTTATTAATTTAGCATAATCCTAAAATGTCAAGATTTCATGAAATAGTCATTCAGTAGGATTACTTGTTCTTAGAGAGTTGTTTTGATGACTTTAATGATTATAATTCTGTAAATACATATTTTTGTTACGGCCGCGAATCATATTAATCAACATACAGCTTAACACTGACCAGCAAATTGCAAAAAACGTAAGAAAATTTGAATTTCGCGGGCTACCTTGGAGCATCCTCCTTAAGCCCTTGGCCCCGGCTGTCATTCGTACTATTTTTGACAGAGATTACAATGCGGGTAGTCAGAAGCCCGAAAGTCTGATAACCAGTCTTATCAAGGGTATAGTGTTACCCAGTTAAAGACTACTATAGTATATACCAAGTATAACTGGGGTGTAGAGGTCAGATAGGTAGCTGCTTCATGTTAATTAGTTGTTGGTATTGTCAGCTGCATCCGGTTAGACTGGAAACCGACCCCAACTCATTTGGCAAAAGGCTAGGCAGATTGATTGTTTGTATGTAAAGACGCCAGCACATCAAGCTACTACAACCTGTCAAATTTCTTTAATAGATTTTCAACTTGATCGCTAAAGCATTAAGGTTCAAAGCTTGAAGTGCTGGCGTCTGTACTTAAAACTGTGCCCCGCAAAACCGTTGGCACCGTTTTTCCATGAGAAAGGATCATACAAGTTTAAGATAAAGTATAATAGAAGTCTTACCATAATAGCTGTAGCACATGCAACGTATGCACCTGTAAAATACTGCACAGCACAAACACTTAACGCATTTAACTCTTGTGGTCCCTGTAATATAAAATTGTGTTAAAACCCCTAAGGCTACCCACTGACCAAAGTGTACCTATTAACGTGTAACTTTTTCAAGATCAACGAATTGATTAAACAAACCTCAGCCATCGATGTCACTTGCGAAAAGCATGTGATGCAAGCATCTCTTAGGGTAACGTTACTTGGTTGTGACGTGCTGCATACGATATTTAATAAATTTTGCAGCTGTTGGCTGTAATAAAATTATTTAATATTTACAATCACTGTAATTCCAAATTACGTCTTCAACCAGAAAAAAATAACTTACCCGTTTGATGGACATAAAGCGGCTAGCTTTTGGGTTTTCCATTGTAAAATTTTGTTTTTTACATCACTAAAGTCGAAACCACCGTTAGTTGTAACTCCAATCTGATAAACACAGTAAAGTTCTAAACGTTTGTTTTAATATAGCTTAAAATTATATATTTTCTAGAAATATGGACTCTAACCTCACTAAGATTGAGTAAGTTCTGGTTCTTCCATTGCAAAATATTTTTTTGGACTTCATTAAAATCAATTAAAGTGCTATGTGACCCGATCTGTAGGACGAATGCAAGTCATAAAACTGTTAAAATTACAATGAATAAAATGACTGTTACCGAAAACGTACTTACAAAACATATCAACAGAATACCATATTGTATTCGGAACATTGTTGAGAAAATAACTTATTTTAAAACGTGACCAAAACCTGTGTGACGCTATTCTAACCGATGCACAAATATTTATATACGTTAGAGCTTATTAAAATCATTATGACCCCGCTATAATTTTTCATCATCCTTTCATGTGCAAGTACCGTGAAGCAGCGAAAGTGTTAAACATCACGAAGATAACATCAATGTGATAAATGATGATACATTTTTTGTGTGAACGTGAAAAAAAGGCGTTTGCTTCTGTAAATTTAATTTAGGGTAAGTAAGCTAGACCAGCGGCGGCGTAATTGCGTACCACACTATCAGTAGCAATGGCTTTTATTTTGACAGTTCAAAAACATTAATTGCGTTAACTAGCCTAATATCCTCTAATATCCTTCAAAATGATTCAGATTGTGATAGATAGTGTGTTACGCAATTAGTTAGCCGAGACCGTACCAACACCAAGACGGTGCGGTGGCAAGTTCACTGGCATTACACTACACGCCTCTCTAAGAGAATGGCTGTAGGTGCAGGACAGACCGCACATGGCAATAGTCGGTTTATACCTGTAGATGGCGCGGATCATGTTGAGGATTTAGTCGGGTAAGAGTCCGATATAACTCTGTTTCTCCAGGTGGAGGGTATCCAAGAGGAACATTTGCCATCAGTCCCATAACACTGGATACAGCGGACATTTAGAGTTAAGTCAACTGTGCTTTAAGGGATAAGGCCTATTATTCCGTGACGAATAGTCCGGTTATGTATACTTTATAATAATGTCTGTGCCTCATAAAAACGTTTCATCATTCACTCTTTACTAAACTCACTTTATTATCTGTAGTGGGCCATTGGTAGTGGGCGGATGGCTGAAAATCAAATAATCAATTCCTCCATTCTATTCGTTCATTCTTGTGACCGATGCGGCTTGTGACTGACGGCATTAGCTTTTTCGATTATTAATTTAACTTATTAATTTCTTTTATTTTATGATGATTGAAGGACGTGCAAATGTAAGTCAACAAACTACTCATTATAAATAGTTTCTCTTACTTATGAATAAGTATTTTAAGTGATTTTAACGAAATGATATCTTGCTTTCAGGAGCTACCCGATTTCCAAGTGTTTCAGACGGTGATAAAATACTGCCTGATTATTATTATTGTACCTGTGCTGTCATTCTTTTCTGCTAAGAGTGTCTTATTCGATGGAATTTTACGACTGGAGCCGATTACGAGCAGTGTGTATTCCGCTGTAGTTGCGGTCGTCGTCCTACATCTTACTCTAGGACTTTACATCTTCAAAGCTTATAGTGACACAGATAAACCTGAGAAACCTGTCAAAAAGGACTAAAATCTTTTAAGTTACTACCTACTGTTATCAATTATACCTCATCACAAAATGGACAACATATACATGAAGGGTGAACTATTACAAGTTCATACTAATAACAGTGAAATACACGAAGGCCGGTTTTATGGTATGACTAACGATAAGTCTAAAATTTCTCTTTACAATGTTAAGGATTCACCTGAAGGAGACCTAAGTGATGGTATTCTTCACTATTATAACTCAGAAATCAGGGATATTGTAAAACTCGAACAGCCAAATGAACAAAAACATTTAAAGATATCTGGAAAGGAATGTGAGGAAATCATAAAGACTTCTAAAAAGTACATTTACATCAACCAAGTTGATAAGAGTTTCCATGAAGCAATTGAAGACTTGAACCAGTACAGTTATGTTGGCTTGAGTACTGACGGTGCAAGTTTGGGGAGGAAATGGAAAATGCCATTCCTGGTCTTATCTACACCTCTACAGATTTATATTTTTGACATTAAAGTTATGGAGTCTCATGCATTTACAGCTGGGTTAAAGAAACTCTTGCAAAGTGAGACACCTAAGAAGATAATTCATGATTCCAGGACTATATCAGATTGTTTGTATCATAAGCACAGTGTGAAATTGAATTCAGTATTTGACACTCAGGTAATATTATTATCATTAACTTAGTCAAAAAAAAAAAAGATAATAATTGTGTTCTTATTTCATACAAAAAAAAAATGTATTTTCTAGGTTGGTGATTTACTCATCACCAGGAACAAAACTGGTTGCCTACCTGATAAAGTGAAGAGTTTGTCAGAGTGTTTAAACCTTTACCTTGGTTTACAACAGTCCATAATTGATGACAAAGTAAGAAATCTTTATTTCTGTAATAGCTTGTAGCATATTTTTTTTTAGGAATTTATTTACACTAACAAAGATCCAAATACTTCCAACTTACAACACAAATCTGCTAGCAGACAAGACCATTAAATACTTATTGCATAAATGTCTACATAATATTCTTTAATATTACAGATGACCATACTGGAGTGCACTGAACGGCCACTAGCTGCAAAGATTAAGGACAGCCTTGCTAAGAATATAGCATTCCTCCATCGTCTTTCAGAAACCATAAATGATGAAATGTTACTGCCATTTGTGAGGGGAGTTGAATGCTTTGTAGACAATATTCGTTCACAGGACGAATTTAGGGCTTGGGAACGTTGTGGTATGTATAATCAATTACCAAAGGATTTCAAGAGTGCAATTGAGTATTAAATACTGTCTTTGACACATTCCGAAGATAACACAAATAAATTGTAGGTTTAGAATATTTTTTTCTTTTCTGGCACATTTTGGTTTATTGCTGAAGTTTGGCTTTAGTCTAGTCTCTAAAAATGCAGTATTAAAATTCGTGTTGTAGAGATTGAAAATTAGTTTGACTAAGTTTTAAAGAGCATTTAATACTGCTTCATTATAGTACTTACTAAATACATAAGGCCAATAGTGTTTATGCGCAACAAATGAACACAATATGATGACAATTATATAAATTATAACTGCTTCAGTGTTTAATGTATCTGTGATCACTCAACGCAAGTGTGCTTTTACTAAAATTTTCATATATATTAGGTTTATTTTTGTATTTATTGGGAAAATATTAATGTAAGGTTTGTCACATTTTTTGTATTATCTTGATAAATTGTGGTTAAATAACTACTTTCTATTTTACGTAAGGTCTAATATATATAAAATTATGATGTATGTATTAACAAATAATGTTTTGATCATAACTTGTGCTAGAAGTTAAGATAGAATATAGAACTATGTATTTATGTTTGATGTAAGATTAAGAATATTTTGAGAGAAAGTTTACAGATGGATTAAATAAGGTATGGTTTATGTATGGACTTAATTCGATTGTCACTTTCATCTTGAAGCTAGCTTTTGTGAAGTTAAGGCCATGCTTTTAAATTATAATAAAACCTGTATGTGCTTGAAAACTGTTCTATTATTTTTTTCCTATGTAATAAAACACCTTCATCATCTGCCTAGCCTTTTCCCAACTATGTTGGGGGGGGGTCGGCTTCCAGCCTAACCGTATGTAGCCTGCAGGATGATACCAAGTACCAGTATCTAATATCTTAGATGAAGCGACTGTCAAAGATCCATGAACGACAACCGGGACCAATGGCATAACGTGCTTTCCGAGACACGGAGGAATAAAACACATAAATATTGCAAATAATTGTAATAAACGCTTAACATATCTTTAACAGCATTAATAGTAATGTTATCTAAGCTTCTCTTAAAAAGAGGTTTGGATAAAACGCCAAGCCTTCGATGGATTCGTCTCGACACGCCATGCCAAGGCGTTCAGTTGTGAATAGGCGCTCGCGTGCTAGCAGGACGGACACATTTGCAATTTGTGACAACTTCACAGGGGTTAGATAACCATTATCTTCAAGCTGGAAAGAAAGATTTAATTTAGGTACTACATACTGCTGGTTCTAGCATAATCAACAAAGGAACGAAGTTTCTTCAAGGTTACTGAGCTGTTTAGATATTATATGATTCGAGGTTGTTTCCAATGACAAGTTTCTATTACCTACTTAAAAATATATTATACTAGCTTCTGCCCGCGGCTTCGCCCGCGTGGATGTCGGAAATTATCCCACGGGAACGTGCTAACAGGATAAAATGTATGTGCTTCCCGAGGATGCCATCTATTTCGCGGGCCCTTTGTGGCTAATTACAATAGAAAACCAATTGTGTCTCATTGGTGGTAATTAAGAGGGTAGGTACCTATATGATATCTTTACCTAAGTACCTACCTAAATAAACCTATTTCTGATGATAACTAATCTAAACTCAATAAATAAGCAAAATCCCAAAAATTAATATCTATACGAATGAATAATCCTACCTAACAGTATTATAAAATAACCTACGGTCACTACATACATTATCAAATATACTACCTACCTCTACTTTAAAATTAAAATCTATACCTACGACTTATACCTAAAAATAAACACCTAAATAACTCTAAAAACTAAAAAGGTCGCACTGAAAAGCACGGTTTAGAATTGCAAGTAGCAGTTAAAATAAGAACGAACGCTCACCGCTCGACACGTCTGTTCAAATCAAAGTTCAAAAAATGTAATAAGTACCATAGATAAGGATAAGTACTGACGTAATGCGCGCGTTTTTTTTTTTTTTTTGACTATGGCATCTCGTAGTTGACCTTGAGAGGTCGTGACTACTTAACCGAACTATCCTGTGGTTGCCTTAAGAAACTTAAAGCCTCCAGCCAGGGCTTATTATAAAAATTATTTAGGTGAGTACACGCTAAGGGCTGCCCCTGTGGGGAACGAACCTCGGCTTAGGGTATCACTGAGAGAGGGCAGCAAAAGGGATTCGGCTGGATCGAATTTTTATTATTAGTGCTTTGATGAGCACGGCTTTTCCTAGGACTATCTCTGAGAAGAAAGGCCGAAACAAACTCAGAGGTCACAGCCATGAATTTACATTTACATTTAGCACAGCTACCGCGCGAGCTGGCACTTCACTTAAGAAGGATCGGGCGGGTAATGCGCGCGCTCAGACTTCGTCCTTATATACGGTAGCGATCCGTGGCGGCCGCGGCCGCGCGCCACGCGTGTTCCGCGAACGGTGCAAGCCAAATTCAACCTTCAGCACTACATTTAGAGCATAACCTTAGTGAACTCCACTGCGGGTGACGTAACCTACGACAAACTTATTATTTGCGGTTGGCACAGTAATCGGGTCTAGGGATCGAACCGCAAAATTAAGTTTGTTTTTTATTGTATATACTTTTCGGGGATAAAAAGTACCCAGTGTGGTGCCCAGGATATTAAAGAATAATTATACCAAGTTTCATCGTAATCGAACCGGTAGTTTTTGCGTGATGCTTGAACAAACAGACAGACAGACAGACAGACAAAAATTTTTTTAATCACATTTTTGGGTTCGGTGTCGGTCTAGTAACACCCCCTGCCATTTATTTTTTTGATTTTTTCAATGTACAGAATTCTCACTTCTACAGATTTATTATAAGTATATAGAATAGATAAGAATAGCAGATTTGGGGCATAAAAATATTTAGGGCATAATAATAATGCAAATTACCAATTCACAAGTAGTCTTAGCTACTTCTTCATCTTGGTGACTATTTAGTTGCAATACACATGCACCACTTGGAAACTTTCTAAGACACATTGGAGCACCAATTGTTTGCAGCAATCTGAAAGGACATACAAAAATGTTAACCTTGATTAATTTTATTGCAATTCTACACACACATTTTATGAGGAAAATGAGGACAAAATAGCAGAGATTCAGTGGACACAGCATGCGTCAGGTAGGTATGGCAGGCCCCGATACGATATCTGACTGGCCGACAGCAGAAGGGGCATAAAAAAGTCAAGGTCATAGACCTTATCCACCGCTTTCATCAGGCGCGATCGAGGTCAAGAGGCCTGCTCTTGACCTCGATCGCGCCTGAGATGACAAGCAATGACCACACCATTCAGCAATAAAAAAAAGGTTATACCCACTTGCAGGCATTCAGGAGATCTTCAGGGGATATGAGCTCTAAGCCTCTGGCTCTGTTTACTCTGCACCAGACATCAGCTAATGACATAATTCCTCCACAATCCTGTCCAATATTTTCATAATTAGGTATAGTAATATAGTATAGTACATAAAAGTATAATAAAGTTTGGTAAACTTCTCTTGAGAATGATACTACTACATAGACAGGAAGAGGCTCCTGGAAAATGTTATGACAGGCCCCACACTGAACTGCTTCAAGACTCGACTGGACAGATTAAGTATCACCCAAGCTATTTGATACAATGCATCAGTTAATTAGCTGCTAATATTTCTAACCAAATAATAATAAACCACTTCACAAAACTTTTTTGCAAAAAAAATCAACCGACTTCCAAAAACGACACTACAAAGTGAAAAATAACTTTAATTTCGGAAGTCGGTGTCGTTGGGTTCACACTTTCGTTGTTTGCCACCGACTTCCGAAATTAAAGTTATTTTTCACTTTGTAGTGTCGTTTTTGGAAGTCGGTTGATTTTTTTTGCAAAAAAGTTTTTATTTTTCACTACTGAACCGTTTTTGATGAAATTTCTATGGGACCATTTGGGAAGTATACCCTTTCCAACAAAAAAAGAATTTTTCAAATCGGTTGGCAAGCGAAAGAGTTATGCGCAAAAAAACATTAAAAAAAAAAAAAAAATACAAACATCCGAATTGAGAACCTCCTCCTTTTTTAGAAGTCGGTTAAAAACAGTACATCATCTTCCTGCCCTTATCCCATGTTACTTGGGGTCGGCGCAACAAGTTTTCTTCTTCCATTCTCCTCTGTCAGCCGTCACGCTATCATTCACTCCCTTCTCTTTCAAATCATTCCTGACACAATCCATCCATCTTTTCTTCGGCCTTCCTCTCCCTCTCCATCCATCAACATGTATATTCATCACTGTTTTAGTCACATGCGTTTCGTCCCTTCTCATCACATGCCCATACCAAGCCAAACGATTTCCTTTCAAGTTTTCTGTCACTGGCGCCACTTTCAATCTTCCTCTTATATACTCATTTTTTACTTTATCCAGCACACTTCACAAAACAGTACATTATTTTTTATCTCTTGCCACTAGACTTACCATGAGTACTGCAATCATCATATCAGAGATCTGTTGTGCAAGCCCCAAATAATAGTCTGAGTCAGATCTAAATGCATCTCTGGTTACTGGATCATCAATACCTAAACTCATGAGGTAGGCTTTGAATCTTACTGTATCATCTTCAGAGATATCACCTTGTTTATCCTGTAATGGGGCAATATTGGGGGATATAAATAAACAAAATAGATCCAGCAAAAAAAAAACAAAGACCTCGGCTACGTACGCACTGACGGCCGACAGGAGGCTTGCTTTGCTTAACGCCTAGAGCCTTGCGAGTTACCTGGTGAGTAGCGGCGTGAAACAAATGTTCTAGAATTTATGCAACCATCCGAACTGCGCGCTTGGCGCCTTCTCTGGTTGCCTAGTGTGTATCGAAATAAATAAACATGTTGGTATTTTGCACAGATTACCCGTTCTAGATACTGCATTGCAGTTTTCATCTGCTACTGATAAGTTTATTAGCACTTAATAAAGACTAGGCCAGATTTCTTCTGAGCATGTCAATAGCAATCTAAATGAAATCTGCCCAGAATCCAGCTACTTGTATGGTCTAGTCATAAGACATTCGTACCAAGGCTTCTAGCGACTTAACATGCAACCCACCTCCCAATGTGGTGGCCACCGTGTATCCTAGCAAGTAACCATAAGTTAAGTCATTAGGCTCAAGGCGCTAAGCAAGCCACCTGTCAGTGTGTAGGTAGCCTTATATATTTACAAACCCTGATCTTAGTAGAAATATTTTTTGAAATGGCAACCATATCTTTAGCTTTTTCCATTAGTTTTCTTAAATCTTGAAATGCTACAGTAATGCTTTGATCAGTTGCTCTATGATGTTCTTCTATGCTTCTTTCAATGCCAACTATGCCAGAGCGAATTTTGGAGTTGACAGGAGTGACTGAAGGTTTAGGTGATGCATTTGGGCTAGCCACACTTATTGGTGAAGCAATAGGAGTTGCTCTTTCCCATGCTTTGGCAGCAACAGCCTCAGTTAGGGCCTTATAGAACACTTGGTCAATTCCATCCTTGAAAGAAAATTTCACAAAATGGTATGGACTGGCCACTGCTGGTCCTGGCCTTTTACCTGAAATGATATATTAAGGAATAGAGTACTGCCTTGGGAATCTACAGAGTGTGTGAGCTGTATAGACAGCAGCAACCAATTAAATTAATACCTATAGACAACAATAATATAGGCCTATACTCAGCAGTGGGTAGAACAAGGCAAACACCAATAAAGAAGACATGTTTCATTTTATTCACATGACTTGATTATCCAAACTAATATTATAAATGCGAAAGTAACTCTGTCTGTCTGTCTTTCTGTCTGTCTGTCTTTGCTTCACGCCTAAACTACTGAACCGATTTGTGTGAAATTTGGTACAGACATAGTTTGGAACTTGAGAATGGACATAGGATAGTTTTTATTACAAAAAATAAAATAAAAAATAAAATTTATTCCGGACATACAGCGCCATCTATTGGTCAAGAGTCGGCATCAATTCAGTACTGAAAATTCATCGGAAAAATGTAAATAAATAGTAAGAACTATGTGGGTAAAACCAAAAATCTGCCGGAAGTCACTATTCCACGCGAACGAAGTCGCGGGCAAAAGCTAGTCAGTAAATAAACAAAAGTGATGTTTCTAACAGAATAATTTTCAGGAAAACTAGTATGAAAAACAAAATAATTTAACGTTATTATTACCTGGTAATGCTGGTCCTAGATGTAATAAAATTCTTTTAGGCCCTCCGAGACCAAATACTCCACCACTCTCTTCTTCTATGCAGAAAACATAATATAAATGTAATGAGAGGCATACAAGTCCCTTGGGAATATCTCCTGGCTTTCCCCATAAGATTCTGTGAGTAGTTAACACTACTTCTCCATCAGTAAACTGGGTCTAAAACAAAAACCTTACTAAGAATGAATAAAATAATTGGTTAGGTACTTTGTAAACATTCAGGATACTGCAATAGGAGTTATGACTTCATTGTTAGTGATAGAATGGACTAGACTAGCAGTAAAAATACATTGTAGGCTATACTAAAAACCACCAGGATATTAATAAACATATAAGGAATAATTAGCGGAATAAGCCCCAAAACTATAAAATAAACAACCTTATCATCACCATCGTATATCTTCACACTTCTATCACGTTTGACATAATTTTCACCTTCAAATAGGCGTGCTTCAATATATTCAAATCTATCCATCGTACAATTTCATTTAGGTATCGTTTTTATAAAATCTAAAGCAGTAGCAGTTTGTTATATTTTTGACGATGAATAATATTTTATTTTCAATTATTTTGACTTTGACAGTCCAATAATCCGACATTCGCCTGACAGAAATAGGGCTGCCAGTAGCAGTAGCTGTAGACCTCAGACTATATAAAAAAGTACTCTTTGCCTCAGACTAAGGAAAATTAGTCTGAGCTGTAGACCCAGACCCACCTAAATTATTTTTTTTGGTCCCGGTTGTCATTCGTAGATCTTTGATAGTCAATACGGGTATCAGAAGCTCGAAAGTCTGACAGCCAGTCTTGCCAAGGGTTATATGGTACCCAGCAATGATATTCTAGTAAACAGATATGTTATACACTTACAAAACAACAGAAAAAAGTGTTCCGCGCCGAGAGGCAGCACACATACACACTTTTCATTCATTTTACATTTCACTACAAGTAAAAAGGATAGAAAAAGGATAGCTCGATAAAACCAATAAGAAAAAAAGTGACAGATGTTGTCAATTGCACGTGAATGTAAACAAACATTATTCGGGCCACCAATCACCGCACGTTGGCATCATAGACTAACAAATTAACTACGCAGAAAGTACAAACCGCGTGTACAGAATTTGCAGTCGGGATTTGTGCCTATGCAACGAATAAACACTATTAAAAGGTAGGTAGGTGAAAAATAAAATACGTTTTAAGAAGAAAGAAATATATATATATTGTAAACAAAATCATACACCTTCGAAAAGATTTAATTTATTTCTTTTCTGTCCCTTAGAGAGCTTTTTATTTCGTGAGCGGAATGGAGGCGAACTGTTGTATACTTATCAATTATAGTTTTTTTGTTTATATCATAATTTAAATATATCAAACAAAATTATAAAGAAAAGTTATTAAAAGGGAAACTAGAACTCTGCTGTAAAGATGACTTTACTGCCTAATATTCGCATCTGTACTTTTATTCTATGTCCGGAGTGCACGCATCCTTGTCGTTCTTACGACAAAATATATATTTTCCATCTCTTTCTTTTTTCTAACCTCCAAATATCAGAATATTAGGAAAATAATTGAAATATATTAATAAATCGAAGTATATTGTGCACTTCTGTGTGGTATGAGATCCCTTGTGTTTTATTAACTTTGGTAACATAATTGGTACACTTTTTATATACACAAGATGGCATTTTGGATGATAATTGCGTAGTAGCGCGCACCGTCTATCTCGTAGACGTGCGTGACACAGACTAAAGGCAATACGTCCCAATTAGGACGTTTTCTAGTCTTCACGATTTGCGCGCTCATAACATATCTGTTTACTAGAATATCATTGGTACCCAGTAACTGGGTTGTGGAACTTCTGCATAGCTATTTACAACTACTCGATACGCTTCCGTACCGAACATCATTCAATGCATTAGTCTCAATCAGTTTTAAATAGAATAGATTTTTTTTTTGTATACCTACATGAAAAAAATAAAAAAATGTTTTTCTTTACTAGCTATTGGTTTGTCTCATAGAATATTTCGTGTATGAATAGATACAGATACCTATAGATAAAAATGAAATGTTTTTATTTGACCATCGAACTAAACCGCATTGAGACGTAATCAAGGAACAATAACTTCCTTGGACGTAATTTGTTTAGCTTTTGGGTCAACTCTATTTATGTCACTGTCTGTCATGTGTCACTTTTTGTGTTACGAAAATGCCAAAGTTGTGTTCCAGAGCCTTACAGATACAAACGGAAAATACAATCCCCGACCGAAAAAATAACAGTGATGGAGTAACGAAATAACGCAAGAGCAACAGAGATGCATTACTGTGCATGCTTTTGGCAATGATTTATTTACTGATTACTGTCTAGTGTCTGTCATGTCGTATAACCTCCAATTGGCAGTGTGTAAAAATACTTGCTTGCTTGCTATTTGCTGATTGTAAAATGAAAGGCATGAAACCAAGAGCCGAGACCCTGTAATTATTTCTTAGCAACAAGCAGTAAGCACTTTTACTTGAAAGCCTTGAGCGAATAGACCTTTTGATTAATTTTAAGTTCAAGTTTAAACTATGGCAGACACCCAGGAAACTATTCTTTTAAAAATTAAAGAACAAGGTGAACTTGTAAGAAAATTAAAAGCTGCGAAGGAATCAAGTGAAAAGGTACGTTGTACTCTATAAATTAAAGTACGTGTGCTCATACCATATTGATGAATTGTTTTAATATTGCATCATACTGTCAAGTTAATGCGATTTCGTTTGAATTGTAGGCTAAGAAGAATAATGTACAATACGATTTACCAGAAATTGATAAATATTTAAGTCAGTACAGTTATGTTTGTGGGTATAATCCCAGTTACTGTGATATAGAACTGAAAAATGACTTAGGAAAGAATATAGATTTTCAAAGATACAAGCACATCAAGAGGTGGTGGTACCATATGCGGAGTTTCAGTGACTCTGAAGTATCATTGTTACCTAAATTGAATCCTCCTAAAGTGTTGCAAAAAGTGAAAGATGGCATCACACCACTTGATCAGCAGGTGTGTCAATGAGTTCTCATACTGTTGTAGACTTTGATGCTTTGTTTGTACATAAGCTGGGCATGATTTTATGATTGATTTGGTTCTGGTACACCCCTCCTTGAGTAGAATGTCTTTGAATCTCCACATATGTGTTTCGTCACCACAACCTTTTTTCAAAATTTCATACATGTTACCATTGATGAAATCTGAATGTACTCTTGAAAATTTTTCATAATGTATGACTCAACATTGTTTTCTTTTTCCGGTCATAACATAGTAATGCTGTGGTGACGAGATATCATATTGTTTGAAATTGTGGAGAGATAAAACTAGTGAAGCATGTCGTACAAAGCATTGAGGTTCTTAAAGAACCGTGCATCTGCAGTGCGGTTACACAACTCAGTACTCGGCACAAATTTCACAAAATGCATTGCAACATCGTCTCTGTGCAAGGTATTGGTGGCCTACTTAATGCTTTCTTATTTTATTTGAGCAATTTGCTTCTCATTGTTTTATTATAATTGACTCTAGTTGCAGCTAGGACCAATTATTGTTGTCACAAAGCTATTTTTTCAATTGAAATTATGGGTCGATGCAGATTTTTTTTTTGTCTTGTATGGAGTTAGTATTTAAACTTAAATGAACAATTTATTTTATTATTAAAGAAAATTTCAGGCGGATGCTACTAAACAATAAGATTTCATAATAATATATCTTTTCCACATTGTAAAATATTGCACTTAATTCCTGGCCAACAAATTATTTAACCTTTAATTATATTTCTTTCCCTTTCTAGATTCAAGAGGAGGTAGCCAAGTTATTGTCATTGAAATCACAACTGGCCCCTGAAGATGCTGCTCCTCAGAAGTTCACCCTCAAAACTCCGAAAGGAACGAGAGATTACAACCCACAACAGATGAGCATAAGGAATGGTGTTCTTGAGAAGATTATTGCAGTGTTCAAGAGACACGGAGCTGAGTGTATTGACACACCTGTCTTTGAATTGAGGGTCAGTCTTTTCTTTCAGTTATTTATAATTAATAACTGATATATTATACTAATTAGATATTATATCAATCAATCAATTAACTCAGCCTATCACAGTCCTCTGCTGGACATAGGCCTCCCAGACTGTCCCAGCCACTTTGTTAAGGGGTGTACCAAGCTACGCTTGCCGATACGCCATCTCCACTCCAGGACTTGTCTACTCCAGTGGCTATCAGTCCTTTGGCAGACATATCAATGAATATAATTGTGTAGTAGTTTGATGGTAATAGCTATTGTTACAGCCAGTTCCATTGAATGGTTTAGTACTAACTTGACCCTAGCTTATCACTGTACTGGAACTGTTTACAGATATAACTGCTATGCATTTTTATCTAATTCTATGTCATGCTCAATGTAATCTAGTTTCATGTACTGCAAATTACTTTGGTTTCAAAAGATAAACCCAACAAAAAAATTTGTTTTAGTCTATTCCCTTTCCATAGGTACCTCTCTTTTTTGTGCGATCGCTGGCCGTGTTCGCCTCGCAAACATGATTAGATCGTCACACTTCGGCGCGGTCTACTTCGACCGTTTAACCCAACAAAAAATATACTAAACATTTTTTTTTATGTACCTATGTAGTACATTTGCATATAATTATATAAAAACCATTATTCAATTTTATTTTTCTCCTATTCAAGGAAGTACTAACTGGCAAATATGGAGAGGACGCCAAACTGATCTATGACTTGAAAGACCAAGGAGGCGAGATTCTGTCTCTGAGGTATGACCTGACTGTTCCACTGGCACGGTATTTAGCCATGAGCAAGATAAATACCCTGAAGAGATACCATATCGCTAAGGTGTACCGGCGTGATAACCCGGCGATGACAAGAGGCAGATACAGGGAATTCTATCAATGTGTAAGTTTGCTTTATTGATGAATAATTATTATTCAGGCTTTATCTTAATAACATTTTTCTCTAAATATCAAAATTTGTTCAAGAAACAATCTCAATATTTGCACATTATTTTTGCAATTTTTATGAAGACTAATAGGATCGAATTTATACAAATCTTCATAAGTTTAAGAAAGTAAAAGGTTATTGCATTATTTCAAATTGCCTTTATTTCTTTCTTAATAAAAAGTGTCCTGGCTGTAAAATCCAATTTGCTGTAACTTCGAAAGTTAATCCTGATTTTTAAAACATACTTTCAGGATTTCGACATAGCAGGTCAGTATGACCCGATGGTACCTGACGCAGAATGCCTGAAGGTGGTCACTGAGATACTGGACACCCTTGAAATCGGCACGTACGTGTTGAAGGTGAATCACCGGAGGCTATTAGATGGCATGTTCGAAGCTTGCGGCGTTCCTGCTGACAAGTTCAGAACTGCATGTTCTACTATTGATAAGTTAGACAAGGTAATCAATTATTATTTTACTAGCGACCCGCCTTTGCTTCACATGGTTTTTATCACTTGACAAAACACGAGAAATATTGTTATTTTTTGTAAGTTTAATAGTAATTTATTATACACATTAACCTTCCGGAATAAATTATCTAATAAACTGCATTAAAATCCGCTATGTCGTTTAGAAGAACAACGCGGTCAAACAGACAGACACACAAAGCGACTTTTTATTGTTAATATGTATAGATTTCACGTAAATCGGAGCTATATCAGGTTTCAATATTGAGCTCAGACCTTTTATGTGGAAGTCATGAAAAGTTTTGTATTTATCCTTCCTTTAATATAGTATGAACTTTGTTCTTTAATGTGTGGTTTATATTCAGCTTGCGTCGCCCTTGCGAGATAGTACTAGGAAAATATATTCATATGATTTTGTATCCAATGTGTTTCGAATGTGTACCTAGACTATTTATGTTGATTTCAAATTTCGAAAGTAATATTCATCGAAAGTCGAATAGTATTATTTTCATAAATTCTAAATCAATCAATTTTCCTAACCTTCAGTCGCCGTGGGCGGAAGTGCGAACAGAAATGATAAACGAGAAGGGAATATCTCCGGACGCCGCAGACCGGATAGGCGAGTACGTCCGACTTAACGGTGGCGTAGAATTAGCCGACAAACTGCTCAAAGACGAGAAGCTATCCAAGACTAAAGCAGCCGTTGAAGGCTTACAGGGAATCAAGTTGCTGTTGGAGTACTGTGGACTCTTTGGCATACAGGATAAGATTCTGTTTGATTTGAGTCTGGCAAGAGGCTTGGATTATTATACCGGAGTTATCTATGAAGCTGTTTTGACTCGTAAGTTGATTTTGGTACTTTTGAGCTATGGCTTCAAGTCTTAGTAAGTTCGTTTTAGATACACCTTGTATCTAAAAGGTAACATTATTTATTGGGAATAAAGAATACAGTCATGATTGTTTGGCTTGGTATGGGCATGTGATGAGGAAGAAGGAAATGCATGTGACTAAAAGAGTGACGAATTTAAATATTGATGGGAGAGGGAGGGGAAGGCCAAAAAAAGGTGGATGGATTGTGTGAGGAATGATATGAAAGAGAAGGGTGTGAGAATGATACCGTGACGGTTGACAGAGGAGAATGGGAGAAGAAAACTTGTTGCACTGACTCCAAGTGACACGAGACAAGTGCAGGAATATGATGAAAGAATTGTCATAAATTTGTGCAAAAGTATGTATGCTGCAGTGCGATTCTGTAACCATCTCACCGTGAAAACTTAGATGAAGTGAGCGTGGAGTGAGCTGTCATTCCAACTAATGCTAAGGGATTGCCACTATTGACAGCTCACTCTAAGCTCACTTCACCTAACTTTTCACAGTGAGGTTTTTACAGAATCGATCGGCTGTTCTGTTGCAAATCACATCTAACTGTTTCTGTGGCTGATGACTTTATTTTGGTTGCCATCATATTAAATGTTATAGCCTGTATGTTGTATGCAAGTAAGCAAGAGATCCTTCGAAAATTAGTACAACTGTATTTGCTAATAATCACTTCTGTTTTAGAAATTAGCTCTTATTGATGTCTGATTATTTTAGTCAGCTAATCATTTTTAATTACAAATTGCTTGTACGAAATTGATTTAATCAACACACTTTGCTTCAGCCAATTACGATGATTGTTGACTTATTATTGAGAGCAGATTGTGCGTTTCCTTTCAGAGCCAATTAAAATCGGCAATGAAGACCAGACTGTCGGATCGATCGCGGGCGGTGGGAGATACGATAATCTTGTTGGCATGTTCGACTCGAAAAATAAACAGGTAATGTTTATACCATGATAAGACTATAATCTTTAATTAATGTTATTACTAGCGACCCGCCCCTGCTTCGCACGGTTTTTTACGACTTAACACAACATTGAGCTTTCTGTGTGTAAGCTTAATATTAATGTATTATACACATAAACCTTCCAGAAAACTAAATGATCCGTTGCGTAGCAAGAACAAGGCGGTCACACAGACAGACACGAACACCGACTTTAATTTATAATATGTATAAATATACATAGATCTGATGATGATAGATATATGATCTGATGTCCTTAATTTAACATAACGCGATGCAAAACTTGCCCAAAAAAAGTGCTGTGGGCTGCTGAAATTCACACCAAACTTTGACGTGCTCTCTGGGGCATTTACCTACTAAAGAATACAAAACTAATAAAACACGCATATTTGACGCCTTTTACCCACGACAGGACATAACATGCCATCATATCGACGGTTGAAAGGCTAATTGGTCTAAGCGACATTTTTTTGCAACAATATACATATTCGGAATCAGCAAATATTTTTTTTTTTTTTAATGCAAAAACATGTCGCTTAGTCCAATTAGTCTTTCAACCGTCGATATATAAACCTTAGATTCAGCTTAAATTTTATTTTAACTTATTCATTGTCATAATTCACTTGTTCTTGGCTACAAGATTTTGTAATGCGCGCAAAAACAGATGGCAGGTAATTATGTACTATTGAATTTCATAGTTATTGAGGCGCGACAACGTTTTGTGCTACAAGACGCGGGCGCAGCTCGTTTAGTAGGTCATGCATATAAAATTGTCCGTAAATAGTCGATCCTAATTTACAAGCTAGTGCTCCTGCGAGTACTGAGCGTGAGGTCCTAGGTTCGATGCCTGCGTTGAGCAGTGTTTTAAGTTGCTGTTAGGTTAACATAACTGAATGAATTAAATGAATTGTGAGTATATGACACACTTCTATCTGCTCCTTCGGGGAAAATAGGTGTGCTGTTGTGTATCGTAATATGTATAATGATTTATCGACTATCATCGAGTATATATTAATTAATTAAAACAAGTGTTGAATGCGTTGTCAATCACTATATAATTAGCAATTCAAATGTGTAGTTTTATGAATAATTTAATAGATAAGTTCATTCACGCGTTCATAATTTTATGCATAAGAATTAATTTTTGTAATAGATTTTGTTGGTCGTATTTATGTAACTGTTACGTAAAACTATATCTACTTAATGTACGCTGCAAACCAAGGTCAAATGGTGTCTTAGCGTCCATTCCGAATAATAAAGTAAGACAGAATTTACTTACTTATTAACTTTCATTAAAACTGTTAAAAATAATTACAATAACAGTTTATATATTTTTTTTATTAGCCGTTACTTTCCCACTGCTGGGCAAAGGCCGCCCTACCCTCTAACCACCTCACTCTGTCAAGTTTATTCATTTTATAAAGAGAATATAACACACACACAAGATTAAAAACATAACGAAGAAGGCGGAATAAGATAATGGCCCTGATTCCCTTGTTCACAAACTAAACTAAATTTAAATTCTGTGCATCTTTTTCTTTCTATTTCATTAAGAAAAGGACAAGATGAATTAATAGTTTAGTCCTGTCAAACTAAGACACTCCATAGACAGATTAGACGTGATTAACAACATGGCTACTAAAAATACGTCAATTTACGTCAGGCGCTGACTAGTTTGACAGGACTAAACTAATATTTATCTTCTGTCCTTTTCTTAATGAAATAGAAAGAAAAAGATGCACTGAACTTAAATTTAGTCTAGTTTGTGAACAAGGGAATCGGCGCCAATATCTTACATCCGCCATCTTTCCTTCTTCTTCCGAAGTTTATCTAGATGAGAGAAAATTACTCAGCTAGAGAGATCCGTATAGCCTTTAGGCCCTTTGTACACGTCTTCTTTACGGTACGGCGTATAAATTGCGCCGTACAAAAATCGTGTCCGTCAACAAGCTTCCATAGTGATCCATACAACACTGACGACCGTGCCTACACACGGCGAACGAACCGTAGTGTTTCACGGCAAGAAAAACGTGTGTACAAAGGGCCTTAGGATTTAGTACTTTTATGTATCTGTACTTCCGAATGTTCCAAACAACGATTTCGGGATAGAACCTACCAAAACATAATTGTTGGTGTCTTCGTTAGCGCTGCCTCAAATAATACCAACCTTTATTTAAAATAAGACGTATAATGATTATTCTAGGTACCATGCGTAGGCGTCAGTATCGGCGTGGAGCGCATATTCTCCGTCCTTGAAGCGAAGTTAGCCGCGGGTGACATCAGCGTGCGAACCAATGACATAGAGGTCTACATTGCGTCTGCGCAGAAGAACTTCCTCGAAGAACGTATGAAGATCTGCGCGGAGCTGTGGAATGCTGGTATTAAGGTAATATAAAAAATTGCTATGTTTAAACATCTGAAAATTACTCATTGTTGTTGTATTGTATTTATGGTTGCATTATTAGGCCAATATCAGAGGAAAAATTAAGTATTTAAGTGTCATGAGATTTTGTACCATGTGCATACCGACTGTTAACTGTTACATTGAAATGCCCTGAACAATGCAAATCACCTGCACTGTAAATGATGATGGTAGGAACTAAACCACTTGTGTGTAAGAAAACTTCTAATTCTAGTAATAACTTGTAGTTGTGTGGAGTTGTAATGCCTCGTTGGTCTAGTGCTCGCAAGTTCTACTGCTGGGTATGAGGACCTGGGTTCGACTCCCGGGTCGGGCAAAGTGTTATTGGGTCTTTCCATCTCGAATTTCTCAGTAGCAGCTTGGATTCTGGACCTGTGCCCGGTTGATAGCAATAGGCTCACTCCCTGTTACATGGGGTTTAAACATAATTGTTGAAATGAGGGTGTGCACCTATAGTGGTGCACTTCTGCTCTTCTGGGAATATAGTTCTTATGTTATGTTGTAGGTAGCTGAGATAGCAATGTGTGTAAAGGGCTTATTCCCATTGGCTCTCACTAGTTTCTCTCCTGGAGGCAAAGTTAATAAAAGAAAAAAGGCTATCTTCCTGCTGGCTCTAAAACTTTACCTTATTATTTTTTTTTCATTATTTTTCCAGACCGAGCAATCTTACAAAAAGAACCCTAAAATGCTGACTCAATTGCAACACTGCGAAGAGAATGGTATTCCCCTCGCCGTGGTACTCGGAGAGTCAGAATTCAAGCGTGGAGTAGTGAAAGTGAGGAACATCACCACCAGACAAGAAGAGGAAGTGGCGAGAGACAACCTCGTAGAAGAGCTTAAGACTAGGATTGCAGGGTTGAGTGTCAAAGGAGTTAATGGCACAGCTTAGTTCTCATAACGTCACCTTACAGTTCAATTTAAATGATCCCTAAAAGGTTTTACACACTCTGCTGGCGGTACGGATACCGGGCATCTGATGCAAAACAGTACTGGGCTCTAATTCACTATGACCACTTAACGATTCCTTACCGAAACCACGTTAATTCCTTGGCTAATCCCAATCTCGCGTTGATTTCGCGCGGTTTTATTCATTGTGTCATAGAGAATTACGGCCCTGTTGCGTTCGGGAAATGGATAAGCCGTACCGTCAGCATAGTGTGTAGACGCCTTAATACGTGTCCCAGTTTTGTATTTTAATGATAAAGCCTGCCTGCCTGCCCGCCAGCCTGCCTAGCAATAAGCTAAAAAAACTAAAAAATTCTTGTTTCAATTTAAAATCTTTAACAAACCGAATTTCTGTCAGATAATCAATGAAAGTGTAAGGTTTATTTTTCTTCAGATTAATGGCATTTTATCCTATTTTCTATTCGCAATTTTTATGATTAAAGATCCTTTGGACTTTTTCCCTTTTGATTATTGTTTAAAGATAGTTTTTAGAATTCTGGTTCCAAATATTGTAGGGCCGATGTACTTCTCATGTTTTAAGCATTTAAGGTTCTTGTTCGTCACGATTTCAATTAATTACCTTCAAAGAACCAACACTTGTAATAATACAAATTTTGTAAACAAAAAATCATAAATACTATTTGACTCAATAATGTTTTGGAGCAGTGGTGGCCTCGTGGTAACGGCCGTGATTTACGAGGTGTAGGTTGTAGATTCAGGCGTTTTACTTTATGTAATTTATTTCATGACCACTGCTCTCAAAACGGTGAAGGAAAACATCGTGAAGAAACCGGCATGTCCTTTCATGCGGCATCCGGCTTTTTTCCAGCATTTTTGGTTAGTGGTTAGTTAGCCACAGACATTGGGTCCGCGTGGCTTATGGCCCACTTCCTCTCGTAGAAAGGAGGCCAGTATCCCAGAAGTGGGAAAATTTTAGGCTGATTATGCAATAATGTTTTATAAAATCTATCATAGAATACATTTACACTGTTTACGACAAAGCATTTTTCTAGCGGAACTGTCTTCTGCAAGGCAGAGCAGACATCATAATTTAATATGTAATGGCTGTATAACGAAGTATTTCCTATTTTTCTAAATTCTGATGGTATTAACTATTTATTTAAAAATGTTAATTTATAATTAGCTCCTAGCTATGTTTTAAATACTTCTTTCTGTAGTAATTTATTATTGTAGATCAATAAAATCTAAAGTTAACAACATTAAATAGGAATACGCATTAGTCCATTACTGGTTTTTTTTTGTATATGTGTGAGCTAATTGGTATAAATAAATTTGATAAGAAATAATTTGTTTCATAATTTCATTAAAATAATTTAACACGAAAATACAGGAAATAAATGTAATCAGTGCTCAAGCTGTAAATTCGGCATATGATTCTAAACCTCTTTTTTTTTTTTTGGGTGGGAAATCATCAAATGACCTCTCCCGCTCTGGGCTGAGCGGAAGAGCGTGTCAGACTTTTACTGACTAAATCCCACCTGTGTTCCTTCAGTTGCCTGTTTGCCTGTGCCGGGGCCACGGTATCTCTTTCAAACAACCCGCAGCCCCGGCGGCATCGGCCCTAGCGGACCCCGTCAGTTCGTGCTGACATCTCTTTGAGGCACGCGTGGAACACAACGCGCGGACAACCCGGGCCTGGTCCTTAGGCGCGGGTATGCGGGCGGCGAGCTACGGGCAGCTCGCCGCCCGCAAGCCCACGCCTACGGTGGCCGGGAGTCGGTTGTTGACTCCCGTCCAGGGCGTCTTCTGCGGCGGCTAGGGGTGTGAGGGCGCAGAGATTGCCTCTTCCTCACGCGCTCCGCCTCCTCCTTCGCGAGCATTACTGCTTCGCAGGAGGTAACAGCCTCCCATTCACTCTCGCTCCGTACCATGGCCTGGACCAGGGCCGGATGCGAGAGATCGCCGCCGCCGATCGCCGCCACGAGGACGCGGCGGTGCTCCGCCCAAACCGGGCAGACCTCCACCGTATGCTCCACCGTGTCTTCCGGGCGATCCACACAGTGGTGACACCCTGGCGATTCCTCCCGCTTTATCCTGAACAGGAACCTCCCGAAACAACCGTGTCCGGTGAGGACCTGCGGCGGCGGAAGGTGAGGGCGCCGTGGCGCCTCTCTAGCCACTCTTCAAAGAGGGGACTTATCGCCGCATTTTAAACCCCTTAGCGTAGGAATTATTCGTTGGTTATAAAAAAATATCTGCTTGTTTCATAGAATTGTGTAAGTGTCATGTGTGTAGCGGAATACCTTCGCGGTCAAAATGTATGGAACAACGAATTGTGTTTTTTATAAGCGACAAATATATTTTTTTAATGATATAAACTAGTGCTTGACTGCGATCCCGCCTGATGGAAAGCAGTGATGCAATCGTTGATGGTAAGGCGCACTAATTTATTATGAGCCTATTTCACTCTAGCCTTGAAAACACTTAAATTATAATCGGACGGGAAGACAGGCAAATTCTTCCAGTCCTTCGATGTACGCGGTATAAACGAGGAGGCGAAACGCTTCGTCCGGATCGTAGCGGTGTCAACAATTTAACGTAAGGGTGGACTCTCGCCGTACGACGGGTTGTCCGATGATGGCGGAATTAAGTCATGTAATTCCCGCGTATACCTACTCTCCAGAAGGCATCCTATAGAATACCGAAAGGCTGGCTACCCTACGGCTGTGCTCCAGGCTTTGTAGATTGGTCTTAACCAAATCTGGTTCACCAATTAGCCTCTTCGCACGCCTCTCCACTGAGTCCAAAGGTGCTATTCTGTAAGCTGCAATTTCTATCATAATATGCTGACTTCATGGTTACAGTTTTACATGCGATGCGAGCGTGCGAGTTACCAACAGAGTTTAAAATAAAACAGTTATCCAAATTGTTACGTATTTATCGGGAGCGGGGGCAGCGCATGTGCAATCAAACCGCGAGTCAGTGTCATTGTCATATTCGTTTATTGCGATGCTTGATAGGTACAATGTCGCGTGCGCGCCGACACACACACGCGTGTGTCGTACGCGCAGTAGGTACATACACAACACAAATCAGGCTTTGAATCAACACTTTTTGAACGTCACAACTTCCTAGTGTTTTAGTTGCGAAAAAATGGTGCAACCAACTCCCCCAGCAAGACGAATTTGTTAAGAAGAACTTGATTCTATACAATAGTATGCGAATTTTTAAACATTACAGAACCTACCATCACACCTGTATTCCCCGAAGGGTTGAGCAGAGGTGCACCTATAGTACACCCACATAGCACCAGTTATGGTTGGCGCAAGTCCAGGGGGCCTACTCCGAAGTGCAAAGTGCGAATGTTCGGATCGGACCGACACATGGCCGAACTGAATATTATTGAAAAATGCGAAAAAAGTTCGGATCGTCTCAGTTGGGTCGGGACCATAGTCAATTTTCGAAAGAGTGTAGGAGTGTAGTATCGGAACCGACCGAACCAAATAGTAACTTCGTAGCAGGAAACGGCGGAACATTCGGCCGATACTACTTCGGAGTAGACCCCCAGGCTGCTACTGAGAAATTCCAGATGGAAAAACCCAAATACAATTCGCTTGGCCTGGGAATCAAACCCAGGACCTCATGCTCAGCAGTAGCGACCACTAGACCAACGCGGCAGTACAAAACAATGAGAAAGAAAATGATAATTAGGTACAGTCAACAGCAAAAGTAGATGATCAAAATCAGAAATTCAATACTATGAACGGAGATCGCAGCTATATGGCATCTGTACTAGTAGTAAATGTTTGGTATAATTTACAATCACATACTTTTGAATCACTACGACGACGCCACACAGTTCTGACGCGAACTCCGTTCATTAGTATTGAATTTCTGATTTTGATCATCTACTTTTGCTGTTGACTGTACATTGAATTATTTGCCACGTGTCACCAGCACGCCAATATACCAACAAATAACTGGCAGAGCTAGAAAGCTGAAGTAGAACTTGACCGTCAATTTCTATCGAAGGGTCGTCTGCCGTCGGAGCACACGACTCCTCGAGTGGTGATCTCGAAATAGCAAGTGTAGCGTGAAACGAACCCCAACTTCAGCTGAATGAACCGACGACCTTAAAAAAGCGGCGGGACGGACAGGACGCGAAAGGAGAAGAATCGGGTGCTGTGGTGAAACTTGGCAGATGGCTGTGTGCCGAAGTGGAGTAGGTATATGCGATAGGCTAATTAGGCGAGTTGATTGATATTCTGTGCGATGACGTATAACCAAGTTATTCTGGGTTGGCCGGCCCATGCACAAACATGTCCGAGGACGTTTTAAAGGCCCTGGGTAAATATGAGTTTATCGTAGCCTATTTTTTGTAAATGTGGTTTACTGTTTGAAAATTTGAGCCATTGAGCGAACGATGTTAAGATCATCCGGAACATAAGCCAAAAATCTTCGCAGAATAGGTACTTATTCACCAAAAGTACTAAAGTAGCAAAATGCATTCCATGTCCGACAAAAAACTGTTGCCCTTGAACTAAACGAGTCCTTAAACCTTCGTATGAAAAACTATCTATAACTACTGTCTTCGGGAATGTAGATCCACGCGAGACACGATGGCTTTTTAATATTGTGTCTGTGATTACGGCATTCAACCGGTTAATCCACTAAATTAGAACGACTGCTAATCAAAAAGATGTTTTTCAAAGCAGTTACTTATGTTCTATAATATAATTAACTGCATCGTCTGCATCTACCTAGCTTATGATTTTGCACGATTTTGATGGCACCTGATGGTAGGTACTGAGATGTTTTGTTGAGTGGATAAAAAGCTGTTTCTATTTCATACAGTTGGGAAAAACAAATAATAAAAGTATGATGATTCAATGACCTTCTAGTCAACGTCCCGTTTGGACTCCATTGACCTCGAACGGCTTGTCCTACAGAACGTCCGCATGCTTCTAGTTCCATAATGTCATGTCATGGACGCGCCAGCCAATAGCACGACTCATTGTTCCCACAACAACTTCTGTGGTTCCTGTCATTGTGCCCTGATACACCGTGAAGTCCAACACGATTTTCATCGATATAAAACTCTTTATACCATTCAATTCCCGCCTATTATAAGTTACACAGTTTTACTGACAACATCTAACGTTAAGCGTGGGATGAAATGGTGCCCCGATACAAATCTTGGTTTAGTTTGTTAGTTTGTGTGCTACTGTTAGTTTCGACTGTCAGTGGATCAACTATTAAAGACGCTTTGGAAGAACATTTAAAGGATATTGCCCATGATGAAGGAAAGGAGTCGATCAAACATGATAAGCAGAAAGGCGAAAAAATTCATCAAGAAGAAAGCCAACTTAATGACAACCACAAGAACCAATATTCAAAAGCTAATGATGAAGCAAAATATTTGAAGAAAGAACACGATAGTAAATCAGTATCAGATAGCGATGCTTACAAAGGTTACAACAGCAAGCAAGACAAAGCTGAGGAAAGTGAAGCGTCTGGTTTCAAGAGAGGCCACAAGAAAGGACACCATAAGCAAGGATTCCAAAATTCATATCATAAAGACGAATCATCCAATAAAAGCACGTTCTTCGATGATTTGAATGATGAAGGCGACAAAGCTGCGTATAACAGTAGACTGAGCTCACACGACAACCAGGGAGGCAGGAGCTATCAAGGATCTCACAATAACGGTCAAGAACATGTAAGAGACAACTATAACGGCGGCGGCTATAACAGATACGGTGACAGCGGAGTGAAGCAACATGGTCATCAAGATTATGGCAAGAAATATCACTTAGACGACAATTTGAGTCACAATAAGTATCGCAATACTCATAACAACCACGCCCGAGATCACATTCAAGATCATCATGAGTATCGAGCTCCTGAAGTTCATCGCGATCCTGGGTGGGATTGGCAAAGGTGGGAGGATAAAAGAGGAGGAGGTTGGGATCGCCCCGGATGGCAAAGAGACCAAGGATGGGAAAGAGAACCTGGTTGGCAGAGAGAACAGGGTTGGGAAAGAGATCCTGGTTGGCAGAGAGATCAGGGTTGGGAGAGAGACCCTGGTTGGCAGAGAGACCAGGGTTGGCAGAGGGATGCTGGATGGGAAAAAGATTACGGAGGCCCTGGGTATTATGATGATAGGGGTCTCCGTCATGAGGGCGGTTACGGCTACGGCCCCAACCATGGTTATGGCTACGGCTACGATGAATCTCGAGCGACTCCTGTAGCGCAAATCCCGAAAAATGCACCTGTAGTTGCACATAGAAAGCAGACTATTACTATCTATGAAGATCCGAGATACGCTGGAAAGGAAACAGGTCAACTGAGGAAGGAGGAGGGGGATAACCTTCAACTGGATTTCAAGCCCAGCAATCATCGATACGCGAGTTACGACGATACCTATTATAGCGTTCCTGTAACCCGAGAGGGCGGTATGGAAGCTAGTAAAATTAATAGATTAGTTTACAATTACCGAAGACAATGATCGTGACAGGAATAATAACAATATGCTTTCTACAGATACTCATTAAATAACTTGTAGAATTTCTAACTTTTAAATAAGTTATTTAATTAAGCATGAATTTGAACATCCTATAAATGTTATCTGCATCTATCGATTTGTTCGATAAAATTGACGTGTGCAATGTCGAATTAATTTATTTTACAGACAGAGGGTAGGTAAACTAACGTCGTCGGCTCATTGTTTTCTTACGTTTGAGATAACTTGGGGATGGGAATGGGTGGTGGGTAAATAAATTTATTATTTATTTTGTAGTATAAGTAGTAGGTATTAGTAGCAATTTTCCAGAACGTTTTCCAAGTTCTCGAAAAATGTTAGAATTTATTGAAAAATGTTTTAATGTTACTACAGAAAAAATATACATTTCGTAGAACCTTCGGAATTTCATTTCTAAATTCTACCTTTAGGTACAAGATAGCGGATATTCGGGATATGTGGATATTAAATATGAGTATTGACAGATTTCCAGTGAAGCGTGGAACTCAAATAGGTATCACTTTGAAGGGATTCCTCGGGGCAGTTGCTACGTGACGGACGGACGGTCAGTCGGGCGGCGTATTTCAATATGCTACATGTGGCACGGTTGAGCGAGCCGGGCTTCCGACCGTGACGGCACCGGGAGCGTGCTAAATCGGTGTCACTGGTCCGGGGCTAAACTGTGTGCCATAACTTTATGATAATCGGTTATATTGGCCTGTGGATCATTTGATGGTGAATGGGATATATTTAATCCAATTAACTACACAAAGTCAATGTTTATGTTACCTACTTCTAACCAAAAGCACCAATGGTGTTTAATTTGGCTTAAAAATAAAGGGGAACAACTTTAAACTTTAACTAAACTTGAAGTTAATGAAATGTTATGCATAATTGCAGTCAGTTAGGTAATGTTAATAAAATATTAGAGAGCAATAAATTTTAATAGCTTCTTCAAGCGGTCTTCCGTGCTACCTCGGCGGCGCGGCGTCACAATTTGCTCGGTGAGGCGTGAACTCTTGCAAGATTCACAAAACTCTTGGGTATCTTTCACGATAATTTCAACCATAATTCTGAATTAAGTCGTTTTATTACCCCTTCCGCTTTAATCAAAAGACATCGTTATTGAGCCACTACCCACTCGTAGATATTTTTCAGTGCTTTTATTTGTAATTTAAATTTTGCAACCCTTAGCCGCGGTTTCGCTGTAGGGGGATAAACTAATTTAAACGTTAAGCTCCGGACAAAGTCTCGTTTTATAATATGTATGGTCTGGCAACATTTTAAAATTGGATTAGACCAGTATGCACCCGAAATAAAGAGTCGCTTGTTTTTTTATTTTTCCTCTGGCTGGATAATTCAGTTGTTTTCAGAATGAGGGTAATTTATTTTGAATAGCTAAGCTGGGTTTATGCCATGTGAGGTTAATTAAGCTACAGAATTTCGTATAGGAACTTAAAGTACCTACGCACTTTTGAAACATTTCTATACTTAATGATAGGCGATTTCAATCGGACTTAGAAAACTCTTGTTCTCTACAAGAGCTACCCAGCCACCAGTTTTGGTCTTCAGGTTTCTAGTTAGTTTGGCTTCAGTGAACGTTCGGTGAATTTATTAGGTACCTAGATGCTACAAAATTGTGATTTAATTCTAGTTTTGCATAACCTAATCCATATTTATTCATAGATTTCAATGAAAATTATCATAGGATTCGGTATGCCAAAAATATTGTAAGCATAAGTGAATCTAAAAGAGATATGCATATTAGCAGCCAATCTGCAATTTAAAAAATAACAGAACCACTCCTGTTTCTTTGTGGTGACGACAACGAATAGTCTCCGTATTTAGTTTATCTCGCCTTGTTGAATTAATTAAGAGAGGGCTCGGTTTAAATAAACCTTTGTTTTTGGTAACTGTGGGTTTTGGTAGTTTCAATTGCAGGGCAATAATTTTGTTTTGTAATTCAAGGACCGAATACTACCGGCACAGGATCGGAATGGAGGAGCATGGAAAACAGGAAGTCTAGACTAGGCCTAGCAAACATGATTACCTACTGGTTCGGCATGGATTTTTAACTATTTACAATGTGGAAAGATAGGTATGCAACCTACAGCTTCGCTCCCTCTTCGGAGAAAGTAAAGTTACAAATACGTTTACAAATCAAATATTGTTTTTCAAAATATGTGAGTTGAAGTGTCTATGGACTCATTATTTTCTCACTCCGACATAGACATTAAAGTCCGTGTCTTTACTTTACGAAAAGGAGAACTGCTCCCAAAAGCAACAAGGGTAAATAATTACCTTGAAACTAATCACCGTGCCCTCACTTTTTATTGTACTTGCTAACGACTTGTCTTAGCACTGAAGCAATTCAAAATGGCACCCGAATAACACGCCAATAATCGTTAGCAGCGATTGGAAAACAAAACTGTGATTATAGGGTATTATCTAGGCTTTTCCTTCTCTTTCTGTCTCGTTAATAAAAGTAATGTTGTCTCATTTGTCTCGCGAGGGGACGAGATAGAGTGACATTACTTTAACGAACTTTCGATGGTCCACAACGGGATGGGGTTCGGAATTTTCTTGTTAGTTTTCATCTGATAGAGCTTAGCTTTGTATAATTGCATACAAATTGCGTTTGGACAGAGAAAGATGTTGAGTGTCTTCTGTATCGTTTTATAACTTTTTCACAAGTCATTATTTTTTTGGACTTCTAGAGTCTCTACTTAGTCTACTTACTCCTTATGGTTGGTCAGTCAATCGACGTCCAAAGAAAGAAATAAGCCCCTCTCGAGAAGGGCTTCTTGAAGCACCCCTATATATTTTCAGGGATTTTATAGTTTAGGAGCTAGACGGTTTTTAATATCTTTTGGAAAATTCTCACTTTAGATTTTTTTTTTCTTTCTGTGTCGCTTTTTTTAATACATATTTTTCTATTATAAATCCTTAAAATATGATCTACAATCGATAAATAATATTCTCTGTCTTAACATCATTCAAAGTGACTAAAACTTAGCTCAAAAGGAAAATGTTTGCTCGACAAGATACATTCCAGAATTTCAGTCATTAAAAAAAAAAAAGAAAAAAAGGATTGGTGGTAATGACCACCAAAGTAGTTTGAAAAACTTTCACGGACCCCTGTCCAAAACAATACAAATACCTAATAAATACTTTTCAGGACATTATTTGGTGAGATTAGAGTTTGAACTTGGCAGGTAGGGGGAAAAAAACAAATGATTAATACTTGGTAGTGGTAGTACTAAAGTATTGTATGGGTTTCCGGTTGGAGTAATCCATTTACATTTTTTCATGCACGAAAAACGAATACATGGGAGTGGTTTGAAAGGCCCTTGGAGAAAGACTTCTAAAATTTATTTTGAACGAATTTTACGTGCCTACCTTTATAACCCCGGTGTTGTGTGTATTAAAATAGATTGTGTAATTGTGGCGAATAAAATAGATTATAAAATAAGTTATAAGTCTTATCAAAAATATCGAATGGTTAGGCCATTCACAGGCCATTCACAGGCCAGGCCATTCATACAGTTAGGTCGTTTTCTTCTCTAGATTGAACTTAAATTATTACCAATTTAATGAAAAACTGCATTGTGAACATCTGCAACACAATTGGTAGGAATCACGAAGGTTGCCCGTCTAAATACACATTTCTACCGTATAATTCCCCGACAGGCACCTCACTCCACAAATCGCGCTATCAGGAGCTTATTTTCTAAGCAGTCAGCTCGTCGCCCACAAAGTTGCTCAACAATGAGCGCCAACGCAACTCTCTCCGTTATCTGCGACTGTTTATTGTCTGAACTTGGCTGGATGGCCGTTTTGTTGCCGATTCCCCGACAACTCGGTTTAGATGAGCAAGTTAGAGTAACGCGGGACTGTTTAATACGATACGATTTGGTTACGATCCGATGTTAAGCGCTGGGCGTTAAATTCAATAGGCAGTGTTCGAGTCTTTAATGTTTAGACAGATTCATGAAAATTCAATATTTAGAACTACATAAGAGATAAAAATGAAAGATTAAAAAATCATATCACTCAACGAGGAAGATTCGATCAATAATATTTACGTTGATTCCCCACAAAAGACGGTAAGTACCTAACTAAATCAAGTGAAATGTGTTTTTGCCAGACTGCAAAGGGTATTTTTGATTTACAATTAACAGCCCAATTATTTACGGGAACTCAGGTATCGGAAACTGGGTTTATGTATTGTCTAATTGGACTTCAGAAGTCGTGTTGTGTAAAACACCTACAATTCAAAGGGGTATTCATTCACTCGTGACGAATCCACTGCCTGTAGCTAACTAATTGGTATAAAATGAACCGCTCCCATGAGACCCACCGCCCCGATTTTGTTTTAATCGAAATTTTCTGCGCAAAGTGTCGGCTGCGGGATGAATTGTCACAATTCTCAACGTCCAATTAAACATCACGCTTTGTTTAACCAAATTTACGATGTAAGAAACACCAATTTTTTACTTCAGAAAAGTATTATGAGGAAATACTTATTAAAGAACAAGTAACAAAGGGTTTTTAAGACATTGAGGAGCTTCAGTACGTTCTTACGGTTTCCTATTGCATTCTGATTTTAATTTTCAGTTACCGATACTTTCCTTTTGAGATGCGTTCGAGACTGTACAAGAAAATAAGAAGAGAAAAAAGCCAGAAAATTATGCAGCACGAGTTCACGAAGGCATGTTGGTATGCAATTGAATTACCCAATAAATAATGTCAGCATATAGTCGGTAGCTCTGTACCGTAAACGTCAGTAGCGTTCATGGTTGAGTTACAGGTTCTCTAGTGTTTACAATGTACCACAAACAGCCTTCAGGTGAGTTATAGCGGCCCCTATATGCAGTTTTGCTTATTAACGAGACCAATATGGCGGTCGTTTGATAAGATTTCGGTTTGTCTTGGCATTCGTGCCTCGAGGCGGCCTCCGGGCATTTGGAGTTGAGGCCACTGTAGGTGTGTGAGCTTAGCATGTATGCTCTACCTTATGGGTATTGAAATTTAATTTATGTTGCCGTCACTCTGCATAGATTAATCAGTAAAGACTTGCACCAAGCAAGAGCTCCTAGTTAACGTAGTGCAAAACGCCTTGGGTCATGCAATGTTAGGATAGCCTTCTTTTACTTGAACTGATATTTTGTAAATCAATATACATAGTATAAATTGAAAATGGAAAGAGTTGGCGCACAAAATTCTTCGTCAGGTAGACTTAAACGTCTCGGTAGATATGTGTTACTTACACCAAACTAAAACCTCTCTAAATAAATACAAATATTGAAGTAGAGCATCTACCTAGCTGTGTTACTTAGAAATTTGATAGCAACGTGTAAGGCGCGCGCGACGCATAACTGGAGGCAGGCGCAAATCGCCCGCCTGCCTCGGATGACTGGCGTGACGTATGTACGCACTATAAACAACCATATACCTACTACCTACAGGTATTTGACACGTTGTAAGTTATGTTTATGAGGGACGGTATGAAAATTTACCACAGGTTTTCTTGTCATAAGGCTGACAAAAAATGTCAGAGACGTGGAGAATTTTTAATTTCAAAACAATCCATTGAACTAGAAGTATCCAACAAGTCATTGGAGATATGCATTCAATAAAATATTCTACTAATATTATAAACGCGAAAGTTTGTGACCATGGATGAACGGATGGATGTTTGTTACTCTTTCACGTAAAAACTACAGCACGGATTTGGATGAAATTTGGCACACAGATAGTTTATAATCAAGATTAATACATAGGATAGTTTTTATCCCGATATTCGCACGGGATCGTAACTTATGCGAGTGAAACCGCGGGGCGCTGCTAGTACAATTATAAATTAGTGTTTGAATTTAACCCTTTTACAAATTGTTATCTCATTTTTGAAGAATGTGACAGTTACCTATTGTAAGCAAACAGATCGCAACAAGGACAGTTTCAGTAGGTACCTCAGCTAGCCCATCCAAATTGCAACAGGTCGTCAGTAAACAAAGAATCTGCTTTTAAAGCATAAACACGGTTAATATAATAAATATTGAAGGCTGTTAAACAACAACACGCCCAAAAGTAAACACTGAAAGCTCGAAGGAGGAGCTTATTACGGTAGGCTTAGCCGAGGCGTGTTATCTCGGCAAAGTTCAGAATTTGCAAGCGCCTCGAGCTTTGCGCAAAATATGAGAACGCTTTGAAACTTTGTATCGTCTCTTGACAATGAAATACTGATGTCATTATTATACTACACATGGGATGTATTGCCTGTAGGATCATGTAGAATGTGCTTCTTTCTGTTGTGGGATTGTTTTTTGATGTACCTAAGGCACTGTACGTCATATTTTTTTGTTCATAAGCTCCTAATGCTCTAAATCAGAATGCCCTATGACTCAATCAATGTCTGAATAACACAAAACTTTTTTCTGTAGGTACACTAGGATTTCTTTTGTGTCATGGATGCTATTTACTGCACGAATCACAGATACAAAAGCCATAAAAAACCGTCTCCTGCAGGTATTGAATCAGCGACCGCTACTGAAAAGACAATCGCTTTGCGACTGCACCAAAACCAACCCAGCCATCTTCATACGAGTACCTTCATAAGTATAGGTATGACAAAAGTGATGAATATAAGGTAAAGGTAAGGTAACTTATTTAGTATATAACAAAAGATATAAACTTATTTATAATCCCTGTGCCGGGTTTTCCATCGGTAACTACTCAGGAGCTTTAGTGCATGAGTTTCCAATAAAACAATGATACGACTAACTTTTACAGAAAAACAAGTCCAAGTACCAACTTCTACATTTATAACTTTAAAAATAATAATATCCCTGGATATTTCACACAGCGCCATCTAGTCCCAAGCTAAGCAACCTAATGCTTGTGGTTGTGTTATGGTAACAAGATGGCTGATAGACTACTTATATACATTTTTTTTTTGTAAATACATACATGTTATAGATAGAAAAACACCCAGACTCGGAACAAATACATGTAGGTCATACAAATATTTGTTCCTTGCGGGAATCGAACCCGCGACACGCAGCGCAGCAGTCAATCGCTTAACCACTGCGCCAACCGCGCCGTCAAACAAACAAATGAACTTCTATACAAACTTTAATCCCCTAAGTATTCAATCCCATCAGGGGAGAAATTTACGAAAATCAATCTTTTGTGCTCACCTTCTTTATAATTATAAAGAACTCGTGTGCTTCATGCGCTGAACCCAGTGGTTTAGGATGTGCGTTGGATGTCAGTGAATAAAGACACTTAAATACTGAAGACTGGAAGCCGACCCCAACAAAGCTGGGAAAACGCTAGAGGCGATGATGACTTATATAACGTAACAACTGTCAATAAAAAGGATCATTCCGATAGACTCCCAAACAAAGTTGTTGAGTAGGTCTTTACAACTGAATTGGGGGACGACCGGTAAAAGAACCTGATAGATTGCCGCCGTCCGGGATTAGGGACGGACAATTAGATGCGTCGCTCGTCCGATCTAATCTGTAGTAAGTTCGCCATTTGTTTCAGATGACTCGATTACCTATTGAGACGATTTATTTATGTAGATCTGATGAGATTTGTGAGAGTTCATTTGATTCATTGTGGATTAGGTATCTGTGGAGTAGCTATTATCTACGGTAATTATTTAGATTGGTATGCAAAAAAAACGGGCTAATGACCCATTGTAAGGCACAGGCCTCTTCTCTATCAAAGAAGACATGAGCAGTGAGCACCAAATAAAATTCGAAATATTTTCCCTTACCTACTTCCTAAATCTTGCCCATGTACTGCACCCTAATTGCGTAAAGTTAAATGATATAGATAAAGATATATAACATACTACCAACCTCAAGCTGAATCATTTTGAAGGATATTGCTAATCCATTGCTTCATACGTTCGAAAAATGTGTCTGTTGAACAACGTAAATAACGCAATGAATGTTGTTGAACTGTCAAAATGAAACCCATTGCTACTAATAGTGTGAAATACAATTACTCCACACTCTCGAGAGAAATTAGGTAATTTATTCTCGTTTCATTTCGGAATCATTCAGGCAAAAATCACGCCATAAATCATAAAAAGATAACGCCTCAATTCATCGCACAATTTTAATACCACCACCATGGCGTACCACAATTAAAATAATTACATCATAATATCGTCATCTAAAATTAAATTTTCAGCCCTTCGCCGCTCAAAGGTATCAAGTTGAACATCGAATAAATGTGGCCATTTCTCATTCTAACCGGAGCAAAACTTAATAACCCTACTGGAAACGCAATAATTACCACCGTTCAGTACGAGATTCGGGAGAGAAATAAATGAAAGTCATTAAGAGACTCGCGTTTAGATATTTCATCCCCCTTGAAGAAGACGTTAGCGGGCCGCCACGCCACCGGTGTGGAGTGTTCCCACGCAACCAGTCAAAGAAAAGCTTTGTACGGTATTTTCTTCATTTCTTGCCTACATGCAACAATTTATTTTTTACTAGTTGCGTCCCGCGGTTTCACCCGCATAAGTTTGGATCCCATGGGAATATTGGGATAAAAATTATTCTATATGTTAATCCTGATTATAAACCATCTCTGTGCCAAATTTCATCCAAATCCGTTCAGTAGTTTTTGCGTGAAAGAGTAACAAACATCCATCAATTCATCCATACAAACTTTCACGTTTATAATATTATTAGTAGGAAGTAGGATTTGAATGTTTTGTGTTTACTTAAAAACTTTTTTGCAAAAAAAAAAACAACCGACTTCCAAAAACGACAGTACAAAGTGAAAAATAACTTTAATTTTGGAAGTCGGTGTCGTTGGGTTCGCATTTTCGTTGTTTGCCACCGACTTCCGAAATTAGTTATTTTTCACTTTGTAGGTGTCGTTTTTGGAAGTCGGTTGTTTTTTTTTTGCAAAAAAGTTTTTATTTTTCACTTTTAAGTTGTAATTTTTACCAGTAATTTTGGTTTAAAAACCAAACTACTGAACCGTTTTTGATGAAATTTCTATGGGAGCATTTGCAAAAATAATTTGACAAATCAAATCGGTTGACAAGCGACGGAGTTATGCGCGAACAAACATAAAAAAAAAAATACAGGCATCCGAATTGAGAACCTCCTCCTTTTTTAGAAGTCGGTTAAAAATGCACATAAACAAGTAAAGAATTATTCTCTGGCTAAAACAACCACCCAACATACAACATAATTTCCTTATTCTACAGTCAATGAGTAAAGTTCGTAGGCGCCGTAGACTCTCGTAGCGCGTAGGCCGTAGGCCCATAGCAAATTAATAGTTCAGAAATGTGGAATCGGGAATTAACAAAAATGTATAGATAGTGTGCATACACACAAATGTCACGCGTCACATGACGCGTGACATTTGTGTGTATGCACACTACACATGACAGAAGCAACTGCAACCGTCGACAACGTGTCGCTCGGGTATTTGAATACGGTGCTCAAATACACGAGCGGCCTGTTGTCGACGTCGATGGCGGGTGTCGACTAGTGTCAAGGCTGCCGTCGACGCGTGTCGACGGATGCAGTTGCTTCTGGCGTCGATGTGTGTCGTTCGTGTGTATGAGCACTTAGGCATAGGGTTCTTAAGCACCTGTATGTAATTTTCTTTGCATGGTCGTATCTGCACGATTATTCTTTGAGCGCGTCGCACCTGATAAATTATCGCCTCTCAGAGGCAATCCTCACGTTTGTTTTTGTTGAATTGTTCGTGTGTTTTGCGGTCTGAGACTAATGTGCAATGTAATTGCCCACACCATACAATAGGTGCATGCTACGGGAAGAAAATCTTACATAAATAATGTTTGTTTTTCTGGTAACGGACTGCCCGAATGACGAGGTGTTTATTTTGTAAAAATGTTGCGTAAAGTTGCTTAAAGTTAAGAGACGTTTAAACGTTAAATGGTTAAACGGTCGCTTATCATTACTTAAACTTAAGTATGTATGTAACATTCATAAATAAACTCCGTAAAGCATCATGGATCTTGAGTTCGGTCCTATGAGCAATGGTCTAGACAACCATTAGTCTAGACAGTTAATTGAAAAAAATTAAAAGTTTACGCAAACTTACGCTTCTAGCTTTAGTACTTTTGAAATTGTTAGGTTGTCGTTTAATTGAACGTACACCCGCATATCGAAATCAAAGGATTTATAAAAAAGAGCTGAAAATATTAAACACAATGGGCGCGTGTTGACAGCGGGACGCGATTGCGGACGCGCCTGCTCAGGCAGAAGCAACCCTGTTCCAGCGCAAATACCAATCCGCGCTATTGACTGATTCTATTCGATTTCATTCGCGCTAGTGATGTTTTGTTGTACAATTGTATCGATATTCGATGATAGTGTTGACCTGAATAGTCTACTTATATGTACTAGTATGCGTGGAATTCGAAAATTATTCCGATATTAATTTTGCTTAATTTATGGATTCGCTTTGAAAATTCCTGTAGCAAATGAATGTTGTGAAAAGACTGGAATACATTAATTAAATATTGTATTATTTAAAGAATTAAATCGTTATTTTTATACAATTGTATTATTAAATGCGTCGATGTACCTATATTGTCTAAATATAAATCATCACTATCGCAACCGCAACTCGGGCACGCGCCATATCAGATTGCGGTGCGTTCCGCATATAGAGCGGAGATTTTTTTCACAAAGCCCTATCAAATCGACACCTATACGCAAGAGTTTTTGCCTACTTCTAACGCAGCATGAATTTTAAAAAGAATATTGTACACACTATATTATTTGACACCGCAGAATACGAGCTTTGATTGGCAATAGAATAAAACTAGCTATGGTTCTGTCTACCTCCTAGATACATGAAATTAATCCTTTAATATTTCGTTCTCTAGATAACAAATTGATTGTTACCCATATCCAATATATTAGGTATTGTATTGTATGTGTTTGTATGGGGCTTGTTGCCTGAAATAAATGGATAAATAAATAAATAAATAAGTATGTGATATAGGTACGTAGACAGCTTGTAGGAATAGTTTAGAAATGTGCAATCGGGAATTAATATATCCTTCCTTAGATAACAAGTTGGTAGTAACCCAAAATATATCAATCTAAACGAAATTATAATAAAGAGAAAAGATTTGATGTATTGTAGATTTGTTTGTTACGATTTGACGCTAAAACGGCTGAACGGATTTGGATGAAATTTGGCACATGGGTAGACCATGACCTGGATACGCTTTATACTAGTTACTACTCTGTGCTGTTTACGGTGCGGTGGTGAGAAGTGACACCGGTAGACGCCTGGCGGGAATAACATATTATACTGTTTATACTTTATTCTTACGGAATCGAGACTAGTAATAGTAGTATATTTATGTTCAATAACAGCTGCACAGTCAAACTCTAATTTTCTGTAAGATATGACTAACAGCGGGATTATAACTCCATGAAACCTCGTACTTAACGCAGATATCTTTATATTATTAGGTAAAGGAGTCGTGAAAATCCGTCGGCTTTATCTTCTCCCTTTAATTGTTGGCAGGAGTACTATCTCGAGTTTACTGGCGCCGATTGCACGCAATAAAACGTAACAGCCCCTTTGTTTTGAGCTGTTCATATCGTGGTTTTGTCGCCTGTGAACTACGCTTTGTGGTTAAGAAAACATACATTCGTGTTGTGGAGTTTGTGCTAGTACTTTTGTTTTAGTTTTCCTTGCTATATTAGAAATGGCATTTTCATGGCATCTTTCCAGTTAATATCGCAGCAGTCGATGCATAATAATTGTAGTACCTAGGTATTCGTAGCCCGTGACTTCATTCGTAAATAAAACTCAACCCCCTGTTTGACCCACTCAGGGGTGGAATTAAAGACATCTTTGTGTAGTGCACTGTCACTGAGCTCACCAACATAATGTCTTCAAGCCATGTTTCTAGCGCTTTATTTTAACATATTTTCAGTGGTGTTGTGAATTGTATCTTAACTGCTACGAAAGCCTACCAAAAAGCAAGTCTATGAATAAAACGAACAATACGTAAAAAATACTACTGTGATCCAAAATCTTGCTTACAATAATATTTGCTATCATAAACACGTATGCGTATTTTGAATAATTTAGTTCGTTTGGTGGAAATTTTTACCCACTTCTTCCTCTCGATTTCGCCTGGATAAACTAAGTTTGATATGTGATTGAAACGTGACTCCACTAACAAAAGAGGTCATGTTACGAATTCGTATTATAAGACGATTTTATACACATGAAAAACCATGTTTACTGGTCCAGTTTTGAATATAACATAGAGATCAATCGTAGCTAATTAGGCGGTCTTGGAAGCTTTCCCATTTCCCTTTCCCATTACTAAGAAGTAATGATAAATATGGAATTCCTTGAGACCCAAACGCATGTGTTCTGCAAAAATCTCAAAGTGAAAAATAAGCTAGAAGTGAGTTATAATTCCACCTAAATACGTTTTTTAATCCAGATACTAATCTGACATTTAAGTAAGTCTTTTCGGTTTGCGTTTATCGAAATTTGACATTACACCTGTCAATTAGTATCTTGGTTTAAACTTTAATGCTAGGGATTGACAATATTGACAGCTCACTTCAAGCTACTTCACCTAAGTTTTCACGGCGAGATTTTTATAGAATAGATCAGCTGATGCCGATGTCGTCACAAGGGACTCGACTTCAAAAGTGTGCCAGTTTAATAACACCCGTAAGTAGAAACACCATTTTATTTTATTTCTGAAACAACGTAGGTGCAGGGTATTTTAAAATGTTCAAAACCGGAACACACGAAAGCTTTTGATTGGTAGTGTAGTGTTTAACTGTTAGCCTTAAAGTTTTCGTGTCACGTCATCCCCAAGACTGTGTTACTTGCCGCTGTTATCGTGCCCGCCATAATTATAAGCCTTGCAACACTGAAATAATCATATTTAAAACTAACCGGAAATTGTGTTTTTGATTGCAAACAGATGCAGTTATTTTACTTGCAGTGTCTTTTTGTGTTTGTCAAAAAAAACTGTTTTGCAAGAGAACCATTTGAAACTTGATGAGGTTCAAAGTTTTCTATTGATACCCACGTAATCATATCGCTTGTTGTTCAGATTGGCATAATTTAAAAATTCTAACAAAAATATTAATGAGATAAAATATTTTCCAGGACATTATCCAATTCTCCCCCATAACTCACTCAACAATAAAACAAGCCAATTCTAAATTTAATGAAAATGTATTCAATAGAAGGCTCGCTGTTCGAATCATAGCGTGTCCGTCCATTAGCCGTGAACAAAGAAGACTATTAAATCAATTACCTACAGTAAATTTCTATAGGGGGTGAGGGGAGGGGGACAATTTGCATGAGCGTTGCCCAATGACGCTAATTTCGGTGGTCATCGGGTGTAATAAAATTTTATCAGACATTCGAACATCGATTTACCTTTGACCGTAAATGTGAATAGAATTGGTCGGTCTGGAAGGCTTGTGGGGAAAGGATGAGAATTACAATTTAAGGAGATTTATTAAGTACCTACGGCAGGTTACTTTTCAATGAGGTATCACTGTATCATACTTTGTTATGATTATCATAATTACTATGATACTAAGTAGTCATGTCTAGCACTATACGGTCGACTCGTAGTGGCCGATTGACTGGTCTTGCATTCGAACCCTTGGGTTCATATGAATTTTGGAGTAGATCGAGACTCGGGGCATAAAGCCAGAAGCTGTAAAATCAATCAGTTCGTACTACTGACAGTTCGTACTTCTTTTCTTCAAAATTGTCTGTTTATACCCCCTCGTCTGTTTTTCAATCATCTGATAACTTTATTCGAGGAATAATTTTGAATTTTTGACAGTTATTTCATAGAAAAACTGTCAAACGTCAATTTTATTCCTCGAATAAAAGTTATCAGATGATTGAAAAATCAGCCCTTAGTCATTTAATGTAGTATCTAGTGTAAATAGTTAGTTATCTATACATACAATAAAAAAAATCTAACATAATGAGCAAACAGATCGATACCATTATTTTGTGTTTAATGAAGTTATTGTATTGGAAGCTCGTGTCAGTCTGTCCCGGCAGTCCCGGCTTTGTCATGTCGTCACCGTGAAAATCACTCATTAGGAAAACCCGCAGGAAAACGTCGGTTTAAGGGCTCCCCTCCACATCTCTTGTTAATTGTAACACATTTTTCGATTGAGTTAACTTTGTTTTTGGGTGAAGATTCGAATCATTTTGACGGCAGGTCGTTAAAATATTTGAGTGATATTGATAAAGGATAATTGTTTGAGGGTGAAACGATTTCAGATGAAAGACGATTGTTATATTGAGTGATCATAAGATTTTCTTTAGGTGCTCAACACACATGAAACACTTGGTAGAATCCTGGTTAAATTAAACTTAAAGAATTAGCAGCATTGCCACGTTAAATGGCAATCATTTAACGTGGCAATGCTGCCAGTCTTAGACTTAGACTCTGAGTACTTCGCCGCTTAAGTTTCCTTTTGTTTTTGTATTTAATTTGGTACCTAGTGTGAATAGTTAGTTATCTATACTTAAAATAAATAATAGTTAAGTATAAAAATAAAAAACATGACCATTAACAGATACTTGAAAAGAATTGACAAAGTCAATAACACTGCTTTTTAATCTGTATTGATCAAGGCTTGATTTTCATTAAAATAAAGGGTACAATGTAGACTTATTTGTTTGACAATGGGGTGACCAAAGTGCACCCTAAAAGAGTGGAACGCTTTATGCTTCATGAAAAAAACTTTATCAAAATTTAATAGCATTCCCCACTACTAGGCAGAACGGCCAATGACTTTGATATTTTCGACGGTATTAATTAAAAAATTATAAAGCTTCCCGTGGTTGGAGCCCCGCAGCCATTGTTGGGCCCCCACAAAGCATTTATCGCGGAAAAAGATAAATATGCGAGAAGCAGGTAATTGCGTACGCTTTTATTGAGCTGTTGTTTGATTTCAAAGCTTTTTATTGTGCACAACGTGTATGTATTGACTTAACGATCGAACTCTTTAATGAACAGCTTTATTGGAATTGTGTCAGTATTATTTTTGTGGAAGTTAGGTACCTATACTTTACTATTCGTAGAGAATGTAGAATAGGTATATTCATGATCTTGTTTATAAAGAGAAGATTATGCTGTGGGTCTGCACCTACCGAACATATCGTTACCCACTTTTCGGTCATCTGTTCTTTACTCTATAATGTTTTAAAAGCACGAAAAAAATGTAAGCCTAATTCTAAGGAAATCTCGAAGTATTTTTTCAGAATTTTTTCTCATCATAATAAAATGCCTGGAAGGTTCTGCGATGATTTCCCATAACAATGTTTCCCTTAGGAAGGCGCAGGTAATTATGATTGAGCACAAAATGGGTAAAAATAAGGTGGAGTATTGTTTCAGACATAATTAGGGTTTGTGGTCCCAGCGGGTATCGCGCGCCGCGGAAATGCAAGTCATAGACACTGCTGTACACCGTGTTATTTTTACAGATAAACAAAAAACATGGTGTAAAAGAAAGTCTTGTGCGAGATGCAATTTTAATGTTAGATACGAAAGAAAAGAAAAAGTATTTATTGGGATAAGAAAATATAGTTGTTGTTTCTTAAGAGACTGAATATTACCTGAATCTGAAAACATTGCCTACTTCTTTTTGAGTATGGTCTTCTTATTTTTCTTAAAATAAACTTCGAAACTCTTCTTCTTAGAGAATCAAGGGCAAAATGTTAAAAAAAAATTGGCCCAAAATTCAGCTGCACGAAGTCGGCTCACTGACGCCGTCATAAGATCATCAAGTGCACAGGTGACAGGGCATGCAGCGCAAGATGGATTGGATGGCCATTGTCTGCGGGAAGGTACCGCATACTTGAGATCTGAGCCGTCCGTGAGCCCCCAACTTCGAGAATTATTGTAAGCATTTAAGGCAAACAGTAAATAATCCATACCACCACACGTCCTACAACTGAATACTAACATCAATTTCACTCAAGAAAGTCGTATTAAATTATCGTATCTATCTCCACGTTTGAACGTAACGGCAAGGAGCGTCGATTATGAATATTAATATGGCGGCGACGACACTCTCGGTTAGCGGTTCAACGCTAATTCGGATAGACAAAGCTCTCCCGACAGTAAACGTTGACATGTACCGAGAACTTGTAGACTGGTCTTAGATTAAGTAATTTTCCGTAAGATTTTATGGGAATAAGGTAGATATGTTAGTCATTCTTTACTGTTCAATAGTGTAGCGCTTGTTGTAGATAATGTTGTGGTAAGATGAGTCTTCAGCGGAAGTAAAATATTGCCAATAACTAAATGAACATTAAATTATTTGCTACAACATTTTTTCTTAAACTAGCTTCTGTCCGCGACAAAAAAATCCTTGTTTTAATATAAAATATATCCTATGACACTCGGCAATACTGTAGCTTCCTATTAGTAAAAGAATTTTCGGAATCGGATCAGTAGTTCCGAAGATTACCCCCTACATACAAACTCACTTTAACCTCTTTATAATATTACCACAGATTATAACGAGATACAGAACGAGCTTTTATGGTCCAAAATCTATTTTTTTATTGGATGAAACTGTCTATCTATTTATCTAAATCATAGAGTAGCGCATCTACACCTGTATTTACATGCTGTGCGCTCAGCCAATTCAAGTCAGTTCAGATCCGCCCGCTTCGATCTTCATTGCCGCTAAGATAAAGCCATAATTAAGGGCCTTCTCGATCGATTAACTTAAGCCGAGTTTAAATAGACGTTAACTCCAAGAGAAAGGTTTACTCCGGCGTGAAATGGCATTAGGTTTTCGCGCGTTTTATGCGCCTCCAGACGAGAGACGAGTCGCTAAGAAAAGGGGATTTAATGGGAGATTGACTTAATTAGGTACCGTCGTAAATTAGCGGAAGTATTTTTGATTGATACGACTTAAATGGATTTGTAAGTTTACAGTAGATTTAGGCCACTTACCTTCTAAGTATATTTTAAGCCGTTGGAAAGTTTCTTATCAGTGTAAAAGGCCGTTGCTGCACAGGAAGTTCCATTTTATTTTAAAATGTGTTTGAGTTGTTTAAACTCGCTCGTAAAAAGAAGTATTTCAGTTGATATTCCTTTCTTTAAATGACTTTATAACACGTAATGAAATATTTTAATAAACTTCTTAACATCTACCCCAAGCGTAACTTAACCAAGTTACAATAGTACAAAAGCCTAATACACCGATTTAAAATGAGTTATGACTGGAACATAAATCTGACGTCGACGTAATAGTAGAAATTAATAATAAAAATATAATAGTGTTGACCTCACCAAACGCAATAGTTAGCACGTTCTTCAACGCGTTTCGTGTTAAACAGTAGTTAAAAATTACTTTTGTAATTAAATCAAGCATTCTTTTCAAAGTTACGTATTAATAATTTAGTAAAGGCTTTGACAGGGCAATTCCGTCTCGAGTACTTGCTACCCTTCTGTTTATGCTAAAAGGTGGGCGAATAGGGTTGTGAAGCAGAGGGGGTGGTCGATATATTAAAATGCCAAAGGAGTGATATAAGCTTATCATATTGTCTTTCTAATTTGATGACTTCAGAGTAGTATAAGATGTAGTGTAGAATCTTAAGGACCATAATTTTATTAGATAGTTTTAACTCGCTGCAGGGCAAATACCTCTTCTCATAACGAGAAGGCACGAGCATTGATATCCATGCTACACTTTTTGGTTTTACTTTTAACACCACTTCAGTAAACGTCTGATTCCCATTGAAATAACAACTATTCATACTCCCTTATATCATAAATTCAATGCCATTTCCTGTAACAAACCCTTTAGTTTGACCTTTAATATCTTGACACAGTACGTCGACCACATGAACCTAAAGCTTATGAGAAGTCTAAATAAATAATGAAACGTCACAATGCCCATCACTATAATCTGTGTTGCGTGACGTACGTTTCCTCACAATGTTATGAATCGGTGACGACGTAAATGTTGTTCCAAATGTCAGTTTGACCTTATGCTAAGTGGTGGGCCCCTGAATTATTTGACAAGTGCCTGTTTGATCTTTATGGCTGCCCTTTGATATGATTGCTGTCAATTTAACGTAAATTTGTGATACCTGACGGCTAACTGTAATATTAATAGAGTAGCCTGTAGATGTTATGGCATTTGAGGTTGATAAGTGTCTACCATTTAGGTACACTTCAGTCTGTTTTAGTCAGCTGTCCATCAAGACTGACTGGGGCTTGAGTCATGATGACTGTCCGTGGAATATCTGCTAAGCTACTTGTAATTTCTCTTTTTAACTTTTAAGAGCAGTGGTGACCCAGTGGTTGGGACCCCGACTTACGAGTAGCAGGTCGTGGGTTCGAACTCAGGGAGCCGCTTTACTTTCTGTAATTTATTTAATCACCACTGCTCTCAAAACGGTGAAGGAAAACATCGCAAGGAAACCGGCATGTCCTAGAACCAAAAAATTCAAAGACATGCGACATCTACCAACCCGCTCTGGGCCCGCGAGGTGGATTATAGGCTGATTATGCTACTTGTGACTTCAAAAGTTTCAGGATTTCAACAAAATTAAAGAAGCAAAAGATTCTAAAAACTTTATTAATTTTGTTTGCACTCTGCCTATTTACCTTTCCAGTATATTTCCATTTTTATGCAGATAAGTTATTCCAACGAAGAGGCAATCATTAGCTAGCAGGTGTTCTTAATGTTACTAGAGAATTCTTTGTATAAAATTGTGTTTTAAAAACAAAATTACAGTGCTATGATATTGTACCCTGAAGCAACTTAATAGTAAAGTAAAAACAAATTGACTTCATTTATATTGCTGGACTATTGTTGTTGTTGTTGTTTTAGTTACGATCTTATTTATATTTACGGTAGTTAGGTAACGTTTTGATATTTAATTCGTAGATAGCCTTAGACCTTATTAAAAATGTAACATTGCAAAAATTATAATAGAATATGGTTGCAAAAATGTCTTATGATGATGCAAAAAAATATGTCTGTGTTTGCAAGCAATAAGTATGTGCAGCAAATTCAGCAATAAAATCACATAAAAAATAAGAACATAATTAAGGAACGTGGTAACGACTGTTACAACTTGGGTTCGAAGTTCGTACGAAGTAGTCATTTACGTGTTCAAGTGACGTAACTCACAGGCCGAATTCTTCGGGAACTCGTTAGGGGTCGTTTCATACGTCCGATACGGGACGGGTCGGAAACGGCGCGACTATCGCCGGCCGCCGCGACAGTTTCTATTCAAATTAGCCGCGATTCGACCTCACTTTGCGGTGAAATGAACTTCTTTAGTTACCCGTTGTTTTGTGTTCATTGCTGTGTTTGTGTTACTTCAACTACTCCAGCAGGGTAGTAAGGTTTCAATGGATAGTGAGTCAATCTTTCTAGCCTTTAAGACGAAGGGTATAGTAGGTATTGTATGTCTGAGTTCTAGACGACAACGTCACCACTTCCGGGCGTCGCGTCGTGTCGTTCAAATGCGTGCAAACTAAAGTTTTGTTCACTATTCAGTAGATATTGTATCTACTTGTACATTTGTGATAGGGATAACTGGGTTTTGGAGGTCATAGGCAGTCGGTCCATGTAAAATTCTGGTATTGCTGGCAGCTGCATCCGGTTAGACTGGAAACTGACAGTTGGCAAAGGCTCGGCAGTTGATGGTTCACTGACTTATGAATTATTTGGTTTGATAGGAGGAAGGAGATTAGATTAGGAGGAGAATTGAGTTTCCTTTACTTTTTTTATTAGACTTGCTATCTGAAAATGGCGCTCTAAATTCATGCAATAGTTATTACAAATAAATCAATTTTTTCAATCTGTTATTTATAAGTCACATGATTTGCGATAAAAAAGTGTGTATCGTGTGGTATAACGATAGGTCACCTTTGTTTCAAATTTGACATTGTTATCTGTCCGCTATCAATAAAAACAATACAACGTTGTTTTTGATTTACCTGATTGCAGTGAGCATTATGTAGGTATTATTTTATGTGTTTACACTAACAATTAATTTATAAACTTTTGTAAGTGATACAATACATTTACTAGCAGTACAGTTTACCGAAAAAAACATTTTAATCTATTGTTTATATTAAATCGCATACATTTTAATCACGTGTCTTTTATCTTGTCATAATGAGTACTACTACTAAAGTGGCGTGGAATTTCGTCAACTTTCATGCACCTTCGATAGCTCAGTTGGTAGAGCGGTGGACTGTAGACGTAAAGAGATTGTTATCCATAGGTCGCTGGTTCAAATCCGGCTCGAAGGAATCTTTTTCCTCTTTTAATTTATTATATTTTGAAGAAAAGTGAGACAGATTCTGTTGTAAGTATTGAAAGATGAAAGACCCTTGGTTGATTGGTAGAGAATGCCTAAGGCATTAAGTCCGCCTTTGTACCTTTTTGTGCGAAAATTTTAATTAAATAAAGATATGTCGCCGTGCGTACGTCGACACGGTGACATATTAAGCTACATATTTCCGGCATAAGCTGACTTTTTACTGTACGAAAAGTCTATACAATGCGAGGTCAGCTAAAACTGGAAATCTATAGCTTGATATGTCGTCGTGTGTATCTTCGATAGCTTATTTGGTAGAGCGGTGAAAACGAACATCTACATGTTAAATGGTTGTGATCGATAAGTCACTAGTTTAAATCCGAAATAGGTTCAAATTTATTTATTTAACCATTTATACACACACGTATAAAGAGATAAGAAGAATGGAAAAGAAAAATAAGTGCAAAGGTGATGCTTATTTCTAAAGAAATCTCTTCCAGCATACCATAGCAGCATACCTACGAAAGGAAAGTAGATAAAAAAAAAATCAAAAAAATTCATATCGCTATAATATGTATAATTATAGTGTAATTTAAAATAATAAACATAAACATATGTCGCGTTCAAAAACGCTTCGTTTGGCATCTAGCTAGACTTTTGTATCGTCATAGCACAAAAAAACAATTTCATATAAAAATAGACTGAAGTTCTTACGCAGATGTGAAAAAGCCGCGACGCCTTATTCCTTTAAAAATTGTACATAGAAACATTCTATGTACAATTTTTAAAGGAATAAACGACTCGCCACTACTGGTCACTCTCATTAAAATTCGTGCTCCGTCAAGGTTTCCCTGTAGACAATGATAAATGATAAATGATTTTATTTTTGTAAGTAGGTTTGTACAAACACTTTTACACGTCAATCATATTTTAAAACTAGATGAGGTCGGCGTTTCCTATCTGACTAGTCTGAGAAGAAAGGCCGAAACAAACTCAGACGTCACAGTCTCTTTTAAAGTCCAGACATAATCTTGGTCAGATCATGTGAAGACCATGTAGATTTATGTCTGAGATGGTTTTTTTGAAGAAAGAACCAAACAGTTTGAGAGGACCTGTCCAGTCAGTGCACGCATTTGTCAGAAATCGTGCAGCTCAACTCAAAACTTAGGGAGCTCAACGATCCGACGAACAATACCAAAGAAAGGACATTTGGGTAGGCCACATTAATTACTCAAACTGCCAGACCACGACAAAAACTAAGAGAACAGAGAGAAAAATAATATAAATACAATGACCCACATAGTCTTCACATTCACAATAATTAAAATAATAGAATACTTTACAAAGTAAGCAAATGTCATAGTATTATATCAAATTCATCAATGTCAAAGTGTATATAAAAAAAAAACAACAACAAAACAAAAATAAAAAAAATAAACACATTCAATATGTAAAAATTGGAAGCAGCTTAATCCCAAGCCTTTTTGTCCTCGATATAAGCCTTAACGGTATAAAATGCTTTCTGGCACAACTTACGTTTAATGAATGATTTGAATTTATTAAGGCTTAGATCTTGAACGGGGCTTGGAACTTTATTGTAAAAGCGTATACATTGGCATCTGAACGAGCCACCTATTTTCTTGAGCCTTGTTGTAGGTAGAACAAATTTGTGTTTGTTCCTAGTATTTATATCATGGATATCACTGTATTTTTTAAACAATTTTATATTTTTATGGGCATATAAAAGATTTTCATAAATATACTGAGAAGGCACAGTCATAACATTAATTTCTTTAAATTTTTCTCTGAGCGAGTGTCTCGGACTTAATTTATAAATTGATCGAACAGCTCGCTTTTGCAAAACAAAGATAGTCTGAATGTCAGCGGCATTTCCCCACAATAGAATACCGTACGACATTACACTATGAAAATAGCTAAAGTACACTAAACGGGCTGTCTCTATATCAGTTAAATTACGAATTTTTCTAACAGCGTATGCTGCGGAACTTAGCTTTTTTGACAATTTGTCTATATGTGGACCCCACTGAAGCTTAGCATCCAAAGTTATGCCTAAGAATACTGTGCTGTCTTCAGGATTCAATTCTTCGCCCTTTACCAACACATTAGTTTTCACTTGTCTAACGTGAGGCAACGTAAACTTAATGCATTTGGTTTTTTTCTCGTTTAGAAGTAAATTATTAACATTGAACCAGTGGACTACTTTAGAGATCGCGCTATTTACATCGTCAGTAACCTGCTGCTGACGTTTAAGTTTAAACAAAAGTGAAGTGTCATCTGCAAACAACACTATATCATGATTATCCTTTATGAGGTACGGCAAGTCATTAATATAAATAAGAAACAAGAAAGGACCAAGAATTGAGCCCTGTGGGACTCCCATTGTTACTAAAGATCCGGGAGATCTTTTTCCGTTAACATCAACGCTCTGAATCCTCTTACTCAAGTATGAAGTAAGACATCTGCTTAACTTTGTTGGGTTCAGTTTCTAGTCTAACCGGATGCAGCTAAGTACCATTATTTTACTTATAGCGACTGCCTATCTGACCTTCACCAACCAGTTGCTCGGTAGTACGATACCTAGGTAGGAAGGTGCTATTTAGAGTTCTGTACCCAAAGGGTACCATAACGGAACCATATTACTAAGCCTCTGCTGTCCGTCTGTCTGTTTGACTGTTAGGTGGCTCCTAAGGATCATAGCGTGATTTAAAAAATATTTTTTCAAATCTGACTGGAAGTTCCAGAGATTAGCGTGTTCAAACAAACAAACAAACTCTTTAGCTTTGTTATTAGTATAGATTACTATAACCAAAAAAAATGTCATTTTCAGTCATCTGTGGTTTCATTATGTATAAAATTGTATGAAGTAGAAAATAATCATTAGTTAGCTAGCAAGTTGTTTTGTATCCCAAATATGTAAAGTTCAAAAGTACAAGCTTAGGTATTATGCCTTAGTGTTCGTGTACGGACCCTTAGTACTAAATTAAACTTACGTGCGGCTCGACTCACACGAGCTCAATCATATTTATACAATATATAAGGTGCTATAAAAATATCTGCCACGGCTTTAATGGGAGGTAGTATTGTGTTTATAGATTACAATAGTGAAGAACTTTCGTACCCCGGAACAGTTAATTCACGACCGAGTGGCCGCCGCGCACGGCGGCATTGTTTGATAAGAATGGCAACAGTGTATGAATGAACGTCGCCGGCGTTTTTTAATTGAATTCAGTGCGGTGCGGTAACAGCTTACAAGTCTACGGGATGGTTTTATACTAATAAATCAATTCAAATTTATACGTACATTTTTTTTGTATGAAAAAAAATATGACGAATAATCAATAATTTATCTTTACTATTGTAATCTATAAACACAATACTATCTCCCACTGCAGCCGTGGCAGATATTTTTATAGCACCTTATATATCCACCAAAATAAGGAAATTTATTTAAAAAAAAAATCCTTCGAGCCGGATTTGAACCAGCGACCTATGGATAACCACTATTAAACGTCTACAGTCCACCGCTCTACCAACTGAGCTATCGAAGGCTTATTTATACTTGTTAAAGACTCAACTCATAAGACTGTTTCTTAATTAACGAAATAAAAAACAGTAGGGTTTAAAAAAGAAAGTTCCTTCGAGCCGGATTTGAACCAGCGACCTATGGATATCAGTCCTTATATACATCTACAGTCCACCGCTCTACCAACTGAGCTATCGAAGGCTTGATAATGCGTTTGAAATAAGTAACTACAATAAAACATATTATGCAATCTGACGAGGTGAAACGTGTTCTACTTCGGTGAAGACAAATCACGCAGTAGTGACAACATGGAGTGCGTACACTGCTCACGTGCATATTTTGCCATCAAATCTCAGTTAGTGAAACAACACTCCAAAATGCAACGCAGAAATTCAGCATTCAACGGACAGCTGCCAATGAGTGGTCACAAGAAAATATTACCCTAATTGGTACTATTGGCCAATCCAAAGTACTAAGTAACATTGAGTTCTGAGGGGCAATTCTCGTAATTTTAAGAAAGTTCGCAGTCTGATCTCAGTCTCAATCTGTCAAAAGTTCCTCTAATTTCCTCACATTTTGACATTTGTTTGTCGCCGAGATGAGACTGCGACTAGATTTTGAACGTTTTAAATTACAAGAATTGGCCTTCTGATGTGTATCTCTGGTGTACTGTCTGTCTTTTAGTCTGTGTACGTACGGTAATTGGCCTTCAGATATATGTATTTATTATACAGACACTTTGTGGACGGAAAAAATGAAATCGACATATTTAAAATTAACCAAGAAATAAGACCTATACAATAAAAAAATAAAGTATGCGAAGACAAGAGAGAAGTTTTGGAAGTTAACACATCACCGACATTCCGCCGCGTCTTCATTCACCGCGTCGTCGCGACTCTACACAGTCTACACTACACGCAGCGATTGTGCAAACACCTTACGCCACGCCAGTCATTCGCAATTCAACACTCCATTCACTCAGTACTCTGTGACCATAATGATTAAGAAGTAAAAGTTCGACATGTTCTTTATTTTTTGCTATAACAATGATAACAAAAAGTGTCTTGAGATCCACCTTTAGCGACTCTAAACAAAATCTAAAGGCGGATTTGAACCAGTGACCTCTGGATCTCAGTCACTTTAGTATAAGTACATCTACAGTCTTCTGCTGTACTAGCTGAGCTACCGAAGCTAGTACTAGTTAAGCTAAGCCTAGTAGATTGTATTTTCAATGTAATATATGCTTATATTACATTGAAAATACAATCTACTAAGCTTATAACAAGAACCTAGGGTTTAAAAAAAACCTAAAGCGAGAATTGAATCAGCGACCTATGGATAACAGTGATTTCGGTATTGGTACAGCTTAGGTCCACCACTCTATAAACTGAGTTACTAAAAGCTTGACATTAGTAGGGTTGTACAAGTTAATAAAAGATTCCTTTGAGCCGGATTTGAACCAGCGACTTATGGATATCAGTCTCTACAATCCACAGTCCACCGCTCTATCAACTGAGCTATCAAAGGCTTGATATTACTTCCAAATAAAACTATAACTATCTTTAAAAAGTCTAGGTTTTTAAAAGGAAAAAAAAAAAGATTCCTTCGAGCCGGATTTGAACCAGCGACCTATGGATATCAGTTTTTATTTACATCTACAGTCCACCGCTCTACCAACTGAGCTATCGAAGGCTTGATAGTGTGTTTGAAATAAGTAAGTGCATTAAAACATATTATGCAATCTGACGAGGTGAAACGTGTTCTACTTCGTTGAAGGCAAACCACGCAGTAGTGAGATAATGGAGTGCTCATACGCATATTGTTTTATTTTCTATTTATAATCAACGATAGCTACATACTTACGCCACGTAACTCCGTACTAGTTTGTATAAATTGGAAAATGTATTAATAGAGAGGGCACCCAGTACACAAGTTTAATCTTAGCTTGGGTGCCAGTGGAGATAGTTATTGATTTTAAATGCAATTTAAAAACAATAATGTCATTAAACTATCGCCTTTGCGTTAGTTGTAAAATTGGAGGTTTTTATTTATTTGTTATTTATTTATTGTGACCTTCAAAGGTGCAATGTTTATTCAATGATCCGCTTCAATGAACTGTCACGATAAAAATATTGTATTACTAGGTGTCTTAGGCGAATGGTGTCACCATTTGCCTAAGACACAAGACGTAGGTGACTACTAGTAATAATAGTTAGTACTAATATTTTGCAAATCGATCATGCAATACTTACTATTTCTATAAGAAGTGAAATAAAATAAAGAAATGATCTACATTACAAAATTCCAAGCTTCGCATCATACTGCTTAAGAACCATTGCATTTATTACTTGCTGGTGCATGTGACTACGGAGAGCTATTGCGCGTAGTCCGCTCACAAACGAACACTCCATTTACTTAGTATTCTACAATCTCAAAGATGTTGTCGCAAGGATGAATATAAATATTTAACAATTGTTTCGGGCTTCACCATTACTAACATCATTCGGCTAAAAGTCGTATATACAGGGTTAAATTAAATTAGCTAGCGAAACTCCGCAGACGCAGAATGGGTATCGATATCTAAAAATCATAAATCCAAAAAGAAATTATTTTGATGTTTTTTTTTGTGGAGTCACTGACCGCAGTTACTGTATTCACTTGAAAATATCAGCTTAAAAATAGTTGTTTTTGTAAGCTTTACAGACCGGATTTCAGTATTGGTATCTAATTCAAGTATCTCTATTCAAGTAACAAAACTACCAGAGGTCGTTGACTCCCAAAAAAACATCGAATCTTTTTATTTTATCGTATTTATATATTGATACCTTTCGCATCTGCAGTTTCGCTAGCTAATTTAATTTGACCCTGTGTAATTCTAGACAAAGGCCTTCCTAAGCATTGCCACAATGACCGGTCATGGCGTTCCACATCCAGCGCATTTCCGTGACCTTAAAGACAGAAAATAACAAATAAAACTACATAATAGCTATCTTTAAAAAATCTAGGGTTGTAAAAGGAAAAAAGGATTCCTTCGAGCCGGATTTGAACCAGCGACCTATGGATATCAGTTACTTTACATCTACAGTCCACCGCTCTACCAACTGAGCTATCGAAGGCTTGATATTACATTTAAATAAAACTATAACTATCTTAAAAAAAAGCTAGGGTGAATATCCAAAAAAAGATTCCTTCGAGCCGGATTTGAACCAGCGACCTATGGATATCAGTTACTTTACATCTACAGTCCACCGCTCTACCAACTGAGCTATCGAAGGCTTGATAATGTGCGTAAAATAACTGACTACAAAGTAACATGTTAAGTAATCGGTAGAGGTGAAAGGTGCTCCACTTCGGTGCGGACGCAATCCGTGCGAAAGTATGTGCAAATGTATTTATTGTAACCTTGACCAGTGACGTCATATCTGGTTTGTTCGTATAGCTGCTGATGATAAATAGTAATGACTGGTTTCTGGAGCAGCACCCTAATTGATTAACACACTATCAAACACAATCGGAATCATTTTGGAGGAGACAAATTTTTTGAACATATGATGAAGCAATAGATTTATTGCTTCATCATATGTTCAAAAAATTTGTCTGCTCGACAACGTATGATGTTGAACTCTCAAAATGAAAGCCATTAATACTGTTAGTGGGTTACGCAACTACCTCGCTGAATTAGAATAAATATTCGAATTTACAGTTTTTTTTACTTAACGTTAAAATGATCTATATTTAAATAACAACAAAAAATAAAGCCATGATGAGCTAAATTTACATATTTACAGATTTTCATTTAGAATGTATTTTTTTTTCTGGAAGAAAAAACATGTCACCTTAAAATAAAAGTCCGTTTTTGGAAATTATTAATTAAAACTATGCCAAACATTTAAGTTAATTTTTATTATAAGCCACAGTTACCTACCGATCCAAAATTTAAGCCCGAATTAATAAAACAAAGATAGCACAGCCGCAGTAATAATTAGCAAGTTCAGAGATAAGACGGTGCTATTTCAACACGAGTTCGGTTTTACTGCACCTTGCACCGCACCCTTGTCAAATCCTCCATATTATTAGCATATTAATTGAGTATTCTGGTTTTAGGAACGTCGCAGGGTTCCTAACGCCGGCGTCGTCGGGGTAAAGCCGCTTTACAACCGCGACACCGCACTATGAGGATTGGATATCATTCTCTAACTTCTAATGAATGCTTTGACGTAACTGATTATCGTGTGTGCTTTGCGTATTTCTATGCTATCTAAAGAGACGTTCTGCACTGCATCCGATCTGAATTCAAGATCCGAGTTCAATCCGAATTGGGAATGTTCTAAATTCGGACGAACAGAATTCGGATCGTACAAATAGTACAATAGCTACTTCGGACCGAAATTTCTTGGATTCGGATCGGACGTGCTGCAGAACCGCTCTAAGATTGAATGGTTTATCAGAGGTTTCAGCTGATTTTAGTATGCTACCTAGGCATACCTACTAGGCCTCAGGCTAGGTGGAGCGACGACTTTCGCAGGGTGGCTGGTAGCAGCTTAAACCTCTGATGGAAAGGATGAGAGTTGCTCAGAATCGAGCTAAATGGCGTGCAATAGGACAGGCCTATGTCCAGCAGAGGACTACTGTAGGCTGATGATGATGACCGAGGCATCTACTGCACAATAGTATGTTTTGCCATACAATAACAAACAAATGGTACCTACATTTTACAGTTCTCAATACCAATTCTCAGTTGTCAGTATCTGAATATTTTTGAATAGAACTTGTAATAAACACGTTAATGACTGACTATTGTTTTTCAGATCTAGGTATGTTGACTTAAGTGTTCTTGTCACACACAAAAGTATGTAACATATTAATTGCAGTATTTATAAAAAAACATAAACGGTAGGTTAAGTTGTTTATTTTGATTCGTGCCATCTTAGTTTTATTAGGTACTTGCAAACTATAGTCATATCTATGGGTGTTGAAACTGCTGGGGCTCTTTTGAAATATCCCTTTTATTTATGCCTTTCTGTAGATTAGGTTTTGTTTGTAGTCACTAAAATAAAATAATAACCTGTGAATAACCTGTGATAAGCTGTCTGTAGGAAGGTAGGTACAATCAAAATACATCAACAAAGCACCAAAGATTTCACTCCAGGGACAATTTAACCAACTAGGAAACTATTGTGTCAGCAGACATACTCAACATCCAACTTATGCGACAGTTTCTCAACAATAATAGCAGCGGGAACGAAACTATTTAGCGAGTTTGCTCCGTCAATAGAGGGCGCCACGTCGGCGGGAAGGAATAATTCATTTAGCGAGAATTAACTCGCGAAGTTCGCGCCGCGAATCTCCTGAGTCGACGCGTCGCACATCTTTAAATATGTTGATTGTTCATATAGTGTTAGGAAATATTGCGACAGATTTTGATAAAGGGGACTGAAAGTTAACGTAGTGTTTGAAGAGAGTTTATTGAGCTTATTCTTTGTTGCTAAGGCTTCTTTGACGATATCGTCAAAGTCGCAGGTATCACCTGGATGGGAGAAAGGAGAGGCCTATAACCAGCAGTGAAATGGTAATGATGATGAAGGCTTCTTTTTCCTGACAATGCTGTTAGTTTTCAGTAGTGGTCATTTTGTACGGGCTGGCGTCCGCAACTTCACGTCAATGCGCGTATTTTGCGTACGGCGCAAAGTGGCGCCCTATTGTCAGTAATGAACATTGTGTTGATGTTCTCGCCTGCCAAGGTTTTTAAATAAAAAATATTCAGTGACAACATCACTGAATATTTTTTATTAGGTATTTACCCAATTACAATGACATTTCGGCGTAATAGCTTCATGATATTGGTTGCAATAACATTAAAACTGATTCTACCCGCAACATTTTTGTGATTAGTTATTCAAACAACAAGCATGGTGTATTTATTATTATGGCTGAAAAGCGTGTGTAATCCATTTCACCTTTTAACATGGGTGTTTCGTTTCGAAAACAATTTTATTGCGTTGTTATTATAATGTCGGCCATTATGTCTCACGCACTTGTACTTGTTCGTATCATAATCGTGTTTCATGGAGAGGCGGCGACGAGACGCTCGGCTTGCCGCTCCTGAAGGTTAGGGCTACCAGTGAATAGATTTCCTTGGGGGAGAAATTTTTAATTTTCAAAATGCTTTGGTCTGACTTGATGACGGCTTATGAAAACACAAATTAGAGCTTCTCGGATTATATGCCAACTTCAACCGTCTTATTCTCGTTTTGTACTCTTCGTTCTTACTATAGACCTAGCATAAATAAACCTTCGAGCCAGTTACTGTACTCAATACTCAAATCTTTATTGCATTCCATATGTGTTACATAGATGGTATATACAAGGTAAAAAATCAATATTATATTATTCAATATTATATTTTTATTATAGTTATTAATGCAAAATTGGCTGTCTTGACGTCAGTTTTTGTAATATGAACTTTAACTTTGTCGGATTATAGTTTATCAAATTTATAATGACTTGATGTTTTAAACCTTGGTCTAAAGATAAACCTTGTTTTGTAATAAATAAGGCTGCAAGTGTTTTTGTTGCGAAAGTAGTCCGATTGATGACAGTAGGCTAGCCCCCTACTACCTGAGACTTAAACATAACTGGCGCAATGTGGGTGTACTATTATAGATATAAATACCTCTACCCAACCTTTCGGGGAAAAACAAGGCGTGATGTTATGGTTTGAAAGCTTGATAGTATTCTTACAGATTCGTAAAAAAAACTCGGACTGAAGGACCATAATAATATACCCGCATTTTCGGTTTCCACGCGAGGTTACCCTACTGTAAACCCACCCTGACATTCACTTAATTACGTAGATTACAAGTTGACATTTTCGTTTGCCGCGATTTAAATTTGACTGATATGGATTATCCATATCCATTGCGATGGGTTAATCTAGTGTTTGTTGTTTAGCTGTATTTTTTATCACAATACAACAGTGTAGCGAAATTGATCGCTCGAATTGTTTCTAGTTTTGTATTTTTTTTATGGACTGTTGAACTCTGTACAAGTTCTTGCTGACAGATTGCAATTGTTTTCTGTTATTAGGTGTGACTTTAGCCGGTATTGATTTTTCAGTAGTTTTATTATTACAAAAAGGTCTTTGGACCCTTGATATGATAATTGATTGAATCTCTGTAATTAGGTTTGTACAAATACTTTTACACATCAATCATATTTTTTAAAAACTTGATGAGGTCGGCGGTTCCTATCTGACTACTCTAAGAAGAAAGGCCGAAACAAACTCACAGGTCACAGTCTCTCTTAAAGTTCAGACAGAATCTTGGTCAGATTATGTGAAGACCATAGATAGGTGTCTGAGATGGTCTTTGATAAGTAATGGTCAATCTATACTTACTTCCTTATTACTTTTTGAATCAGTCAGTTAGATGTTTGAATTAAGTAGGTACTGTTCCCAAGAAAAAAATATTATAGTAATAATTCGGCCCCTCGTACGCCTTCCAAAGGACCGGGACAGAGTCCCGAGATACTTATGAAAAAACATAAAAAAAAAAATGATATGAGCTGTTTTTAGTGAAATTAATTAATTCTCTGATTCAATTTAGATGTTAAGTCACATTTTAGCTCGTGCATATCATATTTAATTATTCTAAAAGTAACAAAGCATTTATAAATGGATGATCATTTCGTTATACCTTGAAAGCTTCCAGCCTGTCAAGTCCATTATTAATCAAAGTCGGAACAGACTAGTACGCATATGAATATGGGAGCTTTTTAATTATAAACGAGCGTAATGATCATTTTTCATTCTTAATTGCCGTTTCCATACATTTCACCTAATCACCATTATCCGAGTAAACATTCATGTTGGGGTTTTCACTGAGTTGAAATTAATTCATATAACATTGTTTACATATAAAAAGGTTTGAATACATTACCGAGATAGTACGGTTGGATGTTGATAGTTGGCAAACAGTAATAAAAAGCGTTTGTTCGGGGGTTGGTTGCGTTGATTTTGGGTACATGAATATTCCGAGCTGTTTGGCATTCACGCCGCAGAGGCGGTATCTAAACACCGGGAGTGCAATAAAACTAAGCACACGACAATCCGACGAGCAATAAAACTCGACGTTGGAACAAAGTTACATGGATGTTGGAGGTTCGAATGTTGGCTGAAGAGCTGGTGACGTCACTTCGCTTTCATATCACGAGCCTAAACCCCGCTTAGTGAGCGATGCTCCGTCGACGTAGCGGCGACATGCGAGACGATGCCGCTTTTGAATAAGTGCTGTTCTAATCCTTATCGAAATTTTTCCTATGGAATATTCTTACTTTTATTAACAAGCTGATATTTTATATTTCCTTAGGTAGGTATTCTGCTAAATTTTTTTCGGTTAGCTTAACCAATATGAAAGAGTAATTAAAAATAATGACAACTTCACTCATGTGAGTCATATCTGAACGACAAAAGGCCCAGCCAATTGAAAAACAACCAGGTCCCGATGCCTTTTAGTATTTTTTTATAATGGACTTTAAACGCGTTTTATCCCACTATTCAATTGATTAATAAACAACAGTGTATTTCATACAATTTTGTCCACAAGTGTATTTTACACAATTGAAATCACAGGTAAGAAAAACATCGATACCTAGTTACCCATCCCTAACCGCTGCCGTGTTTGTAAAGGCGTATCCCTACAGAACAACGCCACCTGACACCATTATGCTATTATAATATTTTGCTACTCTGCCTCCTGATGTCTTCTTGACGACGCAGTGAATACCAAATTCATGCGCAGAACCCTCCCCAAACATCGTTTCTTTGATTTTGTTTCGCGAATCAAATTTATTGGTGATTGTATTTGTATTTGATATTGGTGTTTTTTGAATTACATCGTAAAGTTTATTTTATTGTGTTCCATCGTGTTCCATCGTGTTCCATGACACGTCATGGGACCGAGTTTATCGAATGACGGAACAAGGCCTCTCTAAGATAGCGCAATCCTTAGACTCTAACCTTTTGACACTTAACGTTAGCAAAAGTAAATACATTGCTTTCTCCAAAACTAGCTCCTCCAGTGCCTCTCAAACTATGTCCTTAAAAATACATACCTGTCCACAGATACACATAATTCCCTCACAACTGCCACGCCAACCCTGCGCATGTAAAGTCCTTGAACGGACTGACACGATCAAATACCTCGGTATAACCTTAGACAACAACTTAACTTATAAAGCCCACATCTTTGCCCTTTCCTCCAGAGTACGAAAACTAATACACGTCTTGAAAAAACTCAGGGACTGCACCCCAATCGATATTTTGCGAATGGTCTACTTCGCACTCTGCCAGTCGATCATAATGTACTGTATCTGCATTTGGGGACGCGCCGGTAAGAGCACATTTATAACGCTAGAAAGGGCGCAACGGGCACTGATCAAAGTCGCAATAAAAAAACCGTTTAGATTCCCCACTGACCTCCTATACCACGAGTTTCAAGTCCTCAGGGTAAGACAAATATTTGTACTCCAAGCAACGCTTAAATATCATGCAACAATAAAAAATCGACCTGACTACATGGACATAATAAACAAGCGTGTATTCAGAGTACCCATACCAAATGCCAAATCCGAACTAGCCAGACGCTGTACCTATTTTTCCCATCCCAACACGTACAATAAAGTTAACCAAATCTGCGACCTAAAAGACTGCTCTACCACCACCTGTAAAAAAATCCTAACTACAGCTCTTTTAAAATTATCATACGACACCACCGAAGCTTTGATATAGCACCTACACACACATACACACACCCCTACAAACACACATACAAACACGCACACACCCCGACAAACGCACACACACACACAAGCCTAGGATAAACCAATTCCTAAATATTTTATTTTGTGATCAGAATCGCACGAATGTTTTATTTATTTTAACACTTATCTTTTTTTATTGTAACCATCTAACATCCTCAAACTGTAATGTAATGTTTAATATTGTAAAATTGCACTCCAGAGCCACGAGATACAAGCTATGCTTAGTTTGTGGCTCACCGAATCCGTCATATTGTATTTTTACTTTTTGAAGAATAAACTTTATTATTATTATTATTATTATTATTGTGACAGGTCTTTATACCCGACTTTGTGTTGGGACGTAGCATTTTTGAAGTAAGAACAGCAATTGAACACGATTCAGTTTTGTGGTTGGGATTCAAAAGTAAATACCCTTAATATATCAGCTATTTATGATAAATATATGCCCACATATTTATATAATAAATAGCCGATATATCAGGCTGTGTGAAAGATTAATAAAATCTCTATATTTTGAAAATGGCTCGATTGCTCTTAATAACAAGTTCATTAGTCGGTGTATCGATTAACTAGAGGCATCACTAAAATACGGTCGAGAACGTAACAATACTTTTCATTCGGAAAAATAAATTGAAGGAAAATTGGAAAATTTTCACATTCATAGTGAAAATAAGAAACAGATAATCGCTCTTAGCGATAAGACCGCCCATTGTGTCACCCTTTGTAAAATTGTATTTAAATTATTTATGTTCTGTAATTTGTATGGCGTACAATAAAGAGTATTCTTTCTATAATCGACAATAATAATTAAGAATTTCGTAAGTAACACAAAACTTACGAAATAAATACAATTCTTACCATAATTTTCCCCTTCAGAACTATAATAATATAACACACATTTCCTTCACATGGCAAAAGTTGAAAAAATATCTGGCAACAAAAGTATGGCGCATGTTTCTACGTTTGCACGCATTTATTTTTTATTGTGAGGGTTCGAATGCAGAGGCTGGATTTTTGTTTAAAATTGCATTTTTATATTTGGAACGCGACCCGCGACCGACATGGCGGGTGACAAATACGCGCCACGCCGCCATGAATGACAATTGAAGAGATATTTTTATAAAGACGCGCCGATTTTTATTTTTATGCGAAAGAAATTGTGCTCATAAAAATGGTGTTGAAATGATGAGTGTCATTTTTCACTGTCGATGGAATGTCTCTTTATGGGGCTATTGTGTCTATATGATAAAAAACCTTGTATTTAAACGTACCTGCCATCAATAAGGGGAAAATACTTGATGGGGAATATTTCAAACGGTTTGTTTTGTTTGGTCCTTTGGTGAAAAAGGAACGATAACATTCTTTTGTCATTAAATTCTCACTTGAATATTATTTATTATAATATAATATAGTCTTTAATTCGGACTACAATCCATATAGTATTAGTAACAATGCCTTAAAAACACTTGGGGCACTTAATATAGTGTCCTGCGTCTCCTGTCAGCTGCACGTTACAGGAACTGATGGACGCTGGTGATGGCGCCAAACAGTAGCCGAATTATGGGCAGAGTTCATTTAGATTGCCATTGACACGCGAAGAAGAAGAAGATGACTTTAACACTATGTTAGTAAACTTTTACAGACTAAAACAACTAAAAATTACTTGGCCCAACACACGTGGGCACGTGCCTCCGTATATCAAGTTTCAACGCAGCTAATACACAAGGCCGGTGTCATAACACTCAAAGACGATTGCATAATTAGTAGTGAAACTTTTGCTGTTTATCTGCAAAGGCAACAAATGAAAAAGATCCAAGCCCAGGTCGACGCAGGTCCTGCAGAAATTCCTTCAATCAACAATATCATAAACCTACCTGTACCGGTTTAAAAACCTCTTCACGAGAATGAGACGGTAACAGAGCAGAGAGCATTATTGCAAGAGCTTGGCAAACAAGTGGAGCAAATGAAAGCCGCAACATCAGAAGACATCCTGTCAGATCGTGCAACACATCACGATGTCCACCAATGCGTTGTTATCTACCTACTCGTATTAGTTGCCGCAGCAGCATTCATGGGCGTAATATACGCTTACAACCGCCTACGCAAGCCTTGGGAAAGTCAACAGAAACCAGAAGCTCCAGCGACCAGCTATCCCCAACCCGATGCCCCGAAGAAGGTCTACAGCGAGCATCGTGGACAATGCCTTATGTGACGTCACAGACGACAGCAGCGCAGCGCACTTACTATAGAGTACCCGCACACTCAATAAAGCAACGTCGCCTATTGCGCGTTGTGAGTTACCATAATAACTTATGACTTTGTTTGTATTTACCTTTTTACACTTTAACTTGATTTTGAAACAATTTCCGATGTACATTTAAGTTACCTTTGTGAGTGGGCAATATGTACGAGCTACGCTGTACATTGACCCTAACTAACTCGTCCTACTTACAGTGAAACGTTGCAGTTTGTTTTACAACATAAAGTATACATTATTACTTTATAAAATGTTATTTTTAGTAGCAATAAAACCTTTATACCAATTGGTTGTTTACTCACTCAACATAACATCCCAAGACACAACACCAACATAACATTTTCACTGTTGGGAGTTACACCCCAACACATTACCCAGTGCCGTACCCAGTGCCAAAGTTTGTAGGATTACGAGAAAGTTTATTTACTCAATATTTATATCCTCAACGTTTTAATCGCCCCATCAATTAAATTTAACCATAGCTCTTAACATTACATCCATTTAGGTACGTCCATAATACTGGGCGAATTAAGCTTGTCCCACTGAGCTTCCGCCACCATGTAGACAGCAGCTATGCCAGGAATGTGCGCACACATTATAAAGGACAAGCATCCACAACAATGTTTGTGAGAGTATTTTCTTTGACAATCATTGGACCCAAATTAAAGTTAAAATAAAATATTTTTAATTTAGTTTTTATTAGACACTACTCTAGCTTTCGGATTTCTTCTGGAACAGCACCCTAATTGCGTAACACACAATCAATAGTAATCTGAATCATTTTGAAGCAAATTGCTAATCCATTGCTTCATAAGTTCGAAAAATTTGTCTGCTCAACACGTAAATAACGCAATGAATGTTGTTGAACTATCAAAATGAAACCGATTCCGATTAATTGTGTGTTACGCAATTAGGGTGTAAGTTACGGTTTTTTCGCACAACCTGTTAACAATTATTCAGTACATGATTCTGAACCACTGTGTTGAAATTTTTCGTCGATGTCCCTGCCATCCTGAATTATGAAACCTATCTAATAAATTATTATTCAACGGAGTCTAAGAGATACTTTCAAACCAAGATTTTAATTGTCTAAGATTTTTTAAATGCAATACCTTGTTAAAAAATCTCGAAGTAAAAGAGTGGTTTTCAGCAACACTATCTAAAGGTAAGCCGCACTGTCGGAAGGCGTATTAGCCTTGTTCCAATGAAGCTACGCCACTGTAGTGCTCAGTTATGTCAGGAATTTGCGCACATGGTGCTGGGTTACATTGGACAGGCATGCACAAAAGTGTTTCAAAGACGATTTTCTTAGAATTGTGTAACTTCCAAAGATAGTTTCGAACTGACGAAAGTTTAAAAGAAAATATAATTAAACTCTACTTTGTATGTGCAAACATTTAATTTCTAATATTTCCTTATAGTTTAAAATTCGTATTTGGACATTTAAATTAGCACCTCAATTCTCGCTTAAAAAAAATAGAAGTAATGACATTTGTGTATGCAAATCTTTCCAGTAAAGTTTCTGCAAAGATTTGCATACACAAATATCATTACTGCTTCCTTTTGAAGATGATTTTTGTGGTACTTTCGAACTGATAGGTACAGCACCCTAATTGCATAACACACAATCAATCGGAATCAGTTTCATTTTGACCGTGTTGAGCAGACAAATTTTTCGAACTTATGAAGCAATGGATTAGCAATTTGCTTCAAAAAGATTCAGATTCCGATTGATCTTTACTGTTTCATTAGGATTATCATATCACATCCAGAAGTATCATAGAATCGCAAAGCCCTTTTGGCCTCGATAGTACCCCTGCATATTCCTAAGCTCCAGCGGATACATTTGATTAACCTGACTAGACAGGCTTCATTGATTTACAGTTTGGCATCTACTTTAATCCTAAGCCAGTTGCTAACTAGATAAGGTATGGGCGCCAAATTTACATGATATGCTTTACATTTTATGGGTAATTAAATAAGTTATAGATAGGTACATACGGTGCAGGGAACGTGGTTTCAAAAGGTTACTGATATGAAGAGACCTTTAAAATCTATCTATGTAAAATTGGACGGCATTGTGTCAGTCTTGCAAAAACTCGAAAATGAGAATCGAGATGAAACTTCGGTAAGTTGTTGTATGCGCGCCGGAGATGGTTTCTATAAAAAAAATGCATTGGCTAGTGACAAATATGGAAGGTATTTTTCAAGCATTCGTGATTTTCACAAAAAATGAGGTTGTTTTCAAAGGAACACTTTAAAATGATTATATAAAGTTTAATAAACCATATGTTCTGCAATTTCACACCAAGAAAATATTGTTATCATAATTTCCTCGCACAAATTAAATTACTCCCACGGAACATTCTTGCAAATTATTCTCTTCAAAAACACTGTTTCTGGCTAGTATGAGTGGTGATGCACAATAAAATTATTTATGTTATTTCCGTCAGTGTCGACAGTGAATCTGGATATGATTCGTTTAATCGAATGTAAGCTCGGTAAAAACGGCCGATCGCCCGATGCTGGACATTAATCGCCCGTTAGCGACGCATTATTCACGGGCACGCGTTGCATCGAACCCACCACCCTGTATCACCCCTTCAATACACGCACTCATGACACACGTATCGACATTTCTCCACAAAGCATTATCAACCTTAAAATCAACAACATAAAGCACCATTTAGAACGGACGCAAGATAAAGTTACGCATACAGTCACGTACAAGATCGTTTAACTAATCCAAGCCAATATATTCTCTATTTCCCAATGAATAAAATTAATTCCTTTTTAAACTACGTATATACGACCATTCGAAACTGTCGTTTACGTGTTACAGGTACTATTGTGTCGGAAAACTATACGGACATTTTGCACTTTATTGAAAGGTATTAGAGTATAAATTGGTGAATAGCAGTTTGATTGTCAAAGATGTATTTATTAATGCGGATAGAATATGGCATAACATTTATAACGCCAATATCAACAGCCATAGTTGCATTCGACAATTAATTATTTGCAAACAATATCGAAGGTCGTGTGCGCTCATAAATGGTATGCTTTTGATGTAGATGCTTGATTCAATATTGATATTAGTCATATCAATGATACAGTATTACTGAGGCACATAATCGCATTAATGACGTATACTGGTAATATATTAATTGCCCTTAATTAGTCAATTAATATATTACCGGTAACAGTTTGGATCATTGACCAGCGTATTGGGAAACATTGCATATTGATATCTATTGTCCAGTAAGATTTCTTGGTGCAATTACGCAATGTTAGTCAGGAAGAGTTAGCACTGTTTGACTAATTTAAAAATCTATATATGCTATCAAAACAAAATCATCACAAAAAAATCAAAATCTAAACAAAAGTCACTTTATTTTAATCTATAATCCAATTTTACCATCAAAACTTCAAAAAATAGTTATCCCCTGGTAGCTTGAAGTGCGTAAACCGATCGACGCGTGTGATGGAGCAGAAGGCTTCCACTCGGCGGAGCGTGAAGATACCGCGATAGTTCGCTCCACTACCTCACTGTGGACACCTCCATACAGGCTAATGTGCTTATACCTAGGGTGGTTTGGCTTTAGTCGGTTTATTAGGCATCTACTAGTTTCAATTTATGGGAGTTTATGGTGGATTTAGTTTTAGAGAATATAGAGTAAAATATTAAAAATTTATAGTTAAGGGAAGATGCCATTTGTTCTGAAGTTAAGTAACGATTTACGAGCTAGATTCGAGAACGGATATACTCTTGGCTAGGTATAATTGATGATTCAACAGTTTTATTTTATAGAAAAGTAATAAATATATATAATTAAGTCAGTGAATACCAAAAAAAAAACCACTAGGGTTGAAATTGTATAGTTACATATTTTTTTTCATAATACATACATACATAAAAATTAATGCCTTCTTCCCATGGGGGTAAGGAGAACGAGACTTACATACTGCTTTTTTCATAAAGCTTTTGAATTCGACTATACTTATGGACCCAGCCACTGTCGTAATAACATAAATGAAAAAGACCACACCGATCCCTGATAGTACTAAACGTATCTGTAATAACAGTAACATTATAGAATACGACAATGTTAAAGTCCAAACAAATTAGATTTTTCAGCCTTCGAATATTCCCGCGAACATTATTTCTCCGAAGTTTTCGAGAACACATCTGTCGCACAAACAAAACGCAACTCCAACCGGCTCTCGAATTTAATACTGTGAAAATGAATATTTATAAAGACGTCAACTGTTAATCCTGTATTGTTACATTTTCGCTCCTCCTGACTGATGACGTCAAGACAATACGGGGCTCTTATGGTGATTGTACACTCGGTACGATTTTGACGAAGGGAACTTTGTTTGTAATCTGAGTGGATTTTCAAGAAAGACGTGATTTTGTAAGTATTGAGGCGATTAGCACTTAATAAAATTAAAACACCATTATATTATCTGAAATAATAATACCTACAATTATGACACAAATGAGCAATTACAATTGTAGCACAATGATTTGATAAATTATTAATTTTGATTAGATGTTTATAATTTTTTAAACTAAGTAGGTACCTATTATTAAATATCTTGATAACGTTTTTAAATTATTTTCAGTGTATAACTTATCGTATTAAGATTTAAGTATAAATAAAGATTAGAAGGGTATGTCTAATCTTTATTTATACTTAAATTAAGCTGGCGTAATAGTTATAGTCACATCCAAATATGTTCGTCGTATTTCTGCTTTACCGACAGCAGTATATCTTGCATCGTAATGTAATTTCGAAGTATGCAGCCCTCTTCTTTAAATGTCAGACCGAATTAAAAATGTGACACTAGCAGACTGTCGATGATGTTGATGTTTACTCGACATTGGTCAGAGTTGTGTGCTATTTTGATCTTTGTTATCAAGTAATCTTTGCAATAGTCTGCTCAGTGCTGTAGCTTGAAAACGTATTATGAGTCTCGAACTGATGATGGTATAAAAGACTTAACTGTACACAACCTAATAAGAAAACTTCACGTCAGCACCAGTGTACACGCACCAAGAAAGCGCAGTGTTCATCTAAGGAATTAAGTAACAAAAGGCTTAAGTTAGCTCCGACGCCTCGCCTTTGTTTGAGCGATTCGTAAGAAAGATCTCGGCTCTACAGCTGACAGCCCGTCACTTACAGATCAAATCTGCTCTTAAAGGCTTGAGAAATTATTGAGCCTCACTTTATTCAGGCAGATTTTCCAAGGAGGGAATACTATTATGTAATGCATGTACCAAATTTTTTTAAATGTCGAATTACAAAAATGTTTGCTTGAAAATAGAAAATATGTGGTAGCTTTTGATTGCTGAATTGTCCCTCAAGGCAAGGTTCAATCTGGGTAGATTGAAAATTGACTTGAGGGACAATTCCCATAATTTTAAGAACGTTCACAGTCTAGCCTTAGTCTCAAACTGTCAAAAATATCTCTGATTTCTCTGCATTTTTGACAAGTTTTCGACATTGATTGTCGCTGAAATGACATTGCGATTAGATTAAACTTTTTAATTAGGTACGGGAATTGTCCTTCAATGTTTTGATCTATGATCAGCAAATTATTTCTATAAAGCTCATAGAGTTTGGTTTGCATATTAGGTATACAGGGTCAAATGACTTGAAAAATAAGCTTAATTTTTTTTACCTATACTTCACAGAAGCATCGATATCTAAACACGAGAAACAAAGTAAGACAAATTTTAACTCGTTCTTCAAGTAACAACACCTCCAGTGGACGGCGAAAAAAAACTATCAAATATTTTATTTTTTATTTTATTGTGTTTATAAATCGATAACCAACACGTCTACGGAGTTTCGCTAGCTAATTAAATTTGACCCTGTACAATCGTATATATTTCTTCCTTACTTGCATGACACACTTTTTAAAGCCTACATTTTAGCAACTACATTAAAACTTAATTAACTTAAGTTTCAACACAAATCGTTATAAGTTTCTTTTAATGACCTGAAAGTTCAGCAACAATGGCAAGCAGCAATGGGTGCAACAAAACAGATTACAAATGGCGGACGTAAATCACGGTAACACTTGCAACTAAGGAGATATCGCCCATTCAGCTCACTGCGTCTTAATTAACCTATGTCGTAAATATTATGCAACTGCTATGTGCCATACATACGTACTTAACTACCCAATATGGTTCTTCTAAATTAATATTATTAAGACAAAATATTCGATTTTTTGTGTTTAAAGGGGCCCGTGGCTAAATAATAACAGCCGCACAGGTCGATCGGTCAGGTTAAGCTACGCTTGCCGCGGTTGGTCTGTGGATGGGTGACCATCTTTACATATCAAGATCGTTGGTCCCGGCTGTCATTCGTGGATCTTTGACAGTCGTTACGGGTAGTCAGAAGCCCGGAAACCTGACAACCAGTCTTACCAAGGGGTATCGTATTACCCAGTAACTGGGTTGTGGAGGTCAGATAGGCAGTCGCTCCATGTAAAATACTGGTATTCAGCTGCATCCGGTTAGACTGGAAGCCGACCCCAACATAGTTGGGAAAAAGGCTAGGCAGATGATGATTCGATTTTTTGTGTTTGTTTGTTACGCATACACACTAAATCGGCTAAACGGATTTGGATGAAATTAGGCATAGCCTGGATTAGGGCATATGATACTTTTATCCCGATTCCCACGGGACCGAGACTTATGCGGGTAAAATAAACGAAGAGGTTCATTGGTTCTAGATTTAGCAAAATTAAAGATTTTTCAACTTACCCACGGATTCTTATTTTAATAGCCTTATTCCTGAAACCCATAAACTTAATAGGTACGCCTACTAGGTTGTTGGTTTCCAGGAATACATTTCTAATATTGATTTTGATCTACATAGCTTGGACTTACAATTTAGATAGTTTTAGGATATGAAGCATTATAGTTATAGTATGAGACTATAATGCTTCATATCCTAAAACTGTCTAAAGTCTTTTCTTCTACAGTTATATCTTAAGACGATTTCTCGGATCAATTGTTAGTTTTTCAAAAGACATCCATCTTAATTAAAATTCATTACTTTTAATAGTAGGGACAGCATTGTTTGACCCATAGACTAAACCAGAGTAGCCCACACTTTACTCTCTTAAGTGTAAGCTTAAAGTAAACAGCGTAGTATACTTAATGGTTAATAGTAGCTGCTAGTATTTTATCAATCCAATATTGGCAATATAATGAGCAATGTTGCCAGATACCTACAAAACTGAGTGTAAATATTTACCAGTAGCCGATAGCTCAATTTTATTAAATCGGAAGGGGACGCAAGATAAATAATTGTGTGCATTTATTTTCATATTTGTTTGCTTACATGTAGTTATATAAATATTCGCAATTTAATTAACTTTGCGTATTTATATTAGGGGCAGTGCAAATAAAACAATCAATGGAATGAAATGAATACCTACCTAAATAAATATGAACAGTGAAAAAAGCAATAAGTCATCAAGAAAACCAGTAAAAAAATTGAAATAAAAGCTAACTACACTGCGGCCGACGAGAGAATGCGTTCTTGACATCTGTCAGTTTCATACAAACAATACAATACGTGTTTTGCGAATTTGATCTTTGTTAGCTACTAGAATTGTCGAAATGCGTTCCTAACAGGTGTCAGGAACGCATTCTCTTGACAACCGGAATGTAAATCTTGGAATTGAAACTCGAATAATATTCATCATACTGTGCATAGCAAGAAGCTCGGTAAAATTCAAATTCCTGTATTGAACATGCTGACCTCATTCATTTTCCACTGTCGTTAAATATACTATGTACAGACGCCAGCACATCACGCTACTACAATCTATCAAATTTCTTTAATAGATTTTCAACTTTATCGCTAAAGCATTAAGGTTCAAGGTTGATTGGGAAAATTTGATACTTTCGGGTAGCTTGACCTGCTGGCGTCTATACTTAGCTATGGAATGCCTCAGTAGCATCCCAGAGTCTGGTATTGTGCCCGGTTGATGGCAAAAAGCTCGTCCTCTATTTTATGGAACTTAAACATAATTGGCAAAATATTGTAAGTAAGTACTATAGTATAATGGTGTACCTTTGCCTAACCCTTCGGAGAATTTAGGCGTGATGTTATGTTACTCATAGCCATTATTATTCGCTTATTGCTTAGAATTTTCCAAAAAACATTACTTATATGCGCGCTTCATTATATTATTACATCTTTCTCAACCAAAGGTGTGTCTAACAACATATCTTGTATCTGCAATATCTAAGTAAATAAACAAATAATGTCCCACATATTTCCCGGGAGCATCTGTGCTCCGTCTTAGGACTCTTGACTCAAGTCCGCGACTTCGAAACTGTGGTTGACGTAGATCGATGTGCGACCACGGACCAGCGTCGCCGGGACCGCGGGACCGGGACAACACTAAGTGACTGATTGCACGACCCTAGTTCACATGTACTCACTGTTACATTTTGTTTATTTACTTGTTTGGTATGTTCATTGAAACACTATAGTAAACGTTGGGGAAAGGATTTCAGAATCGATTTTTAGGTAGGTTTTCTCAATGGCGGCAAACGTTTTTTGCAATTGGCAAAAGGTTACAAAAATATATGTCATGTTTTTTGTAGCTTTTCAAGAATTGCCAAAATTGTTGCTTTTAGCACCTTTAAAATTTCTTTTACATGAGTCTGATGTTTTTTAAATATGTTTTTGGTGTATGATGCATCCTTCATCTAGCAAAGGCAATTTAACATTTAGGTTCTTCAAACTAAATATGTATTTTCTAAATGTGTCTACCCAGCTACTAACCCCCCTTGTTTGGCTATCCCTCCGCCGAACACCCTGTAGAATTATAATCATACAATCAATATGACTTTCAGGTTCATATTACCCTAATGTATGACTATTTTATGAAATCATAACAATTGAGGCCAATTCTAACTTAAGGAGTTGTATTGCTGATTCTAATGATTATAATTCTGTAAAGCCATATTTGTTACGATCGCGAATGATATTTTAATCAGTATACAATCTCGGGTACCTTAGCGAACCCCCCTTAACTACTAGTTAAGTATGTAAACTCAGCTGCGCGAAAACTAGCTGAGCGAGTTACTGTACGGTAGTTTATAATACACAAATTGTCCCGTAATTGGAAGAAAATACATTTATTTAGCACAGACTAAAAGACACACAGTACACCAGAGACATACATCGGAAGGCCAATTCTCGTAATTTAAAACGTTCAAAATCTAGTCGCAGTCTCATCTCGGCGACAAACAAATGTCAAAATGTAGGGAAATTAGACGTAGGTATTTTTGACAGATTGAGACTGAGATCAGACTGTGAACGTTCTTAAAATTACGAGAATTGCCATTCAGATACAAATATAAAAAAGTGTAAAGTCCGATGTAAAAAATTAATAATAATAATAATATCCCTGGACATTTCACACAGCGCCATCTAGTCCCAAGCTAAGCAACCTAATGCTTGTGTTATGGTAACAAGATGGCTGATAAACTTCTTATATACATTTTTTTTTAATTAGCAGGAAAGTGTGCCTCACGGCTGCGTAAAAAGGCCCACTTCAGCAAAAATGCCAGACAACTAGTTGCCTGACGCTGGTATAGTTAATGCAATAATTTATCATCCTAACTATCTATCAGTAAAAAACCCTAGCGTGTTTATTTTCAATATCAGCAGTGTCAATCAACAGATCGGTGGCGGGGAGGTGACGGCAGACGGTGCGCAGGGACCAAGTGGCGTAAATAATTGATAAATTGCCGCCGCAGTCCCCGGAGTGACCCGGGACCAAACTTGGAATTTACGACCATTTAATTGTAGCTTAATTCCCAAACTATATTGTAGTCTCAGCCCATGATATATAGTTTGAGAGTAGAACCGTGATTTAGTTTTGTTTTCGTTTGTTGATGTTATTATTACCGTATAATAAGACAAAGGGAAGTAAGATTTACAGGTCATGATAGTTTATAGAGGGGCCCGTGGCTAAATAATAACAGCCGCACAGGTCGATCGGTCAGGTTAAGCTAAGCTTGCCGCGGTTGGTCTGTGGATGGGTGACCATCATTACATACCGAGACTCCTCCGTGCCTCGGAAAGCACGTTAAGCCGTTGGTCCCGGCTGTCATTCGTGGATCTTTGACAGTCGTTACGGGTAGTCAGAAGCCCGAAAGTCTGACAACCAGTCTTACCAAGGGGTATCGTATTACCCAGTAACTGGGTTGTGGAGGTCAGATAGGCAGTCGCTCCATGTAAAATACTGGTATTCAGCTGCATCCGGTTAGACTGGAAGCCGACCCCAACATAGTTGGCAAAAGGCTAGGCAGATGATGATGTTAGTTAATTCTCATTATTGAATAATTCAATGTCCTAGTAGATAACTTAGTAAAAAACTTATCCAATATGTGTTTTTACTACATCTATCATCATCATCATTATCATTTTAGCCGAAAGACGTCCACTAGGCTGTCCACCCAGGCGTCCCCCCAGCACCGCCACATCGACCGATTCTGTGCTTCTCGCATCCAGCGGATTACGGCCGCATATGGCCGTACTAAAAGCCGTGTTTTGACTTTTATTTTTATATCTAGTAAGTTTTTATGGTGAAATTAAGCGAAGCTCTCGTATCCAAAAGAATGCGTTAATACATCACACAACTATTAATTGGGAGGAACAGATTCCGAAAGTGCCGTCAATAATGAAGCAATCCTGTTTTAATTACATTCCAATTGAGGAGTATTTTGTTAAATCGCATGTAGGAACGTAATATACGATAATTTGATATGCACAGAATTCAGAGAATATGATACAACATCGGTATTGTGTACGATTTGGAATGCGAGCGAACGAAAATCAAACTGGTATTTATTTGGATTTCATGTTTAGTTTTCCGAGATCCAAAAGGCTTAATACTTGGCTTAACTGGATACAGAAATCAGATGTTTATGATGTCTGACTATAGTAGCATAATCGATTTATGAAATAAACGAGTTAATACGCATTCAGTCGATAAAAGAAGACTGGCAGGACTCCATGTAATTTGGGTGTCGCACGTAGACTTCGTACAAATACTCTCAAAATATTTATAGATCTCACTTAAATTAAGATAAAAGATAATCAGAGCATATTTATTTAATATTTAGGTTTTCTAGAACCTACCTACTAAAGCAATTAACGAAACGACCTTTTACTATAAACACCTTCAAAATAAAATTAATAGCCAGTGTAAAATGCAATGTTAATAATATTTGTCATTCTGAGTATTATAATTGACTAAAAAACAGATATAAGTCATGTGTCCGACGATTACGCCCGGGGCGGGAGTAATATGCACGCAATTATTACCCGGCCACCGCCCGCCCCGGGCTACGGGCGACATTCGTTTTGTAATAAAAATGTAATACTTCACTCTATTTTATGTAGTCAGTTTTATTTATTTATGGAGAAATGAGCTTTGTTATAAAACAGGTATATGTTCTTTGAAAAACTGTTAAAAAATTACTTATCTTGCTGAAAAGTGAAGCACGTAAATAATTGAATGCATCTTCATATTTTGCATCTTCATTCATCATCAAAGCTGTTCATTTCCCAAGAAAATGTTCAAAGCAAACAACAGTACAAAGGTCTCACCCCAGACACAAGTTGCAAGAGAACAACTACTAATCATATTAGCTATATTAATTACAACCCAGGGCGGAGCACTGCCGAATGAAAATGTATGGTAAAACTAAACTCGGGGAATTCCCGGTAGAAACTAATAGAGTGGAAATCCGTGCAGTATTAATATTTGGGACGGATTCTGCGAAACAGCTTTGTGTTACGGTTTTCCTTTATTAGTAATTCCTTTCATTCAGTGCAATGTTTGTTGTGTTTGGTAAATGTAAATTGATAAACAAGTCTAGGAAAAGCAAACCAGCACGAAAAGCAGCAGCAGCAAGAGTTTTCAGAACGCAATGATGCGCGATATTTCATCTCTACGGATTTGTTGTTATTCTACTAACTTTGTCATTAAAAGCATAATCAGCTTTAAAAGTTCCCACTGCTGGGACATAGACCTCCCTCTGAGAGAGGGACTGGGCCATAATCCACTACGCGGGCCCAGTTCGGGTTGGTAGATGAAGGGATGAAACGAAACGAGTAAATACAAGTACTTACTCGATACTTTTCTTTCGATACCGAGTACTTTAGGCATCGATACTTTAGAACCGAGTAACAAGTAGATCGTGAAGTAAATACTTGAATCGGTACTCGGTCGGTCACCCACCACTGTTGAGTGATTACTTGTCAAAAAACGCGTGTGCACAAGAGATTATTTGCTTTATGGTAGGGTGTTCGGTTTGAATTTTTGTTTAGAACGCCTAGCTCTATTGCTCAGTTGGCAGCCTTGCTCGTAGATAGAATAGACGCAGACGCCATTATGATGATTTTGTTTTGTTTGCGATTTCCGTAAATCATCTCATCGCGTGCGGCTTGCGTTGTTTGATGGTTACCTGTGACTGAATTTGAAATAACCACAAAATTCTGAACTTTTGTGGTCCTATTTTCCCGTTTTATTACCTGTGTGTACGTAGTTGTTTTCTAAATTAAGCTAACTAAGCTTGCTAAAATATAACCACATCCTGAACTGTGCTATATTTCACAAAAAAAAAAAATGATATAACAACCACGTGCAAGAAATGCTTCAAAATGTTTAATGAATACTTAGACCATGTAGTTACTACTGTTTTTATTTGTCTCTAATATTTCCTACGAAACAACTGTCCGATAGAAGTAAACATCGATACTTTTCATTCGATACCTTATGACCGAATTGACCGATACGGTATGGAGTATAAGTATCGATACCTACTTAGATGTTATCGTTTCATCCTTAGGTACTTAGATGTGACATGACAATGAAATGTTTTGTTCTAGAAGGCAGGTCTTAGAACAAAACATTTCAAGTCATGTGGTTTTGTCACGATGTTTTTCTTCACCGTTTTTAGAGCAGTGGTGATGAAATAATTAACACAAAGTAAAGCGCTGTCTGGGTTCGAACCTACAATTCGTAAATCGCGGCCGTTACCATTGGGTCACCACTGCTCTTCTGTTTAATTATATTTGGATACATATACCATGACACTTATACATTGCAACGCTTCAATTATTATCAATTATGAGATCTCCCAAATCGAGTGCCGCGGTCCCCCATACGGCTAATCGTTCCATTATTTATTAACGTTACAACCGCAGAAATCATGATGGCCGACAAATTCACAGGTAGGTGTGTACAATCACAACATTTTCCGTGGGGTTACGTTGTAAATTGAACATGGCAGTCTGCGGTTTAATAACTGCGACTATCAGATGCACAGACAGACCACTGCCCTGCACGTTGATTAAATTATGGACCTTTGACTGAAGCACCTGTTTGATTTCCCAATACCGAACATTTTTAATAGATACTCGTAAAAGGAGGTGATGTGTGTGTAGTTTCAGGAATTAATAACGTTTGTGTTGTTGGAATGGTTATGACAATTTCAAAGGGTTTTTGTATTTCAGGTATTCGTCAAAGCTTTGCTGTGGATATTGGTTTTGGGCTGATTGTACGTATTTCTCTATGTCCACTCGCCGGTCAGTTGAAATGCATTTGGAAATTAACGAAATGTGATTAAATTATTATAACATTCTGTGGGTGTATTGGGTAGGTATTATATTATATTTAGACGTATCTATGCTACGTTGGTACAACCAGTCGCTTTCCACCAGTCTTAACGAAACATGGGAGAAAGTTGTATGTACCGTACTAATAAATCGTACAGATGCCAGCAGGTCAAGCTACCCGAAACTGTCAAATTTACCCAATCAACCTTGCACCTTCATGCGTTATCGATAAAGTTGAAAATCTATTAAAGAAATTTAACAAATTGTAGTAGCTTGATTTGCTGGCGTCTGTACATTTTAATGATACTGTTATTTGTATCACACGCCTCAAAGAATATATTTTAAAATGTTTTGCGATGATTGTCAGAGGAGCGAGTTGCGACAGCTGTGCGAGTATAGTGGAGCGCGAAATCGGACGAGCCGGGAGTTTGGGACGCATTCAGCGCGCGCGCCAACACAGAGTGTGAAGCTACGAAGATATGGATGTGGCAGTTTTTGAACATAGAAGAAAAACGCTGTTTATTTTCTCATGAAGATTTTTTCCATTATTAAAAAGGTGGCTACTGTCTATACCACCCTATCCAGCCTTAGCAAAGGACTATATTAGGCAACTATCATTATTTTAGGTATTTTGATAAGTAGCCAAATATAAACCAAAAAGCTGTCGTAATTTCAACTTTTACTTCAGTATTCATCATGTAATATATTCATAGTTCGAAGTGAGTACTGAACAAACTAGCTTATCATTAGTTTCCACCTCTATACTAAAATTAAGTCGGTCCCTTCGTTCGGTCCTTTGTGTTTGTCTAGTTAAATTAAGTTGAAAATTTATTCCGTATCAGTTTTGTTGGAACCCTCTGTGTCAGCGAGGAATTTATAATTTTGGACGCAAAATTAATATAGTTGAGGCTTTAATTAGTTTTTGATGATAATTGCTTGCCCGCAGCTATTGCTAGTGCAGTTCAAATAATTGCTAAACATGTATAAAATTGCAAATATTCCTGTTGCGGTAACTAATGATTAATAATTCCATTTGGTATTGATTTAATTAGTTATGAGTATTTTAATATTTAATAACGCGTAAAATTATTTCTTATGCACGAATGGTGTGTATTAAAATTGACATGACAATTACAGGCTGTGCTTCCATGCAATTAGCAGTGAGTGAGCGCAGTGAGTGCGAGTGATGTAGCTAGACGCGGTAGTGAATTAATATTCTCTTCGGTCGCGCGGACGATGACGTCACGAGCAGCGGGCGCCGCTCACGCATGCCTTGCTTCCAGACCGACCGACCGTTCACCAACACTCATTAGGGTATACCCGGCGATTTGCCTCCAAATGTTTGGAAGTTTAATTGAATTTGCGCGGATTTGTAGCCACGATGCTGTGGAAATGAAAAGTTCAAATTCGTTGGCAATAAAAATTCTGATGATATTTCGCGCGTTTTGATGTAAGTTGATTTAACCATAGGTAGTAGATTAGATGTGACTGGTAAGGTATTTGCTATATTATGACCTATCACAAGTAAATTGAGACTCCCTTACTGTGTGTCTGAGAATTGATATTTGTGTTAGAGATAGACTCGACAGGCGGTAGTGTGGACCTGTCAATACGAGTTACACATGACGCATACAAACGTCCGAGTCTATTTAGTTCTACCTAACGTAAAGCTCTGATTGAATTACGTCTAGAATGTTCTACGTAAATTCGATATTCCCTGAAGCCAGCGAGTAATTAGTTCTTTCTCCAGACACGATAGGAAGGACCTGGCTGCTGTACGCGAATCTTTCTCCTAACTAGAACCTAGCTTTATTGTGCGTTAACAAACATTTAAACTCACATACACAAACAGCCAGACCCGGAACAACTACTTACCAAAGGTAGGCAATGCAAATATTTGTTCCGCGTGGGAATCGAACCCGCGACACGCAGCGCAGCAGTCGAACGCTCAGCCACTGCGCTAACCGTGTAGGCAATATAGATAGTAAGTATAGATTAGTTGCACTTGTCAAACTGTGTGAAAAATCTGGTGCATATTTAATAATGTTAGGTATTCGTAAATTAATCGTACAAATTGTAGGTACCTACAACCGGACCCTGTCCGTAATAGCAGTTTAATTCCGCTTCACCTGCGTCTGTTGTTTAAAATATCTACACGATGTCCTTCCTCATCAATTGTCAAAACGAGGGCATAAATTAAAGTCCCCTGCGCCGGGGCAGTTGAGATTAATGCTGGTATTAATCGAGTGACCGCCGCACGCTCGCGCCGCCCTCTTCCGGGCACAAGAACGTTTACTGTTCAACCCTATGCGGCTTTTTACTGTCTTTTGTTTTATAAATAAATGTTGGGACAGATTAGATTTGCAGTGTTAATTAAATTTGAATGTGGAATGTAGTTGTAAGGGTTTTGTGTGGGTTTTTAAATAAAGGTTGTACAGTCAACAGCAAAAGTAGATGATCAAAATCAGAAATTCAATACTAATGAATGGACTTCGCAGCTATATGGTAGCTGTACTAGTAGTAAATGTTTGGCATAATTTACAATCACATACTTTTGAATCACTTCGACGCCACACAGTTCTGACGCGAACTCCGTTCATTAGTATTGAAGTTCTGATTTTGATCATCTACTTTTGCTGTTGACTGTACCAGTCCTTCGTGTTTTAAAAAACATTATACAATATTTTGTAACATACAGTAATACGATTTCGACGATTCAAGTATATAGCACGTACACTATATAGATTAATTGTGGCCAAGTGGTAACGGCAGCGACATGTGACATCCACCAACCCGCACGGGACCGGCGTTGTATATTACTGCCCGCTCCCGCTCACCGAAAGGAAGCCCGTGTCCCAGCAGTGGGAATATTTTACGCTGATTTATGCTATTATAGGTAAAGTGACTACATAATCAGCCTATAATGTTCCCACGCGGGCCCAGTGCGGGTTGGTAGATGTCACATGTTGGCAGAGGTTCGAATCCACGACCAATCGATCCCACTCGTAAGTCGGGGTCATTACCACCACCACTATAAACGAGTAGTTATAGTGACTAAATGAGTACTTTTACGATACCTGTTCGTCATCAAAGCTAAGTATTCAACTCTACACATAACAGTGGATCAAAATATCAACGCCTAAACTCTTCCTCAGCACTGCAGGCTAACAATTTCTCGGAAACTCGAGTTACGTACAGAACCGGTGTGGTCTTAATGATTTGTTGGAAGCCCCTAGGAATGAGACGTAGCGTGTAGGTGACCGCCAATTAAACTAGCGGGCGGTTTATTTCGCCCGCCGCATGCGAGTAACGAGCATGTCTTGAAACCCTTCGGCGCTGGCTGCCGGCCGCCTGAGTTTCGCCATTTTACCTTACGGCTGTACTAGGAAATTAAGGATTGCGTGCAATATGCTGGTTAAAGAGTTGTCCAAGTCAATATCCTTGTGTAGTAGGTGCTGGTAGGTGTCATGAAAATTAGTTGTAATTAGAAACAAACTGGTATACTATTGTGATGCTGCCACAGTTATGCGGACTTTTCGTTTGTTTCCGTGAAAATAGACACACTTCCTTTGAATTGTTTTTTATTTTAATTATTAAATATGGGGTTTATCTATAAACGATGATTATAGTTAAGTGACGTTTATAATAGAATTTGGTTGCAAAAATGTTTTACGATGATGCAAAAAAATAGAATACTAATTTGCTCAATTTTTATATAACCATAATTAAAGTAGATCAATTATTTAAATGTAAATATTTATGTAAATAAATTATTTCAATAAAAAAAACAAGACAAAACAAAAGTCAAAAACGTACGGTTAAATAGTCGCTAATCACTACTTAACTTTAAGTATTGTTTATGAATAAAGAAAGAGGTATGTGTTTTTCTTTGCTTCATCGATATATTTTACCTAACCTATTTTCTACATTGACGCATTAATTAATATGCCTATATCGCTCTAAGACACTCAATTTACTTTCGCTATCATCTGCTTCCTATACATAAACCTACCAAGCCGGCTGGCCTGCCCCACATAAAACCATTTCACAGCCAGAGCACCCGAACAATGACATTTAATGTAATTTAATTTCCTGAAGCCCTATTTTATCGCTGGATTATTTGATCAAAGGGCTAATCGAGTCCACATACCTACAGTTTAGCCAAAGATAAACTTGCGACATGCGGGCGGCTGTGCGTGTTTAACTAATGACCGAGTCATGGGGGCCTATCGGGAGTGTTGGGAGGAAGGGGGACGGGGAGGCAGGGGGTGCAGGTCCAGCGATATCATTAGCCACAGATGCCGCTGCCCGGTGCCCGGTATAAATACATTAAGTGCGCCGTCAAACTGTTAAAGCTCGCTTCAAACATAGTTTTGCGCACAGATTACCTCAGCTTCAGCACGGTTAATGTTTGTTTGACAGTTTTTTTGTTTACGTTCTATCTATAGGATAGTTTTGCATCATATTTATGATTCAAACACTTCATAATTCTCTATACTACCCTTAAACGACGACAGTTTAAGCGTAGCATTCCATTCGCATCAAAATCAATAGACAATGAAAAACAGCGGCCACTGCATGGAATATGGCGCTATAAAATTCTATAAACCCTATAAAATTCGTGCTCGGCGTTGGAACGTCCACATAAAATCTCAAAGTACATAAACATATCATAAGAGGGGATGTAGAGCGAGTTATCCTCACAAAGAGAGTTTTTCTAAGGGATAAGCGCTGGTTTTCCCAGATGGTTATTTTATACAGTGGAGTCGAGTTAACGGCCTGGGTTTTTAGTATTCGTAGCTCCGCCGTAGACGCGCTACGCCGTAGACCCACGCGGTAAGCTTACTGCCTCGTAGCATCATCCTGTGTAAATGAAGGTATTTGCTAAATGTAACTTCGCCTTCTCACAATAATATTATAAGCCAAGATATTTTCGTAACTTTCTAAAAAAGGGGTATACAAAATTAATGTTAAATAGTCTATAAATATAAAACATCATAAAGAGTTGGTGGTACTTTTTATTTACTGCCGCAATCCCTCCTCGTTTATTGCGATATAAATCGGCGACTAGATATGATTTATCAGCTCATCATTCCTGGTTAGGTGTGAGTAATGTTCCAGCCGTTATTGCAACATTATAAACGTTATGACGTATCTCTTTGAAACTACGGAAACGCAAGACAACAAATCCGAATAAACCGGACCACGGCTGACTTAAAACACATTACCATACTCTGGGGATACTCACCCTTTATGCAGACATCGGGACGTTTAAATTGAAATGGATCGGATTCAAGAGTCCATCCATCACGGTCTTTGCCCCACATCTAATGGTTTTTTAATAATTCCACTTCGGACTTCAATGTGTCGTCCCTCATTAGAAAGAGGAGTGTGATCGAGTGCCGATTGTTCGGAATATGACAGCCAATTGACAGTTCTCGATGATAATCGAATAATGAAAGCGAGACGGTGCAGACAAAAGGTGTCATTGAGGTGTGAAATGTGGAATGAAGAATACAGACAGAATATTAAATAATGTGTGAATTATTTGCCTGGTTTCTGGTGCCTTTGTGATGATGTAGACGTAGAAATAATTTATTTTTAAATGAAAATAATGCTTTTCTTATACCCCAATGCCTGTTAGATATACTACAGGTGGCAGGGACATCAACGCGCAAACTGTAACCATGAAATTTCACCACATATTTCTAGCGTAGAAATTTTTCATGGGTTATCAAAAACCAAACGGCTGTTTCATTGAAAAGTGCAATTCCACAGTCAATATTTATGTAACAACTTTTTTTTTAACTGACGAAAGTTTCAACGCAAAGGTGTTCAGAATCATGTACTGAATCCATGGAATACGCGTCGATGTCCCCGTCACCCTGTATGCTTATAAGGTACATATGCACTTACACAGACAAACACAGACAATGGAAATTAAATACTTACTTCCAAAAGTACCATTCATTTTGCAAACAAACATTCATAAACTTCCTTTTACATTAAATTCCTAAACAAAAAAGTCCTTCCAAGCATTTGAGCGCACAGTCGCATTACTCGACATTTTAATTTACAATTTCGCTGTCCTCCCTTTGTTTATCTATTTCATAAATATATTATTCCGATGTCATGAGCGGAAAGTAAGACAATAAAGGTACGAAGACAGGAATGCAAAAGGGGCGAGGAACAAAACGACCACGTTCACTGACCGCTATAAACAACGGGAAACTATGTGTGCGGTCACCTTTATATTTCATGCAAATCGACCCGCTGCCGGCGACTCTTTGTGGAATAATCGTATTGCGTGATAAACGATATTTGTTGCTTACTTTGCGGTCCTCAAGGAAAATAGTTTTTGTTAAACTATTATTCCACTTGAAGATATTTAATAGGCGTGTTGTTGCTATTTATTCATTTACCTATAGCATTAGAACTGCTTGACATACAAAGCAGTTTAATACGTTGTACGCAGTTCGTCACTATGCAGTGTAAAACTGATTTGCATACGTTACCTCACACATCAGGTCCAGTTGAAAACCAGCGTCAGGCATTAGTTGTCTGGCGTTTTTGCTGAACTGAGTCTTATTGGCGCAGCCATGAGGCACACTTACCTGCTAATTTCTTACATCGGACTTTTCACTATTTTTATTTGATTCTTATTTGTTTTTATCTAATGTACCTATTCTATACTGTGTGCCTTTTAGTTTGTGCTAAATAATTGTATTTTCATTTTTTCATTCAATAAAATATTGTTAGTACATGTGTAAGGGCAGTAACGAGTACCATAAAACAGCGAGTCAGAACGATCATGCTTCATATAATGAAATTTCACTTACGCATAATATAATGTTCGACATAAAGAGTGTTATCTAAAAATGCATCTCCGAACACGATCTATTCCCTCCATAAAAGTTACAAATAACCGCGAAATGACGCATCATTAAATAATATCGTCGAGATAAGTGCAGATTAATGTGGTTTTTTATATCGTTCGATCGACATGGCGTTTGAAACGACCCCTTCACCCATTAAAACCGCGAGAGCAGCCGATGTATGCGATTTCAAATTACGATATCGTGACTTTATCGCGCGGAGAAGAAATCAAAAACCAAACATGAGCGAACAAATTCCAAATACATTATATTAAATCTGAATATCGTACGAAAGTTGCCATCAACCGTGAAGACTCGATATGAGAAGTTGTATTAAAATTGACTAACATTAGTTTGCACGTATCTAAAATTATTTCCCCATATTTTATGGGACACTCATATATCAAAGCTATGAAAAAGTTTGCCCCACCTACCTAATATTGGTAGGGCAAGCATCTGTGCAGAAATCACCCGGTCACTAGAATATTGTTTTCACTATATTAGAAACGTGATCGCAATTTTTAAGAGCGAAAAAATTCTATTTCAACTCGACTCTCTGACGTTGGGCGTATTTGATTATACGTCGAGTGTATATTCCCTTTTACAGTGTTATAAAGTGAACGATATTGGGGAATTTTACGATTCCATCTACATGCTATATTGAAATATTAACTTTTGGATTAAAACTACGCGAGCCGCCGACAGCACGACGTAACTGATTTTGGTAAAATGTAACTTTTATAGAGGGGAAAATTCGGACCTCATTTCATATTTTTTAATTATGCTGAGCAAATTTTATTACATGGCTAACTATTTTCGAAGGAAGAAGCTTTCATTATTAACACCATTACTGATTTCCTATGACTTCAATCTACCGTTACTACAGACATAAATATTTACATAGATGTGGGTAGGTATAATTAATCACTTGGCTGTCCCGGTATCTAAATGTATGCATGTCCTGACCGTCTCCAGTTTGATTTTCATTAGGGCAAATCACGCTCCACGCCGCTCACATCAATTTATAGGTGTACGTATCACGTGGCGCAATGTATTCGTAATATCATACCGGTGATTGAGTGCAGTACACAATGGAGAAGCTCTGAAGACGGTGGGAATATGGCCATTAATATAGATCATACTTGGTAAGATACATGTATATCTGTTAATATTGCATTTTTATGCTGTCAGAAATAGGATTTAATGTAAATTAGTTTTGTCTTTCCGAAACGTAGTATAGAGATAAACTAAACTAAATACCTACATACTTTAAAAAATAAATAAAATACGAAAATCTGAAGAGTTCAGAATAGGATAGAGCAGTAATGGTTCAGAGAGCAGTGGTGGCTTAGAGGTAACGGCTCCGACTTAAGAGTCTTAGGTCGTGGGTTCAAACCCAGACAGGCGCTTTACTTTGTGTAAATAATTTCATCATCACTGCTCTCAAAACGGTGAAGGCAAACATCGTAGGAAAACCGACTTGTCCTAGAAAAAAAAAATCAAAGACATGGTGACATCGTCCAACCCGCGCTGGGCCCGCGTGGTAGTTTGCAGCCCACTCCCTCTCAAAGAGAGTGGGAACATTATAGGCTGATTGTAGCAGTAAAAATTAATTAATCAAATACGATTCCTTCTCGCCCAATTAGTGAGTATTAAATTAGTCAGTAGGTATGTCATCTACCAACCCGCACTGGGCCCGCGTGGTAGATTACGGCCCACTCCCTCTCGAAGAGAGGAGGCCTGTGTCCCAGCAGTGGGAAAATTAAGTATAGACTGATTATGCAAAATAGGATATGTACAAAATCACGTGACGTCACTCCAAACATATGAATGTCTTTCTCTGTGCGTTCGCTACTTACATTCAAGACACATTGTTCCGTATCGCACTAATTACAATAGGTAGAGTGCAGACAATGTGAGCTGTAAGTCAATCAATATCAGCCTGCCGAGTCTAAATCCGCATCAGTTTGAAACTTGATCCTAGTGCTGCTAGGCTGGAGTCCGCTTGATGAACATCCATCTAACGAGATATCTTACAGAATGGGTTCAAGTCTTCGTAGATAGCAGCCGTGATGTTTGCCGGAATCGCCGCCTTCTGAGTGTAGGCGTAAATTTAGGACGAAATACGAATACGTGTATGTTACTTTTTTACCGAATTGTAATACTTATATTTGGACATAGAAGGCAACACACAGGGGAGCTGTGGTCCCCCATAGTTTCCCCCCCTGTGTGTTTCCACTCTACCTTTGTCCAGCAGTGGGACAATGCAGAATGAAAAAAAAAAAATCATATCTTACTGTTTGTTGATTTCTATTATTTCTGTGGCTTTTTATTTGTGTGGCTATGTAAGATGTAGGTAGATTTAGATTTTTTCTTGACTCTTATAAAGTGGCGTCGTGCTGACCATGCTGACACATACCTACCTTTTTTTTTTTGTTTTCGGGGGGAAACCTTCAAAAGGCACCCGACCTCCGGGGAGAGGGGTCGATACTTACCTACCTAAATAAAAACAGAAAAAATACCTATTTGACTCGCAAGTACCTATTAATAAGAGGGAAATCATCATCGTCTGCCTAGCTTTTTTCCAACTACATATGTTAGGGTCAGCTTCCAGTCTAACCGGATGCAGCTGATTATCAGTATTTTACATGGAGCTACTGCCTATCTGACGTCCACAACACAGGTACTGGGTAATACTAAAGTTGCCCCTTGGTAAGACTAAAGTTGTCTTCTGACGACCCGAAATGAGAGAGAAATTTAATACAACTAAATAATATTTATCATATTGAGCGGACAAGTACAAACATAGTTTGTTTTGGTAGGCCTCGCATCTGTTTTCACATAAAACAGTAGTGACAACATTTGCTCATTGAAATTCATTTTCAGGAAATTAATATTGAGATAACAAGTCAGAGTCTGCCATTGTCTTACCGTGACACAATGTCGAGATGACTACACCAAGTCATGTTTTAGTTAAACTGAAACAATGCATCATACTATCTATCTATGTTTCGTGATTTCTATACTGTATAATATGTAGGTATACAGGGTTATTTGTAAAACACCAAGAACCTCTTAAGAGGTCATTGTACTCATCATTATGAACAACTTTTACTATGGGACCAAACATGAAATCCCGAAAAAAAAATCAGCTTCTCCCTATATTTTGATGAGGTATGCGAACACAAATGTAGGGAACAGCTGATATTTTTGCGATTTCAGTTTTTGTCCCATAGTAGAAGTGGTTCATAATGATGAGTACAATGACCTCTTAAGAGGTTGCTGGTGTTTTACAAATAACCCTGTATACCTACATTAAATGCTAGTTGGTTTAAACAATTTCTATCTTCGTTTCAGGAAAGCTTGTTAACGGGAGAGTTAACAGGAAAAATTTAATTGACTTAAAAATAATGTGTTAGTAGCTTGATTTGGCTCCCAGCAAAAATATTTCATTATTTCTCTTCGGTCGCCATTGTTGCAGGAATGAAAAAGTAAGTTATTTTGTTATATGTTATGTAAAGTAAGAAGTTTAGTTCATGCTATTATTATGGTCGTAATGATATACTGAACATAATGTTTTAGATTAAACATTTTGTTCACTTCCTACTAATATTATATTTCCTACTCTTATAAACGTGAAAGTTTGTATGGATGGATGGATAGATATCCATCTATCTATGGATGGATGTTTGTTACTCTTTCACGCAAAAATTACTGAACGGATTTGGACGAAGTTTGGCACACAGATGGTTTATAACCAGGATTAACATATAGGATACCTTTTATCCCATTATTCCAACGGGATCGAAACTTATGCGGGTGAAACCACGGGGCGCAGCTAGTAATATTATAAAGAGAAAATATTAGATTTTTTGGATGTTTGTTTGTTACGCTAAAACGGCTGTACGGATTTAGATGACATTTGCCATATTGGTAGACCAGGACCTGTAGGACATAGGATACTTTTTATCCCGATATTCCAAATATTTTATTATTCGATATTTATATTATTTTTTCGTTATTCTTATTGGGTGGAACCGCGGGGCACAGCTAGTGCTGTGATAAAATTAGCATTTTGATAAATCTGCTAAATAACAACCACGTCTTCAATAGAGATAGTATCCAAGATAAATAAGTAAGTGGTAATCAATTCAGTTCTCGTAGTCAGGAACTGAGAACTTTAGTCAAATTGGGGTAGATTATATTGTTGGCTAAACTGAAATCAATATTGAGTCGGGATTGTTTATGTAATGTTCCCTTGTTACTACTTGTTGTGTTTTAGTTTTGCTGGCTAACTAACAGACAAACTAATAACACAGCGTTATTCGAGTGAGTAGTATTCAAAATGAAATTGAGATTTTACGTAGGTTTTTCGCTTCATAATACGTAGTTATTAAGACTTGCATATTCATTATTTTTTTCCCCGTTGGTCTTGTGGTCGCAAGTACGACTGCTGAGCGTAGGATCCTGGGTTCGATTCCTAAGTCGGGCAAAGTGTTATTGGGTTTTTTCTCAGTAACAGTCCGGAGTTTTTTTTTTGTTTTATATTCATAGAAGTTTTGATTGATTAATTTAGTAGTGTATGAGGTTCATGTTGCCAACACCTGTCTCAGCCACCTTCTGAAATAATTGATTTACGGGTGACTTTTTTCCGAAACATTTTCTCTTTCTTACATTCAAGAATGGGCACTACTAGAAATAAAATCGTGTAATTACACATCCAAATGATACCTACATCTCAACACAAAAGAGTGTATGACAAACCCGTTTGTCTGACTGCAGTTACACGTAGTAAAGGATGTCGTTGGCAGTTCCGCCCCCCTCCCCCTCGCCCCGCAGGAAATTCCCGACTCGCAACTTTTCCTCCGATTCGCAACTTTGCCTCCGATGAAAGAAATACTTTGCAGGAGTTGTTCGCGTTTCTTTATTAGCCTTTTGATTTGTTGTAAGTCTGCTGCGAGTAAAGGGTTGTATTTGAAAAATACTTTGATAAAATTTTCTGTTTTTAGCCGAGCGTGTCGGAGTCAAAAAGAGAAGAGGAAATGGTTTGTCTACGCCATGTCTACGCATGTGATTCAGGGAGGAAGTCGTCGGAAATATAGAAAGTTTTGTTTGAGAAATATTCTTCGCTGACCAAGCCATAAAGTAAGTATGAAAACACACAATTGCTGATGTACTTATGCAGTTTGTAACTTTTCCCACGAGAATTGACAAGGTTTACTTTTAGCTCACGTAGGAATAGTCACAAAAAAATTACAATTGAGAATTTTTCGTCCAGTAGAGAATTAGTTTAATAGGCACAACATCAGTGTTGTGTTGTGTGTGTGTTGTGTTGTTGTGTTGTGTGTGTGTGTGTGTCAGTGTTGTGTGTTGTGTTGTGGTGTGTTGTGTGTTGTTGTGTGTTGTAGTGTGGTGGGTTGTTTGGTAAACAAGTAAACCGAGCATTAGAAAATTAATGTACGTTGAAACGTAAATTAATGTATGTTCTTAAATTATGTAACCAGTTTCAGGTTTCTAAGAAAATTAACTCGTGTCCTGTTATTATACCAACAATGTAGATAAATACAAATAAATACTGTAAAAGATTAGTTTAATATTAATATTACGTAGATGCCTACCAACACAACATTATCCGTGTAACCATTATTACAATATCGCCAAACAATAGATACAGTATCAACTATAAGAACATCAGCAACCGAAACACTGAAGCCATACAATTCAAATGTAAATACCAGTTAAATAGAGAGCCCGTATCTGCAACAGACATAGCACGAATTTAGAAGGCTTAGTACAAACTAAAGCGTGATTTAATTTTAAAGCCAAGTTCTCCCCGCCGGCATTTAGGAATAGCCTCTTAATAAATCTGCTACTTACCCGACGTCCGGAGTTCGATTCCCGACGGGGCACGCTGCGAATTAACTAGTTGGCCTTTCGAGTACTGACCAACGGAAGTTACACTAACTTTGTAATTGGCGGGAATTTATTACTGATATCTTGAGAATACCCTCTCATATTTTGACAGGAGTTGTGGCTTTATTATTTTGTAAAGGGATTTAAGTTTCTGGACGTACAGGGGGTGGAATAAATTAATTTATAGTGTAGTTAAGTGCAAATTAACATCAGTTATACCTAACTACTGCACAAATTATCTTTAGAATTTGTATTTATGCAAATCCATTTTAGGTACTTACCTGTATCGAAACCACGGTAAATTTGATTATGATAACGTAGACAAAAATAAAGCCACAAAAAAAAATACGTTGATACGAAATCGAAAATACGTTATATTGACATTATGATATTATTGAACATTATTTTAAATAATTTTTGGTACTTATTTCGAACAATATTCCGCGTTCTTTTCATCTCAAGAAAATGATTCAAATATTATTTTGTAAGTAGGTAACCGATCAAAGAACCTTGGCGAAAATTTCGATCTACGAACGACACTTCACCCAAAATAATTGAACACAAAGTTCCAATAATTATAATTAGTTATCGAAAGCTGGTTACAAGACAGTCACGTCTGCCCTGCAGGTCGTCAAAGGGGAACTAATCCCAACTATGATTAATTGAATTTAGGAGTGGCTCGTGGCTCATGCAATACCGACGAATTTGTTACTTCAGTCTGCGATACAGTTCGGTGGAACTTGCCAATCTGTTGGTCTTGCAGTTATGGACCTGACAGGTAAGTCAAGTAAGAATTTGGTTTCGGTGGTTCTGTGTTGATTTTGAATTTGTATATTGAATTATTTGGCTCTAAATTGATTTTACACTTGGGTAAGTATAGATTGGGAAAGTAAACTTTTGGTTTGCAAGGAACACGAATAATAGAAAATCGAATTGACAAAAAATAAGCTAGATGGAGTTGATGCACCACATACGAGGCATGTCCAAGTTATACGGTCTTTTGCAGTGTAGACTGCACGGTATATACTGCCTCGTAATCTCAACCTCATTGTTATAATAGTAATAAACTATTTCATAATAAGTCGTCTGAAAACAGTCTATACCTACGTCATCGTTTTCATAATGTTTACTGTGTATTAACGTCACATTTTTCCACTTCTATTAATACAAGTGCGTTTAATGAATGCTCACATAAATGTATAAGCTAACAAGTAAAGTGTACTCAGCTGAGTTACGTCCGTTTTAAACAGCATTCGGTCACAAGTGGGAATAGTGCTCAAGTTTTTGATAGTTCGTGCGGCTTCGGTATTTACTGGTTAAGTTTTGGGTCAGTTCGGACAAGTTACACCATCTCGGGGGATACCGGGCGAGCGTGTGTTTGACAGACTACTTTTTAGTTTGTGTACTTTATAATTTAGTGGATTATTGGGTGTAGCCTCTTAAGTAGGTAGGTAAACATGTTTCGGGGGAAAATATTTTTTTTTAAACGATTAAGTTGTTAAGTAGAGACCCGTTCGTAAACAAGTAAACGGGGCAAGTTAATGTACCGCCTTTCTCAATCGCCTGTATCATTTTACCTACAATAAAGAGTTGTAGACAACTACCTAACGTGTCTAAAATATCTAACATCAAAATACTGGTGTATTTCTAAATCACGTCTGTAAGTACACTCGTTCGCAAACACATGATAGCGGCAGTACTGGAATATTTTCCAGTTGGAACTGTAAACAGTGGTGCATCTGAGCAGCACGTGCGGACAATCAGTCATTCGGTGCGCGTCGCGTGTCGCTGCGGACCGGTGCGGACCGCTGCGACTGCGACCGGTCGAGTCGCCGACGGCACGGCCACCTCACTGCATCCTAAATGAGTGAGCAACCACCTTATTGTTTTCTGATATGACGCGATATCGATATTACGGAGTTAGCTTGTCATGGTGTGATATTGAGTTTATTGGCTGGAATTTAATAATATTAGAGATATTTGTTGGATATATTATTTTCGTCTTGCACATGAGGCAGTTGGAAATATTTTAGCAGAATGTTCAGCAGAACTAATTGGAGTATATTTTTAATAGCTTCAGGAATTAACTTGAAAATAGATACAGACTGAATCAGTTCACAGAATTGAATGGAGAGTCCGTAATGAGCTGGTAAACGATATTAGCTCAGCAAAGTTCAAATTTCACACAGCTGCGTATAATAACGCACAAACCAAACAATCGAACGTAAATTCCTCATAAAACACGATTATTACAAATGACTGCTAATATCCAAACAGTGATAGACCACGCATGACATGATACGATCCGGTCCGATATAATTGTCGAGGGCTGCGATCACGTGCGTTCAGCGCCGAGAGTAATGGCTGTTTGCTTAGGCCGTGTCCACGGGCGCGCTTCTAACAAACAATATGTTGACATGACGCACATTAGGCTAAAATCGACGGACGCTATGAATTCCAAGTTTTGCGTGGTTTGCGTTTAAATGCGTGTTTGGTAACGTGTCTAAATACCCAAGGGTACCTATGGGGATGGGGACGTGTGGTTTGGGTAGCTAATTCATGATAATGAGACACGATACATTGATGTATTCGGGAAGTTGTTCATGGATTTTACAGATTTATTTTCGTTGTTAACTCAAATTTAAAGCATTTATTTCAATTATACCATTTACAGGCTCTTTTGAATTGTCAAGAAGTCGGTCAGTCAGCAAATATGAAACTAGTTGCTACTTGTAGTTGTTAGTATAGTATTACATGATGAAATAGGTAGTAGTAAATAATTAAAGCACCCACAACTAGTAATATTCAGAGGTAAGGAAGAGCAAATAGTCAATTGATCAACATTTCATAATCTTATCATTTATTTACCAACAGCATAGGCCGAACAGATGAATAAATTGCTGAATCGAAACCAAAAACCGCATACCAACAGTGAAACCGCTTAAATATAAATAATTCACATTTATTTTTGTTTAATATTATGCAAAGGTAAATATAATGAATAAAATGTGTACGAAAATAAACATAGACTACAGATTAACATCTCCTAAAATGATATCTTCATACGAATAAAATTATTATGTTGTTTTTAATTGTCAAATAAAATATTATTTTAAATAAAAAGTATTTCGGCTTCACGATCTGTTTAAGCTTGGTCACGTTTCCGTATACTCGGGGATAAAAGTGTTAAACAAGAATTAAAATAATTTTAAATAAAAGCTTTATGAAGCTGTTGACTATTAGATAGGTACTTACCTACTGACTGGTTTTAAATATTCTCATAGTTTGGTTATTTGGTTAAGTAGTTTTCGTTATTTTTATCTTAAATTAATATTTGGAGAAAAATCAGTTTTAAATTAGGCGTCAAGAAGTTGGAAGGTTAGAACTAAATGTTGATTTCAAACATACAAGAACAAAAACTAAAGCGTAGTTCAGCCTAAAGTTTATTATAAGGTAAGGCCGCTCCAATCGCTTGTACAGTAGCGGTCACTGAGTCAGCGAATGACCGGTAGTAACAAATTTAGTCGGAGGTCGCAAATGCATGTTGTTTTAGGCCGTAGACAAACAAGGTGCAGCGTGAGCGTGACCGGTGCTAATACCGTGTTTGCGTTGGATATTTATGGCAGCACTCGACGTGCTCACACGCCGGAATAATTAGCTCGTTATAAAATGCACGACGCTAAGTTATCTTGTTTAGCACGCGCTTTTGAACGCGACTGTAAGGTGCTGAAAATTGCTGTTTTATAAAAACTTTGCGATTCTGTTTTGTTTTTATAAATTTGTCTTTATTTTTCCAAAATGTACAGAAATAATAATAATATTTTTCTGTGCCCTACAGGGTCCATAAAATAATAAAACAATAGGATCAATTATTGATCCTATTGTTTTATTATTACCACCTGTATGTGTACATTATGGATGCAATAAAGATTGAATTGAATTGAAATACAAAACTAATTTTTCTATAAAAAAAAAACATTATTATGTCAAAATATTTTTTTTTGTCTACAAAAAATTTGCTGAAAACAGAAATAGGAAAAATAGCATCAGTTTAAGATTTTATTGTAACTGAAGTTTTGGGGTTTGATTCCCGATTTCGATTTCCACATGTATTCACATTTCAGCTAAAAAATTTAGGTTCCTATTATTCTATCCTCTATTTTCCATCCCAATTTACCTAACCCGATGTTCGTTAGCGGCTGAAAATTAATAGGAGCACACTTTATCCCGTCACAGTGTTATTCGGTTACAGGATACAGATATTCTATATACCTAGCAGGTATCGGTTAAAGTGGTAGCCGTATCGACGTGGCGGCGAGCCGAGTCGATTAAACGTTATAAACGGATTAAGCTGACCGCCGGCTAAGTGCCACCCGACCTGCCACTAAACTGGACACTCGCTAATCTACTGCATGTATGCGCAAAAATGATATTGGAGACGAGGATATGTAGCCAGAATTCTTCCTTCTGAGGACAACTTTTGAAGCCCGCTTGAGGTTTTGTTTAGCGTGAGGTGAGCAGTTGTAATTTCTTTAGCCGACTTTTATTGAGCTGAAAATGCCAGTTTAGAATCGCTAAGTATTAGACATTGGCATCCCTTGTTTACAAACTAAACTAAATTTATGTTCAGTGCATCTTTTTCTTTCTATTTCATTAAGAAAAGGACAGAAGATAAATATTAGTTTAGTCCTGTCAAATTAAGACACCTACTCCATAACAGCTTAGACGTGATTAAAAACATGGCTACTAAAAATACGTCAATTTATGTCAGGCGTTGACTAATTTGACAGGACTAACTAGTTTGAAATAGCACATAAAAAAAAAATAAAGATTTTATGTTGGAAAGCGCTACACCAACGGGGATACCCTTTCACACAACAGAAGGCCAATTCTCGTAATTTAAAATGTTCAAAATCTAGTCGCAGTCTCATCTCAGCGACAAACAAATGTCAAAAACTTGTCAAAATGTAGGGAAATTAGAAGTAGATTTTTACAGATTGAGACTGAGATCAGACTGTGAACGGTCTTAAAATGACGAGAATATTGTCCTTCAGAGTATTGCTTGAATATAATAACTAACTAAGGTAAACGCGGGTGAAGTCGACAGTGACCCAGAAGTCGTCAAATTGTCTAAAAACATCAATATCTTTTTCTACTAAACATTTAACTGGCTGATTTTTGTGGCAACATATTAATGGTACCCTAGTGCACGATTAAAATAGCAACACTGAGTTTTAATTATAATGGCTTCTGAAATATCTTACTCGAAAAGTCTCCCTCACAATTTTTTAATTTTTATGCAAGTTTAGTTGCTGAATGTGACACTCAGCACGTAGTTTTGTCTTTTGATTTGTGAAACTTCAGTGGGGTCTGAGGTAAGTCTGATTTTTTGACGAATTAGTTAAGTTAATTTGCTAACGATATTAATTGATATTTGGAATACTTTTACCATAAAAGTATTTTTTTTCGAATGTGACATCTATTGGTACCCAAAAATTCCTACATGACCCAGAACTCGTCATTTTAAGTACTTTTGTGACGATTACTGGGACACGTTTAATAGTTGTCTCTTAATTCGTCATCTTGTAGATATTTTGTGTTTTATGCCACAAAACGCCAATTATAACTATTTTCGGGACCGTTACATAGTTTTTAACTCTCTTCTACAAAGCGAAAAAAAAAAAGCTTTTCGCTTCGATCGCACATTACTTGAGTAAACGCACTCTGCTCAGTCGTGGCATCATTCAAACTCAAACTATTTATTTCAATTAAACCATTACAGGCACTTTTGAATTGTCAAGGGGTCGGTCAGTCAGATTGGGCTCGCTTCGCTCACTCTGCAAGAAACTGTGCTCGCGTTTTTCTTGTGATATGTTATCTCAATCGTGTCACAGATGGGCTTGCTTCGCTTCCTAGTTTTAAAAGCGTTCATTCCACGCGAACTAGCATCGTCGCATTTTTTGTGGATTTTCGAGATTATTTTATTAAACAATTTAACCAAGATTTAGCTTTAGTTTTGTTTAAGCTATTTTTATTCAACCTAAATTGCTGGTACTTATATATAATTATATTAAACATTTACTCTTAAATAAAAATATTGAGTCGTAATAAGTACTGCAAATGCTGCTACTGCTGCTGTACTGCTGTATTTTGTGTTTCACGAGCTGTGTCCGAATAAACTTTTTTTCTTTCTTTCTTTCAAATAGAAAATTAATTGACAGTAGGTCAGTAAATACCAAAAAAACAAAAAAATAGTAAACAACTAAATACTACCGATCTAGTACTTGACTGCACAATAATAGTACCGAAGCCAGCACATCAAGCTTCTACAATCTGTCAAATTTCTTTAATAGATTTTCAACTTTATCGCTATAGTATTAAGGTTCAAAGTTGATTGAGAAAATTTGACAGTTTCGGGTAGCTTGACCTGCTGGCGTCTGTACTTGTGGTTAAATTTAATAAAATAATTACTAAGAACCACCAGATATGCGACGTCACCAGCCCGCGTGGGATGAACGTTCTTAAGAGCTTGCTCATCGTGTGATTAAGCGCGCTCTGCTCATGTATGTCAAGAGTGGGCTCGATTCGCTGGCCATATAGTGAGAGTGCTCGCTTCGTCCGCTCGGCCTAATTGCGTAGCATACAATCAATCGGAATCAGAATTATTTTGAAGCAAATTGCTAATTCATTGCTTCATAAGTTCGAAAAATTGGTCTGCTCAACACGTAAATTACGCAATGAATGTTGCTGAACTGTCAAAATGAAACCGATTCCAATTGATCGTGCGTTACGCAATTAGGGTGCTGGCTGCCTTACCGAAGAAGGTATAACCGAGCCTTAATAATCCCTGGCTAATCGGTGCTAGTTTCTCACCAGTAACTGGCGTGGTATGCTCACTTCACTCACTCAGATCGAGCATGGATGTTATAGTTCCAATCAAACCCACATATATCATACAGAGGTGTCTTCTTACTTAGTCTCAGTCCAGACGCACTGCGGGATAACACCCCTATTTGGTTAATATGCCATATATACGCACTAAGAGCTTCTCGTCATCTTTTCTGATGCGCACAGCTAAGGAGTGGAATCGTCTGCCTGCATCTGCATTCCCGAGTTCATACAACCCGAATCTCTTCAAGGCGAGAGTGAATGGGCTTCTTCTGGGCAAGCTCGTTCCACCGTAGATCTCATCCCTGCCTCTGGGCTGGATTGAGGTCAAGAGTGAGCCCATTGTCAATAAAAAATAAAAAAAGTCTTCTGCCGTTGAAATCGATGTACCCAAGCTTTTGTATTTGCTCATAACTAGATTTTTTAGGGTTATTTTATTCCTCATGATTTAAATTTCTTCGATTAATTATCGTTTTATTACAATTTCGAGTAGAGAATTTACAGGCGATATGAGACGAAATCTTTTTGTTTTATAGGCTTTTGTAAGAAAATTCCGACACTGGACTTAGTAGGCTCATAACGGCTCATTGCATTCCATATGAAGTAATATTTTACCGTATATGATATTTTTCAGTCCTGAGCAGATTTACGGCTGATATCGAGACGACATCATAAACTTTTTCTTTATATAATTATTTTCTGATACTGCCGTAGTTAGGTATTGTATTTACTCGGCAATAGAATTTTGAGCTAGTTGCTTTCATTATGATAAAAGCTTACTTTGATTGAGATTCTTTTAATTTCTGGTCAGATTTACGGTTTATTTAAGACGACATCTGAAATTATTTTGCTATTGTCAGTCTTTAATGCATTTTTAATCCCGTTTCGGCCAATATTTTTTGTGGTTTGTCTTTAAGTTGTGGCTAGCTTTTAGTGCTTTGTTGACTTTGGACAGTGGCACCAGAACCACTGTTCTAACTAAACTCAAACTCAACAAGTTTTTTTTTTAACCCTACTCCACACTAGGAATTACTCCTGTATCGTGGGTGCGTTTACAAACATTTAAACTCACATACAAACAGCCAGACCCGGAACAACTACCTGTAGGCAATACAAATATTTGTTCCGTGCGGGAATTGAACCCGCGATACGCAGCGCAGCAGTCGATCGCTCAGCCACTGCGCCAACCGTGTCGTCAATTTATTTCAACTAAACCAATTACAGGCACTTTTGAATTGTCAAGGGTCGGTCAGTCAAAAAGATAAAGCTAGTTGCCCATTCCAAAGCGTAGTAGGTACCTATGGAGAAGAACGAGCAAGAAACTACATGGACACTCTTTTAAATCACAATAAACATGTTTTTTGCGCTATACTAAATGGAATTTCGACACATAGTGAAAAAGAAGGTCGCGCGCGTGTGTGTGCACTTGCGATGTGATCTTATAGGCAAATTAAATCCTGCCTCAAAATTGATACAAATATGACATATCTTTTGAATTCTCAACCATTGCTGTAACATTAAAATTATCGTAGCTATTAGCGGTTGGAATCTTACATGTTTTTGTTGGTGAAAAATATTGAACTGGTGGAAAGTTCAATATTTATATCGAGCAGGACACCGACCGAAAATTAGTTTTCAAGTAAAAATTTATTGTGTTAAAAATTATTCCATGATTCTAAGCAAAAATATATTAGAATTTAAGTTATCCTGCTGTTTTTATTACCAACCTGCTCTGCTTACAGCTTTCAACCTTTAGTAATTTCTTGGGATATGGTCGTCTAGCTACCTTTCGTTTCTTATACTTGCCACTCATATCAAAGACGAACACATTTTTTAAAATGTGTTCTTATCTTGAACTCTATGTTCAAGATATTAGAGTTCATATTAGCATTAAGAATTGACGACTACTGGGTCCTTTTGATGAGTAATAGTACAAATCAGACGACTACTGGTACAAATCGCCCTTTTTGTGCATTTGATTATATAAGTATTTATTATCACACTAAATTATAGAATTGAATTACTTATTTAGAATAACGGATAAATTATCTATTTCATTATGTAAAATGTTTCATTCTAAATGAAATACTTTTCTCACAGCAGTTCTTCAAAGTCAGTGAATTTCGAAACCCGACGAGTATTGGTACATTTACCTTAACCGATACCTGAAACGTACACCTTACAGAAACCACACAACACTTACCTTAACACAAACTAACTCCTCAGATGTCCGTCTGAAGCCAAGAGCATTAAGTTTCATAGCCAATACCCACCTAATCTCTGCGCCGCATACATTCGCAATTCGTCTCCGTAACGGGCAGAAGTAATTAACTAAGGGTTTAATGACCCCTTCTAATTGGAGGCTAAGATTTGAAAGCCATTGTCTTACATATTCATAGAGGTACCTTGGGGCAGGTGGTTCTAATTTATTCAAAGGATAGGACATGCAAATTGGAAGTGGAATATCGGTCATGTTAATGTCAGATTTGAGTGAAAATTATTGCGGATTGGCTTCTAGGGGTAGCCTATTGGTGTGGTCGTGGTTTGAATTATTATTATTGTATGGTATTGTAGCTGAATATCGTGAAATGTTTAGCTATTCTTAACGGTAGGTTGGTCTATAAAAACCTTGTTGAAAGAATATCAATCGATATTTTATACACGATGACGTCATGTTTGCTCTACGCAAGCGATATTCTTTATTTACCTATACAGGGTGGCAGGGACATCGACGCGCAAACTGTAACCATGAATTCAGCACATGATTCTAGACAATCTAGTGAAGTAGTAACGTCGGTTATCAAAAAAAAAAAAAATTGCTGTTTCATAGTTTTTCACCGCGTAGGTATTTCTTTTTCTATTCTATGAAACAGTAGATTTTTTTTGGGATAACCGAAACATTTCTACTTTAAGTTGTCTAGAATCATGTGCTGAATTCTGAATTTATAGTTGAATGTCAACGTAGACGGACAAATGATGTATTGAATGCATGGTAACTGGTTATGCGTCGATGTTGCCACACTGTACTTATATACTATAACAAAAAAATACATTCTTATAGCTGTACAGACTTACTTTATTTCCTTCACGTTTTAAAACGTTTGCTACTAATTGTGGAGCTTTCTAATCTATCATTAAATATTCTCACATGCAAAGGATCACGTTGAATAGTTAATGTGACGTCATTAGTAACTTGTATGAAGGAAGAAACTCCAAGAATTAACAATTCTTACTCCTACGAGTATGTTTACCGCCATCTCTGTACACGTAATTAGCTAATTAAATATTTATAGAATCTAACGTCTTAAGATGTTGTTATTTTGTTAAAACAGAGAACAATAACAAGCAAACGGATTTATTAAATATACTCGTAAGTACAGTCAGGGAAATGAATTGCTTAGCAAATTGACACTCTACATAAATTTGCCGATTTATAGCCTCTTCATACGACTGTTAAAGATTGACAGTTGTAATTTGAATATATGGACAATGTAAATTGGTCTAGTCAATTTTGTTAACATACATTTTTCTGACTTTATGTGTAATTTTCTATTTAAATTGTTACTTTTTTTAATACCGCCTCGACCCCATTAAATATTCTAGGTCCCAGGATATTTTGAAATTGGTGGAAGTGAAATATTTTCTCCCTTATAAATTATTACGGACTAGCTTTTAGGGGTAGCCTATAGTATTGTTAACAGAATTAGTAACAATTTTACACATAAAACTGTTACATCTACTATAATTTGTTTCCAAGTCCCCAATCTTCAAACCGATCCTCGCAATCCTTCACTGCCAAACTGCCACAAATCTCTAATCCTGCCCTGAAGGCACTACACTAAACACCAAACATGTTAATTGCTATCTGTTATCTTACGCCAAAGAAGATCTTGGCGAACAACAAACTACCCTTATCTGAGACATGGAGTTTTAGCGAAAGGGCAACCAGCCTCGGGCTGAGCTGCCGGGCAGATCCCACTTACGCAATTATCTGGGACAGCATCGCAACACTAGTGATGCACTGCCTGGTCGAAATGGATGGATCGATATTGGTGAGTTATGTAGTTGCGAATATCGACTTAATCTGCATTCGCGATTTTTTTGCCAAAAGTGTAAACAAATATGAGTCTATGGAAAAATAACTTTAATTCATACACAATAAAGTTCAGTTTACGCTACAACTTCAAACATTTTTATAACTTTTCAATAGTGCTAGTCACTCTGAAATCAACATAATCACAATTAAAATAAAGTTGATATTTGTTTAACTTGAAATAACACCAATTTGAAACATTAGTTTGAATAGACTTTAGAGTCTATGGCTATTAAGTCTTCAATATTTTTTAATGCCTACAAAAAAGGAGGAGGTTATGCAGTCGACGCATTTGGTTTATTATTATTCACATTTTTAGGAGAAGTTCCGTTACTTATTTCGAAAATCTTAGTGAAAAACAAACTACCCGTATCTAAGACAAGGAGTTTTAGCGAAAGGGCAATTACTTAGTCTCGGTTTGAGCTGCGGGGTAGATCCCACTTACGAAAACCCATTCAAGTTACCCCTCACAAAACCGCATTTTTCGGTAAAAATGTGCTAGGTATGGCCCCAAAAATATTTAATAGTATACCAGCAGCTATTAGAAATAAAGAGTGTCTGGGATCCTTTAAGAGGTCTTTGTTTAAATTCCTTTTAAATAGATGTTACTACTCCATCACTGAGTTTACTAATGATAAACAGAAGTATGACGATTGCGACATGCCAATCAGACATTTATGATTTTATTATTTACACTTACACTTACTTATTTAATTCATTATATTTGACATGCTTTTTCTTTCTTAAAATAATGTAATCTATTGACATGCCTTTATTGATTGTACCTCATTATTATTATTAATTCCTTGTTATGTTAATTTTGTACGCCATATTATATTGGCAAAACATAGTGCACATATCTTAGACTATATAATATCTGTAACCATACCTATGTTTAACAAAATAAATGATTGATTGATTGAAATTATCTGGGACAGCACTAGCGATGCCTGTCGAAACGGATGAATCGATATTGCTGAGTTAGTTGCGAATATTGACTTAAACGCTTCGGGTACTCGTATTAAGAGACCGTAAAATATATTTTTAGTGACCATAAAAAAGAGAAGGTTACACAGTCGATGTTTTTTTAAGAAGTGCATTTTGCAAAGATTTTTAATTTTTAACATTACTGGGTGAATGTTATCAGTTCTCTCGAAGGTGAAATTGACCATTCGCCGTCAGACGACGGTGTATGGTCAATTTCACCTTGTGGAGGTCAGATAGATAGACGCTTCATGTGACCCAGTCAAAGTTCTACGAATGACAGTCGGAGACACGGAGTGGTCTTGATATGTAAAGGTGGTCTCCCATCTACGGACCAACTGCGACAAGCGTAGTTTAACCTGATCAATCGACCTGTGCAGTTATGTATTACCCTATATTTTAATAAATTTACATCCTCTATAAAACTTGTATTATAACATTTGGCAAACTCAAGAAGCAAATCGAAGCACTTACATAATACAGTACCCAGACAAGAACACCCAATACGTTGCGGTCTGGTAGAAACAATGACACAAGTGCATCCCGCTTCATCCGCTAAACAGACGGTATGGCACGCTTTGTGCTCGGGCCGGCAGTCGAGCAAACTCGAGCAAACTTTGAGCAGGCGGGACAGGTAGACAGGCCTTCTAAGAGCCACTCGAGCACAGGAATGCCGTTGCTCCGGCAACAGACTGCCGTGGAAACTGTCCGATCTGTTTATCTGATAGTGTTGAGGGAACTATTTTGGGTGGTGAAATGTGTTTACGCGTTTTGTGTTTAGTTGAATAATATTGTCAGTGTGTAGAAATAACAACTTTTTTTGATATTTCTGACATAAAAATGTTAATATAACAGACACAACTTTTTTTTTACATAAAAATACGGTAGACTCTTTTACCATTCCAAGATCTCACCCTCTCTCTTCAACTCACTTCACTTTTCATTCTGTGGCTGAAATTATTTTCTTCAGCCGCTGAACTAAAAGCAAAAAGCATAATTTTTTAAAGTATTTTATTTTGAACCTCATAAAATCAAATATCAAAAGTAAAATTTATGTTTCTACCCGCAATTACCGCTAGCATTCATCAACACAAACGATTATATTGCGAACCACTTGAAACTTTTCCTTTGACGTCGCCGCGTCTCACTAGCTCAGCTCCGTAAGGCACTTGTCTCACTGCCGACGAGGAAGCGACGTGCTATAAACGATTTTTCGCTAAAAAAACGTATAAAAGATTGAAGGTCCTGAGTATTACTACGGCTACATTGTCGCGCTAACGCGACCTACACTTCGCGCGTTCTCTGTCAGTTGTAGTACAGCGAGACGCCGGCCACCGCACCGGTGTGCGAGAAGTGTAGTTCGCGATATCGCGACAATGTACCCGTATCATTATTAAAAGTTAGACACCTACATATATTAATAGTTGATCGGTAACTGTTTACTCGGCGAGTACTCGTTTGTCACAGCAACAAGAGCTATCAAAGAAAGTACTCGCTCAGGGACGCTCGCTTGGCGGGCAGAACACATTCACTTTTGGTACATATACCAGCGATTAATTGCCGTCGTGGATTCGCTACTCGTTGCTGGCCAACTCATTTGTAGTTTGCTAGCTCTACTCACTCCTCGTTAATCGCCGACGGTAGAGCAGGGCCTTAACTCCGAATCTAAACAATCGAGCTTGTAAAGTTACAGCTTTCCAACTTCAGCCAACTTGTTCGGTTTCACTTACACGATAAAATATGTTCCAGGTTTGTGTTTCGAGCTAGCTTTTAAACTCTAATAAATGGGTAATTTTCCGAGTTCTGGAAAACTCGACGACTACGTCATGTTAGTAACTAAATTAAACCTACGTGTACTTTGGAAGTGGTACTTGTATCGAGTAGGTAAGTGTTTATTGTTTAATAACTTTTGTGGAGAAAATCTGTTTTTTACAATACCATTATTTTTTGGCGACTAGCTGCTGGTACAGTCAACAGCAAAAGTAGATGATAAAAAACAGAAATTCAATACTAATGAACGGAGTTCGCAGCTATATGGCAGCTGTAGGCTAGTAGTAAATGTTTGGTATAATTTACAATCACATACTTTTGAATCACTTCGACGCCGCACAGTTCTGACGCGAACTCCGTTCATTAGTATTGAATTTCTGATTTTGATCATCTACTTTTGCTGTTGACTGTACCTATTCCCTTTCTTTTGTACCTATTCTATCTTTTTTACGAGTTTTAAGTCGTGGGTTCGAACCCAGACAGGCGCTTTACTTTGTGTAAATTGTTTCATTACAACTTCTCTCAAAACGGTGAAGGTTAACATCTTGAGGAAACCAGCATGTCCTAAAACCAAAAATTCGAAGACATGTGACATCTATCAACCCGCACTGGACCCGCGTGGTTGATTACAGTCCAGCAGTGGGAACATTATAGGATGATTATGCTACCTATTCTTGGAGTATATTGAAATCACTATAAGAACTTAAGTATCTGATTATCTAGCAACCATTTAGCTGACCCAATATTCAAATAGCTAATAAACATTTGAACCCTTTCGCATCTGAAAAGTAATACGATATGCAGCATTGAGTTTACAAGTAGGAATCGACTCCACTAGACTCGAAGGGGTCGCAATTAATTCCTGATTGATTCATAAAGCTAGTTGGAATTTCACTAGTTTTCCCCCTCCCCGGTAACCCCACTGCACCCCCTCAGCCCACCTGCCTCCACGTGAGGATCAGACAAAGATACGAAGTTAACGTCAGCTAAGGTTTGTTATACAAAATTTATATGAAACTTTGCTTCCGAACTGTAAAGTTTGCGGGTTTAGTATGACGATTTTGTGTCTGGTAGCAAATAAATTCCTTTTCTTCGTAAAGGGAAAAATACCGTGTTAGGAAAACTTCTTCGCAATTTATTTCAGAATTTTCTATACTACATACATCTAAAAGACGGTATTCCAAACAACATAAAACATTTTCTAACGAGGGGGCTACTCTTATAGCTTTTACTTTACAAATAATTAACATTTGAGGCTTACTCATTTCAGATTTTGGCGCCCAACTGGGACCATATTACGTCTTCCAATTTCTGAATCCCATCTCTTGTAAGTATAATATGTTAATAACTACATAGTATGTCTTGCTAAGATATGAAACATTATTATTAAATACATATAGTTCCTCTTTATTATCCTCGCATTCGTCCCAGCAAGCCCGCACTCGTTTAAGCTAACGTGATAGCAGTACAACTGCTAAGATATTCCGAGACGCAGCGAGTTCGCGGCCGCCGCTTCATTATGTACGAACTACCCCCTTTTTGCTCCTTCGGCCTTTTCTCACACCCGACGTGTGTTCAATGAGTAATTATCTCGATTATTAATATGTAACGAGATGTGTAAAGAAAGTGATAAGTTTAAGATGTTCTGAAATGATTAATTATTAATGTTTAATGTGGTGTGATAGGTGGGCAGATATAGATACACAATTATAATAGAGATAATGTCTCATGTGTGCGTGATCTTCCGACAGTTACAGTATTTATCAACAAAATATGATTAGTAGCAATCTATTAAACAAAAATTAATGAGGTGAACTTTTTTATTGGCCCGTTTGAGTTACAATATCATTATAGACACGAAAACGACGACGACGTTATAGACGTGAAACTGTACACGTGATAATGATGATGTTAACAAACAACTCTTCAATAACGATCAGTTTACGTTCCAGTAATGTAATAAAACTCAACACCCACACACCCCTAAATGCGTCCCTCAGATTTCGCCTTCAAATTCGTTAACCACTTCATAATCTAAGCTGGTAACATCATAGCGGTTTAACCCTTACACCGGTTAACTTTGCGAGCGCCTTTTCGCCCAGTCCACGAATATTTTATTAACGTAAACGCGTTAAATTAACTTCGTTATACCTCGCAGGAGATGTGACGTGGCAGCCTTTTTAACAACATTCAATTTTAATTAGGACGTACTGTATTTTTGCGGACATTTCGTACATTATTAAGTATTTTTAAGAACTTATTCATGTATATTTTCTCATTAAATTATAAAATCAGGTTTTACAAAAGTCATTTGCAGAACAAAAGGTTGCGTAAGGAAAGAACTATCAATCTTGGGCGACGCGCGACATTGCCAAAAGCACATCGTTTATTCAGTTTTATTTTTAAAGTAAAATGGAAAGCTTTCAGTTGTAAATGTCTTCGTTTAAAAAAAGGACATTAAAAATGAGAGCTAGAGTATTCACGCGACCGCTAAACAGCAAAAAGCCGACATCCGCTACGTCATTCGTGTAACACAGGTGCTTGAAAAACTCGAGTTTTGTGTAAATGAGCGCGAGGGTAGTCGGTACGACCACGCATATGGCGGGAGGAAGCGACGGGCATAAATCTGTGCGACGGTGGCGCCGCGGCCGGAACAGGAAGCGCCGGCGTCGTTTGCCGCATTGTGATATCGGCCGCCGGGCCGCGCGGACGTCTCTTTGTGAATGCCACTTTATGGAGGCTATTCGAGAGATACGCCGCCACCCTGGCGTGTTCTCAAACGCTATTGTCATGCCACCTTTATGGTGATAGCCTGCTTCAATACAAGTGGGTGCTACATTTTTATGTTACTTCAGGAACTGAATAAGATACTGACACATTGTTATAGAGTTGTTTACTCTACTATGCTTATCTATCAAATTGACTTTCGGTATTTATTGCTAATAGCTTGCTTCTACCAATAGTAGGTAATTTATTTAACAACCACTTTTACAATATTATTGAAGTTTTCCTTTCTCAAAATGAATTACCAGATTAGTATAGGGTTATTTTTAACCGACTTCTAAAAAAGGAGAAGGTTCTCAATTCGGATGTTTGTATTTTTTTTTTTAATGTTTGCTGACGCATAACTTCGTCGCTTGCCAACCGATTTGAAAAATTCTTATTTTGTTGGAAAGAGTATACTTCCCAAATGGTCCCATAGAAATTTCATCAAAAACGGTTCAGTAGTTTGGTTTTTAAACCAAAATTACTGGTAAAAATTACAACTTAAAAGTGAAAATTAAAAACTTTTTTGCAAAAAAAAAAACAACCGACTTCCAAAAACGACACTACAACGTGAAAAATAACTTTAATTTCGGAAGTCGGTGGCAAACAACGAAAATGCGAACCCAACGAGACCGACTTCCGAAATTAAAGTTATTTTTCACTTTGTAGTGTCGTTTTTGGAAGTCGGTTGTTTTTTTTTCTGAAAAAAAAAGAGAAAGTTCAATACACAAGATCATCAATTGAGGTTGGTTGGGGTATGGAATAATCAGAGTCGATCAGAAGTAGAGAAAATTGTTTTTTAGGGAACACGTCGCGGAGTTTAGCCTGAAGGAAACCGGCTTTTGCTGATGTCCGTATATTGTAATAACGACGAACAAACAGTAATTTGACTACTCGCACTCATTTAAAATCGCCAAAGTCAACGTAGCTGCGGTCACATCAATTTCCAATGATTTCCGAACGAGCATTCGGTAACTAAACGCAGATACAGTGTGCGGTTAATCGCGGAACCATCGGAAGGCCGCATCCGTCCGCTGCCCGCAGTTATTGTGCTCGGCTGAATTTTAAAAAGGGAGCAAACGTTGTATGCTGTCCTTCCATTTGTATTTGTCTTTGAAATACTATCTGTGATTTCTGTGAAAAATTGTGCTCTCGAATTCTCTGATTGTTATTGGTTTCTATAGGAAAAGTTTTGAAAGGGGCTACGTAAGTACGGGTTGAATGAAAATAAATTTGACTATCATTTTTTTTTCATTTGAGTGATGAATGTATAGGTACCAATGCAGAGTATCTCTCTCTGCATACAAACACCGAATTAAAAATTTCCAGCCAACATTAAAAAGTTATCTACAAAAAAAAAACAGCGCGACACGGCTAGCAGTTAAACAACACGTTAACGACAAACGCTTATGCAAATTGAATCGTTCAGAGCACGGACATCGTCTGCGGCATGTTTCCTACTGATCGACACTGATAACGGTATATTTGTGGTCATCCAGCATGTTTCTTTATACATTCGTGTTTTTGGAGTTCATTAACCAAGGAGAGATAATAGATTTATTTTGAGAATGTTATACCTACTTATAAATATACAAGCTATGCTCGCGGCTTCGTTCACGTGATTCGGCATTCTATAATCATTAAAAACTTATTAGAACTTAAAATCATAGTTTTTTGATTAGAAGTTAATCCACTGACAGTTGTTCTCGTTAATATAAACTAAAATATATTATAAGTAAATCTTCAATACCTATATGTATGTATAATTGTATATTGTTTAGTGTTTCCAATTTTATTCCCACTGTTATTTTAATTGTACTAACATAGTTTATAAGATTTATGTGACTTATCTTTTCTATGGTTGTCTGAGAATAAACCATTTTTATTTTATTTATTTTTATTTATATGAAAAAAAAAGTCAACTCTCGATGAGAGATCGTGAATTAGGTATATTACGTGCGAATTCAAGAAAACCACAGTTCTAATCTACTTGTGAAGATATTTGATGCTTCAGCCATTTCAATATCAGTTCTGGAAAGAAAACTTCACTGAGACTAATGCAACTTTAATGCCACAATACACAAAGCATATCCAAATCCGACTTCAACAAAACTACGAGCTGGCAAAAGATTCTCGCAAACTATTTCGCAGCGTGAGTTCTCTCAATATTTATGAAGCCAACTTCTCAGCCGTCATCAATCACAAAGTTATAAATAAAACAATAAAAGGTAAAAACTTACCGCGAGGGTCGGCTACTCCACTCCCGGGCGCAATATTGGCTGAGGAAAACCCACTTATTGGAATAATATGTAGATTACAATGATATTAGAAATATTGCGAGGGACCTGTCGATACTTTATTACGTGCCCGCTTCAATAACTCTTTTGGGTTTTATTAAGGGTTGTTTGATGAAATTTTATAAACAAACAGACTGTTACTTTGGCTGTAAGTGATAATAAAAATAGCCCATATAATTCGACAAGAAAGCATCTAAGGAATATGGAATATAAGGAGTGATGATTATGTAAAAAATATCTGCAGAAAAAACAGCAAGGACCGTTTTTTTTTCTTTCCTCTTGTGGTCTATGATGTAGACTTTTGATACTGGTCTATGCTCAGCCAACTGCCTTAATAGTCCTAGAGCTGAGCGACGTAACTACGTTAATGAATAAATGCTTTTAAAATAAGTTTTTTAAGTACCCATAAGTCAGCCTTAAGATATGATCAATGACATAAGTAACAAATCTAATATCCTTTGTACACTAAACAGCATAGCATCAACAATAGTTTTCCAAATGGAGTCGGAATAAGTTATTTATGATAAATCGTATAAATCATTTTCTCTAACGCGCCTCAGTTGCGATAAAAGTGAGCGAATAAACTTGTGTGTGATTCGTAAACTTGATACTGTTGCGGCGAACTGTGCTGCCAAACTTTATGGGGAAGGAATAATGTGGCCCTGGCTTTATTTATCAAGTGTTTCTATTTTTCTGGGCGATAGAGGTAGGGTTTCTATTAGTATGTTTACATGTTTCAAATTTTATGATTCATCAATAGCATTACTTTACTAGGAATGATGTACACACGGCTACACGTCAAGCTATACAAAACCAGTTTGTCTTGGCCTCACTTTGTGTGATATTTTCACACAGTGAACGGTCAGCCTATACTGGTTTTGCATAGCTTGATGTGTAGCCGTGTGTACATAGTTGCAAACTTGTTATGAAGATATTCATAAGACATATGATTTTACGCATAAGAATATCTTTTTTCACTTTATTTCTATTTATCAATTAAGAAAATTAAACCCATACACTGTTATTTAATTAAGGTTAGGCCGTCCATATATAACATAATCACGTATATTAGAACAAACATAGTTTTAATAAAGCTATTTCCGATTTTTTATACGATAAACCAAGTTTTCCTCTAACAAATCACTATAGAAATCCACATAATACCAACAAACTCAGTGAAATAAAGGCGAACGTTTTTTCTTACCTCATCTTCCTGCCTATATGCCACTTGTAATGCGTTTAATATTTCATGATATCGCCGCCAGCTCTATCTGTATCGCGCGCGCCATAAATAACGAACAAAAAGCGGCATAGAGGGGCGAAATCAAACCTATCAATATAATATTAGACGTATATTGTTGTCTCTGGTGCGAGTGTCGAAATGAAGTTCAATTGGTAAAGTGATGTGTGACAAAGTTGGGTATGAATAAAATATAGACATGTCTGAATGAATGAAAGTGAACTTAAGATTGAACTAGAGCAGTGGTGGCCCAGTGGTAACGGCCGCGACTTACGAGTTGCAGGTCATAGGTTCGAACCTAGACAGGCTCTTTACTTTGTGTAAATAATTTCATCACAACTGCTCTCAAAACGGTGAAAAAGAACATAGTGAGGAAATGTTTTAGAACCAAAAATTCGAAGACATGTGACATCCACCAACACTGGGACCGCGTGGATCACGGCCCACTCACTCTCACAGAGAGGAGGCTTGTGTCCCAGCAGTGGGAACATTATAGGCTGATTATGCATTTGGAAAAAGACTTTTATTTTCATAATAATTATAAGTACTTGAGGAAGTGGCACATTACGTAACTACGGCAACAAGGGTGGTGAGTTTCAAACTTTTGTTGCTGGCAATGCACAAATTAACCCGTTTTAGCTATTACTGCTGTAAAAGAACTTTATAACACTTATTTTAGTTGTTGGTTTCCATGAATTTTGAACGACAGTAATTTATTTCAGAGAAAGCGTTTTCCACGCAATTGTATTTACCGCCACATTCATTGAGCGTTACCCAAAGCGCTGGTTTCCAAGCTACAAAGTTGCTAGTCGAACTACAAACAGTACTTACAATTGGCGTTGGAAATTTGAATTCAAAAGGGCTAAACGGTGAATTTATCGCGTGTTTCCGATTTAAATCGGCGAATTAACGACATTGCAGTGCGACACGGTCGCGGGGCGCCATTCGCCGGATTTATTTCAGTCGTACCGCGAAAATTATACCGTTTGCACTAATATTTACTAAGTTGGGAAGCTTTGCCTGACTATAATTGGCTGATTTTATAGATAGGGTTTTTCCGAATTTCGTTTTCATGGACGTTTATTTTTAATGTAGGTATGCAGAATCAATGTAACATTTAATAAGTTAGTTACGCAAGAGTCCGGCAATTCATGGGGTTGAGCCATGAAGATTTTAGCTGAAAGACGTCCACTGCTAGACATAGGCCTTCCCCAAGTACTGTGGAGAGCTAGACGAGCCCTCCAAGGTACCGGGAGGAATCAAACACAATGATCCCTTTTATATTTATATTTATAGAATGTATTCACGTCTTAACCTCTAAAATGTCACTTCTTATCCTAGAACCTTCTATCTTTTACACTCGCTTGAACGTTCGAATGACATCCGCGCTAAATTACATCCGGCCTGCAACATATGAGGTTGCCTTCGGCAGACAAGCCTCTACATCAGCTACGCCCATCCTTGAATAAAAGGATTCGTATACTCCCGCTTCTAAACAAGACTTTTATTCACACCATTCGAACACTCAGACCCTTCCTGCCTATCCCTATGGTAACAATTACCTAACGCCAGATATCGTACAGTGTGAGGTCCAACTCTTGCAAGAGTAGGCTTAAGTCAGGACAAACGAATCGCGAGCCCGACACTATGACAAGTGTCAGGTAAATTTATATTTACATGTGCCACTGTGCACCAACATAAACTAACGCAGTCCTGCTTAAACCTCGTCGCGCCAAAACTGGCGGAAAAGAAGCGACGCGGCCTCCTAAATATAAACAAATCGACGTGACAATTCACATCGGCCTGGACGAGGCTTAAAAAAAATAAATGGTCTTAACTTCAAACTCTTTTACCCCATCGGACGGTATTGAGCCAGAGGGAGGGAAAAGGCTAAGAGGTCAATTTCCATCGAAAATGCCTAACTCACGCCCGTACTCCAAAAGAAACATTTCCAAAAATCTATTCCGCTCTCGGTAAACTCCATATAACATCAGTCCATACTGATATAACTGTGGGTCCTCCACTATAAGTTGAACCAATTGTGTCAACCAAACACACTTTGCAAAGGCTATGCCCCGTAAGCAAAGTTGGTTTCAGCTTAGGTGAGTGTCACCCCCCCTGTAGGAGTGACCACAGTTTGCAAATCTAAAAATCTCTCCTAACTCGCGTTACTACAATTCTGGAGTACGTTCATGCTATCTCAGCCTATTAACAGCCTACTATTGGAGTCGCTCCCTCCGACTACTTGAAGCCGTGAGGTATGGCACCTCACTCGCTCCCAGCCGCGTCCGGTATCTTGTCCCAGCATATGCAAACATACAAACGTTATCATGTTAATATACCATATCATAATGATCGAATTAAAATAATGTACTAAAAGCGATATTTACATCTAACTGTCGTTGACATGAGAATGAATGACAACTAAAGACAACAAGTTTACATCACAATATGAAAAGATTTTATCAAAAAGTTTTTATCTCTGAACTTACATTTTCTAAACTTGTATTTTAAAATTAATAACTTCTTTATAAAATGTTGATTATTTTTAGAAAATGATTTTAAAATGTTGCATATCAATGAAAAACATTTTACAAGGAAACATTTAGTTCTAGCTTTTCTAACAAATGAGTATTTCTTCTTCACTCGTGCTTTTTTCATATTATTTAGTGCACTTTGTGGATGAACCATATTAACTATTAACAATATTAATATTCCTAAGGATTGTAATTTATCCGCAATAAATGAATTGAATTGACTTGAAAATGAAGTATCACTCGCGGGGTTATCTACACGATGTATGATAAAATCACTACGATTAAAGTCTGCACCCTCATCTGTAGGACAATTGAATAAGTCTTTCAACTGCACAGAACTGTTCATCACCTCTGTGTATTTGTCTCTGACTGCGCACAACTCTACATTAGTTTTGTTGTTGTTAATTTCGTCCACCTTACTGTGGTCATATGACACTCCGACGCTTTGAGCATTCTCCTTTACTTCCGTGGACAACTCGACATGACCATTCTCCTTTGTTTCGGAATCAGTAAACAAAAAATTATCCCCAACAATTTGATCACCAACGAAGTCGTTGTTAATGGATTCCACATCGTGATCATGATGCTCATCCTGATGCTCTGAAACATAGCTAATTACGTTAGTAAAAGGACTGGACTGACCCGATTCGTCAATTTCTTCCTCGTGTTCACTCTCGAACACTTCTATCGGCTTCTTCTCCTCCTCTGCAGGGCTGCACCCCTGGCTGCTGCGCTCGTCATCATCTCCTTCCACGCTGCTTTCTAGGCAGCTTTGCTCATCTTGTAGTGGGTCATCTTGTGTTCCACTAAATAATAGAGAAGCATCAACATCTACATTTATAACATTTTCCTGTCCACTTCCTTCAGACAGATCTTGTGCAATCTCCTCTTGTTGCAACTTATAAAATGCTCTGTGACATCGGCACGGGAGCTCTGCTCGTAACACATCACATAATTCATCAAAGCTCATACCATCACGGTACATTAATCTAAAAACATACTGGGCAGCACCCTTAAGATATACGCCCAATATCAGCGCCCAATCGCTCTCACGCCATGTGTTGTAGTGGGCAACTACTTTGAATGCCTCAATAAACTCCTCCAGGCATCCGTTGTTGCCCGTATAAAATTGAGCCATCTTACTATCTTACTCTCTTTAGAAAAAAAATATAAAACCACTTAGCTGCGTATAAACTCCAGGCGGCTTTTCTGCGCCTGTTCTTTCCTCTGTATGCGAGCCTTCTCGCTTCTTCCCAATTATTCGTTATATACGTATGGGGTAACTTCTCTTCCCACAATGCGCAACTTTCGCGCAAATTCGTCGCAACTTCGGCGCCTCCACCAACTGTGGAGAGCTAGACGAGCCCTCCAAGGTACCGGGAGGAATCAAACACAATGATCCCTTTTATATTTATATTTATAGAATGTATTCACGTCTTAACCTCTAAAATGTCACTTCTTATCCTAGAACCTTCTATCTTTTACACTCGCTTGAACGTTCGAATGACATCCGCGCTAAATTACATCCGGCCTGCAACATATGAGGTTGCCTTCGGCAGACAAGCCTCTACAGTACCGCCACTTCAACCGGTTCTGTGCTTTTCGCATCCAGTGGATTACTGCGGCCTTCACCAGATCAGCGGTGCACATTGTGGGAGGCCTTCCAACGCTGCGTCTTCCCGGTCGCCACTTCAGAACCTTTCGGCCCCATCTACCATCTAAGTATTCTGCGAGCAATGTGCCCTGCCAAGTACCTAAGCAATTCTTCGGGCTATGTCGGTCGGTTACTTTGGTAGGATTTCTTCGCGAGAGAAAAAAAGGTGTCTTTCATCATCATGGCTTGTGTGAATTAATTTGAAAATCTCGTTCACTATTTATAATTTAAACAAATGACATACGAGTAAGTTACATTATCAAGCAAACTCATTCCACATTCAAGTTCGACTTACACATTTGTAGTTTTGAATGGGCCCGCCCTCCCTTCGTAGAGCAAGTTTCGTCATGTATTGTACCGAATTAAGATGCTAATTAACTTGTACTTGTGAATTATTCGATTGTGTAAGAGCTCTGTCATGTCTGTAGATGTTTATTAACTGTAAAGGTATATTGAGATACATTGTCATCGAGTCGAAACATACTTTGTTGAGAAGAAAGAAACAAGAAAGTGTTTATTCTGCACAAACAAAACGCACATTGCAAATAAAAAAGACATAAAATAGACACGTACAATGTAGGCAAAAGCCTCGTTCTCAAGCATATAAAAAGTTGACAAAAAAAGTAGAAAAACAATCTGCTAGTTTTCGAGTTACATAAAATGTCTTTTATTTTGTTTGTTTATTATATAATTCGAGGCAGCCCTAAGAAACGCTGGCGTGACGATTTGGACGCGTTCCTAACCAATTGGACGAAGAAGGTACAGCGCAAATAAAAGTGGAAAAATATGGGGGGAGACTTTTGCCCAGCAGTGGGACAAGATAAGTTCACTGAAAAAAAATACAATCAGTACCTAATAATTCGGACCTTTATTTTCAAACAAAAACTTGTACTTTACATACATTTTTCCCCTAGGCATAATTCCTATCCCAAAAAACAAAAAGTATCAGCTGTGCTTCTGACAGCGCTCATCTCGATTTACGAGCACAAATCAAACATTTAGTCGGCGGCTGTAAATCAGAATAGAATGGATTTATGGCGAAGTTTCCCAGCTTTGTGCTAAGCACGTGCCTCCGGAAAATACCGCGTAAACATGTGATAAGCTGCCATAACGAACGATCGCTGCGTTTACACGAATTTGAGGTGAGTCGAGTTTGGGAACTATGGATGATGATGGACTGTATTTATTATTGTTGAAGATTTGGACTATAAGGCTGATGATAGATATCTACTAAGTAGCTGAAATACAACTGCTCTAGTCTCAATTAAGCTACGAACCATGTTGTAAGTCTAGGTAGATATTCTAAGGGCGAATTTCACCAATGGAACTGAACCGGTCTTATTACAAAAAATTGCTTAAGTACTGGTTTAAACCAAGACTAAAAAGTCTAGGATTGTGACGGTATTAAGATTAGTACCAGGATCAAAATGTGTCCTGATTACAAAACGAAGACTATCTGAGGATCTGTTAGTACCAAAGAAGGTCCATGGTTCAAATAATATCCACAGATAAGAAATAAAAATGGCATTCTTTCATTCGTTCGTACAGGCTTTATTTGAAACAACGTTCTGTTTCTCTAAATATTGATATTATAATAACACTTGAAATGATTTAATAATTATTTATCCGTACAAAAATATGTCATAAATGGTTCTTTGTTTGGATTACAATATAATGAACAAGAACAACTTGTACTTTTGACGCGCTGTTTATAATCAAGTTGTTATATTTTTAACACCTCTAGCGTGAAATGGAGCGAATTACATTCGGCGACAGCCCGCGTCATTTGAAGCGAATGTTTATCTTTTGAAGAAACAAATAATACAATTCTTATTTTTATTCGTTATGGTTTGTTCGTGAGTGGATGTGTCCGATTATGCCTCGTAATAGGCAACGAAACCGTTGGTTGCTTCATAAAACCAAAACACCTCTCCATGTTCCGGGTTATTATATGGCTGCTGTTATACCTCTCTTCTTGTGGTGTTGTGGGGTTACGCAATGGTGTAAATAAATATGGAGTGCAGTGATAGCCACAGCCACCGAATAATATTCCAGATAAAGCGCCAGCCTCAAACCTCTGTTTCAATCTACATCCTCGGAATATTCTGGAGTCATGGTCCACGTCATCTGGTAACAATGTCCATGATTTTCAGGCCAGCATCACAAACCGCATGAAAAGTGACCGCATATTAGATCTTTAGACTCGTCTCTGTTATTTTAATATGACAAATAAAACAATAATATTGGGATATTATTTGGATTTTATTTAATGTAATGTTAGCATTGACCAAGGGTACTTACTTCATGGCGAGCCCAGTTGTGTAAGTGTTGGGTTTGGATCCTTGCGGAATAAGTAGACTGTATTATCAATAAGGAACTGGTTTACTCAATACAATAATGTTACAAAATAATATAATAATCCCGACAGCGTTATTTCGTTGTTACGCGGGTGCGCATGTGTCCTATGCGTAAACCACTTGCACTTCAGGACTCAATGGGCATCCTCGAGGGTCGTGGAGTAAATCTTCACGTAAAACATCCACAATTTTTTCCCGAAAACGTTTTGTGAACCTATACTTATATTTAAAATCTTCGTCACTCAATTTAAAAGGATTTACATGATGACGACATCTGTAAGGTCGCCGAAACGTCTCCAGCATAACCAAATCCATCAAATCAATTATAACAATATCCATTTTTGACGATTTGTAAATAAAATGACACAATAATAATCAACGCTAACCTCAAAAAAATTAGTACCGATGTCAAATCCATGGTTAAACTAGGGGTCTCGGCGGACTAACTTTAGTACCTTAGATAGTTCAAGAACTAGTGATAAACTTCATTTTATAATAACGTTTTATTTAGTCATGGTTTAAACCTAGTAACAATCCCAGTACTAAATTTAGACCGTGTTTTGGAATAAGACGGAACATGTTCAGCACATCTAAACCGCGTTCAAGAGCTGTCAGTATCATCATTGTTATGGATTATTGACACTGACAGGTCTTGAACGCAGTTCAGATGCGCTGATCGCGTTCATTTTATAGGTGAAATTTGCCGTAACTCTTCGATCACATAAAAGGTATGGCATCGACGTATCGTTTCATTGTATGACTGTGAAAGAACTTTAGCCGGTCCACTCATCCCAATCCTTCAACACAGTGTGTGGATCACTTACCGAATTGTACTTCAACTTTTAGTATGTAGGCTAGTGAGCAGGCATCCCTTGCTCTGTGAATTAGTTCTTTCACTGCTGTTTTGTTATACAATACATAGCGTACCACTTAGAACTACGTTTGCCCCTAAATAAGTAATGAGAAAATAAATATATTAAACATGTCAATCATTCGTTGTAACATTATGCTAATTCAATTAGCTATTCAAACAACAGAACATCTGAGCATATCGGTTGCTACTGTTATACCGTTTTCTATACAAAAGCGTGCAGTTAATGGTTTTTTAAATATCGCCGAGCACTGCACGGCTTCCACACGTCGGTGAACAATGGCACGAAAAAGGGGGAAAATATAATTTATTTTGGAGTTAAATCTTTTGTGGAAATAATATGACATTTCTATTTGAAGTTGGCGTGTGATTTATTGGTTGCCTTGTTGCGGTCTCGCTTTTGAGCGCCGCGTTCAATGGAAGTGTGTCTGCCACAATCCGCGCGCGTTTCTGTTTAACGATCGATGGATTGCTGCGGTTGAACGTTTTTACATGAATTTAATTTGTAAAATACAATATTTAAACGTAGTTTTACAGCACTACATAAACAAAACATTAAGTATGTATATTAGTTCCACATTCCAACGTTAAAAAACAATGTTTAATATTGGTTCATCTAGAATGGAAATGAAAAATTGTTTCATTCTAACTCTTTAACAAGCAGCATTTACAAAAACACATTCAGTACGAGAAATGAATTTAAAATTCAACTTTAAACGAGTTATTTTCAATACAAAGCAGAGTGGGAAAAAAACTCACATCGAATGTGTACGTTAATTCAAAAAGTTTTCATTAGGCGACTCTCGCGGCGGAGCGGTGAGCGTGCGCGCACATTCGCATAAAGCATCGCGAGTGAGGGAAAGAATTTAAAGTATAGTAAAGCAAATAAAACGGGAAGCGACAGTGGCGGATAAAGCCAGCGGCAACAATTGCTACATTCCAGCCTCGGAACGGTTCGAGGCTCTGTCCTGCACTTAGTTGAGCTGCTACAATAGCCGCGCTTAGGTAAATGTAATTAATTAGGTTTCTGTAGTTGGATGATTTTTTAAATATTTTAGCTAGTGTAGTTTTGATACGGCTGAAATAATTTTATCAAATTAATTTTTCACGGTGACCCCCAAGGTGCATAGTTTGGGGGTCACCGTACATTTATGATAAAATAGTAACGAAGAATTTTTGTCTATTTGTCTGGGTTTGTCCCAGACAAATAGACAAAAACAGTGATAGGCGCAAAAACGGCAAAAAAAATTGGATGAAATTTTTATCCCGTTAGTACGTTCCCGTGGATATTTTCCGGCATCCACAAGGGCATTTATATATATTTGAATTTCAATTTAAGTCCATCTTAAAATACCTACGACGGATTTTGAAATATATTTTGTAATGCAGTTATTTATTTTGAAATTTTAATAAACATATAGGTAATAATAACAAAAAAGACTTTAAAGGAAATCATGAAAGAGGTAACAATTAAATGTAACTGGCAATCTATGTTACTCTTGCTATTAATTATAGTTTCACTGTAGAACAGCCAGCAGAGTTGGCAAAGCTTTGGACAACTAACTCCTAGGTTTTCTTTTGTTAAACGAGTTCAGTCGCCTCTGGAGCAATGTCGACAAAAAATTAAGCTTTGTACGATTGTTATGACGCTAATATATTACACTATTGTCCACCGAGAGGACTTTAATTCGAAAAATGAAATGCCATTTCCCTTTATACTTCAACTGAATGAACGGACGGAGCTGTCCCAAACAAATGCTCCGCAAACATTGTTTTGACAATAAAATAAAATATTAAAATCCGGTAAACATTTCAACGTATAAGCATGGAATATGAAAACATTTTTTCTCAAAGCGACCCAAACAGTGCAAGCGGACAGTGGACGGACCGTCACGCAGCCGTGCCGAAAATTAAAGGATTCCCGCCGTCCAAAAACAAATACGAGAATATTTTTATATTTTATTTTTGTTTAAAATAAAAAAGCGGCGGCAAATGGTGAGTAGGACCCGCAGGTGGGAATTTAAATAATCTGACAGGGATTAAAAGGAGAAATATCAGCGTTTGACCGTCGCCCAGTTCGCCTCCGCGGGATTATCCATATAATGTTATGTTGCATTTATATGTATTCCAGGTTTTATAATTCAAATGAGACAGGGGTGTTTAAATTCCTGGAACATTTTGATTGTTTAATTTAGCTTTAAAAAGAGCTTTATTTTTAATGCTCGTGGTTTGCAGGCTATTTTAGGAAAATGTAAAGCTGCGTTTATATGTCGCAATAAAATAGTTACGTCAACAAGCCTTTCAGTTGTAACCTGCATAATATTACTGAAGGGAATTAATTGCTAGCGTGCAGTCAAAAGGTAAAAACGAATTGATATTTTTAGAGCACAGTTAACACGTAATTTTACTTAAGTATACTATGTTAATTGGTTTATAAATAATCTTGAATTTGTAATAAGGGGAAAAGACGCGAAGGTAAGACGTTCTAAAATGTTCTTATACAGGGTGGAAACTTTCAGCGGGGCAGTAAGGGGAAGTACCTTATCCGTTGCAGCTACGCGAAAATGGCTATTTTCTTGCTAGCTATAATTTTTTTTGAAAATCTGTGAATGGAGATCAAAATTCCATAAAAAATTATGGATAGTCTCCTAAGACCATTTTCGTGTAGCTGCAACGGATAAGGTACTTCCCCTTACTGCCCCGCTGAAAGTTTCCACCCTTTAAATCATCTTCGATACTTACAAATAAATAAATTTGAAGTGTCTGTTTGTAGTGTCAAAATAACAGGTTTTTACTAAATGCTTGTAAAAAGTATATACGAAAACTATAACAAAAAAAAAAATAACAAAAAATGTCGTCTGTCTGTTTGCTCCGACTAATCTCCGACACGGCTGGACCGATTTTGACAGAACTTTCACTGGCAAATAGCTGATGGTATAAGGAGTACTTTTATTTTATAAAAATAATTAGAGGTTCGCGCAAAAAAACTAAAACCCATGAAATCCAATTTGTTTTCGCGGGCACAGCTAGTAATAAACAAAATATGGATCTCAGTTGACTCCACATCCACCACACAAATCACAACCCTTTAAGCCAATTCAGTGTCCAATCAACATTTTAATGGAAACAGCATTAAGCCCAAGATCTTCTGTCGAGTGTTGACCTTTCGCAAACCAATGCATAAATTGCGAATGCCACTGAGGTTAGTAAAGCGGGGATGTAGCTAAACGTCAAGTTGATTAATCACCATTTCCCCTATGTTATTAACATGGTAATAGTCCGCGGATCGCTTTCTTAGCGATACTTAATGATACGGGATTTGCGGGATGATTGCGCGGTACAGACAGACACGGGTTAGCTTACCGCTTATCTTTTTCGTACAGATGAGGTGGAATTACACTGAGTCATTCGTCTACCTGACTAAGCCGCTCAGCAGTGGATGTGGTTTCTAGAGTAAGTATCCTTATCAAGGTTCACGACGATAGCTTAAGATGCAAGTGAGTGAAAAATCTCCAAATTAAAATTTGGTTATGTTGTAAATAACTCCCCACGCTTTGATCGATCAGGTTTAGCTACGCTTGCCGCGGTTGGTCCGTGGGTGGGTGATCTCGATCCCCCAATCTATACATACCAAGACCTCTCCGTGCTTCGGAAAGCACGCGTTAAGCCGTGAATCCTGGATTCATGCATCTTTGACAGTCGTTACGGATCTTCAGAAGCCCGAAAGTCTGACAACCAGTCTTACAAAGGGGTATCGTATTACCCAGTCACTAGATTGTGTGGGTCAGATAGGCAGTCGCTCCATGTACAATACTGGTACTCAGCTGCACCTGGTTAGACTGTAAGCTGACCCCAAAATAGTTCGGAAAAGGCTTGGCAGATGATGATTCCAAATTGTCAGTCAGTCTTCGAGGATTAGATTAAATGTAATTGTTTTAGTCGATTTAATGATTAACACACATCACATCACTAGAGTTAAATTGATTGAGACAACTTGAATGAGCAAAGCAAATAGGTACTTTTGCTACCTAAGTATATATGATTGTTAACGTAAAGTAAACTGTCTACACAAGACACTAATTGTAGCGCAACATAACCCACCCGCGTCATCCACCGCTAAAAGGTCCTCGACGAGCTAAAATATTTGTTCACCTATCCCGTCCCGAAGGACTGTTGTTCCTATGAATAAAATAACAATTATAAGTGATCCTCGTCCCTAGCGCGCGTGCTTAATTCCGTTTGAAACAATATTCATCTGGCGATTTACGCTGCTGACTTACTGCTCATCTCTTCGTGGCACTGAACATGCTAGACTGGATTGGGATCATGACTAGCTTGACCCCATAATTTTTACAAACACTTTTACACGTTCATCATATTTTAAAAACTAAATGAGGTCGGTCGGTGGTCAGTGCAAGCAGTTAAATGCGGGTTTAGCTAAAAACTGATTGTTAGTTTTCGGGATTGTTAATTTTTTTTATTGATTGGCTCCCCTTTTATTTTTAAACGGATAAGAATTAAAAGAGGTCTTGCATAGTTAGATGACTCCAAATTACTATTCCTTTTAGATATCACGAACGACCTAAGACCTCACGTTGGTCTATAAGGACCCGTGTTATATCATTGTTAATAAATTCTTTTAACATTGTCGCAATATTGATAACTATGATCTAGCTAGTTATGAAACACTGTAACGTAGATTTTTGTCCGAATCCAAAGCATCGAACCAAATAATAAACGATTAGATGACGATGACGTTAACAATTTCGATGCCAAACTTTATGTAAGCAAACAAGTTGCTCACACAAGACGGCCATGTGTCCCACCATCTATAGGGATGTGTGAAGTTTGTTCTGTTCGTCATTCCTCCCATTATTTGATGTGGGATTGCGACTCGTTGCCCAAATTTAGTTTTGATGACACCTACCACCGTAAGTGGCGTTGTCCTAACCGTTGGTGGAGGCTCCATATTAGTTTTCGTTTTATGTATATTTGTGCTCGTGAAATAATGGCAGAGCTGTTATTATTTGCATGAAGGAAAGACTAAATAATAAAGTTTATGAAAGTGGCCAGTAATTTTGCTTAGCTAGTTCAGTACCTATAATTATGTGAATTAGGTAGGAACAATTTTAACATCTTATCTCGCTAAATCTCTTCGTCAAATGGAGTTAAACGCTGGATTATCGTGATTATCATAACTTTACTTCCAACTAAGTGCGTTCTATTAAGATAGACTTCGATCAAAGTTTAGCTAATAATTTTATTAAAAACTAGCTTAGGCCCGCTACTTCGTCTGCGTGAAACTTCTTTTTCTCCCGATCCACAACGTCGCATTGCAACGCCGGCCCGCGGTATTATGTGAGTTTAAATTAAAGTTTGTTTTACTATTTTCTCGGTTCCTTGTGTGATGTTAATATTAGCCTGAGATATATGTTAATATAGGTATGGTCTTCTTTAAGAATTATGCTAGGCTATCAAATGCAAAAACAATTGTTAAAATCTGTTTGGTAGTTCCAGATATTAACGCGTTCAAACAAACAAACTCTTCAGCGTTATTATAAGTATAGATATAGATAAACTAAAAGACGTCCGATAAAACAATTACGTTACTCATGATGATCAGTAACAGCCATAATAACGATAAAAATAACCGCGCCACATAAAAAGATATCGTAAAACGATGGTTGTAAAGTTGTTTTTACTTAAAGTTCCCTTTATGGGGGAATAACCGTAAAGAGCGAAGTTTGTCGAACGATAGGCGATATCTGTCGAACGTTACCCATCTGCGTTTATCTGCGGGGTTAACTGCCAATCAGGCGGTCGGGCCGCGCGGTAAGCGCTAAAATGTTGTCGACCGCGCGCTAAGCCAGAATAGCAAACAAACGTATTATAAAATGTTCCGAATATTGCCGATTAGATGATAGTGTTTGATGTGGTTGCAAGATGGGAACTTTGTTATGGAGGGAGATGACGAAACGTTGTAATAAGAGTTCATAAATACCTGTTTTATAAATTGAGATGGCTTATTCTATGTTTAGTCCCTATTAAAAAAGAGCAAAAAAAATTTGCCACCTCAAAAATTTCTTTATTTTTTCCAATATTTAAGAAATAGGTAAAGGAATAGTTTTATTAACTTACTAGCTTCTGCCCGCGACTTCGTACGCGGATCCAGTCCCTTTCTCGTTCCGATAGGAATTTCGGCAAGTGTTTGAACTGTGCGTTGGTATGTCAGCCAATAAATCAGTCAAAACCGATGAAGGATTTCGATTAAGTTTGGTATAACTTAGATTAAGTGTTGTAGACTGGGTAGGTTATAACTCCATTAAAATAAAAAGGTAGAATTATTTTCATTCCGAAATTATGAAGCGAAATTAATATCAATTAGTTAACATTACTATTCTAAAAAAAATCTTTATAAACTATATAATTGGTTTTTCCGTCGGGTGCCAGAATATAAAGCCCGGAAGCGTTGCTAACCCTTGAGAAAGCAACATAAAGTTGGCCATGAGAAAAACAGCCGGTTCTCAAATCAACACCAGCAACTTTCAGTGTCTGTCTTCACTCGCGAGACAACGCCTGACGATCACGATCAGCCGTAAGTAGCGCATCACCTTCTTCACTGGTTTCTAGATACCTATAAGTGGATGTGCGGATACGCTGGGAACTCAAGCGTGATTCGCTTTCCGTGAATGTTTCCGACTCGCGAGACAATGCATGACGATCACGATCAGCCGTAAGCAGCGCATCACCTTCTTCACTGGTTTCTAGATACCTATAAGTGGATGTGCGGATACGCTGGGAACTCAAGCGTGATTCGCTTTCCGTGAATGTTTCCGACTCGCGAGACAATGCATGACGATCACGATCAGCCGTAAACCGCGCATCACGTTTTTCACTGGTGTCCAGAGATCTAAAAGTCAACGTGCGAATGCGCTGAGAACTCAAGCGTGATGCTGTTTCTGTGAACGTTTCTGATTCGAGAGACAATGCATGGCGATCACGATCAGCGGCCAGTCGCACTTCACGTTCGTCACTGGTCTCTAAAGACCTAGAAGTCGACGTGAGAATACGCTGAGAACTCAAGCGTGATTCTCTTTCCGTTAACGTTTCCGACTCGTGAGACAATGCATGACGATCACGATCAGCGGTCAGTCGCGCATCACGATCCTCACTGGTCTCTAGAGACCTAGATGTAGATGCGTAAGTACGCTGAGAACGCAGGCGTGATCCTGTTTGTGTGTAAGTGTCAGAAACGCGAGACGATGCATGACGCTCACGATCAGCGCTAAGTCGTGCTTCACGATCCGAAGAAGTTTCCGCGGGGCGAGAAACAGCCTGATGTTGTCGAACAGCATCAAGTCTTGCCTGGCGTTCTTCATTCGATTCTTGGGATCTAATGATCTTCAATCTTTTAGCTCCTTTCAAACATTGCGAAAGATTTGACCTCTTTCGTAGCATGGTTATGGTTATTAATGTACTTTAATAACTTTGCAATTAAGATCTAAGTGACTGCTCCCCTGCGTTACCGGGTAGACCGTGTCTCGAAGATAAATGGAAAAGGAAATTAAACACTCAAATAACATAAGCCCGAAGGCATATCTATTATATATATATAAATGGGAGATTTAGCCAGTGAAGCCAAGTTTTCAATGACTTACCATCGTCATCGAAAAGAAGTCCCAAACTATTACTGCCTTCACCACGTGGAGGTACTCCCAGCTTATGTTAATTTAATTCAGACCAAACAAATTTTGTTAAAATGTCATGTCTGCTTATGCCATAGTTTAGCTGTGCTCTCCGAGTTCCACATCAGATGTTTCAATCTTCGAATTTTATTCTCCCAGCAGAAAATACTCATCAGACTGAACAACTTTTGCAAAGATGTCATTCCTATATATGTTATGGTTTAGCTGTGCTCTTAGAGTTCCACATCAGATGTTCCGATCTTCGAGTTTTATTCTCGCAGCAGAAAAGCTCATCAGACTGAATAACTTTTGCTAAGATGTCAAACCTATATATATTATAGTTTAGCTGTGCTCTAAGAGTTCCACATCAGGTGTTCCGGATCTTCAATTTTATTCTCTCAGCAGAAAATGCTCATCAGACACAACATTTTTTTCTAATGCACCATTTATGTAACTCTTATAGTTTAGCTGGTCTGTTGCGGTTCTGCATCAGGTATTCCAGTTTCCAAAATCAATTATAGCCTATATGTTGCCCAGGTTTAGTAGGTAGTTAATAAAAAAAGTTTCATTCAAATCCGTCCAGTAGTTCCGGAGATTAGCGTGTACAAACAGACAAACAGACAAACAGATAAACAGACAAACAGACAAACAGACAGACTTTTTTTATTAGATTCGTGTTCTGTTACTGTTTCTTAACCCCCCTCAATTATTCTTTTTTAAATATATTCAATGTACAGACACAACTTTTTTACATTCTTATTATAAGTATAGATAGATAGCTTACAATTAGACTTACAATTATTTACGAGTATTATTACATATTAACCAAGAGTAATTAATAATAATATGATAATATGTACAAAAAAAAGGAGCTACGTCTGCCAACAAACTGCTTTGCAGTTTGGCAGAGGTAAAATTATTAATAAATTATAATAAAAAAATTATAATAAAATTATCTTGTTAAAATTATTTATGTGAATAAACACTTTTTATTTTATTTTTATTCTTTAAAAAATAATCGGTACAACATCAGTTTTTAGCAAAGAAATTCACACAAAACAAATATAATTAGTATGCATGAAACTCATTTAAGTACTGTCAGGGAAGTTAATAGTAAAGCAACTACACTACCAGCTTAAATTGTCCGTATATTCAAATCACAACTGCCATTCTTTGATAGTTGTATGAAGTGGCTATAACATGACAAATTAACGTAGGGTGTCATTTTGCTTGAATTATTTTTTTCTGTACGTAGATATTTTAAGACAGTTTTACCTGCACGTTAATATTTTTTACTAGATGGCACCGGCATTCCCTAGCTGACTGATCCCTGAGAAGAAATGCCGAAATAAAATTGAGAGGTGTCAAGGGACACCCAGATGGAACGAAGTATAACTGGCTTGCTTTCTATAAGAGAGAGAGAGAGACAGACAGAGAAACACGCGCACGCCGCACGGCTTACAACTATAGCAAAAAGTGTCGTTCCAACTTTTGGTCTTAATTTTTTCCGTCTAGCCCCCTTTCGCAACGCGCGATAAGGAACTTCGTTCCAAAACTCATGTTAATAATACCCTGACTGTACTGAGCTGTCTAACACAAAATTTTAGTACCAAGTACTGTGTGTGTTTTATACCTCCGTGTTAATTAACAATACAACCAACAAAACAAAAGACTCGACTACAACAAACGATCATCAGCTTCAAAATCCGTGCAAACACGCAACCTTATTCAATTCGCACATTCCATCTCGACCATCGATAAGAGCGCCATCAAAGGTTCCAATTCTTTTTTCCCGTCAGTCTCCCCTCGCAAATGATCGAGCCGCTTATTATTTGGCGTGTGCGCAAACATTTAGCGCCCTTATCGCAGCTATTAAAGATACGGCTTCATTACCGGGAAGGTTGCGGTATTTTCGGTACTTTTCGTACCGCGAACCTATTGTACCGATTGTGCGGTACTTTTCTTTTTATGCACTTGTTTTTCCTTGTTTGTGTTTTGTTTATGTTTAGTGTTTAATTATGGTGTGGTGATTGTGTTTTTGGTGAGGTGTTTAATGCGAGGGAATGGTGGAGAAATGCTGCTTGAAGAATGTAGAATTTACATGGAATAGTTCATATGAATATAATTTTATTAAGAAGTAGAAAAGAATACTGCTTGTTATGTACATTTTGGCGAATATTATTCTGAACTAAATACTACCTAATATTACTAATTTCAAAAAGATTTCTGCATAAAAATAATAACTGGCTTTTAGTAAACGAATCAATTTGACGACGCAGTATACATATTTATATGATTCTGTACATGGAACATAACGTTTTATTTCATTATTTATTGTTAAACGGGAGTTTTACGTCATTTTTACGTCCCCATACTCCCATTTAGATAAAACAGCTGACTCTCATTTCCTAAACGACAGCCGTCGGCGCTCAAATGCTAATGTTCCGACTTATAAAGGTTACAACGCATTAATTTTTACTTTACTTTTAACTTTATGTGGGTATTTAACTTGTTTATAAAGAACACATGGAAAAAGTCGTATTTTTTTCAAGTTGACTTTGATATAGACTGTTATATTGACGTTTTTCTAAACGACTATTTAAAAATCACTGACAACACGAAGTAATTGTCTCGATTTAGATCAAAGGATTGATTAGTGTCACCGTGTAATCAGAAAAAAACGCTGATCTCATCTAATTTTCTAAAATATGATTGACGTGTAAAAGTGTTTGTACAAACCTACTTAGGGCTGATTGTACCAAAGTCAGATAACTTTTATCCGTGGAATAAAATTGACATCTGACAGTTCTAATATGAAAAAACTGTCAAAAATTCAAAATTGATTCTCAGTATAAGACTTATTCTATGAATACAAGTTTTGGTGGACCTCACAGAAATACAATCATTTATTTGATTTGAGTTGATGTGAGTGACTAATTCTGTTCTTTAATTTTTATTAAAATAAAATTGAATATTGAATGTTTTTATTTTATTGTTTTTTTTATATAAACCATGACATTAATGAATTTGATATACTTATACTATGACATTTGCTTACTTTGTAAAGTATTCTATTATTTTAATTATTGTGAATGTGAAGACTATGTGGGTCATTTTATTTATATTATTTTTCTCTCTGTTCTCTTAGTTTTTGTCATGGTCTTGCAGTTTGAGTAATTAATGTGGCCTACCCAAATGTCCTTTCTTTGATATTGTTCGTCGAATCGTCGAGCTCCTTAAGTTTTGAGTTGAGCTGCACAATTTCTGACAAATGCGTGCACTGACTGGACAGGTCCTCTCAATCTGTGTGGTTCTTTCCTCAAAAGACCATCTCAGACATCGACCTCCATGGTCTTCATATGATCTGACCAAGATTATGTCTGGACTTTAAAAGAGACTGTGACCTCTGAGTTTGTTTCGGCCTTTCTTCTCAGACTAGTCAGATAGGAAACGCCGACCTCATCTAGTTTAAAAAAAAATATGATTGACGTGTAAAAGTGTTTGTACAAACCTACTTACAAAATAAAATCATTTATCATTATCATTAATTTATCTGCTTTACAAAAGTGGAAAACTTTTGTAAGGTTTTTAGACAGGGAATTGCGGATTAGAGTTGGGACTCCATTATAAAACTAAGAACAGAAATTCACCTTCCATTTCAACTTGCAACCATTATCGACTAGCGTGCAGAAAACGTCACCTCTAACCAACTTCATAGCGATATGGATATTATAGACTTTATATTATATACGCCATGTAAATAACATGTGATGTCATCCGCGGGTCGAGGGAAATGAAGTGGAATCTTTCAGATAACGCACACAGTTACACCCACTGTGTTGACATACACACATCCCACACACGCACACACAGCTCATGTAGGGTTGTCACACAATGTGATGTAGGTGACATCGATAATGGGGTGTAAGTGCTAAATTGAATGCTCATACGAGATATGAGTTCATTTGTAATGACGTGAGCGACAAGTTATTTCGGTGTTCATTAATAGCTGTTGAAGGACAACCAAGGGAGCTGTAATTTTCCATTCGCATGTGGATGGTAGGCTCTATGAACTAAAAAACTTCTCAATAGTTGATGCAGTACTTCGATGCGTTGTGTCGAACCTCTTTTACCACAGAGATGATGTGGACATGTTATATTTTCCTGAAAGCATAAAGAGGGACATTTTAGTCGACATACTATGATATTATACCGACTATATTTAACCTGAAAGTATTAAATTCCCGTACCGTAGACTGAAGCCATCGCATTCAGTTTAATTTAGGCCATCGGGGTTATTGCTTAACTCACTATTAGCAATGGGTTTTATTTTGGCAGTTCAACAACATTCAATGCGTTATTTACGTTGTTGAGCAGACAAATTTTTCGAACATATCAAGCAATGGATTAGCAATATCCTTCAAAATATTACGCAACTAGGGTGCTGGCCTGCTGGGCCCTATTTACTATAACTGACAATGTGACATATTTGTCAAAAAATTACCCAATTGTCACATTTTCACGTCAGGCGCTATTAAGTAAAGCAAAAAAACTACTACAAAAATATTGCAAAATTGCCAAATTGGCGTATTGTCACCTACTTTTATTAAATACGTCCCATGTTGTGAGATTAAACACAAATACGTTTATACATAATTATGTCTGTATCACTGCCAATATGATACGGTCCGGATATCATCCAACACATTTAGAAACAGTTCACAAGTGATGTCTTCGTTTACGGCGAGTAGGGTAGCTTCAAACACTTTCCTGTTCGCACAATTGAGCGCCAAAGGAAGTGGCGGGAGATAACGCCCACTGGCTCCCAATGGCTCCCAATGGGTACCACGTTGTTTTCCACTCGTGTACACATGTGGCCCACTTTACCGTACTTAAGGGTAAGCTCAATTATTTTATGGGTAATCTTGCGTTATTATGTAGCGCTGTAAAGCGTAAAATGCCCGTTGTTACTGAAATTGAGCTGACTCTGTGACATATACTTTTCCTTACCTCCTATATTCAAGGTATAATAAAGTACAGGAATAATTTTCTGACTTAATGAGTCGCGGCGTAGCGCATCAGTTGCTTGCTACAACAACGTAGTCGCGTAGCGATGTCTTTATTGCGTTGGATACGCCGTAGTGACTATACAATACGCTACGGTGTAGTATATTTCAACCCTTCGAAATTGAATGAAATTATTTATTCTGTAAATAGGAATATCGAAATCAATTTCACACGTCATGTGTATAAAAAAATCTAGAAGGAGTCAACATTACATTACTGTATGTTCGTGTAATTTAATAATTACTACCTGTCTAAAATGTAATAATCATTCCTTCATAATTATTTTACATTATACTATAAATATTTTTCATACTATCAAATAATATTATCTACCCACAAATCAGCAGAGGGATTCCATCCATCACTCATTAGATACCGCTTTCCTTCATCGTAGCTATTATTTTTGCGGACTAAGATAAGCTTCATGCCGTATAAATGTTCCACTATCAATCTTTTTGACGCCACTTTTGTGAAAGGATATCATCATTTATAAACGATAGGATGGGCGATGTTTTTCTCGGCTGATTATAAGATTATGGTATTTGAAGTAAACGTAATTTAATGCTATTTAGAATATAATAATATTAATAACATTGCATTATACTATACTGGCCAAAGCAAAATTGTATATATTTTATTTCGAATGTATATCGATCAGTAATCGTACGTAACGTACTGAACACTTGTAAGGGATTGCAACTGTCAAACCTTAATAGGATTTTTTTTAAATTCCAATTCAGGTGACTGAGTAGCGTTCCATTTACCCACGAAATATTAGCGAAGTAGGTAATTTTCTGTACCGTACTAGATTTACAGAATAATAACAATTCTTGTGGCAAAAAGCACCAACAGCTAATATAAATTCTATTGAATATTTAAACATAGCTCCATAATCTATATCATCAACAAACAAAAAGTATCAAGAGAAAAGAAATAAAAATTTATCTCAAGCAAAACACCCCATAAAAGTGAATGTCTCGAGAACTTTATAAACGCGATAACGACTAAAGTTGTTCCGAGCTTTGTTTCTCCGCTTACATAAACATGACCAGACAACCAAGACCTGCCATGGTCTAAACTATGTTCGAAAACTCTCGAAGAAAAACGAAATTAGATGAAGTGTCAGAGATCTTGGTAGCGTGGTCGCTGCTCGCCTAGATACGGCGAAGCAGAGAAAAAAGAGGATTTCAAGGAGTGTCCGTCTTAAGCTCCGCCCACGGTGCGGCACGCCCACATAGATCCTCTCTAGAAAGGAGCAGAGTGAGACATTTCTTCAGTTTCAGCATAATATAAATGAAGCTGTGAGCCCGCTTCGTATACCGGCTGGTACCTCTGTGTGCGGGCACTTAATATAAGCACACATATGCAGACTATCTACACAGACACAGACTATCTACACACTAGGATTATATTTAGAAAGTTTTCAATGTGATAACGTTCATGTATTCGTTGAACACACACTGGTGAAGCGACTCATTTACTGGGCTATGTACGTGTAGAAGTAAATTAGAGATAGCGTGGGAGGGAGGTAAATGAGGCTCGCGATCAATAAATGTGACCTCCAGAGAGGTATTTTCGTGGATGTGATGTGTACCTTGATCATATAGATATGGGTACATACGGACGTATTTATTTTACATGGTTTCTTATACCATATTAATTTTAGATAGGTTCATAGCATTCGTATATTTAAACTAATACTAAATGTAGAGCTTCTCATACTAAGACGGGCTTGATTTAGTTTACTTATTTATGTAAAACAAGTAGATTTTTTCTTAAAAGTAGACAGACCCTATTTTATGCGTGTCTTTTTTGTGGATACTGCGATTAAAAACAAAAGTCCAAAATAATTTATACTAATTTTGTCAGTATCTTTGGAGCCCCAGTAATACATATCTTGGCATAATATTTCACGATAATTAAACAACAACTAACACTCATTCGCAAATCGCAGTAACACTGTTACTGCGATTTGTTTTTCGATACAGCCCTTTGAAACCGGCTTATTGAAACAACCATTTTCTGTTTTCTTATGTGCTGAACATTCAGAGTCTCACTACAAAAACTTAAACACTTGTTGAACAAGTGTTTAATGTCAGTGTTATGTCAAAGTCCATATAATGTCGTCTTTAAAAGATGTTTAGCCTTACCAACTGATAAACACTGTTTTGTGGTAGTCAGGTCAATCTCTATTAACACTATCCTTAAAATCGAAGTTCATACAGGATCATGTACTTATATGTAGGTACCTAGAATAACTATTTGTTTAATCTACACAGTCGCCAATTACAGGATAACCAGCACTTTCAGAAATAACGGATATCACATAAAAAATATAAAACTAACTAATGACCACGTGCGGTAGAATGAATTAAAAATAGATTTATTTGGTATGCGCAGTTAGCGTTTTCAGGAACAAGCCTTTTTTCAAATATCAAAATCTAAACAAACATCCGCTTGTCATAACCCTGAAAAAAATAAGCAGAGCAAACGTCACGGTATCCGGAAACGGATCCTCGTTTAATTTTTAATTCGGTCGGCAGGCGACGCGGCGCTGTCGTCGCCGTCTTCCTGCCCGTCGCTTCCGGTTGCGAGCACTTCTTTTTTTTAAAGCTTGTATTTCCGTTTTGGCACAGAAGCCGATGTCACGCGGAATTGGACATGACTCGGACGAAACGGTTTTGATTTTACAATTGTTTTTAGCAAGCCAAAAGTTAAACTAATCCACAGAATAGCTTTTTGGGTTTTGACAGTAAGTAAATCATTCATTACTTATTAAAAGGGCTAATAAGAACTCTGGACACAAATCTCTTGTCAGACGTGCAGGGGTGAAAACTGATGAACACTTAAAAAAACAATTACCATTGTGAAATTTAACACGTCGCAGAAAAAGCACCAGGTAGGAAATATGTAGATAAGTATAAAAAAATGCGTTAAAAATATTTATACACGTGTGTGTTTTTACCCGTACTGATAAACCGCTTCCATAGCTCTGAGTTCGCTGTACATCCAGCATTATAAATGACTAAGGCCTTTCGCGATTATTTTCCGCCGACCGGCGTTTTTTCTCAACGGATGAAAAATCCGCATCTGCCGGATATTATCATTAATTATGAATCAAGAGGTTTCACAGTCAACGCTCTGACGTTTATAAATTGTACGAGACAACTTTTGGTCGTCAGGAGACAGGAAGCTATTTTTAATTTATTTATGAATAGATTTTGTTCATTATGGTTTGTGCCCCGTTTTGGTGATTATGATTGTTGGTAAAGTTACAGAAACAGGAAATAATCTGAGGAGCAATTCCCGTATTTTTAAGAACGTTCGTATTCTAATCTCAGTGTCAATCGGTCAAAAATACAATCAATTTACATACATTAGTGACAAATTTTTGTTGTTGTGACTTGGATTTGAACTTTTTTTAAGTATGATACTTGGCCTTCTGATGTTCAGTAATGCAAACCTATTTTAAGAACCTTTACCTAGTATCTTCCTTTTTAAATGAATTTCAAAAGTGTAACCAATTTAAGTACCTCACTGTGTGACATTTTTTTTTATTCTGTTTATTTTAAATTGTAGTTACCTTCACACCTCTGTAATACTCAACTCTAAGATCATCGCGACACTACAAATCAATATCAAAACCATCTTCTAATCTGCCTTCACGTGATAGATATCATTGTTTATCTAACCGTTTTAGTGACCATTATTATTTTTTTGGTAAAGTTACAGAAACTGAAAATATTCTGCTGTTCCGCAATACAAACCTATATCAACAACCTTTTCTATCTTAAAATGAAAGAAAAAGAAAGAAAGAAAACTTTTTTTTGGGGGACATACAGGAAATACAAAAATTAAAAAAGGAGCACAAGAAAAAAAGTGTTACCGAATTCATTCATTAAACTGACATGTTTTGATTCTGTGTGCTTTCTTTTTTAGGTATTCGCATCTCTGTAACAACCCTAAGATGGTCGAGACACTACAAATCAATACCCAAAACATATCTAAAGCTGCCCTCAAGCGATGGATCTCTTTTCGGGCACGTAAATCAAAGCGGCAAAGACAAGGGCCGGCTAATGTCCGCCAAGGGCCAGTTGCTGGGCGGAGGATGGATGGCCCCGTCCGCTGTGGCCGCGGGATGGATGGGATGGCCCCCGAGACCTGCACACCTGGCTGAGCGCAGTAAATCTTCAGGTAACCTGCTGTAATTAAAGGTGTGGGTAATTGTTGTGGTGAATCGTTGGGAAATTATGTTGTTAAAATGGTTATTATAAGTATGCACACACGTTATGTTGTGATATTTAGATTTTGTTAGTGGAAAATAATATATATCTTTCTTGTCATTTTATTGTAACTTAACTTTCAGTGACTCAAAATTTTCATTAACATAAGTCAGCGCATATTAGTGCTTTGTGACCAAAAATTAGGTGTGATCGTAAGTTACTTTCACATACACTTGGCAAGAATCTTAAGGTAGAAAAGTTACAATTTAGTAACATGAATTATATAAATGAAAATTTAAACATCTTACGTCAATATAACCCTGGCATTAGACTCTCCATATTAAAGAGACCACAGACAAAGGTAACCCGACGCTACTCAACATTTTCGAATCAAAATCAAAAAGCTCAAAGCTCACATTCCTTGGTAAGTACTTAAGTTTCAGATTGTCATCCCAGAGTAGCGCGTTGTCAAGTGGAAGCCGTGATGTATGTATGCCGCGGTCCCCGGGGCACTGCGAGCTCGTCCCAGGAAGGATCCCGCGATTTATACCCCGGATTGCGCTGTCCACTTCAAACAAACACGCCATTAAATTGTAATATGAGGTAAACAGAATTTGTGGACTGACGAAACGAATTTTCTGGTAAAGAGCTTAATATAAATAATAATAATATCCCTGGACATTTTACACAGCGCCATCTAGTCCCAAGCTAAGCAACCTAATGCTTGTGTTATGGTAACAAGATGGCTGATAAACTACTTATATACATTTTTTTTTTTTTGTAAATACCTACACCCTTACTTAAAAAGACGTTTAACTTCAAACAAATTTTGTTACTACGTTAGTTTAGATGAATCATACCCAAAATTATGACCTCTTGCGTTTGCGTGCTTTGTTCAATTCATTTTTCTACACAGTCATAATCCTCTTCATCATTTCTGGTTTTTCAAATGACTTACATATTTGGCAGATCAAAGGAGATTCATTCGTTTTGGGCTAAATTATGAAAGACAAAGAAAAAAAAAGTTATATTTTGTTAGATTACTTTAAGTAACGTTTATAAAGGCATGTGTTGGTTAGGTGATTGTTATAAACATCTGTTGGCGTAAATGTATCTATCAGAAGAAGCTATGAGCAATTGTGCATATTTTTCTTTTGTCAGTTGGAGCCCAGAGTCTGGATTTGATTCAGGTTGGTGGCAATAGTGTCGCCTCCTAAACTTATATAACTTAAACATAACTTGCCAAATGTCAGGTACTACAGGTACACTTCTGCCTAACCCTTCGTAGAATACAGGCGTGACGTTATGTTATGTGTGGTGTTTAAGTCACAATTACACAGGAGTTGGTCAACGCTCGTGGTTTTTCGATAAAAAAACAACGGGTTGCACTCCGGGAGTGCCGGCAGAAGTGAAAACTTGAATATTAACGTTGTGCATTTTTGATATTTTAGAATGCGGTCTACTCTCCTTCCGCCTTACGAATTTTCGATCAGGTCACGTGTCCTGACGCGAGTTTAACATTTTTTACCCATCACAACAAAAGTGCACAACGACGCTAAAGAAGTTTTCACAAAAAAAAATGATCCTTTGATACAGAATTGGTTTCGTCGCTCTCATCTTACTCGAAGCATTTAATAACATACTGAGCAAATAACAAATATTTATCAATAACTAAAAGAAAATTGCGAAAACACAAACATTCTGAGTGCCCCAATCATTTATATCGTGATGTCCGTCATTACTCGCACAGTGCGCGCGCGGCACTAAACTTGCGAACAAATAAATCGCGCCAACACTTGCTTCTTCCCATCGATATGATTAATAGGCGCTCGTGAACTATCTGCCTTACCCTTGTGAATTAAGATGTTATTGGTGTCTGTGAATGTTACGCAATGACATGAAAGTAATTATTACTGGAGCATTATCTGCGTAATGGGTCTGTTTGAGTATCATAATTTATTCATTCTAAATATTTTATTGGTTCCATTCTCAACAAGTCTAGACACTGGAAAAATCTGTTTATTTACTTATTTAAATGGCATCTTTTATACAACAAGACTTCAGTTATTAGTGGCTCAGACATACTTATTTTAAAGCCCTTTCAATTAAAAAATGATTGAGACAATTCAAATGCCTATGAAATTCAGAATAAAAAGTTTTTGTTTATAGTGTTTCATGTGCAAGTTGCACACTTAAGTACCATATTTTACTCGTATTATGCTATATGTGACACATAGAATCAAGTAATACCAATAACTTAAATCGGATAGTTAACTTAATGACGACCACATCATGGCTGAGCAATAGTCCGTAGCGTTCCGGCTGCTGGCGCCCAACGTGGGGCCGATACATAGTGTTGCCAGCAGACATTATCGCCCACCAACACCTATAAATAAATATGGTGGCAAAAACGGCGCCCGTTTATCAGCCACCGGAAGTGGACACTGGGGACCGGAAGCCCAGCAATAAATGTTATTAGATAGCCCCTGGGCTTAGTTGGGCTCGGATTATGTGCGTTTTTTTCGTACTTCTTTCGTTCACCGGTTTTTGTTAATGTGTCTGGGTTTGAAAATAAATTGCTCCCGACCATTTTGGGCGAGTTCGTTAGGTATGGGATTTTAATACGGGACTTGATTTTTAGGTGTGTTTTGACTGATTAACTTTTAAAACACATTTTACTGAGTAAGATAATCTTAGCAAAGAAAGATAAACTTACCTCAGGTTTGATGTAGTTTTCGTTACTAAATACAGTACCTACATAGCTTTCCAAAAACAAATTAAAACCCCTTACACTAAAAACCCAACAACAACCATTAACAAACCATTCTCTGAAAAACAAATAAATAAATAACCCGAGCGAATTCACGTTAAAACGTTAATTATCAATAATAATCCCAATACATCAAGCACAGTGAGCCAAATGAAAAAAGCCGGAGCAAAAAGTTCACATACAAATAGTGGATGTTTGCTCAATACTTCTGGCTGTCAAAAGCATCGGCAAACGATGCGTCGGTTATTTACCTATGCCGTGCAGGCAGCTACAAATTGGCAGATGCTACCGTTGCAAGCCTATTTTTTTACTAACATTTCTCCTTTATGCCTGCAAAGTAAGGTTGAGTTTAGCCTGGCTATGTTTGGTTCGCGTTGGATCAGGTCAAACGCTCGATTAGATTCCACCATGATCCAGTTATAACAGTTGCTTACACGGTGTTTCATGGAAATAAATGTGTTTTTTTTTGTTTATTATGAACTTGATTCTTGCAAATCAGATTAGTAAAAGATTTTACTAAGAGATCAGAAAACCATTAATTATGCTTTAGGTTGCTGTAGATACTAACTTGGATCCAACGTCATTTGTTTAGTTTTGTGTAGAGAAACGCGGACAGTCGTATTATCTATAGAGGTAAAAATCAAAATGACCGACCCGTGACACATCATATTGCATTTAAATGCAAGAGCACGTTCAGTCAATATTAAAACATTACCATTTCCCAATAAATTGATATTAATACACTATCAATAGTGTAAAGTGCTACATAAAATATCGTTTAACATCGGTTTTCCTACGTACAGGGTGGAGGCATCGCAGTTTGAGCCCGATAGCCGATAGTGTCAATACTGGCAAGCCTCCAGCTATGAACTGCTGGTTATAGGCTATTTACATATGAACTCAAGCGATAGCGAGCCTCCATGAATAAAATATTGAACTACTATTAGAGGTCGTCGGATTTCGTGGCGTATGGCGACTACTTATCTACTTGTGGTTTAAAATACAACCTTCTTCAACTTCAAATGTCTTAAGGATTTACGCAAAATAATAAGAATTGGTGGCAAGTTGAATATTTTGTGACAACTATAAATATAATATGGGTTATCAAGATATTTTTTTCGATCATCTAAAATAATGATCCGTCTAAATTTGCAAACATGACACTATCTCCCTGAGGCAAAAAAACGGGTTGACCAAAATCAAAAATTTACACTTCAGCTGGCAAGACCCTAAGCTCGTTACGTTGGCCACTAATTACACACACATTTCTGTACCTTAAAATTTCAAATTGCAACCCTCTCGAGTCCTCCGTCCCTCTCCGACACGCTTAAAACAATACCAACTGTTGCGAACGAAGGCTTGTGTGTGTGGGTGTGTGTGTGTGCGTGGGTAAACACCGGTTTAAGCCTAACTGGCCTTAATGAATCGTAATGGCCCCTATAATTCGCGGCGTAACTAACTGGCCATGTGGGGACGCCGCCGCCCCCCGCGAGCGGTCCCCCGCTGGTCTCCCCGGTATTTGGAAGCGAGCCATATCGCGAGTATGACAGCGGCGATTCTTTTTTAAAATTTTCAGGCCGGCCGCGTTTGGCGCTACAATTTGTGGTTCGTGCTTAGATTGCAACGTCAAAATATTGTCGCACGATAAATATGATGCGATTTTTGGTTCACACTCGTGTTTAACCGCTAGTTTATTTATCGTACGCTGTTTTTTCCACCGTTTAAAAATATCAGTAAACAGAGCGCCGCTATGTTGTTTTTTAACCGACTTCTAAAAAAGGAGGAGGTTCTCAATTCGGATGTTTGTATTTTTTTTTGTTTTTGTTCGCGCATAACTCCGTCGCTTGTCAACCGATTTGAAAAATTCTTTTTTTGTTGGAAAGTGTTTACTTCCCAAATGGTCCCATTGAAATTTCGACAAGATCTAATGATGAGTTTTAGAAAACCAGCGACACCGACTTCCGAAATTAAAGTAATTTTTCTCTTTGTGGTGTTTTTTTGTGGAAGACGGTTGTATTTTTTTTTTTTTTTTTTTGTAAAAAAGTTTTTATGAAAAGCAAATAACATTTATTTTAAAACAGTTCTGTTTAAATATTATGTTTGAAATATGTTTATTTTTAAATATAATTCGTATTTACACGTGTGAGGTTATATTCTCGGTATAAAACCCAGCATCATCTAACTGACTGAGCGTTTTAAAGAGTTACAAACGTAAAGTGCAACATCCTGCTCCCCAACTTTAAACTAAAGCCCGAAGGAGCTCGTTATTCCTTCTGTAATTTATTTAATTGCTCTGTGGCGGTAATTATTCATGAAATTACGGCAATTACGTCTCTGGAAACAATTATTTATTGTGCAAACTTGAGTCTTAACTCACATTTTATTCCATAATGCATCATCAGATAACCGGGTGGACGGAACAGTATCGTTACACTGAAATAGCTACAATTTGTTACTTTGTAACTAAATTGTCTTGTGTTTTCTGTTTACTTATTTATTTTTAATTACACTTGGTTTGTTTTGAAATGAAAAATGGCGATACAAAAGTAATGTTACGGTGTCGCTTATTTATGTTTTCAAACCCAAACCATTAGAAAGTGTGTGCTGAAAAAGCTGAAAAATATTTAAAAAAACGTCGTTATGTTAGCCAATAAGTTTCATGAAAATGACTGCCCCGTCCCTGAAAACAAAACATGATATTAATTCGATTTTCATCTGTAAACCCCAGAAATTCACGTAGAGCAGAGTACAACTGCGATCATTTCCCTAATACCGTTCGAGTCGGGTCCGCCTGGACAAATTGTTATCAAAACGAAGGAAAACAACCGTGGAGTTAGATTCGGCGTGGTTCGACAGTGTCCATCCTGCATATTAATCACAGGACGGCGCCATCTGCCGGCGGTCGCCGCTCTTACCGGACCTCACCTAAATTAAAATATTTTACATTTCGCTACGACAAACATGCAACATTTGGTGCTAATCGTCGTGGAGCATTCTTGGGTTGCGTCTCATTTTGGAGTGTAATTTGTTTATATTGATACTAGCTGCGCCCCGCGGTTTTACCCGCATAAGTTTCGATCCCGTGAGAAAATCCGAAAATGTTAATCCTGGTTATAAACTATGTGTGCCAAATTTCATCATAATCCGTGTAGTAGTTTTTGCGTGAAAGAGTAACAAACATCCATCCATCCAGCCATACAAACTTTCGCGTTTATAATATTAGTAGAATTTATACATACGGGTATCTTTAGTTTTAATTACATAATGATGCTTGAAAATATGGAACAAACACAACCAGTGTTCGTTTTAGGACGTTTGGGCTATTTTGTAACTTTTTACACTCAAAAAGTGCTGACTACCCGAAATTGATTTAAAAAAAAATGAGTTTCACCTACCTCTGTTTATAGTGAAGTTAGTACGTAGGTAAGTTCAATTACAAACACATAAACCTGCCAAATAAATCGATGATGTATTGAAGCAAACAGGAGGCGATCACAATAAAAGGCGACACGAGCACGCCTGGCCACATTGTTCAAACAGCGCTACAAATGAATAGTTAGGTAACCCGTCCTACGTGATAAATTCATTTTTGGGAAGGTTTAATTTGTTTGCAGCCGCCGCTATTTCGAATACGCCATTTCTCATTGAACAGATTACGGAGATTACGAATTCATTAGGGACGCTATATCTTTTGTTCGCGGCGTTGGGACGCGGCTAATTGATATTTTGGGCACACATGTAGTTCGTTACCGTAATAATTGGTTCGGCAATTAATTTTCGAAAGAGTCGCCGATCCTTCGAGCTGAATGTTGTATGGATGGAATCCTGTGGGTTTTCGTAAAATGAAAGTCGTCGCAATCTTTGTGTCAATTACTTTTTTTCTGTAGTAATATAGTATGATCAACCCACACAACATTATATTATCTACACTACAATACAGGCGATAAACTAATAGACACATAGTTCGGTAGGGATGTCCTGATACCGGATCCGGTCAGATTCCGGCCGTGTTCGGGACAGCGCACACCGCAGCAGAAGAGCCGCGGGAGCGCGGACAGGAATTAATTGCGGCGTCTGAGGTGTCCCGTAATTATCGTGCCTGTGGACGTGCAGCCGATATCCGCGGGCATGCGGTTGCCATAGAAATATTTTGTGTTTCTGTCATTGGGATGTTTGGGTAATTGCTTTTAGGCCCCACAAATATCGGATGGCGATGTTGCGAGTGAGTTAGAAATATTGTGGTATAGCCTTCGATAAATAATAGTACTAGATTAAGGATCAGGAACAAAAATCAGTCGCTCAAGTGGCCACGTTTGCACGCACGTAAACATCTACATTTCTTAGAAAAAAGTTTAATAATATTAACAACTTCAGTTTATTATAAACCTTAATGCTTAAACATAAAGTTTAATTACCATTGCAAAATATATTTAAAATGTCGCTTGAATATAAAATCATTCTACTTTTAAATTTTCAGTCATTTATTCTAAAATGAAACTTAAAGTCTAAGTAATAAGGTTAAAGACATACTAATTTGAAATAACACCACAAAAGTATTTGTGGTCTTATTTTTCGGGCCGTTTTTGAAGCGCTTATCGGGAATCTAGTATTATTGATCGAAGGGTATAGCGATGTTTATTTGTTTTTGGTCTTGAAGAAGCTAGGAACGCATGGACATCATCATCATCAGCCTGTAGCAGTCTACTGCTGAACATAGGCATCTCCTATTGCACGCCATTCAACGCATGGTCATACCTATTTTTTTTATTAGCCATTAATGCCCCACTGCCCCCACATCTAACTCTCTCTGTCCTAATAAAATTAGTGAAAAAATAAAAGAAGTTTTAAAATTGTAAGGTTGGAAGATTGGTTATATTATAAAGTATGCTTTATTTTGGGAAAACAGTATTTGTGTAATGTTTTGCTGTTTTTAGTTTCTCATAAAATTTTGTTGTTCTGTCCAGGTAACTGGTACAATATTTTTTAAGAAGGTTTTGTTACCAACATATGTTTTATTTAGCTAAATAGAAGTCTAGCAAGACCATAACTTATTTACGCAACATAAAATTACATACTTTTAAAGTTAGGACGTAGATTAGCCACAAGATGCGCTGGGGCATACGGAAGCGCCACGCGGTAAAGACAGGGGTCGCATCGCTCGGTGCGGGCATCGAACCGCAACCGACCTGCGCTCGACGCCGACTGAATTAATTGCTCAACCCACGTCGCACTCCGCTCACCTCGAATTTCCTTCGAGAAAATTTTACTGTTGATATTGTAATTAGGGTTGAATTAAGGCGAATTGCGGGGAAGGATTTTTGATTATGGGATCATGTTTGGTAAATTATGTGCTTTTAATTGGCCTGTCTTTATTAATAAAATATTTGAATTTTTATCGTGATATTCTTAATGTCTGTATTTGTCTGTCATTCGTAGATCTTTGACAGTGGTTACGCGTCATCAGAAGCCCGAAAGTCTGACTACCAGTCTTAGCAAGGGATATCGTATTAACTCAATAAGTGGGTTCTTGAGGTCAGATAGGCAGTCACTCCATGTAAAGTTCTGGTATTCAGCTGTATCCGGTTAAACTGGAAGCCGACCCGAACATAATTGGAAAAAGGCAGGCAATTGATGATGATGACTTTACTTGTATGAGATGGAGCTATTACAACTAAAACAGTCGCAATTTTTAAACAACCTACGGGTTTAATTTTCTTTTATAGATTCAGAATTTTGCAAAAGAAAATGGATATCGTGTTACAGTAGATGGATAAGCTTCTTGATATAATATATGAACAGGTAGATATGAAGACATAGTCGCGTACACAAATTGTCTGCAAACACGCACACATTTTCTTAACGAACGCTACTGTTATCTTTAACGGTAATCCCTTCACGTCGATATTAATACACAATCTGGATAATTCTACACCTTTACTTGAATACCTAATTGAGGTCTCAGCCGATCAGTATTCGTCGCTTGTGCGTTCTTGCCGGGAAGATAAGCCCGGGATCCCGTCGCCTGAATCCCGCGATACTTGTGACTAATCGCCGGGATTCACCTCGCGCCGTCTCACGATAATCCCGGACAAATTATAGGGGTGCTTATTACTACGTGGGGTTTCGTGATCATTATTTAACAGTCAGTTGAGGTAAGTCCCGACGTTCGTGTAGATATACGCTGTGTTTATAGAAATATAAATAAATGTCTGCGTGAATGTTTACTTTGTAAGCCCATTTTTCATAATGCTTTAGAAAGAAGGAAGAAAGAAAATACGCGAGTTTATTTGCGGTAAGCATGACGCAAAAAGAACATAACACACACAAAAAAAAAAAAGAAAGGGTTGGGGCAACATGCGTCACATCCACGTAAAACGGCTATCGCTCAGCATTATGCTGCGACCCTATGCAAGACAGATTTCCAGAGCTGGCTTTCGGCGACAGCCGGTGCCGACGTAATGACGTCGTCCGGTGCAGCAAACAATTATTAGGACGCTTTAGGTAGTTACTGAAATATTTGGTACCATACATGGACAGCTAATTAAAATTATTATAATTGGCATTGAAATTATAATATGAGTAATTAATTATTTAGCTAATTATTTCAAACGATTAATTAATTTAATCGCGAAACCACAAACCGAAGCTTCATAGCCATCGCACAAAAACAGAAACTACGCTCATTTCGCTCACAGATATAGAATTCAAATAGCCAATGAAACCGGATCCATAAAATAAAAGACCGGCGACTCATAAATAAATACACTGAAAAATGCAAAGGGAAAAATAAAAAGAGGAATAATGGAGGTTATAAAAGAGGACAGTTTGCGTCACAAAGCCGCATGCGGGCCTCAGATATTGACAGTAAATTTCATTCATACGGCATTAGTGCCGCACCATCAGATCCAGGGATATCTCCCGCAAACAATGCGGCTGCGAAGCCGTGGAGGAGGCAACCGTATTTGTACTTTGATACTTAGAAAAAATTCAAACTTTGTACAGGAAAATGAAAAAAAAACTGCAATAATCTTAAAGTTTTTTGCAGAAAAATAAATAAGTTATGAATAAAGAAAAATGTTTTATTACATTCCCAATTGAAGTGCTTGCTTCTTCTAAGCTCTTTAAAAAACTTACTTTTTTATTAGCCATTAATGTCCCAGTGCAGGCCTCCCTACTCTCCTTCCACCTCTTGCTAATATTGTTCTAAAAAACTTACTAATATTATTCTTAAGAACTTGAGCAAATCCTGGGAAGTGAGTCTATTATAATAGACATACGGAGATGGTATTTAGTAAACCTCAACCCCGAATCTACACAAATATACAATATAAGTACCAGACTTTTTTACAAAAAAGCTAATAAAAGCGCAGGTATTATTAAATTCAGGGGGTCTACTCCGAAGTGGTAAATGTATCGTATCGGCCGAATGTTCGGCCGTTTCTTGCTAAGAAGTTACTACTTGGTTCGGTCAGTCCCGATCCTACACTCCTACACTCTTTCGAATATTGACTAGGATCCCGACCCAACTGAGCCGATCCGAACTTTTTTCGCATTTTTCAATAATATTCGGTTCGGCCATGTGTCGGTCCGATCCGATCATTCGCACTTTGCACTTCGGAGTAGACCCCCTGGGTTATCGTAAATTAAACGTAGCAACGTAGCAACAAAATGATTTTCGTAGCTCCGCGTAACCGCTGTGGATGGCGTAGCGGCCGCCAAACCGCTACGCGGCCTACACGCGCCGACCAATTTAGCGTAGCACACCACAGAGAAAAACGAAGGACTGAGAACGAAAATAACAGCTTTGAACTGTTTGGACAAGAACGTATGGGTAACAGAGGCTTTGTGTGAGTGAGTGGTGCGGTACTTTGTCTTGTGTTTCGAAATAGTAAGGTAAATATTATTTTTACACAGTAACACAGGAACAGCATAAGGTATTGTTTTTTAATAAGTTTAAAACAAGTACGGAATGGTAATGTAGGTTATTGGTACTATGTTATTCTAAACGTGAACGCTATGTTACAAATGAACACATGTTTTTATTTAAAAAAATACTCGGAACAAAGGAAATTCTCATACAAATGGTTACTTCAAAAAATAAACAAGCCATGCCTGTGTTTGACAATTACAAATCACACAAAACGCAACATTATCCTTATCTCGTTTGAAGTCACAAATAAAACATAATTCGTATTAAATCCCGGGACATGTTTTGGGCCCATTCTTCAAGTTAAGCCAATATTTGGCGAGGCCGGGACAACTTCCGCGAATGTGACCCGGTAATTTATCGGCGGACAAACTGAAGTTTATCGAAAGAACGAGAATAACTTTATTATATAGTGACCGGAAGTGGAGGGTGGACGTTCACCCGCCAGACGCAACTGTACGCTCGGACACACAAGTGTTTCATAATAGTTTGAGCGCATCTATTTGTTTTTAGTGTGACGGAAAGTAAGAGCCTTTTCATGAAAGAACTCTGAAATTTGTGGACGCACGTTTGGCTTTATCATTGAGTTTCAATATGTTAATGAATATTTGTAGGAACAAGGCAAGGAATAAGGCTTTTATAATATATAACACCTTCTCAACTAATTGTCCAATGTACTGTGTGCCGTATCACGAATGTACCAATTTCTAATAAATAAATGAATTCTCTTGAAATATCTAATAGAGAGACAAGTATGGATGATTGAAAATCAAAACATCTTTTAACCAACTAAACAGTCAACTACAAGAGCACGTTACAGAAGCACAGCTTGCTCAATTTGGTAAATTGAAACGCATGTTAATCCTTTGAAGAATCTGCGAGCACGACTGTACAGTTTTGCGTCGTTCCATTTTATGGAGTCGGAGGCATTTCTTAGCAATAATGAAATATGTCGCGTCCACCAGCCGGCCCTCATTGTAAACACATTTCGGAAATCGTCCTCATACAAGTACGTCCGTATGAGGAAATCGTCTACGTTTTAGTCATTTTATTTCGAGGAATCTAGCATTTTCCTGTGTAGTAAATATTTCGAGTATGAACGTGTTGTATGCTTTTATGTAAGAATGGAGTTTTGCGTCTGCGTTTGTTATATTCTTTCATTTAATTGCAGGGTACATTTAACACTGTACCCCATAAATGTATGGACTTTAGATAACCCGAAAAATCCGGTTGATCTAATTTATTTTATCTTTATTTTCTAGTATTCAAATGATGTTTATCACTTATTTTATTTAAAAGATGTAAATTTCTTCTTACATACATAATATTTTCATAAAAGAATTGGCTAGGTACCACCGTGATATTAATCTTGAATCTCTGAATAAAAATCTTTGAGGTGCATGAAGCAGGTTAAGCAGTCGTCCATCGAGCAGTGGTGGTCCATTGGTAACGGCCCCGACTTACTAGGTGTAGGTCGTGGGTTCGAACCCAGCGCTTTACTTTACTTTAATTTCATCACCACTGCTCTCAAAACGGTGAAGAAAAACCTTGTGAGGAAACTGGTTTGTCCAAGAAACAAAATTTCGAAGAAACGTGACTTCAACATTTTTTTTTTAATGTTGTAGCATCATGCTGAAGTAGGAGCCTTTTGGCCTCGTATAGGACTTTCTGTTCCATTTTTCTTTTTGTTACTTTTTTATATAATGCTTTTTTTTTTTGCTTGTGTTTCGTTTAGTTTAGTTTTATGTCCTTGTGTTAGTCTTCCTGTACGAATCGCAATAAATACTTTTTCTTTCTTTCTTATCCGCCCTGGGCTCACGTGGTAGATTTCAGCCCACTCCCTATAGAAGAGAGAAAGTCTGTGTCACAGCACTGAGAACATTATAGGATGATTATGAAAACAGATCCACAAAAAAAAGTGATTTTTTTAACGGCTTGGCTGCTGATAATAAAATTATAACGTTAAAAGTTGCCAACGACTACCTTGATTCGATTGCGAGATCGCATTCACTATTTTCAATACCAGTTCCTGCAATAACTAAAACAAAAACAAATACAACTTTTTCCAATTCCAGAAACATACAATCATTTCTCTTTTTCAAAGAGCGTAACAGATAAAACCTACATTGCTACCGAATTTTCGAGGTAAATGAAAAGTGTCCAATAAACTTTGATTTGGCGTCCACTCGGCGCCGAACGGAGCCGGACACAACGGCCCTGCAGATATGATACTGTCAAGTCTTTCACGCTCCACTACACTTATTCATGGAGACGGCGACTTGACGTCTTTACTGATACTCGAAGAATAGAAGGACGTAAATTGTTTTGTCTCAGATATTGTCTTTATTTGTTGAAGTCATATTAGGAATTTTTAGAGGTATTTATTTGGCAGTGCGGGACGACTAACTTGTTAAAAAGTTGTAAATGAAAAGTGTCCAATAGTTTCGTTTGAAATGAAGTATTGTCTTGATTAATGTTTTATAGTATCAAGTGTGAAAGGGAGTTAGTTAGTTGGTAAAAAAATGATTTGTTGAATAAAACAAACAACCATCCAAGATGTTCTTCTACCAAAGTTTAAGAAAGTGCATCTTGATGCACTTTCTTAAACTCTCTTAAACTTTGGTACAGAATAAATACTTTTTTTTTAGAAGTAGCTCTTGAGCTACTTCTAAAAAAAAATATTTATTCTGTAAACGAATGGTTACTTACAGGAACAATATTTATATTTTGTGTGTAAAAGTGTGACATTGTCTAACGTTAAAAAAAAAACTGACTTTGTATTTGTATTGGACTGTATTTAACCAGGAACTATATTATGAACATGCACGCCGAATTCCAGAGAAATTGTGACTAAATTATTATTAACATTAAATTCCCATTCCTTTTATATCTTTTTATATACATATTAGACAAAATCAACTTCATATGCCATACCACAGGCTAAATAGAATGTAAGACCGAATAATGTAACATGAGAAACCATCGATTGTAATTACTCTATTTAAATGTGAAAATAAATTTGAACAATATTGTGATCAGAAACTCTTATTAGTAAGAGAGTGTTCAGGGATCTATCTAAGAACCGACATTTAAAAAATGGTGTAGTTTTTGTAACCATAATTTTTCAATCAAAAGGTATATTTTTATTTCGTTATAAAAATACCTTACGTAACCCAACCGAAAAGTTTATAATTCAATGTTCTTATAAGAATTATTCGTCGTAGATACACTTTCCTTGTAGATACACTTTTGGAAATCATTCACTTGTGTTCCTGTCAGATACACTTTTTAAAATCCTGAACAGTTATTCTTCTTAAATACACTTTTGGGTACAGTTGAGCACTAAATAATACTGTTATTCTACAGGCTTCTATACAGTTACGTTCTAAAGGCATACCCTTGTCCGTTGTGCAGTGAGTCCACAGTTTCGATAAAGGCTCGTTTAATACTACAAAGTGATCTGAAGCGAGTCACTGTCGCCCCGAGCGACGCTTTACCCGTCTCTTATGAAAATTTTGTCAAGAACGCACTAGTCAGTCAGTAGCCACCCGGCTTGAAACCTCTTTTGATATCTTACGTGGTGGGTAATTGAAAAAGGACAGGTATGTATTTATCTGGTAAAGCATTGGAATATATTCTGAAAATGTGGCTTGATATTTTTTTTTTACTTTTTATATAACTACTGTGTGATTTTTTTTATACAAACTATTGCAAGATGAACAAAGAAAGAAAAAAGGTGGCGTTTGAGCCTTTTCATGGCTATTGGTTACCATATGGCTATGACCAAAATGTTGGTGTGTGACGTTATACGATATTTGTATGACTGTACATATCCTATGTTCTACGTCCTCTTTTAAAGTTCTTATTAATTACTCTAGAGTTAATACAATTTTTTGGTGTACACACGGCTACACATCAAGCTATGCAAAACCAGTATTAGCTGACCGTTCATTGTGAGAAAATATCATACAAAGTGAGGCCAAGATAAACAGGTTTTGTATAGCTTGACGTGTAGCCGTGTGTACATTTATTTGAATCTCTAAAAACTTTAATAAGCACATCCCAGAAAATAACACTAAAGATAATAAATTGTTGTGCATAAATTGCAGTACGCGTTAGTCATAAAAGTTCCTATGAAACAAAGTAAAAGTGAAATATTACCTGTAGGTAAATGTGCTAACAAATAGACATTAATTAAACGCCGTAGGAATGGACGCACGGCTCCATTTGTTCAGACCTTCCGTACCACGTGCACCATTTATAACTATGCAGTCAGCTGATAAAACTTCCTGCTATTATTTTTAGAGATCCGTAGCTCACATCTTTATTAATTAATAAGCGATATTCAATATATAATATGACACATTGAGACAGTGATAGATACTGGTATTCAGCTGCATCCGGTTAGACTGGAAGCCGACCCCAACATAGTTGGGAAAAGACTAGGCAGATGATGAAGACACTGAGATAGAGAAATATGGACAGATCTAAATCTAGTTATTGAGGCAGAGAAAGTTTTAGAGACCATGTCGTTGATTATAAATTTAAAGGTACAGGTAAATGTTTATTCTGTTAATGTACACAAAAGTACAAACAACGCTTGCAGCTTTTCTAAATAAGATAAAATAAGATATAGTTATTTATTTGCTGAAACATGTGTACACATACATTAGTATGAACGTCCATGCAGGATAACATAAAAACATTAGAGATGCGCCGAATATTTCGTATTCGGCAGAATTTTGAGGTATTCGTATTCGGCCGAATGATTCGGTAGAAATGCCGAATGTATTCGCTTTAATTGATCATTGTAAATCAGCCTTTAAGGCAAAATAAATTAAAGGAGTCCCATATTCTAACAATCATATTTGTTAGAAATCGTTTATTGTAAGGTACTCAAACAAAGATATAATTAAACACAGGTAATCAAATACAACCGAGTATTACAATAGTTACATAAAATCAAGTATCTTAAAAGAACAGTAATTTTTTATTGCAATATCCCATTAGCAAATTACAATTATATTGTAATAGGAGAGGTTTACTTATGCATAATTAATGAAAAATCTAGCGTGTATAAACTTGTCTGCGCGGCAAAACTATGGAACGGGGAACATATATCCGGCAGTATATTCGGTTCGGTAAGATCTTAACCGAATATTATTCGGTAAAACAACTATTCGGCGCATCTCTAAAAAAAATACAATACTGGTTCAGACTATACATATAAATTATTATTAATTATGTTAATAATTATTAAATGATCTGATTAAGCAGTCAAAACCAACTAACACATCATATTCCGTTACACAGAAAAAAAAATAAAGTACCTACTTCTAATAATATTTTATACGGAACCAACGGCGGCGAGCCATAAGCTTGTCGCTTCTACATCGTGTTAATACGTTTTGGCTCGTTTCCGAGCTTACCGGAAAATATTGGCGGATTTTTAATTTTTTTATGATTGCGCCCAGATTCTACGGTTTTCTTTTTACAGTCTATTTTTTTATTTAATCTTGTTATCGTCCTAATTCTAAAATTGAGTAGACCGTATTATCATTTGAAGCATGTCACATAAGGAACACTGTATTTTTATTCGATGGTGTTTCGTCTTCTAAGGTTTCCATTATAGCTTTTTAGTCATTTTCCTTTGAGAAAACGCTAAGAAAAATCACTTTCAGTCAAATGTTTTACGGTGGGTAAACGAAATCCCATTTTTGGCATGATTCAGAAAAATACGTAATTTGAAATGATTCATCACTTTACAAACTTCAGAAAGTTTTTGGCCCCATTTTTTTCTCACCCAATGATTTAGTTTACGTGAAGCACAAACAATATAGAGCGTGAACACGTGTTAACAACGCCATAACCGTGTGAGTTAACTGCCGAACTTAGGGCACTTTGTGAAATATGACGCAGTGCGAAACGACCCTTATCGCCGAGCTGATTTTGTTTTATGTTTTGCCGCGGACTTTGGCGCTGAAACGTACAAAAACGTGTATGGCTTGAAGACGAAAGAAAGTTTGAAAATATTTTTCAAATCATGAATTCAAACATTTTTGTGTCACAAATTATTATTCCTGGCTGCGATTTATTTCGTTAGGTACTCAAGGTTTTTCTCGTGATTGTCAATGCAAAATAAATTAAACCAGTTGTCGAGAATATCACGCCGCGTAGGCGGTCGCGGAGAGGGTTCTCGACGTGCGGGCGCGCACCGGCCGGCACAGCACTGCGTCATACCACGCTACTGAGCGGTTGCATACTCCTTTCTTAACAATTCGAGTCGTTTTGTTTACCGTTGTTTTCTTATCATTAAGTTTATATCTAATACAGTCCAGTATAATCAAGTCACCGTGTTTTAGTCCTCATACCATCAGGAGGATATTAACCCATTCTTCTTTACAGTGCTAATCTAAATGGATCTAGACTGTAGGTAGGGCGCCCCATTATTTGAATACAAGCAGTCTAATTCCATCCTTAATTACAAGTGTTTAAGAATAACATGATAATTTTCCCATCTAATTTACTTATCAAACAGCGTATCTCTATTTGTATCGGAATCTGAACACAGCTTTAGGGTTAACAAAACCATTTTTCTTACAATTTAATAGACTAGCACAGGTGTTTCCAAACAGCATATCATAGATTTTTATTAGTAAAGGGTTCGACAAGAAGTGAGGCTATAACCATCGATACACAACGTAATGGTTTATACCCCTGTTACGTTAGATTTAGTGCGCGATACCACGCTTACAAATTTTTGCCCCCAGCTAAGGTAAGAAACGTCATGTTGGTATAACATGAAGTTATATTGGCATAAGCTTTTTAAGGGAAGCAGGGATTATGTAACTCGAGCACTATTTTTAATTTACTAATATGTATTTATGTTATTGTACCTTTTAATGAAAAACCGTTCCTATGGTAATATACATATGGCTTCTTTTACATTACGGACTTAAAAAACAAATAAAAAACCTACCAATCAATATTTTCTACCAACTTCCTTTTACCATTCTTTAACACAAAACCATTTAAACAACTTTTTAATTTAAGAATAGACCGTATTGAATTACTGTTTGTTTTTTCCAAGTTGCCGTAATTAGCCCTCGGCCACACCTGCGAGGCTTCTCTCGAACTCTGACCAGGGAATCCCGAGGAATGCCTATTGTGTAACGCGATCGTTTCTCCTTGCCTAGCTCTCGTAAACAACTCGAGTAACTATTTATGAGAGGTTTCCTACTACAAACAAATCGCTGAATAGTTTAATAACCTTAGCCCGGGAGTCGGGGAAGCAGTTGTGTTATGTACCTAACCAATAATAACTTTCCGCCTCGCATAAATCGCAGCATTAATTTTACAACTCAAATGTAACAATTTAGTAGTAGGCAAGTAAGCACTTAGTTATACGCCAGCGGCGCCCTGCCTCGCAACTTAAGCGGCCCTCCCTTACCGCTAAACAAATTTGACAGCTCAAAGTTAGCCTAAGTTTGGTTACACGTGTGCAAACTTTGTTCTACAACCTATTTAACCGCCTGTCATCCTTAAAATTATCATCATAAGGAGTAATATCCTTTGGCATTTTTGATGTGGTCGTTGCATGTATGATTGTGTTTGGTTTAAGTTGCGTCTGACTAGTTAGCATTGTGCCCACGTCGAAACAAGTTGTCATGATTATTAAGGTGTTTAGCGCTGAGTTAGAGTTGGCGCAAGATTACTTTGTGAACTTATCTGTTCAAACCACGCACGCATAATGCTGTGCTTATACAAAAGATAAGCAGACGTTTATGTTTCATGTGAATCTAGTAGTGCTTGAAAACTTAGAACTTCAGGAGAAATATTGCAGCTCCAACTGTCGTTTTAAAATGCGTTTTTTTTTCTGGGCAGGTGACTTCATGTTGACTTTCAGTTTCTGAAAAATAAAAGAAAAGTCTGTACTTAGTTAGAAACGTGGAAAATTCTACTTGGTACCGAATAATATAAAAAAAAAATCTGAAAAGCTGTTTCATTGACGGCACGGTTGGCGCAGTGGTTAAGCGATTGACTGCTGCGCTGCGTGTCGCGGGTTCGATTCCCGCACGGAACAAATATTTGTATGACCTACATGTATTTGTTCCGAGTCTGGGTGTTTTTCTATCTATAATATGTATGTATTTACAAAAAAAAATGTATGTAAGTAGTTTATCAGCCATCTTGTTACCATAACACAAGCATTAGGTTGCTTAGCTTGGGTCTAGATGGCGCTGTGTGAAATGCCCAGGGATATTATATATATTATATTATATAGTAAATGTGCAATACCTTCGCGGTCAAAATGTATGCGACAGTATTTTTTTTTTATTAACCGACGAAATATATCTATGCCCCTAGGGGGGTTCAGAATCAGGTACTGAATCCATGGTAACCGGTTGCGGGTCGATGTCCCTGCCACCCTGTAGGTATAATACACTCGTAATTCAACAACAACACGTTTGTACCTGCTGTTTGAAAACTGCAATCTGTAAAAAACTACCCACACATTTACTATAAAACTTGCAGCCAATACAGATTCATACGCAAAAAGTACGTCAAAACCTCACAGTCTAAAATTTATTCCAGATTGATTATTAAATAACGACCATTAAATTTTCGACAGGGGTGATCAAAAAACGCTGGATTAATTCAGATTTAAGCTCCGCGAGTCGGAAGCTTTTAAATTCGCATAAATACAACATGTCATGGGCGGTGGCCGGCTGCCTTTATCAATTACAAAGAGAGCCGCTTCAAAAATGTAAAGCGAAATACGTTACATGGACGAGCGCTTAATATTTAGTGAAGCATTTAGCACTATGAAGGAGGTACGGTATACTCATTCATCATGTATGTCTCGCTGATTTTTTTAATTGGCTTTGAAAGCTTAGTGGCTTCGCTCGTGACATGGAAATCGGTGTACGTATCGCTAGCCGACTATATGTAATATGTAGATATGATGGTTAAAACAAGAAAAGCTACGGGATCTCCAGTGAAATATCACTGGAGATCCCGTAGCTTTTCTTGTGTAATATTATGATTTTATGGATATCCATAATATTCTGGGATTTTTATGAACTGCGGTTTCACCCGCATAAGTATCCTATATCCAAATGCAGGACATGATCTACCCATGGGCTAAACATTCAAATCAGTTCAGCCATTTTAGCGTGAAAGCGTAACCAACAAACATAAAAAAACTCAAATCTTTTGTCTTTATAATACTCGTATTATTTAGTTTAGATATACATAGGTTCGGTCAACCCACATTACAAAAAGAACGATTAATTTTCATCTTTTTATCAATATAAATCCACGAACCCACATTGTTATATCAATTACAAAAAAACTTGTACGGTCATCAAAAAAACTTGATTTCATTTCGAAATTGTGAACAACACTTGAGCTCCGATGCTCGTAAGTGGACAAAGCAGTGTAGTGGCATTCTATTAAATGTTTTATTTCTCTGCCGCCATGTCCGGATGCCAAGCTGTACGGGCTATGTCCCTTGTGATTCAAACATGTATGTGGAATACGGCTAAAAATCTTCCTACGTTTAATTTTGTGAAATCTAATATTTTATAGCCGAATTTTACCTTTTAGTTTTTTCTTATGATCAAGCTGTAACTGAATCAAAGTCTAGATTAAATATCTGGTCGGTCTACCAGGTTTTTAGAGCAGTGGTGGCCCAGTGGGAACCGCCCCGACTTACGAGTCGCGGGTTCGAACCCAGACAAGCACTTTACTTTGTGTAATTTATTTCATTACCACTGCTTTCAAAGCGGTGCAAGAAAACATCGTGATAAAACCAGCATGTTCTGGAACCAAAAATTTGAAGACATGTGACATCTACCAACCCGCCCTGGGCTCACAAAGTGGATTATAGCCCACTCCCACTCGAAGAGAGGAGGCCTGTGTCCCAGCAGTGGGAAAATTATAGGCTGATAACGCACCAGATTTTCACTTAACGATGACAAATTGACGACTATTACGAAAACAGAACAAGTGCTTAACTGGAATTCATTTTAATAATGATCAACATTTAAATATCTGCAAAATATTCAGATCAAATTAAACCCATTCCCGATAGCTGATTGACCACAGAGTGCACAACGAAAAATATATATTTCTAGCAAACAATTTAATTATCGTGCACAGATATACATATATACTTGCACAGTAACAGTGCATAACTTATTAATTCATATTATAAAGCCAAAGCTTTTACCATTATTAAACAGACCGCAGTTTAATAAAAATTTTACTTAAATATGTATATTAATTACAAGTGGCTTAACAAATGAAAAATATTTGCTCATTTATTGCGAACATGATAAATTGTAAATTACTTGGAAATGTGCGTTTTGGAGGGTAGTCGGAGCTTAAATTTTAAAATGGTGGGACAACAGTGGAAATGAAATTCACGGGCAAATAATGAGGGGCGAATTAAAAATGCAAAAATTGATTAATGGAGCGTTGTTGAGTAAATATGTACTCAATAAGTGAACGTCCAGTCATTGTTGATCGTCACTACGTTGTTACGTTGTTTGAGTTATGCACTTTTAACTGTGCTCGTTTTCTATAAGGTATTGCTGGTTTTGGGGTATCGGAAAGAAACGAGGAATTTTATCATAGTAAGTGAATCCATGCCGTATAGATTATTAGAGACCATAAACAAGAATATACAAAACCTTTTTTAAGAATTTAAGAGTTTTATGCAAGACAATAGTGAACTCAAGAGTTTGGATTTGTAAGCAGTGTAGGTAAACCTAGTACTGCCATTATCTCACTTGAAGAAGGAACAACAACAAAGGCAACATCCTGTACCATTGGTAACCATAAAAAGGCCAATTAAAAAATCACGTTTGCATGTCGAAATGTCCAGTAATGCCTTTTATTTGCCACAAACATATGTTGCGAGAGTATTCTCGTAATTACAGTCAGCTTTTAATTAATTGTTTGTTATATTCGTGCCCTACGGGAGCGTGGCTCGTGGCTCATGGCTACTGGACAGTACGAAATTAACAACTTTTGAATTGTCACCAACTGTAAACTAATGAACACTTGCTACATTTATCGCTTGTGGATACAGATTGCGGTGTCATTTTAATTTTCACAATAACAATGCTTTACTTTTCGGGTAGAATTTAATCGCATTTCACTTAAAGTGTTGTCCCACAAAATGTATAGTGTATGTTCGTCACGTTTGTGTTGTAATCACAAGAATAATATAACAATTTTCAATTAAATTAATTAAATACGGAAAACGGACTACCTTCAGACCGGTTTTCAGCCATGGCGGCTAATCTCAATGGAGGCTAGCATTTGGCTCGGGAGATATTATAGTGCACAAGTGTGTGCGTAGACACAGGTGCACCCACCCTCATAGTCCGATGGGACGGCAATCCGACACGACCGGAGAGAGATCAGACGCAGGGCCAACGGCTTTTAACGTGCTCTCCGAGCTGTTACTAAGTAATTCCTAGTGGAAAAATCTAATAACACTTTGCCCGACCTACGAATCGAAGTCAGGACCCCACGCTCAGTAGTAGCGCTGGCAACCACAAGACCAACGGGGCAATTCTACAGTAACCTGACAAAAACATCATAAATGACATGTGCATACCTACCAACACTATATATTAGTCTCACAGTTCCCCATATTCAAATCGATACCTAATTAGACAAACCTCAGTATTCATTACACAAAGTGCAAACCTCACATGTAAACTACAACAATAAAAATGAAAAGAATAGCTTGTATAATAGTGTGAGTGCATTTTCCCGTAGATTAATAGCATCAATCGCAAATTGTCCATTCAACACGCTCGGCCGTTTCAGCAGACCATTAACAGTGGCAAAGTCAACCGCACGGAATCGCGTGCTCCGCGTATATTAGGTGTCATAACATTGCAACCGGCTGCAACCTTCAACCCAGTGCTTGGATTAGAGAAACGTGGATTGGGCTTTACATGGAATTATAGACATGTGGAAAAAGAACTATTAAAACTTACAGGCTTTTCTTGTGTCCTTATGAGTAGTGGTGGCCCAGTGGTAGCAGCTTCGACTAATGAGTTGTAGGTCTTGGTTTAACTCATTTTTACCACTACTGCTCCCGAAAAGGTGAAGGGAAACGCCGTGAGGAAACCGACATGTCCTAGAACCAAAAAATCGAAATGTGGCATGTACCAACCCGCACTAGGCCCGTGTGGTGGATTACGGACCACTCCCTCTCACATATCTCTCTCACTGGCCTGTATCCCAGCAGTGAGAAAGTTATAGGCTGATAATGCTGGGCCATTCGCGAATAGTGAAATGGGCAGTGAAGTGAAACAATGTTATCTTCTTCTACTTAATAAAAATCTTAAATTCACTGTTTCATTGACAGAAAACATACTGCCTAAACCGCTGGTTCTGGAAAGTAATAAAACCATCATAGTAAAGAAACTTTATAATATTAAGGGCTGACTTTCCAATAGTGAGGCAACTTTTATCGGAGGAATAAATATTGTGGATTTGACAGCTTTTGTAAAGAAAATATGTCAAACTGTCATTAAATAAACGAGAAGATAAAAGTTATCTGACTATTGAAAAATCAGCCCGAAGTTTTATTACAACATATTCATAATTATATCTATTCCGATCCGTATCCAGTTTCAACCAATCCAAGTTTTAGATGCATTTTCCACGGTGCCATTTCGTAGCGCGATCGCGGCGATAACACGCCGCCATGCAACAAAGCCGCTAAACACCGTAAACTTGTGAATTATTAATCTTATCGAGTACTAAACATGGGCAGCTTCATGAAAAATTTAATAAATCGCCCTTTAGATTTATTGCGACGTGGTTCATGTTGCCCAGTTATGAGCTAATGTTGATAAAGCTTAAATGCGAATGCTTGGCTTTGGTTTAACCGTTGATAAACGGAGGCGTTTTGTGAATAATTTCGGATTTCACTTTCTTTTCCGGTGACGGTTGAATTTCGGGTTTTTGTTATCGGTGTTTGATAGGGTATGGTGCTGTTTTTTGAGGAATTTATAAGGTAATATGACTATATTTTTTAAAGTAAATTATTACAGTGAATACATAAATCATGATAGTGACTGACATTCAAATAAATTATGTTTGTTTTTGATTATGTAACTTATCAATGATTAATGTGAATTCTGTAGAGCCACTAAATTGTGAAAGTTCAAAGTTCATAGACTACTTAATCAAAAAGTACGCAGAAAGCGATAAGGCCGCTCATTGTATGTATAACAGTGTTAATTGTATTTTTTGTTATGTATTTTCTGGTGTAAAATAAAGTACATATATATAAATAATAAGTAAATAACCAACGCCTAAATTACGACTCAGTACACTTTTCTCATAAATCAGAGTTAAAAATATTATCTGGCAACCCTTTAACGGAACACGAAAGAGGGAAACCAAGAAGAGGAGTGGTAAGCAAATTCGCTAATTTTATCTAGAGAGTAAAATAAAGATATATTAGTGGTCCGAACAAAGATAAAGGAATAAATTGTGGACGCGATAAATCAGTAAAGGATGGTTTTAATTACACGTCCGGCGGAACCACTGAGGGTTAGGGCTGGTGCACAATGTGGTGTCTGCGATGTGATGTAGTAGAAATGAGATCTTTACACATAAGGTAAGTTCTGAGTACAAAGAGAAAAAAAAAGGTTTATGTTGCGTGCAGAACTCATTTTGAAAAACAATTTCCATAGAGAAAATACCTATATACTTTTTCTTAGGAGGCGATTCGATAATTGGACGACAATTGAGAGTGGAGGTTCAAGGTAGCGTCAGGTTTAGGCACATTTCTTTACATTAGAGAGAAGAAAGATATAACTCTCTCTGTCTGTCACACTAAATTTCTCTTATCTTTATGTTTTTTTCACTTCTATCACGTGCACGGTGTTTTCTTATATCTAATATTGAAAAAATATGGTTCCGTTTTAATGTTTAGATATGTTTGTTTATTTCTTCTGTTATTGTATATTGTATTACCCACTGTACATCCTTACCTGACTATCTCCTCTCTATCCTACTAAAATTACAAATTAGCGCATTCATTTTAGAAAAAAAATACGATTTCTAACAATGTCTTAGATATAATTTGTTCTGAAAGTCTGAATGTGTCCTTACCCTTAGGAAGGGTTCCGCAATTGCCAGGAGGCGAAATGTAAATAAAGTTAATTATTGCTAGTTAAGTGATTTCAGACTTACTGAATACATTTTGCTTGGATTTCGTTGCTTCATTTCGTACATGTTTATTTAAAAATTCACAACCCGCCGTAAATTCTAAATGGATAAGCTTCAAGGAAAAAAGGATTTTTTTACAGTAAAGCTTTTTATTTTGGCAAATGTAGAGTAGGAAAATGTTTCTAAGCGAAACACATTTCCCAATTTTTCGATTATTTAAAAAGCAGTAAGAGTATCAAATTCAAACTGTGGCAAACCAAAGGGGTTAGCCACAGTTTGCATTCGATAAATAGCGATATTATTTCAAGGTATAATAAATATTTAAAAAAAAAAACTATAAAATGCATATGCATTTCTGTCAGCAAACCAAAACACTTGATACAAACATACATACCTAGCTAATGACAACAGTTTTCAGAACACAGTGGTCTAGATAACATAGCAACATTGATTAGATCGGGCATCAGAATGGCGTGCGGCCGGCGGCTGTTAATTAGCATTCCTGCATTGCTGGTGTACGAAACCCAGCCAAACCGACTGGCCTTCCACTTTACTCAAAGCTTTGTCTGTTCGCATTTGTGAAGGATTGTTTTCACGAATGTGACTTGAAGCCCTGTTGCGCTGTGATTAGCGCAAGTGAATGGTCACTCGAAATTGGAATCTGATTGTGCCGTAGTGTGTGAGGGCTAACGTTTGTTGTTCCTGGTTGGCACGACGACATATCATGATATACATTTCCAGTATAAGCTGACTTCTCATTACACGAAAAATCTATGCAATGCGAGGCCAGTTATAACTGGAAGTATATAGCTCGACATATCGTCGTGTATGGGTGAAATTGTTAGCGTTTTGTGAGTAGGTTGTCAGTTATTTCTGCACCGAATCTTGAGTGTTTTTTCTACAAAATGTAAATAATATACGATCCGCGGTACATAAGTCAAATTCTATTCTGTGACGAACTTTAATTTAGTGCACTAATATTATTTCAAGAGCTGCGAAAACGAATCTATTAGCCTAACTTTTAGTGAACTTGTTATTGTGTAGCATTTTGTATCAATTTCTTATTATAAAGGAAACTGAAAAAAAACCAATCACATTAAATTACAGGATTAATAAACGGCCATCTTGTCCTTACCCTAGCAGAATAAAAAACAGCCTCCAAACCGTATTTACCAGCCATTTCCGATCCAAAGCAAAGAAGACACCCGAGCGAGCACAAAAAATGCTCACAAGTCAAAGTGCCCGCATTACATGCGTCGTCTGCCTGAAACCTCGCTTTGATTCGCTCACAGCCGAGTGTTATTTTAATTATAAACATTATTTACCTTAATTAGAGTTTTTGCGAGTGCTCGACGCAACCGGCGGCAAATTGGCGGCCCACTTTGAATGCGCCATAATTAGGATGCAGTTTTAGAGCACACAGCTCTCAAGTGCTCGTGTGTTTGCTAAACTGTATGTCGATGGGGCTGGAGCTGAAAGCTCTTGCTCGCAATTAATTCGTACGGATATAAATGAAACTCGTGCTGTGTGCGACTATGAATTGATGACGAAAGTTCAGATTTGAGGGGGAAATGTGCTTGCTGTCTTTGTTTTTGTAATGTTGTTATATGTAATTAGCTGGGCTGAGGAAAGCTCTGGATTGTTTCTGGTTTTAGTGTTTCAGATGTTTTTATTATGTTCGTATAGGTGTGTCTATGTTTCTAGTATCCGATGAACTTGTAAAAAAATGGGGCAGAAAATGTAGGCACCTGTGGACGCCAATTCGTGTGCCACTTAAAATTGAGTGCTTTGTTTTGGTTATTTGAATTAAGTATTCAGTAACCCGAAATTCTAATTTTAATAAAGATGTTTTTATGTGATGCGTTTGAGGTTAATTTTATACCCTTGATTTTCGTCGATGATTCCTCAATTATTATTTAATAATATTATTCATACAATAAATGTGTGCAGGTATGTGTGTGAAAGCGGTGAAATTTAAATTTCCCAATTCCTTAATTCATTGCGTAAGAATTAAACGTGAACAAGGATTATTTACAGTTTTATCAGATAATTTTAGAAAAAAAAAAGTTTTTTAAACAGTTCAACCATAGGAACTACCAATTTTTTTTTTTATTAACTGTGTACACACCGTCTTTCACACTTCTCAATGGCCATGGGCATCTTCTTTTTTGGTCGATCGTAAGAAATTCGTAACCTTAATTTTGTTTCGCATTATTTGAAATGTTCTGTCTTACCCATCCCCAACAATCAGCAGTGGGGAGAAACCCACATCACTTTTTTAGTGACTCACAGTGGTCTCTAAAAGTTAGTTGACATTTTTCTACTACAGCTATGACACACCACATTATGACTTAAAATTCTAGTAATCAAAATGTTTAGACTGCTATAACGTTTTTATTGACTAATTCAACTACCTTTCACTAATCATAAAAAATAATCAAGTAATCCCTTACGAGTACCTGATTATATTTTTATTTTAAATCATAATATTTACTCCTTAACTAGAAATAAACTCAAAACTAAATTAAATACCTGGCTAAAACAATTAAATTATGACGAAACAGAAAAACTTGTGGAAGTATAGCTCACACAATCCTTCACACACATACATATAACATACACAATTACACTAGCACACCATACATACATCCACTCCTCCACTCACACAAATACTTTTTACTTTACTTTAGACTACTTACTTTTCTTTTTTTCTAAATTGTTATTTAACCATAATAATTCATATGCGCATTTTTGGTTTTAAGTAACTGGAACAATCTACCTCCTTACCTGGAGAGGGGCGTTGATAACTGCGACACAGTCTTATACTACTGCTGTTATCATCGTTTTGAACTTATTTATATCTGTATGTGTTTCTTGTTCCAAATAAATAATTTTGAATTTGAATAATGAGGCAACACTACAGAAGTAGAAATAAAAGCTTGTAAAATATCAACAAACTTTTGGAGGGCACTGTGTATGTTATCACATTCCTATTGATACATTTGTAATGTTATTTTATTTATTAAAATTAACAACAGTAAAATGTTTAAACATTTAAAGTGACTGTGACTGTTGTTAATTTATGCCCCACAAAACCGTTTTCACGTTTCATCTGTGAGAACAGACAGTGCCCAAATTATCTTTATTTTGAACTGAAAATTTCCCAATAACTAGTCGTACGAAGCACTATCGTGTTTACGTATTGTGTTTCGATAATTACGTCGACGCAGACTCAGACGGCCGGTGTTTATTTGCTAATTAAATGATGCTAAATTAGCGTTTTCCACCATGATGATTACACAGCGCGCTGCTGACTGACCTCAGTGGTTTACGGTGGGTGCCTGCTTACTATCAATTAATGATTCGTCATTAAAGGTGTTAGGTTATTTACATTTGGTGCATTCGGGGTTGGAGTCAGTACTGATCTATGTAATAGGTACCTATATCGAAGTAGAATTGGATATTTTGTTAAATTAATAAACCTGGAATCCTTTCCGGATTCCTTATGGTTTTCTAAAGTTTTTCCAAGATGTTTTATACTGTGATTAGGAAATAAAATTTGGGTATTGCTGTCCATGCTATTGTCAGTGGCATTATTTAAACTTAAAACTTATATCATTAAGAACACTTTGTAGGTAAGACTAAGAGTAGATAAGTTTTCTACAGCAATTTGTTGAAATAAAATCTTAACAATAGTCTGACCTTCCAATGAAGTTTTCAAGAAGATAAACTAACAATCAATCTTCTGGATGCTTTCCAAATACATTTCACAGGTAAGCGGTACGCATTTCGGCGGTAAGCGGTACACTATCTACCTAAGCGCTGCTTAAGCTACGAACACACGACCAAGACACGAGTAGGTACTGATAAGAATGAACGAGATGGGTTCCGACCGACCTTATATCGGCGCCATTAACTCACCGGAAGTATCCAATACGGAATTTATTAGAACAGGTTATCTTAAACCGCTAAAAAGAACTTTTTGTTGTTTATATGTAGTTCTATGTTTTATGTTAAAAGTGAGTTTGTAAAATGATAAACATGCATGCTTTGGCTAATAGTGCGAACAGACATTTTTCTTTTGTTTGTTAACTTCTAAGAAAAGAGGCCATCGATCGGGTTAAGCTACGCTTGCTGCGGTTATTCCGTGAATGGACTATATTTTGCATACCAAGACCCTCCGTGCCTCGGAAAGCACGTTAAGCCGTTGATCCTGGTTGCCAATTGTGGATCTTTAACAGTCGTTACGAGTCCTCAGAAGCCCGAAAGTCTGACAACCAATCTTACCAAGGAGTATCGTATTACCCAGTAACTGGGTTGTGGAGGTCAGATAGGCAGTCGCTACCTGTAAAACATTGGTTCAGCTGCTTCCAGTCAGACTGGAAGCCAACCCCAACATAGTCGGGAAAAGGTTAGGCAGATAATGTTAACTTCTAGGTAGAAATAATCTTAAAACCATTAGAAAAAAACATTCCGGGTTGTTCGTAAGCTGCTGTAGAAATAATCTTAAAACTATTAGAAAAAAACATTCCGGGTTGTTCGTAAGCTGCTGCTATTACTTAATTTTGGTACCTAGTTAGGGAAAACAAACAGCAGCAAATTAAAAAAAAAACTACATATACTATAGCTTATGTAAATGTCTTTTCTTTGGCATTGTTCGTCGAATCATTGAGCTCCTTAAGTTTTGAGTTGAGCTGCACGATTACTGACAAATGCGTGCACTGGTTGGACAGGTCCACTCAATCTGTGTGGTTCTTTCCTCAAAAGGCCATTTCAGACGTCAATTTACATGGTCTTCACATGATCGGTCCAAGATTATGTCTGGACTTTAAAAGAGACTGTGACCTCTGAGTTTGTTTCGGCCTTTCTTTTCAGAGTAATCATTAGAAAAAAACGCCGAACTCATGAACGTGAACGTGTTTATGCAAACCTACTAACAGAAATAAAATAATTTATCATTTAAATAGATTCACAACAAACTGTTAGCAAACGTTAACTGTAGTCAGGACAAAATAGGATAAATCATCACTGGCAGCATCCCTAAAACTTTATTTAACCTTAAATCAAATGTCGTTCTCTTCATAATACAAATCTCCCAAAAATTAAGACACATAATTACACCATCAATTAACTGTAGTACATTTTAATGAAGGTGTTAAAAAAGAGCCATTATCTCGGTTTATTTGCGTACAGGAAGGCGCGGACTTGGCTCACATAAATCAACATGGCACAATGGTAATGCCGCGGAATTAAAAAATACTTGGCTGCCAAGCCCGCACTGAAATAAAGGACTTAGCGCAATCTTTGCGGGCGGTTAATGAATTACTTTTGCTAATTTCTCTGTAGGGGCCGCATTTGGATAGTGTAAAAATGGAACTGATACCTATGTTTTTATTTATTTAACCATTTGTACACACATATAAAACATATACACACATATAAGACAAGACAAAATTCCCTCACGTATAAAAGGGTTACACTCATTCAATGCATTCAAAATTCAATTAGCTGAATATTTAATTACAAATAACACCCTTCCTAAAAGCTGAATGCATTGGATGGGTGTATCATAATGGCTACCGTGACGTCTGTGACGAACTTTATATAACTTATTTTTCTTAAGCATTGTTCTCATGTAAGTGACATTGTCTTTTTTGAGAATAAATATCTTTAAACCTAAGACGAAAAGAACAGAAAAATTGCTACAAAGGTGATGCTTCAGTTGAAGCATGCTATGAAGAAAAGGCCAAGATATCGTTACAACACAACAACAATCGACATAGCCTGAAGAATTGCCAAACTTAAGTGGCATTGGGCAGGGCACATTGCTCGTAGAACTGATGGCCGATGGGGCCGAAAGGTTCTGGAGTGGCGACCGCGTACCGGAAGACATTGGAAGGCCTCCCACAAGGTGGACCGACGATTTTGTCAAAGCCGTAGGTACCCGTTGGATGCGAGAAGCACAGAACCGGTCGAAGTTGAGGTGCTGGCGGGAGGCCTATGTCCAGCCGTGGACGTCTTTCGGCTGAAATGATGATGATGATGATAAAATGAATAATTGACTAATAATATTTTTTTATCATTATCATCATAAAACTTGCTACTAGCACATGTTACTCATATTGCAATTTCCAAAAGTTTTCTTCTGGGACAGACATTTGTATTAAAGCGGTTTTGAGCTTATAAAAACGCCGCGATTCAATGGCGCGGCCACGTTCAAACCCGTATAACTTTTTAACCATAGCTTTGACAAATTTATGGTTTTGGGAATCAATTTTTACAAATTGTTACAAAATATTGGTATGGTTTTTTTTTAAAAAAAAACGTCGTGGCCGCGCGATTAAAACGGGCACTATAAAAACTGGTAACTTAGTGTGTGTGTGTGTGTGTTTTCAAGTGTGTTTTCCAGCCTTATAAAATGCCAATTCTATGGCTGTTTGTAAGGCTGGTAACATAATAGTAGAAATTAAAATTATTTTTATTTAAATATTACAAATAATTCGATTCAGCTGTTGTATGATGTCTAGGCTTATTTATTTAGTTAAGTTATCCTTTGAACTTATTAATTAATCAATCAACTTAGCCTACCGCAGTCAGCAGCCACAACACCCTGTCCTCCACCTTCCGCATCCAGTCTGAACTGAAGTCTGTGCTGAACTATTGCTACAATTAATTTGGTGAGCCTATTTACAAATAAACTTTTGTCTATTATGATTTAACTATTTATTTAGTAAGGCTAATTAAAAATACCCTAAATGCACCTCTGTTTTTTATAAGGAATCTACTAAGACAATATTATGATGTATACAGGGCCGGCGCGCCCTCGGCTGACATTTTAATTAATCATTGCAGATTAAACGTGAAATACGACCAAGATAACAACTCCAAAGAAAATGCAATCAACTGCATTAATACTGAGTCATCTATCTTATATAAGTCTGGTTTATTAATTAGATTCTTTCACGTTTTTTCTATAGAAAACCATAAGTTTACCTCTGAAAGGGAAACTTATGAAGTTCCGAAACGGAACGTTTTAATTAAGTATTTTTTTTTTTAGTAATTAAGTTTTTCATACAGGTACCTAAGTCAATTAATCTGCCTAACATTATCATGTTGGAGTCAGCTTCCAGTTTAACCGGACGCAGCTGAATACCATTTTATTTTTTCATGGAACCCACATGGAACGACTGCCTATCTGGCCTCCACAACCCAGTCACTGGGTAACACGATAACCCTTGGTAAGACTGGTATTCAGGTACTTAAGTGGCTATCCTAAAATACGTATGTGAAATGTGCATAGATTATGAACATCATCAATCATATCAAAACTTAAAATGTAAGGTAAACTTTTCTTCTGGGGGTGTGAGATTTTATTTAAAAGTGGTGATGAACAGTTCCAGATACTCTGATCACGACGATCATGTGTCGTCACGATACGATGGTAGCCTGACGGGCGTTCACATTCTAATCTCAGTCTCAATCTGACAAAAATACCTCTAATTTTCAAAAAAAATTGACAAGTTTTTGACATTGATTGTCTCTGAGATGAAATTGCGACTTCAATTTAAACGTTTTTGATCACGGGAATTGGCCTTCAGTTCTAAACCAAAAACCACATCGCTTTGCATTTGTATTTGAAACAGTGAATATATTAAGTAAGAGGAAATAAGATTCTATTTGTGTGTGTCTCACGAAGAGGTGATTTATAAACACAAGAAGAATAATTGAAACGTATGAGTGGGCTAAAGATAATGTATGTGTAGCTACACGTTCAAAGTTCAAATAAGACACGAGCTACGATAGCTAAGTGACACGTAGCACATGTCTACGAGTTCGTAGCGACGTAGCTGACCTCTACGTGTTTGTCTACGGCGAACCTAATTACCTATATGACAGTAATGTATTATTCATGAAGATGAGTACTTTGTATAAAAAAGTACGCAAACTCTACATAGTTTTTAAAATCAATCATGTTTGATAAGGAAGCATGCAAGATTATATAAATGTTCGTATGTAAGTGAAGAGGGTTAGTTTACGACAGTATAGAACCTCCACGTATCATATACTTCTCTGCCGACATCTTCGTGAAATAAAGGCGTGATGTTATAACTCGTTAATTATCTAAATTAATGATAATTAATTTGATAAAAGCCAATTTTAGCTCTTGTACATCTACATGGCATGGAGAGGTGTCTCTCGCAGATGCATAGTTCCACTAAGAGTATCTGCATCAGGTACATGTCAGACATGTCAACAGTATCACCGCGGCCGACGCTTCGCTGGCGACTGAGGTGTCAGCGGGTGGGCGGGGCGCGCGGGTGGGCGTGCCCTCCACCCAGCCGCGCCCCGCCTACCCGCGGATCCGCCCCGTCTGCTCGAAAAACCCGTGACAGGTGGGCGGGGACACCCTGAAGTATCGTCGTTAAGGATACTTTATCAAGTAATTTGTTACCTTCGATACGAATTTAAAATTTACTTGTCTAGGCAAAACTGTACGGTGGATGATTTCAGCTATTAATTTTAGTGCTCGACTATTGTTTTTATTATGATGTAGTATAAATTTATCTTTATTTTCCATTTTATTACAGCTATTAATGATATCAAAGCATATAGTCACTTCACAGACTGACGATTTGTATATCTATTAAGAGAATTTACATTAAGATAAAACATACCCAATACTATGGCTTTAGTAATTGAATAAAAAGCACAAAATATGGAGAATAGATAATTAGAACAATAACATAGACTATTTTTTCATAATAAATAAATACATTATTTATTCACAGCAACCAGTGTCATATTTTCCAAAATAACTTCTCCGCTTTAAATACCAAATATTTTCATGCAAAAATGCTGTAAAATACTCTTCGAGACGATGCGATGTAGAAAATGCGAGGCATCTTAAAGAGTTATCAAAGCGTTACTGAGGGGCACGGCCGGAATGTCTTTGAGAAAATTATCAACATAGACGAGACACTCCGAATTACTGCTGCTACTATCATTTCAGAGGAGTTAGGATAAGCAGATGGCTGCTCGATTGTTGGATTTTAACTTTTCATTCTGTTTAAAGGGAAGCGCCAGAGTAGCCGGCGAAATTTAATTTTTTTTGCAAAATTTTTGCAATTTGCAGGTTTTTATGTTACAAAAAAAAACAGTAAATTTCCATTTAATAGGGTTATATGAACATTGTATTGATGATTTTAATTATTATAATTCTAGAAATACATACTTGTTACGGTCGCGAATCATATTTTGTTCAACATACAAACTGACAAAGACCCGCCAATTGCAAAAAAACGTAAGATACATTTAATTTCGCGGTTGCCCTGGCGTTTTTCCCCGTAATCCAGCAATTTTTCTTTAGGTGGAGATCAAACTGAAAGGTCCTATCATTTAGAACATCGAGAGGTCTTGTGGGACACCTGAGGGGCAATTCTCATAATTTTAAGAACGTTCACAGTCTGATCTCAGTCTCAATCTGTCAAAAATACCTCTATTTCCTTACATTTTGACAAGTTTTTAGCATATTTTTGTCGCTGAAATGACACTGCGACTAGATTTTGAAAATTTTAAATTAAGACAATTGGCCGTCTGGTTAGAATGAAGTTCTTTTCAAATTCAATAAATTAACAACGTTTGAGAGTTACTGTTAGCCTGCATCACCCCACTGCTGGGCAACGGCCTCTCTCTACCCATGACTTCCAGCTCTTTCGATCCAGGGCTAAAGTGGACCACTGGTCGTTTGTTTTCACCAGCTCTTCCTACCATCTTCAACGGGGTCTGCCGCAACGCCTTCTAGCCGTGTCGGCTCCACGTTTGAAAGTAACTAAATAAATAAAAAAAGACTAAACTAATATACACATAGACATACGCTTGTAAACACACATTCTACGATAGCAAAAAAAGTCATGACGGTTAAAATCATTCGCCAAGTGTGCAGAGTATGACGGGCGATAAGGATTTTCATACCAAAAAGTTGGAAAAACTGATTGATAAATAATTGATACTTCCAATGATTTCTTTTTTCATATCAACGGTGGTGGTGTACGAAAATGCTAAACTGCAACTATAGTTAAGAGATGTGTTGAGACATTATTTAAATGAATTCAGTTTTTCGATTGTTCCATTTATAAAAACACATTGCCTGTATGTATTGTACCTATGTTTTTGAACAAAAATAATTAGTCCCTCAAAGGGACCAGTGGGATCACCCATTTGAAGCTAATTTATTTGCCTCTCTCTAAAATAGAGCAAGCCAAACGAGACACAGCAAATGTTTATATATAGAAGGTGCTCCTATCGATCTGCTAGAATAAGCTAGTTTCCTAAAAAAATCTAATTAGTCCTTCAGTTAGATTATCAAAAAATATTGGACCAGTATTTTTTCTTTTGTCAATTATATAAAAAATTATGAAGATATCGCCCGTTAAAGTTCCGCGTGACGTCACACCTTGCTACACTTTTTAGCATGGCGTAACGTCACGATCCCCACAAAAAAATTTTGAAGCACTTTATTTTTGTCATTTTTTGTTTGATTGACAAAAGAAAAAATACGTGTCCATTATTTTTCGATAATCTAACTGACTGACTAAATATAATAATTATTTTATTACCCAGGCAACTACCCTATTAAACCAGACTGATTGATATACTAAACTATACCTGAAGTGACTAGTATAAGAATAAACATCGTGGGACAAAGTTCACATTTCAAATGTCAGACGTGATGTCCTTGGAATCATGTCTGACATTTGAAATGTGAATTTTAACTGGGCCCTTTTATGTAAAGCCAGGAAAATTAATTGTTAAGAAAATTGACTTCAAACTTAAATCACAACTTTAATTCCTTGACAGTTATATGAAAAGGCTATAAAAATATAAATTGACGTAGTGCGTCAATTGAAAACCCGCCCCGTTAAGAATCACAAGAATGTTTTTGAGCTTTAATGAAACTAAAAACTACCCCGTTTTGGAGTATTAATTAAACTTAGCATCGCCCTACACTTACCACATCACAACCGGGTGTCATTTAGCTACAGAGCAGGTATTTCAACCCTTTCTAAGAATTGCATCCGAGATACTTCCCCTATCTACTACACCTTTGATGTAGGTGATATGAGCTCAGAATATATTTGACGAGTTATGTCGTTATACCTCTCTATAATTCTATAGAAGCGGTGTATTTACGTCTGTTCCATAGTTATTTTAACTCTGACAGCAGCAACCTTATTGTAACGACAATAAAGATCACAACGATATTGATAGACCTATCAGTGACAGCAACCTTAAGGCCAATTCTCGTAATTTAAAACGTTCAAAATCTAGTCGCAGTCTCATCTTGGCGACAAACAAATGTCAAAAACTTGTCAAAATGTAGGGAATTTAGACGTATTTTTGACAGATTGAGACTGGGATTAGACTGTGAACGTTCTTAAAATTACGAGAATTGCCCCTCTTATTAAAATGAGAATAAATATCACTGTGACGTTGCCAGTGATGCATTATCAGAGGTAAAATAACTGTGAGAGGACTGTACATGTAAGTATTGGGGCAAATTTTTCTAACGTCAAATCTTTATGCGTGAAATAAAATTGACATCTGAAAATTTTGTATGGAAAAACTCCTGAAACTTCAAAATTATTGCTCAGATAAAGATATACGTTGGAAATATTAGACCGTAAATACATATATATAATGATAACCACCTATATGATGGAGCAATAAAAAAAAATGTAATTGCTCCATGATGGGGCAATTACATTTTTTTTTTTTTTTACGTTTGGTCTTCCTCCCGAATTCGATTGCCTATGGCATTCAAGCAAACGACTAACCATAAGTGTAAATGAACGGGGTCGACTAAGTCCGTCTTCGGACATTTTAGTCCAGCTTCACAATTTCGGTAACCTGAATAGCGAATGACATGGCGTCCGTAGGTAGGTACTTACACGAACGCGGGCGCAGGTCCTCGACTTAATTTAAAGTAGGTACTCGTAGTCGTTAGCCCGTATTCCAGTGCGATGACCAGTTTAATTAATGCATCAAATGCCCGAATTCAAGTAAAGTCGTACGAGCACCCGAATACGGGCTAACGATTAAGTGTAATTGCGCCTACGCCTAAAACTAAATACCAGTGTAATTCTGAGTTACAACAATATCTGCTAAAACTTACCTACCGTATGACCGAGGATCTTTTGATTGGAAACTATTCCAACCTCAACAGATAGGCTTTTATTGCTCAAAATTAAATACATCCATAATTTGAATTTAATACAAGGTGTTGTTTTGCAACCTCGTCAAATTCAAGGAGGTAGGTAACTATGCTACTGATTCTCGACATGAATCAATAATAAGTAGGTATTTTTTTTTCAAATTTTCGGAAACCTTTGTGGGACACGCATATTAAAACGCGGCCTGTCTGAGACCGCACTGTAACTGCCCTTTTACACACACATAAAAACGCGGCCGCTTTTACGAAACAATAACGCGATTCTGTTCTTTGAAAGTGGTGTATTTTGAAATACTGTCAAACTTAAATAACTAAAAAAAAAGTGTGTATTCATTATTTACCAGGGATCGTAATTTTATTTGATTATTTATGTCTTTCCTAGCAGCCTCCTGAAATTTGACGAGGATGCAAAACAACAGCTTGTATACATACATCTCGCTCAAAACCACTTTTACAAACACATACTCACACATGTACACTTACTCACATAAATGTGTAAATTATAAGGCTTATTATATCCATGCATAATTTTGAAGGTACGACTTCTAAGATACAGGTTTTTACCTACCTTTTTATTTGTTTCTTGTTCAATGTAATGTTCGTGCATTTCTGGGAGTAATAAAAGATTTATTATTATTATTACGCTCCAATCAAACAGTAAAAAAGGTGTTAATCGTGTGTGTGTTTGTGTTGTTGCCGACGGCACGGAATGTTGCCATTTAAATATTATAGATAGATATTAATATAAAGATTTACGTCGTCGTTTACGTCGTCGTCGTAGGTTTTCGTCGTTCTATTAATTTTTATTTTGCTTTTTGTCTGTTCCTTTGTGCTGCACTGGTTGACGTCACCACGTCAACGTCGGATGTCGCTGAAAACCAGTGCTCTGACTCTGTTTCGCATAGGGTCACAGCTTTATGCTGAGCGATGGCTGTTGCGGGGATGTGACGCTCATTTTTCAATCAACTTGTTCTTTTTCGTTGTGTGTTTTCTCTTCATCAAGTTGCACCGTAAATGAACGTATTTTCTTTATATCTCTATCTATCCGTCAAACTCAACTCAAACTCAAAGCATTTCTTTCAAATAAACCATTTACAGGCACTTTTGAATTGTGAAGGAGTCGGTCAGTCAGAAAGATGAAGCAGCGCCCAGTCCAAAGCGTAGTAGGTTCCTATGGAAGAACGGACAAGAAAAAAACATTATGACGACACGGTTGTCGCAGTGGCCGAGCGATCGACTGCTGCGCTGCGTGTCGCGGGTTCGATTCCCGCACGGAACAAATATTTGTATTGCCTACAGGTAGTTGTTCTGGGTCTGGATGTTTGTGTATGTGAGTTTAAATGTTTGTAAACGCACCCACGATACAGAAGTAATTCCTAGTGTGGCGCAACGTTTAAAAAAAATATATATTACGGAGCCCGTTCACGAACATGACGCATGGATCAGCAGTATTAGCACCACATAGCTCCACCATTTTGAAGGCAACTTAATGATCCAAGACCGACGAGACATTTGTGTGATCACAAACACACAGGTGACAGTTGACAGGAGACAATCTGACATGTCATGTCAACAATGCAATGTTACAAGTATTTTTCGTAGTTTTAGTCACCACCTGTCGTGGCTGTCGTGAATATGTGTAAAATTGGTCATATTTTGACAAACATGTCGCATTGTCAGTTATATTAAATAGGTCCCTGGTTAGACGGAGTCTATTTAGTAGTACTGCCTATCCATTTGTTTGCTACCTATATCTGTGGTGACTGGTGCAATAATAAATAAAGATTTATTCTTCAACTAGGACTAGATAATATGATATAAAACACAAGCGTAAATACTAGAATGTCACAAGGCGCTTGAACAGGTAACTGTATCGAACCGCAACACAGTGACACTACAATGGATAAAAGGACACAGTGGATCACTAGGTAACGACGCGGCTGACTGACGAGCTGGCGAGAAGGGCATCAATTAACTACGCAGGTGGCTACAGAAGCACACCCACACACAAGCAGAGAACTGGTGGTCCTCGTCACCGGGCTGCAGGCAGTCCGAGGAAGCCATGCCATCATTAGATGGCAAGCTAATCAAAAGATTACTACGCCTGGACAGGAAAGGCCTGCGCCTGATGACGGGGACCATCACGAGACACTGCTCACTAAACAAACACTTCCACATGATAGGCATAACGGACAGCCCCCTGTGCAGGGCTTGCATGGAGGCTGTTGAGACCATCGCGCATGTGTTCTTTGAGTGCACAGGCGTCACCCAGATTAGGTCAGAAACCCTCGGGACACCCAGATATTACACAGATGTTCTCAACAGACCAGGAGACTTAATAAGCTTCTGAAGGGAGATGGGCTGGTTGGAGTAACCACCGACGGCCGCCATGGCCCACGCACAATGGTCCACCTGAAGGACTAAGTGCGGAAACCAAACCCGTAACATAGAACACAAGCGTAGTTTCTTAATTTAATCTAGTTAGTGGGTGCCGTACTGTCCTCTTAGATAAGTTACAAAATAACATGTTTTTAAGAGAAACAGTTCCGATCCCCGTCATAAATGGTTGACTTATAACAGCACGTATTAAATATGTATATAGTAATCGTTACAGCAAGCTACAAACGTCCTTGCCGGGTAAAGCCTGGGTCCTGGCCTCGAGGGCTCTCGGGCCTCGACTGGGAGGCCAGTTTCCACTCCATGGAAGACGGGGAAGCTGGTCCTCATTCAGAAGCCAGGGCGCCCTGCGGACTCTCCGTCCGCATACCGGCCCATAGTGCTGCTCGACGATGAGATACCTGGGTCTCGTCCTCGACAGCCGGTGAAACTTCGTCGAGCATTTCCGACGTTTGGCCCCCAAACTGGAACGGGCCGGGGCCGCCCTAAAGCGGCTCTTGCCCAACCTGAGGGGCCCAAACGCATCCTGCCGGAGGCTTTAAGCAGGGGTCGTGCGGTCCATGGCCCTATATGTGGCCCCGGTATGGGCGCGTTCACTGCGGCTGCGAGCCGCACACTACCTGAACGCGCCCCAAAAAGTGGTAGCCGTAAGGCTGATCCGGGGCTACCGCACGATAACGGCGAAGCGGCAAGCCTCCTTGCCGGACTACCGCCATGGGATCTGGTGGCAATAGTCCTCGCGTACCTGTATGATTGGCGCGCGGAGGCACTACGCCGGGGGAAACTCCGCATCCGCGGCAAACCGCGGCGGAGTGGACGAACCTCCGGCGCGATCTCATGGTGGCATGGAAGGCGCGACTATCGCAACCCAGCGCACGCCACGATAGCGGCGGTAAGACCCCTCTTTGAGGAGTGGCTAGAGAGGCGTCACGGCGTTCTCACCTACCGCCTGACGCAGGTCCTCTCCGGACACGGATGTTTCGGGAGGTTCCTGCACATCATCAGGCGGGAGGAGACGCCCGGGTGTCATCACTGCCAGGATCGCCCAGAGGACACGGTGGAGCATACGGTGGAGGTCTGCCCTGCTTGGGTGCACCGCCGTGTCCTCGTAGAGGCGATTGGCAGCGGCGGCGACCTCTCGCGTCCGGCCCTGGTTCAAGCCATGGTCCGGGGCAAGAGGGAGTGGGAGGCAGTCACCTCCTTCTGCGAAGCAGTCATGCTAGCGAAGGAGGTGGCGGGGTGGACGAGGGAACGGACCTCACGCCTCAGCCGCCGCGGGAGACGCTCCGGGCGGCGTCGGGAGCCGCGTGACGACTCCCGGCCACCGTAGGCGCGGGCCTGCGGGCGGAGAGTAATGGGTAGCTCTCCGTCCGATCAGGACTAGGCGTGCCGGACGGCGTGTATGTGTTCCACGCGCGCCTCAAAGAGATGTCAGCATAAGCGATGGGGCCCGATAGGGCCGAAGCCTGCCAGGGTAGCGGGATCGTCCGAAAGGGTTACCGCTGCCCTGGAACATAAAGGGCTAAGGATGGAACACGAGTGGGTTTTAGTCAGTAAGAGTCTGACACTCCCTTCCGCTCCACCCAGAGCGGGAGGGGCCATTTGATGACTACCCATCATCAAAAAAAACTACAAACGTCCAAAACAAAATGTTTACTAAATGTTACAAAATTAGGGTCTTAACAAGAAAAAAAAATTCACTTGCCTATGAACAATTGAACATGCTTCAGAGAAGCTACCATAGATACAAGAAAGAAGATTCTTATACATATTTCTACGAAAGCTACTTAATGCAATCAATTTCTCAATTTTATACAGGTCAATTTTATCCATGTTCTGACTACTTTCTAGGCTAAGGCTACTTCGTGTAGGTTTCGTGGCCAAATCAGCCAATCGTCATCGTCTACTAAACAAGAGCCTCTCGATGATTAGCACGAGGTAGAACCTCCTCCGGATGTGACCAAAGTTCTTCTTCTTCTTTCTGTTTAGCATAAATCAGTAAAGCGCTGAAGTGTTGAGAAGTACCGAAAATAAACTCAGAGGTCATAGGAATCAAGATACTGCAAGAAGTGGTTAAAAAAAGGCCTCACCAGCTAAAATAAATATATTGTGAATCACTTGCCGTCGGGATCCCAAACATTATAACAACCATTCTAGGTTGGTGCTTTACAGACAGAATCATTTATATTTGTCTATATTGGGTGTCCATGATAAATTGATAACCTGATTACCTATGCTCAGGTAGGAAAATTGTAAAAAAAAAAAGAAATATTCGTAGCCCAGAATAAGCTTACAAGCAGAATGGCCTTCTGCTTTTGGGCAAAGAACATTAAAAAAAAAAACACTATTTAAGAAACTGACAGCAAATAAAAGGCGTGATGAACACACGAAAAAATAAGGCGATAAAGAGATTGTATTTCTACGGTTACATTGTCGCGATAACGCGAACTACACTTCGTACGCTCTCTATTGTACGGCGAGAAGTTAGAGCGATGTGCGAGAGAGAGCAAGTGAAGTGAGTTCGCGTTATCGCGACAATGTAGCCGTAGCATATAAATTACCAGTTTGATCATTGTTGGTGGCATAGAAACCTATTGTTAAGCGAACAAAAAACTAACTATTAATAAGAACTCAACCTACACCTGCCAGCAATCACCCCAAAAAGTTCAGTTAACATTATAATAATAATAATATCCCTGGACAGTTCACAAAGCGCCATCTAGTCCCAAGCTAAGCAACCTAATGCTTGTGTTATGGTAACAAGATGGCTGATAAACTACTTATATACTACTACTACTACTACTTGTACTTACTTACTACTTATGTACTACTTATTATTATGTCCGTAGGTATAGATTACACAAAACCCAATAGCTGAAAGACTGAAGTCCAATTGATTATTCACCAGGCTAGCGAAAAATCCGTCGATATATTCTGGTATATCTGGGCGTATTGGGCGGACTGGGCGCTTGTCACAACAATTAGCTAAACCGACAGAGAGTGATTTATGAGCGGAGCTAAGCCTGGCGAGCTTATCTGTGCGCACCTTTACCAGAGCCGACGGCCTCGTGCAACGTGCACCTTTTAGGGAAACGTTACGAAGTTACCCTGGTACGCGTAACGAGATGTGATGTGTGCAGCTATTTGTGCCACAGCTGGGTTTATCCGGTCGAATGTTTTTGAAACCCAATAAGAATGCTGAATCATGAACTGAGGAATTAAGTAAGAGTAATGTTTGCCGCAAAGGATATTGTTTTGGCTAGTAATTATCTACTAACCGCTTCTTCGTCAGACTCTTACTAATTAAAAACCATCATCCATCGTCATCATCATTCATCGTCATCATTTTCCATCTCACACCTACGCCCGGGTCCCGGGAACGTACGATCCTTCCGCAACCCCCGACTGATAGCTGACATTACTTACACAACGACAAAATTGGTAGTTATAAACAAGATACTTTTAAGATTTTTTAAGGATATGATGGTTTTTTTGTCTCTTAAAGAGAGTTGACGAAGTACTCCACATTGTGTGATACCGATTAATATGAAAACAATAGCAAACGCCACTAATAATTACTCCATTTGAAGCAGAGAGTCGGTGTGCGCCGACCCATGTGACGACATTAGCTGCCGGCAAGCGATAAACAAATTCAAACGTCTGACTGCGCCTTAATCCATCTGTTGTTACAAATTTAATTATTTCAACAATAGGTACAGACGCTGATAATTATCCCTTGCATTCAAATATTCCATTTTAATTAACGATTGTTTTCGCATATTTCGATCACATTGTTAATTAAATTTTACACCTTACTTTTAATTACTGCCATGCCACTTATTGTAATTCTGCAAACACATTAATTGTGTTATATTTCTGGTTAATTTGCTCAACCAGTTTTCAGGGAGCAGGAAAACATATTTTAATTGGACATAACCGCATTTTTGAAAAAGTTTTGTTGAAACAAAACTTTTAAAATATTGTTTTACTTTGATGGATTTATTAAAACAGTTATTTTAATTGCGTTGTTTCAATTGCAAATAATTTACTTGAAAAGCTTTCCATTTTCACGGCTTCCAACTCTGATCATCCCGAAACACACAGCAACCGTGAAGACCACCAACCATTCAATCACATTTACCTCACACTACATTCACCACAATAGGTCACATTTTACACTCACGTGCATAAAAAGTTACTAGTCGCCAAATTGGATATTTTCTCTATTTCGACACTTTCCTTGGTTTTGATACATAATATATTTATGTTCTACGTTTCTTGAGGGGATTATAGTAGGCTTGTACTATGGAATTGTCTTAATCGCAGCATGGTTAAACCTCAAAATTTTTTGTTATAATTACTTATTTTTTATTTAAATTGTCTCTCAATAGGTTACAATAAGAAGGAAGTTGTAATTAGCCAAGATAATAGGAGAAGTCGTTTGTGAAATTATGAGTACAATATCATATACTTAGTAAGTAGTATTTGTCAATATGGATTGTACCTACTTAATTTGAGAAAATTCGTTGCAAATAAGAAAAACCTCTTACATTTCTAACGTTCCACATCTTTCTGCACGCAAGTGCACGGGTTTCAAGTTCCGCCGGCATCTGTTATCAGTGATCAGTGCTAATTGTGCGTTAATCAGTCGTTAATTACTGACTGTGGGGCGCATGACGTCATTATGCCTATCCCCCTCCTCCGCCACCCAGCAATCAATAATCCACTGTCATGTGCAACTTGATCTAATTTGTCGCGTGTCTAATTAGTAGTGACCTATGTGTTTGTTTGACGTAAATCTTCGATCTAAGAAACTGTTCAAACACGATTTATAAGATTTTTTTGCAGCCTAACTGTTCAGGAATTACAGACGGAATGTCATGTTTTGTGTATTCAATGTTGGTCATAGAAAAGTAAAGGCTTCCCGCAGACAGGCGCGACTCCGCTAGAAGAATTTCCATGAAGTTTTCATACAAATTGTTCCTCGCGTAGTAGAGGAGTAGCGTCGCACCTGTCTGCGGAGCCTTAAGAAGTCAAATTATTATTACTTATCAACATGAACAGAAAAGAAATAAAATAATCAAAGGCGACACTAAGACCTCGTTTTTTTAAAAAATGCCTGGAAGAGGTCAACGATGGTTGATACACAAAAAGCAACGCAGCAGTAGTAGATATTGTAAAGGTTAGAATACAAATTTTACTATGATAAGTCAACAAAATTAATGATGGTGATCATAACAGTAAAATATTACTAAGTATTTCTAAAAATTCTTTTTTTTTCTAAAAAGCTAGACAGACTTCTAAATAAAATAGCTTAGGAGGTTGCTACAGTTCATCATCTCAGAAACTCTATGTACATGAAGTGTATCATGAATTCTATGAAAATGATATATTTATTCCTCTTTACCATTCCTTACAGGAATGCTATCGAAACAACTTTTTAAAACAGAAATGAGTGTACAAATCCTGTAAAAAACGCTCGCAATTCCCACCACACGTGCTGCAACCCAGTGTCCGTAGCAATTCATTAGCGCTGCCCGCGTGTCACACGATACGGCGCGTCATTTGCTACTCCCGTCATTTACGTCCGTCATTTGCGTCCGTCATTTGTGTCCGCCGTCAATCGCGCGTGATTAGGGCTCTGTGATTGCGCATTGATCGCTCGTTACCAACTGTTTGCTTGCGTACCGTCCTCCACGCACTACTGACAATACCAATTTGTAGGGTTTGAGTAGGAGCAGGCATGCCCGTTTTGTGTGACATAGATGTTTAAAATTCACTGGAATTTACTGCTGAAATGTAAGAATGGATGAAATAAAGGCCATTAGATGTAGGAGTATCATCATCATCAGCCTAGCCTTTTCCCAACTATGTTGGGGTCGGCTTCCAGTCTAACCGGATGCAGCTGAATACCAGTATTTTACATGGAGCGACGGCCTATCTTACCTCCACATATTACTGGGTATTACGATACCCCTTGGTAAGAATGGTTGTCAGACTTTCGGGCTTCTGACGACCCGTAACGACAATAGGAGTATATGACGATTTAATAACACAGTTCCCAAAAAACAAAGCTAGTAAATAAACAGTTTTTAAATCAAGCTTTTCACGACATATTAATCTCCACTTCTTTAGTCCCTTAACACCGTCGAAAATATGAACTAGTGGAGCTATAAAAAATTGTAATAAAGCCATAACGGAGCGAAACGTGCGTATAAACGGGCGCCGTGTCGTAAAACTGTCGAATTGAATGGACGGTGCAGTTGGCCGCGCCGCGTTCACACGTGAAACAAACAAGACAACACATTTTCTTTACATTGTGATCCACTCAGACGGAAAATTTGAAACAAGTCATCGTATGTCATAGTGTTGTTCTGGAAAGGAAGGATTATCCGACTGTTTTGAAAATGACTCCTGTGTTTTTTGTGTCATTTTATAGGAAGATAGTAAAAAAAAATGGAAATAATCAGTAATTGGAGAAAACTTCAGACGTCGACACTAGATACATATTGCACATGCCAGTCAAATGGAGTTTAGGTACAGCTGTGTGGTAAGCAGTAGGCTCTACTCCGACTATGAGGATGACCAGACAATTACTGGTTGCCAGGAAGAGATCGCAGAAAGCGATAAAGCCGCCCGCTTCTACATAGTTTGGTAGTTTTTTATTTTATTATTTTAAATCCATGCAATGTATTTTTCTGGCGTATGTAATATATAAACACACGCTTATTAACATAACAAGAGGATACCATTAACATTAAGTTGAAAAGCTGTCATTAATCGATCATTTACCCGATTCTCGGAGATTTTGTCGAGCTAATTAATCAACCCGCGCTTGAACTATTACCTGCCAAATTAATTATAAATAGGTATCGTTCCGATGAAACTGTAGCAATAAAATAATCGAACTACCTTTATAAATAAGCTTAACTTAACTTTCGCCATAAAATTATGCACGTGTTTCAAATGCCTTTTGATTTAACCCCTTAGGGCTTAGGCAATATACCTACTTAACTGGAATATTTATTTATTCACTAAAGCTCACACTAGTATCTCATGAACACGAGATACATCCATGTCATAAGTACGTACGCGGGTCGCAGCGTAAAATCAGGTGTGGCGAGGATCACGTACGCATTAATAATGATAAATTCGCGTCATTAATTCGCCAGGATTAGTCGCGCGGGCCGTGTGCGCGCCGCCGATAGCCAAATATTAACTTAATTAGTGAGGAGGAACGCGGCCGGCGCATTCAAATGTCTGTTAATCCCACCTAACGTGCATGGCCATACCCCTTTGATATCCTAGAACTGACGGCGTTACGTCCAGAGGACTCTGAGCCTTTTAAACACGTCTCGGATAATAGGGGTTTTGCTTTATTGGTCTTGATGTGACGTGTCGAATGCTATTGTTGGGGATTTATACTATCCATTATGCGGAGCTTCAGAGCGACACTGCACTTGCACATGCTGTTTTATAAAACATTATTATTTTAATAATTAAGAATCCGCGTGTATACGTTGTTGACGGTTTTGACTAAAAAATATTACTAAACTCCCGAGGGATGAACATATCTTTGGACACAACTTTTCCAAAACCGTTTAAATTTATATGTATATATCGGGGGAGGGGATCTCTCTCAAACTATAGCAATGAATGGGTAACTATCATTGGGGAATTAAAGGTGTTAGTACTAAATAATACATTATTATTATAATTGCATCTACGTGCACGTCTCATGATCATTTACATACGTCATGAGACGGAGTGAAGGGCCAGCTACTGACATTAATCTAATTAATGCTACCCAATCGTAATGTTAAATGCACGGTTAGCACTGACAGATTGCTAATACTCAGCTGACGAGGCAAAAGCCGCGTGTTCCAACATATGACATGGGACATCTATCATGACGTGTGTCGACCCTGTGTTTACATACATGAGGAACGGGAAATGAGGGGAAAATGGATTGGGATTCGGACTAATTAAAAAAGCTGGGGTCATTTTCTGTAGCATTTTCATCTTATAACGAAACAAACGAAAAGCCAAAAATATGCATTAAAAGTATGGTTATGAGTGAATGGAATGTGGCCGTTGCATGTAATTTACCTGCAATGGCTTTAGAATTGTCACCGTATGATTGTGAACTCCGTTAGGTTATAATCTATATCGCCAGATTGTAAACTGTTGATGAATTGTGAAATGAACCATACTGCTTATAATATAACGTATTAATTTTCGATAGTTTATAATCTATGCATGTCAAACCATGAAATTGTGTACGAACCTGCACTTACCGACAGGGTTCACAATCTGTCCAATTTTATCACCCATAAAATTGTGAAGCACCCTTATTTGTGGGTCTTGGCGGTAGCCGAATTGGTCACAGGGTTAAGGTTAGGTTATAATTGTGACCAACAGCGTGCGATCCGAGGGAGCAAAGCGAGCGGTGGCGTGGCAGTGGCTGGCGAGCGCTATTTCCAAGTTGATCGCAGTTACTTGACTATTTCGTATTAGCGCAAGGTGCGATCCGTCGCTTGCAAGTTTGACACTAGTTTACAATTTGTCGATTTGCTATGGACAGATTATAAACTATCGAAAAATAATGCGTTAAATTGTAAATGGTTTGTTGCAGTTCACAATTTTTCGATAGTTTATAATCTCGCGAGATAGATTATGAAACATAACACAAGCATTAGGTTGCTTAGCTTGGGACTAGATGGCGCTGTGTGAAATGTCCAGGGATATTATTATTATTATATTTAGCTAACGATGTTCACAATTATACGGTGACATAATCATACTTTTTATTGCATCAGAAATATACTGTCTTATACATGGCTTTTTAAACTTAATCAAGCCCCTTTCTTGATTTTCTTTGCTGAATAAGTATAAGCAGGTACCGACCAATACAAATAATTCGAATGAAATTGACGTACTTTAAGATTTACCAATTAATCTCAAACTTAACCCTGCTTCTAATTGAATTCTCAACAAAGACAAATTCTCGGCTACAATCACAGTTCTTTCAACGTTTCCATTCGAACAGCTTTTCTTTATAAAGCAAACGTACCGGTGCCGAGCAAACTTAATCCAATCCGCGACTCCGACCAAGTAAGACGTCGGCTCAAACAAATTATTTGACATAATATCGTTAATTAGAAACCCTCCTTTGTAACCGAGGGTAGGGTAATTAGGTTCGGATACTCTGAATGGGCCCTTTTTCTGCTCGTTACGGCTGAAACAAAGGGGCAAAGAAGTAAACAGACCGTATTCAGACGGGGATTTGCATTACTGACAATGAAAGAGTTTGACTTTAATTCTGTTACAATGTTGGTTTTGGTTTGTCTGCGTTAAGACAGTGGTTATTGAAGGTTTTATTGCGTGCTAAGTGGATGTTGCGTAGAAACGTGTAATTATAATGATAGCAATTAACTTAGCTGCAATTTCCCATATCCTGATGGTAATTGCAGCCACGTTAATTGTCCATGTGTAAGAATATAATAATCTACATTTTAATATGCAAGTAAAATCATGAACACTACAAAAGTAATTTTAAATTTTTGTACGACCCTGCAGAGCCCTAGTACATTAAATTAAATCAAATCAATTTATTTGCCATAAGTGTTGGTACAATTTCGGTCTTAACATAAATAATTATACTCGTCATAATAATGACATGCAAACATTTATGTTTATACTTAGTTATAATTACTGTAGTTCTTTATAGTTCAATTAAAATCTCGTATATACAGGGTTAAATTACATTAGATAGCGAAACTCTACAGACGTGTCTGGTATCGATATCTGAACACGATGAAATAAAAATAAAAAAGATTTGATGGTTTTTTAGGGGTCATTGACCGCTGGTAGTGTTGTTACTTGAAGTATGAGTTGAGAAAATATGGCTACTATGGCAACATTACTACGGTTTTTATCAGTGTTTTAATAATACCAATCCCTAAGATATTTCCTAGGTAGGTACTACATATTTAACTTCTAATCTTTATTCGTGGTATAAAATTGACGTCTGACAGTTTTTGTATGGAAGAACTGTCAAAAATTCAAAATTATTCCTCTGATAAAATTATCTGACTTTGGAAAAATCAGCCCTTAGAGAAAATATAAAATACGCTCTTCTTTCCCCGTGAGTGTAAACCCGTCGCTGTCGACATTCGCGGCTTCTCTACAAGACGTTTCCCCTCGCGGGTTTAATTGCGCAGGCATTGTTGCGCCTGATTTGATTCTGTATCTCTCTATAGGGCACAATTATAATAACGAGCTTAGCGGCCGGTACGCTGGGCGGCTACAATGGCGGAACTGAGATTTTATTTTTTTGGAAGTAATTATGGTAAAAATGGCCTCTTGTTTTTGTTTTTATGTTCTTAGGTATGTATGTACACTTCACAAAATTTAAATATAAAATTTCTTCTATTATTAGAAAAATAAAAAGGCGTCAAGTAGACATCCCTTTTATAAAATGCAATAAAGAAACTCCTTGAACCCTGACATTTCCCAACGTTTGACTATCAAGCTAACTTCAATTATAAAACCTCTCCAGGACACTCAACTATTTTCCGTAAATAATATAGAAATTATCTAGATGTTTAAGACCGTAGTGATAAGTGGTTAAGTAAATTATAACATAATTAATTAAATAACTACGGCTACTATTCCTTAAACTTATGAAAAAATATTGTTATGAAATCAGTTGTCCTAATAGTAATTGTAAGAACTCATGCCGCCTGCGATACAAGTTTATCCTAGTACAGGCATCATACTTTGTAATACCTACCTTTATTGTTTCTAAGGTGTATACTGTATTACACCATTTTTTTAAAAAATAATATTTATTATCTATAATATTTTAAAAACTCGACAAATATTGAAAATTCACAAGATTTATTTGACAGTGATTGACAAATGATCAGTAACACGTCTATGCACCTACCGCCGCGTGTCATGCACACTCTTTCCCTGACAATTTACAAACAAGAACTTGCTCCTAATTGTGTTTGCGATTCCTTTAGAAAGCTCTTTTGACTCGCCTCCAATTGTGAAAACTCGTTTTGAAACGACGTTAAATACGACCGAATTTCAGATAATTAACTCAGATTACGGTCTTTCAGCAAATAATTCGCTTTTGTTGCAGAAAATTGTAAGAAAAGCTCTCGTCGAGGCGGTTTAGTTTTACTCTTGATATGTGTTTGTGGACATCCTGGTGACAAATTAATTACTTCTTACTCGACTTTTCTTCTCTTCTCTTCTTCTTCTTATCAATGCATTATGTAGCGGGACTGCCCCGTTGGTGTCATGGTTGCAAGCGTGACTGCCAAGCGTGGAGTCCTGGGTTTGATTCCCGGGTCGGACAAAGTGTTTTTCGGTTTTCCATTAGGAATTTCTTAGTAACAGTCCGGAGTTTGGAAGTTAGCGGTGTGATACTCCCGTGCCTCGGGAAGCTCGTACCCGGTGAAAGCCGTTGGTCCTGAGCCTGATCTCCCTCCTCTCCCCAGTCGTGTCGGATTACCGTCCCAGCGGACTATGAGAGTAAAGGAACAGAGAGTGCACCTGTGTTTACGCACGCACTTTTGCACTATAATATCTCGTTCTCGTGTGTACCTGGCTAATCTCCGTTGAGATTGACCACCGTGACCGCAATCAGTCGGGAGGCTATTATTTATTATTATTTAGCGGGTAGAGGAACATTCTAAGAAGTGCAGTTCAAATTATAACGCTTTTACCTTGGCCAGAGGCTAAGCACTGCCATACAACGTGGCAATGCCGCCAGTCTCTTGGGTACATTACCAGTCGTCAGCGATGCGGATGAATTTTTCGACGCTATATCTTAGTTTGTAAATATAGTTTTAGTTAAGTTAGGATATTTTGTTTTTTAGTTTTAGTGGTAGCTTGCAAATTGTAATTGTTGTGTCTTTGTGAAAAAATTATAATGTTTTATGTTTTTTAAAATGATGAAACAGGAAATAAAAATATAATTAACTGTAAATAATTAACTGGAAAATATAATTAACTGTAAAACACAACCCCGGCAGTAAGAGCAACATAAAAATTAATAATAGCAGGTTTACAACAAACAGATCGAACGCAATAGTTCAACCGCCATGAAAATATCGAATATCGAGTAACTTAACACCCATGCAAATTCGGAAAAACCTATTATAATCTACATCGCACACCGCTGGACGCTCTTTTCATTCGATACCTTTTGTTGGCGGATTCAATTAAGTTTACATCGGCACCGAGGTCAGTTAATAAAAACCGAAGCCTACAAAAATTGGCGCGTAAATCAAATTCAATAAAGTGCAGTACAATAGAACGGGACGGGACATCGGAAAATGACGGCGGGAACAATGACGCACACGCACACCACGCCAATCAATTTATATTGTCAAGCACGCGAAACGGATATGTTGCTGTTATTACCGATGAGGTTTTCATCATGTGGGTTGGAATGTGCTGCCACTGATTTCATTGTTACTTCGGTTACGGGTATAAGTTTTTCAACTCGATTGTTTATTAGCAAACGGTTGAAAAATTCGCTCTGGCGTGTTACAATGTGTTACATTGTTGCAAAATGCGGCTTTGTAACTGCATTCAGCATAAATTCACCCTCATTTAAATCTACTCGTATATACAGGGTCAAATGAAATTAGCTAGCGAAACTCTGCAAGGGGTGAATTTGAACATGACAAAATACACAAAAAAAATTGATGATTTTTTCGGGGTCAATGCCCGCTGGCGGTGTTGTTACTTGTAGTGTGAGTTAATAAAATCTATTGTATCGTGTTGAGACATCGACACCCATCACGTCTGTGAAGTTTACACAAAATAACTGATTTTTAAACTAATATTTTAAATGACTACAAACTATCGTCGTTTGATGACTCCAAAAAAAAATCAACAATTTAATTTATTTTTTGCTTTATCATGTTTAGATACCGATACCAACCACGTCTGCGGAGTTTCGCTAGCTAATTTATTTTGAACCTGTATAGAGAGGTTAGGAACAAAGAGCTTGAAACGAAATTCGAATGTTCGTAAAATAATTTAAATGAAGCGCACCCCTTCCTCTGCCTCTATTAGATGCACCGATTGAACACCTCCCGTTACCCTTCCACATTAAGGATTCCCGTCCACCTTGCCACGTCTTCGAATTAATCGCCCGAGAGCCGCTCTCTATTAAAGTTTCTTCGCAAGTTGTTTAAGAGGCTCAAGTTCCTTAAAACTCCGGAGATAATGTTAAACATTCATTTAAGTGCGCAAAGACCGCCCGCCTTCCGAATTGTCGTATAAATCTTCTAATTCTTGAAGCGTTTAATATTCATATCACCGTTCGCGAGTCACAGTTGGTAAGCCAACGAAAAGTTCGACTAGACTCCATGGAATTTGTACGCAACGAGTACGTAAAGCGAATTTACTCACACGCTTCAGGTATTAGAGTCCTTCTTATATTATACTAGCTTCAGCACGCGACTTCGTCCGCGTGAAGCAAATTTCTTCATTTTTTCCGTAAGAACCTTCTACAACGTATTAGAAAACTCAAAAAAAAAAAGATGGATGAAATCGGTAAAGTCGTTCTTAAGTTATGGCGTGACCAAGGGAAATAGGGATTCATTTTTATATAAATATATTTAAATCCTAGCTTAATAGCTAGGATTTAAATATTCAATAAAATTAATATAATATAATAAATATACAATATATAATAAAAATACAATATATATTTAATATATTTAATTCAATTTTTAATATATTTTTTTTATTTTTTATTTCAAATTTTCTTACATTTTTTGCAATTTGCAGGTCAGTGTCAGGTTGTAAGTTGAACAAAATATGATTCACAAGCGTAAGTAAATTTCAATTTCGCGGGCTACCTAGCGCATTACCCTTAAATATGAAGTTTTGTTAGTTAATATTATTGAACACTACCTTCGGCCCGCAGCTTCACCCGTGTGGATGTCGGATAATATCCCACGGGAACGGTCCGAGATAAAAAGTATAGTATAAATGTATAGCATATGTTACTCCTTATAACATCAGCTATCTGCCAGTCAAAGTCCCGTCAAAATCGGTCTAGCCGTATCGGAGATTAGCCGGAACAAACAGACAGATCATCATCATTTTCATCGACATTGTTTTTTTTTTGTCATAAGTACCGTATATACTTTCATTTTCATGCATTTAGTTTAGAGCTGTTATTTTGACATTAGACGCAGACACACAGACTTCAATTTTATTTTTATCTGTATAGATTACTTATAATCAATTTATGTAATTCTTGTCTCAGAAAATCTAACGATTACCTACACTAGAAACTCGATTTATAAGAAATCCAATCTATTTGACGTTCTAAACATTCAAACATTGAACGCCGTTACAAAATTTAGATTCTATTATTTCAAACAATGAATATCTAGGTATGTAAAAATAAAATGTGAAACTACCTGCGTTCAAAAATCCCCGTATCATTTTATATTCACCGACAAAACAATAAAATCGGCCGCTGTTACGGATACCCCATAAATATTCGTTCGATTGCTTTTTCGCAAAATCAATATAGCCATTAAAACACAACTGTGATTAAAAGTTATACAGCACTTTTATTGATATTTTAGGACACCGTTTTACAACTGCAAAGGAAGGAGAAGTGTAAAGCAATTGCGGGTCGCAGCCAAAACACGTAGCTCGTTCATTCGGACCGTTATAACAATGCCAAGTTGAGAAGACACTGCCAGCCCCTAAAGTTTTAGAACATTGAGAGGAAGTTTAGAACATTAAGACAGGTCCACCTAAACTGGACATGTAATAACCATCTGAACAAGTGGTATTGACGTGGCTGCATCAGCGGTTTAGATACGACATCTCCGCTCATTTGTGGACAATGTTAGTGGTTTCTCCACCTTGAAGTGGGTTTCTAATTGCTATTTTGTTGCAGCTACTTACAAACATTGGCTAAAAACAGCAAGCTAAAACACTAGATAATAAAATCAAATCACATTCACCAGCTAAATCTTTTTCCCTTTCAATGTTTTATACATTTATCCAATTTGAAATAAAACTGAAAAGACGTACACTGCGCGCTCGTGGTGGCGCGCCCGCCCAAGCCATGTTTCCGTCCGCGGTATTTTAAATAAACTGCACTTTTTATGTTCTTAGCATATTTTTCAAAAGCCGACGCCGCTCCAAGCGTATTAATACGCACTCTTAAACACCCCTAACATGAATAATTAGGTGTTCCCCAGATTTATCCGCCGCCGTTATCTGTAAAACACGCGTTTTAAAATCGCAAAGTCATTCTTTTCGCTTTATTGAGGATAATACATCTTGGCTCGGATGAGATTCTGATTAATGTCTTTAACTCGAGTCGGCGTAACTTTGTCAAAGATAGCGAAGAAAAATAAAGGGACGTGACTCGACTAATTCGATTTTTACGAGAGAGAGTTAAAAAGAATTATAGCATTAGCTCAAAAATGAGGATTTAAATACTTGTGTAGGTTTATCAAACCTGTTTGATTTACCTGGCAGAGAAAATATAAAAAGAAAAATGATATCTATTCTTCTTTTGAAATTTCTACTGTCAGACCAGCAATGTATTTGACGGTGAAACGTCATTTAGTTTTCCTATAAATGTTTATGATAATTTTCTACAAATATGAAAACTAAATTTCTAATTGCACTGTGTTCTGGTAATTCTTCTACGTTTATACTCACTAATTTTGATTTTCACCTGCAGAGATTAGTTAGCCAATGTAATTTTTGTTAATTTTTCAGCACTGTCGCTATGTGTAGAAGTACATGCAGATGGTGAACAGGAAGTTAAGAGAGGGCTTTATCCATATATGGTGAGTCGGTTAACCCTTACGTTGGTGTAAAATTTACCTTTCACGTACTAATATCGTAACCATGGAAAAATGCTTAGGAAGTGGTGAAAGAACACGTGACAGTAGTGTATCAACTAAAATTTAAGTATCCTCTTTCGAGTGCTTCACATGAAGGAACAAAATTGAGTCTACCTAAGAAAGTCGAAATTGATAATAGGTTATGATAAGTGTGATCGTATGTGTCGTCACTATCCTGTCCTTTTTTAAGGCTTAACTGTATTCCGTGTTACAAGTCATACATACATAACTCACGACCCCAGCTGACGACATATGTTTAAAATTACTGCACCAATATAGATAGGTAAAAAACTGTCTCGACTACCTTTTAGGGATTTCTATATAATCATTTAAAATATGTTTACAGGCAATTCTATATTACCCGGACGAGTCGGTGGTAGATGGTACTGGCTCCCGGTTCCTCCGTGGTGCGATCCTCATCCGACCTGACTGGCTAGTCACCTCAGCTGTCGGCCCCAGTATAGTCACAAATGCTCCTAACGGTTTCCCGCGAAAAACACTTCTAGCTAGGCTCGGTGCAATTACTATTGATACTAATTTTACACTTAATGAAGACGAGGATGAACAAGAGCGAGAGGTAACACGAAATATTGAAACTACACACGCTAGTGTTCCCCAAAGGGTTAAGCATATTGAAACTATTTCCCCAATAAGTCTACATCTGCCATATATTTTCTGCGTCTCCTTAATACGTTTAGGTACAACTATATTTACAAAATATTTTTCCATCTTCTTATAGCAAGTTAAACTATAATTTAATTATTGTATGCCTATTAAATATGTTAAATCTTGCAATCTACTTCACTTGGTTTTGTTACTCAGGTCATACAAATTGTTCGTCCGTACAACCACAGTTCCACGCAATGGTGGCGCACTGACATCTCTCTAATGAAGGTTCTGTCAGCTTTCAACATTACTTCAGCTGTGGGCATCACCAACCTCGTCCCTAAACGTGAGCTCGCGGAGAAAACCTGCATCATACTCGTATTTGCCGTAAGATTACTTTGTTTTATATTTTTTTAATATTATAGCTGACCCTGCAATTCTAGAGACCAGAGCGGTAAGATTATGCAGTTTGTGGATGAAAGTACCTAAATCTCTTAGAAAACTGAGACGGAACTTGTTTCAGTTCTCAGTGGAAAACTGGGCTGATTATAATTGCGTATATAGGTCATTTATATAAAAGACCTCATAAAGAAGATTACAAAGTGCTGGTGGTGAACCATAAACTAGAGAGATCCAAAGGTCTCTAATCATGTTGGTGTAGGAAGTCAATTTATTACTAGAAGCTAATACATTATTTCATGAAGTAGTTTTTGACTTAATTGAACTTTCCTGTATAAAGCCCCTAACTGACTTTTTCATCTGTATGTAGAAAAAAGACGGCAATAACACCGAAGACAGGGGCTTAATACAGATATCCGTTGAAATGCTGCCACCTACGATTGAAAACTGCGGTTCTCACTTTATTGGCGACACTATGACCTGTGCTAACGACAGCGACGAAAATAAGAACGCGGCTTACGACAGTAACTTCTGCCAGGTGAGATATAAGAAACCAAATTTGTTTACTATAACTACTTAGAATTCCTAAGCCTCACAATATTTTCTCCTTTTCTCCCGTTCCTTGACGCCTATTGCCGATGTGTGGGTAAGCTGACATGGGACTGAGCCCACCATGTCATGTCAAATGATTGCTGGGCAAATTTAAAATCAGAATGGTCGCTAAATTAGAAAAAAAACGATGTCGAAAGTGAAGATAGCGAGTTAAAATAGACCACCAATCCACACCAGCAATCTGCTTTAAGTAGTAGAAAGAATGGAAACAGGGCAACGCCTAGCAGTGGGAAAGGCAACAGTAAGGCAGATATTGTGATAATAAATATTCCCAAAAGAGACTGCGTTTTTTTACGTTACTTTAAAGCATTTATATTTTACATTCTTCTTAAAATCAAATGTTTTACATCATAGGGCAACAGCGGTGGACCTCTTATTTGTGACAATGAAGTAGCAGGAATTCAAACCTACATTGATAACGACTGCAAACAACCACATCTGTACCAACTGTTGTCAGCCTGGGAGAATTTTGTAACTTGCGGTACAGAAGACAAATGTCAAGAGGAGCTGTGCTCGAATATTTGTGACGTAATCAACAAAGATGCACTTGTATCAAGTACTGCAGCATCGTCTGTAAAAATAGAAGCATCTTCTGAGAAAGAAAAAGTAACGTTGATGCAAGCCGAATCATCTTCTGAGCACCAAGTCACTTCTGCAATACCTGAGACGACAATAATAGACGAAGGCATCGAAGTTGTAGCTGCGACGACAAACGTACCAGAGGAAATGTCAAGCGAAGTTCAACCTTCATTAAATGATCCTTCCTCCTCGCAGGCAGTTTCTGAAGGAGAGCCTGCCGAATCGAAGTCCTGGCCAAACGAAAAGTATTCTGATGACCGTAAGAAACTTGAACAAGGAGAAATAGAAAATACAGATAGGAAGCCTAGCGTGGAAGCCCAACACCATGACAAAAAAGTCCGCAGCGACGGACCGAGCAATATGCCTAATACTTTAAGTCTTTTCTTTGGATTCTTCATTTTGGCATGTTTGATTTAATGTTCATTTTATTTTATGTTTGAAAGAGTATTAAATTTTTAATTCTTTCCGTACTTTGTTTATTATTTGAAAACATCTTGATTCAATGACGCAAATCTTTGCTAATAATAAGAGCATGCACTGAAGATGTGCCGACAGGGAGGGTGGCGGCGCTGTTGCCGAAGTTTGTCGAATAAGTAGAATTAAGTAAGGTTGCAGGCTTAACGCCTCCGTAGCTTGCTCTAATAGCATTAACAAGTTTCCAGACCATATTGAAGGAATTTGGTATAAGTATTCTGCATTTAAAATTTTCATGTAGTTTCTTTAGTATTTTCTAGGATCCGACTTAACTACGATTTGTTGTAAAATGTACTTTGTACTTTGATTTCAGGCATTAGATTCACCAACGTTCAGTTTTTTTTAATATTAGATTGTTCAGCAAAATTTGTTAATTGTTTGATACTTACACACAACATGCAACATGATTTATTTGGTTTATTTCTTTCCAGTCTGAAACTGGAATAAATTGACGGTTTTTATGAAAAAAACCCTTGGTGTAACACTAATTCTCATCGCTGTAAAACTAATTATCATATCTGCTGGAGACAAATCCCGTAGCCCCGGCCGGCTGCCGGCGCGTCGCCGGGGCGAAGCTCCTTATTTGCATTTTCACAAGTCGCGGTTAAGTACACTTAACTTCCAAGAGTCCCAAGGCCTCTTGCAATTTGTTTCTGATGCGTTTACTTAAATATATTTTATGGCTTACATAGTTTGGACTTGAAAAGCCTGGGATGTTTTTGGCAATGTTGGACGAAAATGCTCTTCGACTTTGTAGACGTGGTGATAAGCTTGGATCGATATTATGTAATAATATGTAAGTAATTAATTTGAATTGCCTACCTAGTCGGCACTACGAAGTACCTAGAATACCTCTAGCATCGGGACCATAATTCGAGACCTACGCTAAACCAATCCTAAAAAGATTTTTCGCTTAAAAATTAGGCGTACAATAGGTACCTATTGTGAAAGTGCATTATACGTTGGCACAGGTATAAGTTTGACATAAACATCTCTCGTCCAAACACATTCTTTCCTTACATTTTGCACTTAAACTACCATCCACATCATCTTTAAACTGAATAGCATTTTCTTCCCGAACTTCCTAAGTGCACTGAATCGAAATGTATCTTAATACGACTCGATGTGTTTAAATTCGAAAGGGGATCGCATCGGAAAACTGTTATGCATATTTTAAAGTTAAATTTACTTACAGCGAACCCACGGCGGCGCCGAATGAAGATTCGACTCTCGAATATCTCTTTGCGAACTTTAAAATGTTTTATGATATTCAGCGGACGTGATAACGGTAAATTTGTGAATAACCCACTCAATCGAAATGAATATAAAACATATTCATTTGAATTTATCGTTCAAGAAGGACGTGACTTATTATTCTCCGTACCTTATTTTATTTCTATTTCGTTTCTTACATAACGCCTATACGTTCGGTTATAGCAATAGTCCCTGCAACGGTTTTTGCAAAGAGTGATCACAATTTCAATTCGACACATTAATTACAGCAAAACAAACGCAACTTTTAGCATTTGAGAATACAAGGAGGGTCGAGTTAACAAACAAAAGGAATTAATTCAACAATCTCGTAAAAAGAAATAAGCAGTTCATAAAACTTTTAATAATTAAAACTCAAATAAAAATAGGAGCATCGGGGGCATAGCACGTCCAGTTTAGGGAGACCTTCCTCTTCCCCTTTCATCTGTGTAAACACGGTGTATTCGACGATTTTTAACGAAGTCCGGAGTTCTTAATAAATGGACATTGTGTAAGAACCATTTTCTTATATAAATCCCCGCTGGAGGGTAAAAGAACTGACAACTGTCGTTAACTCATCCTGACCGGGCATTAAGGAGTGTAAACAGGGAATAGCTCGTAAAAATAATAGCTCGCCTATTTATCAAGATAAGGATTATAAATAGGCACATTTTATATTTCATTTTTCATACACTGTTGCGTAGTCACCCTTGGCGTAACGGTAACAGGTAGTAAAATAACGTTTTCACATAAAGCTACCCTAAGAATTTGTTAGTAAGTTCATTAAAGTTACCATTTAAATATTTTTATGTAATCTGATCTTGCACCCTTTTTTAATAATTTAATACTTTACTATGGACCCAAATTCTAAAATGCGCGTCAATGCATGTCCACGAGTAACTGTGAACTTTTATGAATTATTAAAACTCGTAGCTGAGACTAAAGTAGCCCGGAACACGTGTACCTGCTAATAAACAATGAACTTTCCACAATTCTGCCTTATCAAGATTTCAATGGAAATCAAATTTATTTTCAGTGTAAAACTGCTCCATCGAAAGATAGCGCGTGTAATCCACTGTGCTCTAACCAGAGCCAACAACTTAATAAATCGTCCAGCAGATTGCACTATCTTGTGATCTCGGTCTAACGCTTGAACTTCCATGTTCTTTTAAACTTCCACTGAAATTACAATCGCAACAAGTGATAACGATTCAATTACATTTTTCTTAAAGACGCCAACGATAAGAATATGTTTCAGTTCCATTTGAGTTCTAAAGATAAACTGAATCATACACATTAGTCTGTGGTTGATTGAAGAATCATCAAATCCGCCGGCGGCGTCTCGCTGTAGGCAATTTTCAATCTCTTTCCTATTTGTGACAGTAATAAAGCGGCCGGGAAAAGTCAACAATCAATTTTGTATTTCAATTTATTCCCAACCATCCTAGTTCGTGCGATGATAAGAAAAAGAAAAACGCGTTCATTGAAAACGGAAATTATTGCAAGAAGCCATCAGTGGTGTGCGCCCGGCTTCCTACGCCGGTTTATTTGTGTTTTTTATTTTTCGTTTTTTGCCAAACGGTTTCACAGTTTTGATTTGTGGGACGTCGCGTCGGTGGGAGCCATTTTTCACGCACCTCATTGTGACGTTCACGCTCGAGAAGGCTGACTGCGAAGGTTGGCTCGCTCGTCACAGCTCACACCTTTATTTATTGTCAACCCTTTCTATTTGAATATGCGCTTCATGTACAATGCACGCGATTTGTTTCATCGATTTGTATTGTACGTCAATGTGCTCAATGAGAATGCAAAACATCGATCTCTCAAAGCGACTGAGAAATCTTTATTATGATCTTTCTGCAGTTAATTTAGCAGCAAGAAAGGGGACAGGAAAGGTCGCCGTAATTGCATGTGCAATGTGCATGAGTCAGTATGCCTTCAACATGTTATAATTGGCACAATCATAAGCATAACTAACGTGACTAAAGCAATAGACCTTTAGAATGTGAATGAGACTGAGTGAATTAAACCTAAGCTCTAAAGGTACATACGGTACGGTACCCTGTAAGCCTGCTTTTGCTTTACGAGGCCTCTGTTTCAGGACACAGCATAGTTCGACTGAAGCTTGTTCTGCTTGCTTCCAAATTGGGAATAGGCAATATTTAACTGATCCTATAAAAACTTACTGACGTCCTAATAAACCTCTAAACACATTTTGCGCTTCAAATGATGCACACTTTTTTTAAATAATTGAGCCTTTTTTTAACTTTCTGGCCTTTTTTCACAGTTGGTCGCTTTACTAAGCTAGGGTACCACGACCAAACGTGAAACGGGTTAGGTTAGGTTGGAACTGTGACAAACCGCGCGCGAGACGAGCGAGCGAAGTTGGTCGTACATACACAAAGGTTCACACAAATAGGCGCAATCATTATATTAGAGTGTTTAATAATATTTTTAGGAAAGTAAAATCGGAGTTATTAGAGGGGATCATTCTCACTAGTTCCACCAGCAATTGTTCCATGGAACTAGTGAGACTTTTTTTTTCTCAGTAGTTCCATGGCTGAACTTCAGGCCCGAACAAACACATAGGTACTGAATAACCGAAAACTGGAAATAAAATTAAGATAAACAGCGCTTTAAATTTCAATCTACTCAGAGTTAGTAGTGTGGTGTTCCATAATGTTGGTGGTTGTTTACAGTGGTGAAATTAAAGATGGCATCGATAACAATTCTATCAGGGTGTGTTGGGCCGACAATGAGGGCTGGGGGTCGGGAAATTGGGGTGATTTTTCTCCTCTTTGCACGCTCGATGTAAGCAGTAGCGTTAGCATACAAATACGGATGTGTGGAAACAAAAAAAAGTATTATATTATTTGTAAATAATACTGTGTACCATTTATACAGTCAAAGAGGCTTACTCGAAAGCGTTTTTCAGTAATAAGTTTCGGGAACTGATTATTATGAATACTGAATAAAATGTAATAATGAAAGCCTTTTTATAAACAATAATGTCAGAACTAGATTTGTATTTTTTATGTGATATCAAAGTAGGTACTCTTAAGGGTAAATTCCACCAAACTTTTATACCTCGAATAAGTATTATCCTGAGAGAAAATTTTGAATTTTTGACAGTTTTTCCATACTAGAACTATCAGACTTCAATTAGATTCCAATGATAAAAAATATCTGACTTTGGTGAAATCAGCCCTTAGAGAGAGAGAGAGTACTCTCTCACTCTATACATATTTTTACAACTCTCTCTTTACACATTTTTTATTTGTACCGTTTAGCCTTTCACGTATTCTGCTGTCCCTACAATCATTTTCGATGCGCTTCTCAGGTGCTATCAGTAAGTACTACAATGCTGCGGCGGACGACATTTGTTTTCTCCATTCTCCTCTCACACACAAACACCACACACGCATGCACACACACAGAGAGAGAAATCATACCAGTAACTTTAACTTTTCATTCATTGTGTACTTGTTTGTAATTACTTAAAATAGTTTAGTTATCTAGTTACCTAAAAATATGTTGATCCGAGGGAGGAGCAGAACTACCCAACACAAGCATTATTACATGCTTCCTGGGAGGTTCTAGCCACAGAATACTATTGTACAAGAAAGTTACAGAAATAAACTATTTTAATTTTAATTTAATTTTAAATTCTCACCACAGCGGCCACTAAAAGAGCACCTTCTCGAATTTCCGCTCACCCCGACTGTTGATAACGCATTTTCTCTTTCATTGGCTGCTTTATTGTATTTGATTTTAGGTCAAGGAAAATACTTTGTCGCTTGAGATTTTATTCCGTAACTTCCTTTAGTTGGTGAATAAGATTTTGCAGTTAAAGATTGTGCCTTTAGTTCGTACGTAGTCATTTTTAATAACATTTAAAGAAATAATGCAAATTCAAAAGCGCATGATGAGGCAGGCTATCCATTTAATTTTAAGAGCACCGAGGACAAACTACGGTAGACTGTAGTATATGAGGGGGCTCAACTCTATAACTGGGAAGACTGCAGACAACATAACAAAATATGTAATATATTAGTCAATGCTTAAGTCAATGAGGGTATTCTCTCTACTACCGAGATTTTAGCTAGAGTTTTTGTTCTTTTGTTGTTTTTTTGTTTTCTTTTATTGTTATTGTTTATTTTTGTTTTTTTTTTTTGTGGCGTGTATGCTGTTTTTTTCTTCTCATTTGTTGTGAATGCTGTGCACGTCTGTAATTGACGTAAACACTAGTCCATGTCTATGTCTCTTACATTTAAACTTTTATCTCATGAATAAATATTGCGGTTTATATCCTTCAGATAAAGTTATAAAGTTAAAGTTACTAATCGTAAAAATAATTACACTCCTAAAGTGAAAAAATGTCAACTAACTTTTTAGGGACACTGGCGCCGATTCCCTGTTCGCAAACTAAACTAAATTTAAGTTCAGTGCGTCTTTTTCTTTCTATTTCATTAATAAAAGGACAGAAGATAAATATTAGTTTAGAGATAATCCATAGTAAGATTGGACGTGAATAAAAACATGGCTACTAAAAATACGCCAATTTACGTCAGGCGCTGACTAATTTGACAGGACTAAACTAATATTTATCTTCTGTCCTTTTCTTAATGAAATAGAAAGAAAAAGATACACTGAACTTTTTAGTTTAGTTTGTGAACAAGGGAATCGGCAATGTATGAATCCTTTCCAGACTTGTGCAGGGTCACCTTGAGTCCCAATTGCCATGCGACACGCGGGGTTGCGACAATCGTCGAGAGAATCCTCTCTCGACGATTGTGGCAACCCCGCGTGTCGCTACTTCGGCCGCCGCCTGGTGCGACCTCCCCTGCGCCAGGACCAGCGTGTCGTCAGCGTGGCAAACCACGTTGACGCCGTTTGGGAGGTCGGCGCGCAGCACCCAGACCGATCCCTGTGGGACACCGTTCGACATCTCTCGCCAGTTCCACTCTCCCCGGTGACCGGGGTAGATGACAGCCCTGTCCGTCAAATAGGCCTCGACAATGCGACCGAGGTAGGTCGGCATCCGGTGATACCGGAGTGCCTCCCTGATGCAACTCCAGGGCAGGATATTGAAGGCATTTTTTGACATGCTTACGTTTGGATGAAAATATAAATTTTAAATATGAATCCTTATCAAAATAAATTAATTTATCATCAGAAAGATACCAAGGAGATAAGATTTGCCCTTTACAGTATGTCAAAAGTTTCGGAGATAATATAAAATTACTAAAAACGCAAAATGCCGCTAAAACATTCACGAATACAACTTCAATTCATCGTGTGCACATGCTTTGTGCAGACGTTTTTTCCATTCACCCATAGATGGCGTTGTGCAAATATGTACCTACGTAATTTTTCTGAATTTGTGGTAGTGTTACGACTTTCCGCGGATTGATGACCCTTTCGATTTATTTAAACTGAAGAGTTTGTTTGTTTGTTTGGTTGAACGCGCTAGTTTGAGGAACTACTGGTTCGAATTAATATATTCTTTTTGTGTTGGATAGTGTATTTATCGTGGAAGGATTTAGTTTAGGTTATATAACATCATGCTGCGACCAATAGTAGCGGAGCATCAATGAAAATGTTGCAAGTGAAAAATTATTCCTTTTTGAGAGCTTCCGTTGCGTGCGCTGCGTAAACGGTTTAAGTTACGCACAAATCATGTATGACAGTACCTATAATGGAATTGTTCCTCTTTAAAAGTTCTAAAAAAAGTCCGCGACAGCACATGTCTATCTTTTAAGATTGACTTACTATAACCTTTTTGTGGTAATTAAATTTGTTCGAAATTAATGCATTATTTGCGAAGGTGTTTTATCAACATGGTATTAATCCTTATCCAAATAAATACGTTATTCATCACAAGTATCTATTTAATTGTGAACATAATTTCCCCGGGCATCTCTTGATTTCAATCAACATCCTAGGAGATAATTATCATAATTTTAAAATAACTCCGCAACAAAATCTATATCTAACTACTTACCTAATAATAAAGCTGATTAGTTTGTATGTTTGAACGCGCTAATCTCAGGAACTACCAGTCGGATTTGAAAAATTCTTTTTATTTTGATAGCCCAATTCTTTTGAAAGGCTATAGGCTATTTAACATCACGCTAAAACTCTTAGGGGCCGAGTATATAGAAAAAAAACGTCCGAAAACGAAGTAGGTAATAGCGCGGGCGGGCGATGCGATGCGACGGGTTGGGTCGGGGGTACAAGAAATTTCACGCGGACGTCGCGGGTAGAAGCTAGTTAAATATATTAAAACAGATCAAGCTTTGCGCTTGTTATGAGAACAAACATTGAAACGTCGTAACTTTCGCATTTGTACGTAATATTATAACGTAGAGTACCTATAGCAAGATAGGATTTGTAACGAAGTCTGTATACTTCGTTAAATCTTGTGTCCAGTATTGACTTACAGCTCTATTCATAAATTGTTCTGAAATTCGTTTGTCCTTATCTGTCATTTTGCCTTTTTTGGTTGTCAGAATGAGACAAAACAAATTTTAACTTAAAGAGGCTAACGCATATACGAATAGCGCTATAAAATTTTTAACTAGTATTCAAACACTTTTCTTTCCAACTGTACCTTCCATTATTTACGTAGAATCGAACAAATGCGTGCATAGCGAAACTTTTTAGTAGGTATTTTTCGAGTCAAGCATAGAGGGACTAGAGCATAGGGGAGTAACCGACAAGAAGTCGAGTTTTTAAGTTTATTATGATTGTGCCTTACTAGCTTTATTTCTTTTCTACAAACAGAGAGCACTGGTGACCCAGTGGCAATGTCTGCGACTTACGAGTTGTAGGTCGTGAGTTCAAACCCAGCCAGGCGCTTTACTTTGTGTCAATTATTTTATCACCACTGTTTTCAAAACGGTGAAGAGAAACAGCGTCAGAAAACCTGTGTATCCTAGAACCAAAAATTCAAAGACATGTGACATGTACCGACCCGCACTGGGCCCGCGTACGTAAACACTCGTACTTAGGGTTACCTACCTAAATACCTTTTATAAGAGTAAAAAACTCCTACATTAAAAAGGTGGTAAACAAAATCTTGGTAAAGAAATAAAATAAGATATATTTTTGAACAAGGCTTTAATGAGCTACATCTTTGGTCATATCATTGGTTAAAAGAGGACTTGCACATTTATATTTATACAAATGTGTGTGTGTGTGTGTGTGCACACAACGTGCGTCTCTCTACAGGAATGCATGAGCTTGTACAGTCGTCAACATAACACCTACGGTAGAATTACACATCCAAGTACTGTCAAATGCATGTACTAGTTACAACTGCTGACAATATAATACCTGATTTACAATAACTAACATTACAACGTCTATTGATTTAATACTCTCTTGTAGAGCATGTAAGGACTATAATAATTTTAAAATACATAGTATTGGCGACTGTACAGAATTAAATGCAAACAATTAATAAATCATCCGAAGACGACGACAAGTATTTATTTATTTAAAATATTACTAAAAGAACTAATTTGAACTATTTCGAATTATGTATATTTTTTATTAACACATATGTCCACATTTTACTAATTAATCCAAATATTTTATATTCATCATTGTATAATAATAGATATACAATAATCTACTTATAGTGAGCTATTTACATAAATAATACAAACATCGTAACAATGTCTATAGTAAACTTAACAGTTAATATACATAGATACAAAAAGAAATAACAAATGTATTCGAAAATTGAACATTTTAAATTAATTTTCATCCACGGCTTAGCCAGAGTAAAACGAAAATATTTGAAAATAAATAAGTATTTTGATCATTAAATATACCTAATCAATTTGAGACTCGATTGATTGTACTATAATACGTACATATAGATGAATATAATATTTACATTAACACTGATATTTATTCTAAAATACATTTCATCCCTCAAAGACGTCAATTCGGCAGTCTTAAAACCCGCACTCGTAAGGTTCTCGCGTTAGGCCGGATACACATTCAGCGATTCGTACACGCGTTAATTAAACCGCTCCACTCAGCGGTTGAGCCGCCAAAACGTACACCTCACTGAAATCGTACGTCCTTGTAACTGTGCATCTGAACCGCTGAAAATATTCGCAGCCGAAAGCTAAAATCGCACTGTATCATTATCCGTACCAATCAATTCACACATTATAGATCAAAGAGAAAAATACAGACATGATATTGCAACTTTTAACAGATTTATACAAAAAGGAGATTCAATGATCCTCTACTAACTATATCCTAATTCAGCATAATTGCTCATCTGAGATCAAATTCTGAGATTGTAACAAACTAAAACAATTTTCCTTTACACATACTCTAATAACATAATAATATCATATTTAATTCGAGAAATAATTACATGACAATGTAGATTATTTAATTAATTATGTGCTGTTAATAAACAATTCAGAAACACTAACTACAGTTTGGCATTTGCTTTGCTTTAGTTTATACACTTAGAAACATGTCAAGTCCAGTAATTAGACGATTAGAATGTTCTGTCTAACGGGAGCTGCGTTTTAAACACTGAATAGTTCGTTTGTAACTGCAACTGATTAACTTTGTAGTATCGATTGTCTCGTGGAGTACGCGTGATTAGTGTTGATACTTGGCGTAGGGGTGGGCCGCGTCTCACGCGCTATAATCTCAGCTGGACGCCGAGAGCCCGAGGGGCTTGAGGTGCGGGGGGGCAGCGAACGGTGCCGGCGACGACCCCGACATGTTGTTGTTCAGATCACCGGAGCGGCTCGACCCGTTCATCAAACCGCTCATCGCGTTGCTTGTCTGTAGAAAATTTATTTAATTAATTTCTTGGCTATCAACTCCAGACGTGCGGTATCTAAAACAAGATCTAGATCTTGTCTTGCATAGATCCAAGGTACCTATAGTTTTATAATAGGTTACAGTTTTAATGCGTCTTTTACACAAATGAATGGAACTTTATATAATATTATGATGATGATTTTCAACATGAATCGTAAAACAAAAATGGAAGTCGAGGAATCTATAAGAGTGTTTCAACAAAGGATAGTGTTGCTTACCGGTGGCGGCGGCAAATGTGTGGTTTGCCTCTTGAGGTGCGCAAGCGGCGGCGGGTTGTACGCCATGTTGGCGAACACCAGGCGCTCCTCGTAGTCATACTCGCACAGGATCTTGTTGTCGCACAGGTAGAACCGGTCGCCCACGCAGAACCTTAGACAAACGATGCAGCTTATTGATTTAAATGTCCTGATAATGGCAAGTATCAAGTTACTTTAGTCTAGTCTAGTGTTGCTAAGTAAATTCTTTAAACTGTGATATCATTATAGTTAAGTTAGAGGTATGTCATGATTGGGATGGAAAGGTTCGATTTCCTAATGATGTTTTTATCACAGGTATGCAGGACATATTGGCTACCCAGTGTAACATCTTGCAACATCTATAAACTGCTGTTGCAATTTCACTAGGTACAAAATTAGCGAGTCGCCTATGGTACAGACGCCAGCACATGAAATTACTACAATTTGTCAAATTTATTTAATAGATTTTCAACTTTATCGCTATAGCATTAAGGTTCAAAGTTGATTGGGAAAATTTGGCAGTTTCGGGTAGCTTGACCTGCTGGCGTCTGTACATTGCATGTTTAGTGTTTCCAATTGCCCAATTCGTGCTCACGTTATCGACTTTGTGTGTTAATTACGACAAACTCATCTATAGTTGATACATATAAAATAAGCTACAAGCAGAAAGACCCAATTAGCGTTGCCTACTACCGGAACCTACTACACAACACAACCCACGCGTTATTAAGGTTAATAATTATACGCATCCTATTTCTAATACGACACGGTTCGATCTAATCGCGAACATCATTACTTTGATGAAACGAAACCCAAAAAGTAAACCACGAAACGTCTAAGAAAGAAAATTTACTATCATGAGTGGAAAGGTCAGCGCGAACCAAGGAGGCGCGATAACGTCACGCAAGCGAGCATCCCTCAATGTGGCAAAACAAAAGGTATCGCCTTCGACTCGCCACTGGCCGCCCGGAACCGCCGGTGATAACGGCGACCTTATCTCCCCTCGGTCTCACCCCGCACGTCGCCCGCACCCCCGCGTCTCCGCCACCCTGCCAACTCTTTTGTTTCACTTGTCACAAAAATTAAGCGCAATAGCTCCGCTACAAATGTCTCTTTTTTAAGGGGCCAATTTCCACCGCAACTCAGTCGATTTCGCCGCTCTTAATTAACTTTATTTCCTGTTCTCTTCGTTCCCGACTTTTGTTTTGGGCTCCTCGTTTTTTATTTCGCTATTTTTTGTCTGCAGCTGCGTAATGGAAAAGATGGAAAACGAAATTTTAATGACTGGGTGCAAGTTAAGCTTTGTTCGGAGCGCCATTGTGTCGCGACGGCACCCAAGCCAAGTTTGACGTTTTACGTTAAGCGAACGTGTACATTGGCTCTACTCCCTCCGCAGTAAGACAAAAGCATTCAGGAGGTGTACTGATCGAAATCAGCAACAGAAAAAAATATTCATCCCACTCAAATCATCCCCATCAAAGACAAAAAGCTCTGCTTTTTGACTGCTCGGAACGCTTTTCGATAATGTTCACAGAGGGTCTTCGTCCCAATTTCAATAAACGTAACTGGCCGCTGCAATTTGAGAGATTTGCACAAATTGTAATGGCAAGTCATAACAGCGTGAAGATAGTGGTTGCAGGTGCGGGCAACAAGCGGCAGGCGCGGGCACGCAGCGGCCGCGCGGCCGCAGCACGCGGTTTCCGCCACGGGCCGCCGCCGCCGCTCGCCGCCAGATTGCTACTAAATTATTTAGCCGTTTAGCGATATTCGCCCGTGATATCTGCCGTCCGCTCCGATCGGACAGCCCGCAAATTGGATTCAGATTTCTGCCCGGCGTGGAAATTGATTTGTACGTGATATTTAATAGTTTGCACTGGCGTACCGACCGTTGTTGTTGAATGTTTATCAAGCTTTAATAGGACTAATTAGTGAAATACCTGCGTAGTTTACCGCACAACTTACATTACTATACAACATAACAGCAATCTGCTATTTCATGGAAGTTAAACCAATTTTCAAATGTTTAAAGCAAAGTTACAGCGCTTTGCGAGGCCAACTGTTGAGTCTGGATTCTAAAAGCACTCGAATGAATATATAACTTGGCGAGAATGTCGCGGGAGATCTACTAACACGGGAAAGGTTCACAAGTGACATATAAACCATTCAGAGCGGCTCCAATCTTCGCGACCTTTCTATTATTTAAACGGACGCAGTCCGGCGAAAATTGCCGTTTTCGCGCCTGCACCCCTACTCTGAACTTTACTTGACATTTTGGGGACATGGAACGATAGTAAAATGCAAATTTTTATGTATTTTTATCAATTTTGTCCAACAAATATGCTATAGATAGTTTATACAAATATTGCAAAATCAAAATCGGCTTTGAACTAAACCCCAAAACGTTTCAAACTATACTGAAGCATACCAACAAAATGGGTTTCCTTTGCAAATTCAGGTAACGTGAGTCGAGAGCCCGAGACTAGAATACGGACGTAACAGTATTCATATGTTTTGATTAGTAAAGAAATCTCTTTGCTGGGACAATGTTACTTTGGAGAAATATTAAAGCTGTTTTAAATATATGCATGTGTTGGAGAAGGCAAGTCGTATAGTGCTGTGATATGAACTGTTTACTTTCACAGGGAGCTTTCTTGGTGAAGGTTGCGTGATTGCTATATTTGTCTTTTACATCTTATTATATTTGTGTTTAGGACGTACTAGAAGTAATTATGATCTAGGACCATTTATTTAAATGAAAGAATTATTAAACGCATTGGAAAGATTTATTACGTTATAAACTCATGTAGTTACATGTAACATTTCTTATAAAATTAAATGGATTTGCACGAGTAACCTAATGTTATGATATACACATTTTAACACATAACTACTACTTTTTTACAGCTTTTTGATACAAGCATACCATACAACAACAACAACATTAACAACAACAACACCAACATTAACAACAACAACACAACAACAACAACATTATGGAATGCAAATAAATATATAAATATGAATACCTAACTACCAACGTTACTAAAGCTTCAAATTTTAATCAAACTGTTGAAGGGCTACACGCGCCATTTATTAATACTGAATGCAATACGAACACAGCGCAGCGAGGAAATGAAGTACCGTTTACGTTTACCTATATTATTTGCTTTCCTACCTTAGGCTGTTGACACACTAAGCAGGTTGGCTGCGGCAGGCAATCTAATGTACTCTGACGTACCCACTGGCCATCGCATGGATTTAATTAATCCAGCACCCTAATTGCGTAACACACTATCGATCACAATCTGAACCATTTTGAAGGTTATTGCTAATACATTGCTTCATATGTTCGAAAAATTTGTCTGCTCGACAACATAAATTACGCAATGAATGTTGTTGAACTGTCAAAATGAAAGCTATTGCTACTAAAAGTGTGTTATGCAATTACCCCGCAGTGTTATCACGAATATCGATTAGCTTTTCTTCTACTAGTTGGCTGCATAGACAAATGTATAACGACGTCTTATGTTAAGATTACAGATAGGGTAGTTGCCTGGGTAAAAAAGTGATTATTATATTTAGTCCGTCAGTTAGATTATCGAAAAATAATGGACACGTATTTTTTCTTTTGCCAATCAAACAAAACATGACAAAGATAAAGCGCGTCAAAATTAGGGAGTAGGGGGTCGTGACGTCACGCCTTGCTAAAAAGTGTAGCAAGCGTCACGCGGAACTTTAACGGGCGATATCTTCATCATTTTTTATATAATTGACAAAAGAAAAAATACGGGTCCAATATTTTTTGATAATTTAACTGACGGACTAATTAGATTTTTTTAGGCATCTAGCCTATTTCATAAGTTGTACTGTCTTGAACTGTCACTGATTACAATCAAGTGTAAAAATCGATACTTTAGAAGAAAATCTATAATTTGAATACAATTTTCGCTAAGAGCTCTATTCTCTACGAACACCGTGAATATAAATAAAATAAGCCCCACAATTTATGGACACTGGATATTAAATGTTTATACAAAAGCACGCATTCTCCTTGCGTTTGACTTTATTATGTAGCGGAAAATTTAATCGCGTTTTCAGTGTCCGTGAGATGAATAAACAATCTAAACTGCTGTTACATTATATCTCTATCCCTTTCACTCAATATAGTTTACTGGATTTTTTGTCCTACTCCTTAAATGTGGGGTTCAATATTGGTGAGACGGTTTTAGTTTGTTTACTATCATAAATAATGGGTTCAACTTTCGCAGTTGTGGTGTTGGATGTTTCTAAGAAACTTAATCTGTTTTAAAATACAGCTGTTTTTAACAATCACAGAATGGTGACTAATAAATTACTCATTTTACCTCTGTTTTACTTTTTTCACCTTCTATTTGTAAATAGAAACTCTTAGTTCATTAGCGTTTGTATATTTTTTTACTTTCAATGTCGATAAGAACGATAATTACGGAAAACTTTGTCTTAGCCTGTCTAATTAACTACGTTATTTTCTCCTTCGATATTTGTACCTACCACTTCTAATTTTGTAGCCTTAGTTTACCGTTAAATAAAAATAGTACCTGAGCGTGAATATGTGTTGTTTTTTTTTCTCATTTAGTTTTAATCTTAATCATGGTCTGGCAGTTTGAGTAATTTATGCGGCCTACTCAAATGTCCTTTATTTGGTATTATTCGTCGAATCGTTGAGCTGCTTAAGTTCTGAGTTGAGCTGCACGATTACTGAGTGACAAATGCGTGCACTGACTGGACAGATCGACTCAATCTGTGGTTCTTTCCTCAAAAGACCATTTCAGACATCAATCTACATGGTCTTCACATGATCTGACCAAGATTATGTGTGCAATTGAAAAGAGACTGTGAAGAAAGGCCGAAACAAACTCAGAGGGAGTCTGTTTCGGCCTTTCCTCCCAGATTAGTCAGATCAAATAGGAAACGCCGACCTCATCTAGTTTTTTAAATATGATTGACGTGTAAAAGGGTTTGTACAAACCTACTTATATAAATAAAATCATTTGTCATTTATGAGTAAGTAATAGAGAGGAAATTCTACAAAGCTGAACTTTTTCTGAAACTCTATGTGTCATATATCGGTTGGGTGACGGTAGTAGGTATCTATGATACTATAAGGTAAGGGTGCAACCAGGCTGAGGTCAATCGAAGTCGATTCAAAATCAAACGTCTCACAATGTCGTCGATCGGCCGCGGTCTGGTAGCACCCTAAAGCCAAGCGCAGATTACAGCTACAACGGGCCGCAACGCACCGCATTTTTATACAAAAAAATACATGCGGTGCGTTGGTCCATAGAACATGTACGAAAGTGATGAAGGAGGTTTTTTGCGTTGAGTTGCGGCCCGCCCCAATCTGCGCTAACCTTTAGTAGTTCTTTTTCCTATAGGTACATACCTATGGTTGCACTGTTGGCAAGCGAAGCACTCGAGGTGGTAGACGTTGCTGCGTGCGCGCATCACCATCTCGAAAGCAGGGATCACTTTGTTGCAGGCCGCGCAGTAGCCAGTGTTGCCGAACAGTCTGTAGAAAAATAAATATCTTTAAAATATTGCAATATTATAATTATTTTTTTACCCGTTTTAGGGTAACTTTCCTTGTGAAAGGGATTTTTGTAACTTAAATTCATTCTCAAAAGTCCTACTGAAAATTTGAACCGTTATATTCCATGTATTCCCGTTCCCCCCACCGCTGTCTTCCCACTGGTGGGACGAAAGAGAATGCGTTTATTTTTATCCCAATGCCCCAACCAAATTATTGCGACGAGGAATACAAGTTTCACATTTAAATAAAATAAAAAATAAAATTCATTTATTTCAGATAACTAATTGATCCATAATAACAGTCCCGACTTAAAATAAAAATAAATAAATATAAGATTAAATTAAATTAAAAATTACAAATGAAAGATTAAAAAAAAAAGAGCGGATGCAGATATGAAAGATTAAAAAAAAGAGCGGAGGAAAATACTTAAAAGAGTGGATGGAAAAAAAGTAATTCTCATAAGTAATTCTCGTAATTCTCATAATAATAAATAACTTTGTGCTAGTAAAAAATTTTCCTTAGTCACAAATAACCCACCTCAAGTAGTCCCTCTTGCAGAGGATCAGATTGGCCCGTGTGTAGAGCGTGTGGCCAACCTCCCCGAGCCTGCAGTCGCAGCAGCCACACTTGAGGCAGTCCTCATGCCACAGCTGGTCCAGAGCCTTCAGCAAGTATCGTTCAGTGATCACCTTGCTGCATCCAGCGCAAATCTGACACAACAGAAAAACAATTGAAGATAAGGTAACAAAAAAATTATTATTGCCACTTGCCCCCTGCAAGTGGCAATAATCATTTTTTTGTTACTTTAAGTACCTAATTCATAATTTCATGGAAATTATGGAGAAGACTAAAATATGATTGAGTTTGCAAACTTCAATTGTATATTTAGTTGCAAATTTGTTCTATCCCATTAGTAGATTACAAATTCAGAATCAATATAAATGTGTTTCTTTTTGCGAATTTTACATAATTAATGCTACGAAGTCTACAACTGCTACGAGGTGGCTACGAGCTACGAAAACGTAGTATTCTGACACTTCTGACAGAGGTAAGGATTACATAAGCCTTTTTGTCCGATTATGTATTATGATTCTAAGAAACCTTCATCATCTGCGTAGAACGAAAAACAATAAAATTATAATAAAGTAATGGCATAATAACCAAGAGCCGCGACCAACACCTCAGGAAGCTCTCTTTGGGCAGTTGGATCAAGGTCTTGATTCAAAAAGCAGTACTTCTGGGCACAGCTCGCATTGTCAGGAGGTTCCTCTCTCTGGAGCCTACCTAATATGTTACCTAATATGTTTAAATTGAATATCTGATTTTCTAAGTTTTAGTTTTCGAACTTGAGAGGGTAGGTTGAATATGGATTTATAAATAATTGGTACATAAGTAGTATAAAAATACTTAGATCGAAGAGTTATGACTAAGTTCAATTGATCGTTCGCTAAGTTCATTTCGATTACCTCGTTCGACTGCCTTTTGTTCAGTTTTTATTTATAATCAAGTGATTTACCTACTTATTTTACCAAAATGAGTACGCGTTGTAATATTAATGTCGTTACAAGAGCTCAAATAATGGCTTTGCATAATCAAGGCAAAAACTGGTCAGAAATAGCCAGAGAGATAATAGTTTTATTTACACTTTTATATAAGAAACTCCATTATTTTTTAGTTAATATACTACGTAATAATCATTATTGGGTATTATATATTTCTGTTTTATTGTTGCAGAGAAAAACAGTTGTTCTATGGGTACGACGACTTGAAGAGGAGGGTTCTTTGCAACACCATCAAAGAACTGGTAGACCACGACTTATAAACACATTGCAGCGTCAAATCATGATAAGGGAGTATGAAGAAAATGGAATTCTGCCAACGAACCAATATGCTGGTTTATTTGACACAAGTGTTGACACTGTCCGTCGTGCTCTTCATAGTGATGGGCTGCTTTATCGAAGGCATGCTGTAAAATCCATGCTCACGGAAAACCATAAAAGGGCAAGATTACAATTCGCTTCGGATCACATAAACTTCGATTGGAGTAATGTCATCTTTACAAATGAATAAACTTTTAAGTAGACGCTTATGTTTGTAGCGTCGAAATAATACGCGATACACAAGTGGTGACGTAGTGCCCAATATGCAATCTTATACCTAACAGTGAACATGATGAGGATGAGTGCAGCCGATCCGGGAGAACTAGTCAGACTACCAAGTCGAGCAAATAGTGCAAATTATATAGAAGTGCTGGAGGAGACCATGTTGCCTACCGTTCGAAATGTGTATCCAAGAGAAGAATTACCACAGATAAAATTTGTGTAGGATAATTGTCCGATACTCCGTTTGCACAGTGTGCAGGCGTGGTTTCGTCAGCACAATGACATTTGCGTTATTCCTTGGCCAGCTAGATCACCGGATTTAAATCCCATTGAAAATTTATGGGGTGTCATCGTTCAACGGTGGAATAATCAAAATGAGCGTACCCCAGATGCTTTAGAGGCTCATTGTTTACAAATATGGGAGAGTATTCGTGGTTCAGATCGGATGTAAAAATTTAATTAGTTCAATGCGTTCCCGCATGCAAGCTGTTATCGACCAGAATAGTGGTTACACGAGCTATTAATAAATAATTATACTTAATCAATATTATTTTACTTAGTACTTATTATTTATATTAAATGAAGACCTGGTTATGTGTGTATAACCTATTACTTACGTATTTTAAATAACTTTAAAAAGTTATGAACACTTCAAGTTCAAACACAACATAATTTTTAGTTTTTTATGTTACCTACTAACCATTTGATAATGTTTTTGTTCAATTTCGTAGTTTTTAGCCTACCTATTTAATCTATTTAATCCGTTTGACCTTTGCTATAAAATAATCTGGTCTCCTGTTTGTTTTTATTGAGGTTACATAAGCTTCAATCCTCTTTCCAATTTTGGAAACAAATACTTAAGCTATGTCCTCAATAAGAAGTTATACATAATATTATAATGTTATACAATAATTAATATACTGACTGTTAAATTTGAATAATAAACTGTAAGAAATAAACCTCTTTAATTTTTAAATGTGCCCTTTTTTTGGCGAGCCCGTTTACCTGCGATGACTGCTCTTTTTTCCCGTTGCTAAGTAACTACCAACTCGAATATTATAGTCATAATTTTAATATCTACCTACTCGTTAGTTTAATGAATATATTCCTATCGGTTTCTTTTGTTATTTTTATAATTTAATCTACATACGTATGCTAGTAAATGTAATGCTGCACTAAAGCGTATATGTAATGCTGCACTAAAGCGTATATGTAAGATAATTGCTTGCTTAGTTGCTTGTCAATGTATTAGCTGTGTAACTCCTTACTTAATCCTACCTAATACGTTTCTTCCTAACTCCTTACTTACGTTACGTAAATTATTCATAGATAGTTGTGAAGAAACCAACGCCATCTAGTTTATTTTCGGAAACTTCAACTCAAACGTTCACTGGAAAATATACACTAAGGTATCCATGCAATTTGGCAGGTGAGTGTATACCTGTGGTTGAGGTGGTTGAGCGGGCTGCGAGGAGGCGCCGGTCTGCGCGGACGCAGGCAGCGGCGACGCGCGCGCCTCCTTCTGCACCTCCATGGCGAGCATGTGCGAACCCAGGGTTGGACTGCCGCCGCTCGCCTGTTGGGGGGTCCGCCTCTCACACTGCAACAAGAAGATACCATGTTAGTTGTGATAATCAAAGTCAACAACACAAAAAAAACCCAAACGAACACAATAATAGTGTGCCTACAATAATGGAACGTGTTTGCAAACAGTTAACCCCAAATATAAGTAAAACATAAAACGATATTGAGTTATAAATATACCGTAAAAGAAACCACAAAAAATATCCCGTTTGTGTTTGTGTATATTCCTTAGCAACAAATCAAGTTCAGTCGTATCGCGGCCCATTCATATTGAATCATAAGTCACAATACGTAATCGCCTCAGAACCGTACAGCTCATTCAGACCATTTTATTTTACAGCATAAACTCCAGAACCATGAAATTTATCGCCTGTAATATTTCTCGAAAAAATTAGCACAACTACTCAAGCGATTAATGAGAACGTGAAACACGACTCGACGTTTCTGAATAATAGCAAATTATGTACCTTAAAATATCGAGTAAGTACCAAAATAAGAATAAAAACTGTAATTGAGATCGTGTCACCGAAAAAAGCAGCAATAAAGTCAAGCACGGACCGCAGCGTCGTCACGCTTAATTAATATTTTAAATACAATTCCAAATTAAATTTGGCAACTGGTGCAGCCTCGCACTATTTTGTTGGCGACAATCGCGCCGGTTACGACTGTACGACCTTTCCACTCGTTTTTTTGTCCACGCACAAACTGTTTTCTAGTACAACGGATTCGGTTATTATGAGTCAACGTGCCTGAAACAATGCTGGCTATTGTAAGGTCCGTGACGAATGGTACGCGACTCTTATTTTTGTGTGTTTTCGAGAGTGCGTCCGATCGGCCGCCATAAATAATAGCGTACGGATATCGACCGGAAGCGTGCACACCACGCCGACAAATAGTGTCAATGACTGTTTGTTTAATCTACAGAGGAAGCTAATCAACTCTGTTGTGAGTCAATTGACCTAAGAATAGCGGTTAAATACGCATACCTAATCAAGTGTGGCGAATCGTTTAATTGCACGTATATAATAACAATGGTTTATTGCCTCTCTACCGACACATTTAATACAAATACGGATGTATGCCCACAGCACCGCTCAAGTTTCACGAACTGCGGTGCAAGCGCATGGAAATACCCAATTAGTGGTATATAAAGAAGTTAAAGCAAATTAATAATTGCAACTCTCATCATCATCAAGTGTGTTAAATAAGAGGAAATCATTATCAAGAGGACGTGAGAATTTCATACAACCTTTTTAACTGTTTATTCATGAATAAACCATTTTACAATTTTAAAAGCTGAAATGAAAGCTCTATATTTCATAGTGCAGGTAACTTAGGCTGTCACCTACCCAACAATACAACTCAAATCGGATTCATTGAACACGGTAAAGTACCAAGAACGAATAAAAGAACAAGAAGCAAATGAATGCGAGGCCTTCGGTCAATGGAATGGTAGTGCACGACCGAGGTATCAATGCGACATTTTTTGCGAAGTAGACAGGCCGTGAAGCGAGCCTTCGTGAATAATTACCGAGCGGTGACAGCAACATGCTACGCCACTCGGAAAACAACCCGTGGCGAATGCAACCAACCGAGATTAGACGCAGCTCAAGCAAAAAAGCTCACGCCTTCCATTAGCGGTGACTTTCGAAACGTCAATACGCACGAATTAGGATTTTACGAATGTCAACCGTGGAAGCGGGGGTAAAAAACTATGCAAAAGTAATTTCGCTTGACATTCAGCGGAAAATTGTTGGATAATAAATGGAATAAAACAGCGGTGTGTCGTTGAAGCGCGGGTGGCGATGCAGCGGCTGAAATTGAAGGATGGCCGGCGCGGGCCTTTGGAACCAGTGGGAGCCCGCATCCGGCGCACCGGACGGACGTTAATGATTAACACAGACGCGGTCCGAGACCAATTATGCGCTGCCACCACACTCCAAATTAGAAACTATTTTCGCCCATTAGTGGCCAACTTCATAATCAATTACACGTTAAAATTTCACAGCGCTGTTTCGGGAGCTCTCTGTTTGGATAATCGGAGTTTGTGGTCCCACGGCGAGCTATTACGTGGCTCTGTACGGGCCATAAAGGTTTTTGTTAGGCTTCCGACGAATTTTAATGCACGTTTCGAATGCATTTCGGTTCAGGTAAACTGCATTAAGCTAAATAATTGTATCCAGCCAGAATTCCCAGTAGATCATAGCGATGTTTTTGCTGTAGTCTACTGTAGGTAGTGTGTATTTTTTCTAGATGTTCGGTGCATCGTCTTCAATATTATCTCGTATTTTTCAGTAAAAATATAAGTTTCTAAACTTTAAAATTGACATTCCCAAAAAAAAAAGAAAACAAATCTTCCAGAAGATTATTCGAGACAGACAACACTAATAGGATTGAGTGCACTCCGCTAATCATAATTCATCAGCGAGATTAAAGAATAAGCGGCGCGATGAGGGGGATACGGGGCTTCAGTACCAGCACCCCGACCCCCCCCCCCCTACCACCTACACTCTGCCGGCGTTCGGATGAGACTGAGAGACAATATGATTGCCACACCTGCGGAAACGACGCAAAGTAACGAGACGAGAAGCTAAATAATTCAACCAACTAACAACGCTACGAATGTTGCTCCACTCCAGTTTTTTGCACAATTTAATGTGCGGAACACGAACAATTTAGTTGCTAATTAGCTTAAAATTAAAAGCAGAACTGAGGAGCGGCTAGCTGTAATCTAAATAGAGTCGCCATTACCATTTTGATTGAACGTTAATGAGAATGAGACACGAGAAAGAAAATAATATAATTACTTAATTCAAACAAAAACCCTGAGGCCCTGCTGGTTAAAGTAGCCATGACTGGGTTGTTTGAAACATACCGCATATTCTATTTTAAATTAATAACGCATTTAATTACACCTAAGCGTAATCATTTATTTAACAAAAAAAAAATACTGTTTCAAAGTAGAGCACCTTTCTCACCGTATCAACTACACTGGTACTTATTTAGCAGATTGCTTTCCTTTAAGTTGTTCTTTAATCTAGGTATGGCCGTGGGCCGCGGTGCTTTACTTCACACCCTCCTACGTCACATCCGGGCGGGTCCCGCGCTACAAAGGATGTTCGCACGCACTTTCATATTAAACCTCTTGCAATGATGCACTGTGAGGAAGAAAATTGTTTTTCCATTTTCACAGGTAGCTTTGAGTTTCGGTTGTGTATTGCTTTTATTTTCCGCGATGGAGAGCGCTTTGTGTTCAGAAATATGTATTAAAAGTAATACTGTAAGTGCATCTTTGATTTTATTCTTTGGTCCTAGGATATAAACCAGTAATTTAATACATAGTGTGGGCTGTCGATTATGCCAACTCAACATAAAATTAAATAATTATTGAACTGGATTTGAAAGCTCGCCTATAAAAGGGAGTAATTAGCTGGGCCATAATATCTTGCATTATTCCTTATCTCCTCGCTATAAACGGCCGTCAACGAGGTGATCAGTAGACGATGGGCTATTAGAACACGAATGTGAGGAGTATTATCAGTTGCGCGCCACAGAACGGCAACCGCGAGCTCGACGCGGAATTTCGTTAATACCAACCCATATTGGATTAGCGGCGGCACCCGACCGCCGCAATAATATAACGAAATTCAAACATTAATAGGCTCAAACACAATCACGGATGGCCGCATAATCGAGTTAGCTGCTATTCGGTTAAACCCCTATCGCGTAATCTGCCCCATTGTCTGACAGTCGTTGTGCTGATCATGAGGGCCGATTATTGTGGCAATTTCGTGTTTATTGTTTTCAGGTGTCTCCTGTCACCCCGGCGTCCTGAAGGAGCACAATGCCCTTATCTCCAGCGAGGCAATCTCGTAAAATGTTACCGTGAACGTCTGTAACAGTTCCGAAACAATGCTCCGTAATTGTTACTTCACGAAAATTAACTTCAATATCTGGCTGTGACAACATCCAATAACTGAACAGAAACGCTTCGGGAAAACTAATCTGACCATCTAACAATAGAATAACAAAAGCCAGTGGTGGATAATAAACAAAGTCCCACGGCAGTCCAAGTAAGTGATACTCAGGAGGTGGAATATACGTCGGACAAGTTAAAAGTTTCACCTCAGTTAGATGCAGCTGAAGGAACAAATAAGTAGATAGAAGCTGTGTCAAAACTGCCAAAAACAAAACTATAAAGTTTGCTTTATAACGGGTAGATATCGCTTTATCTATTTGAGATGTCGAACTCAATTTGGACCGGTGAACTTGTCTTTTATAACTTGCACCGGCTCCCGCGCGATCTTTTGTTCATAACACCACATCTTATTACAGTTTCGGATTTCTAATCAGATCCAATCTGAATTTAAATCATTCCATGATTAAGTCAATCTTTTTAATTAAAATCAAGTTAATAGAATAGCAATTACTAAAACATTCACCGACGTGTTCATTTGAAGTAGTCTAATAGCTTTGACCAAGTTACAATTTCAAATTAATGTTAAATAGATTGAATAGTAAATCCATAAATAGAGTGAACCAGTTGTCTACTTTGTATCGCAATATAATAAAATTGAAAGCTTTTATGAATACTTAAACGTACTTGGCGCGTTAAAGTAACACGAGTGTAACGACTCGCTGTAACGTCACCGATAGCAAATTCTGCTGATTTTTTATTAGATGATAAAACAAACGTCTCGTATTAATTATGAGCCGCGATGCAGTCACATCCCTATCGATCGTAAAGTATCGTTGATAGCCGTTGTAAAATGTTCCAAATCGTTGTCGTGATAATTTATGAAGCATGTTTATGGATGAATTTATGACGTTATCTCTCTGTTCCCCGTATAGTTGTTTAATACGGTGGATCCGCTAGCATCCATCCCGTGATTAACGTCATGATTTCCAACTCCCAAAATATATTTTTCCGAGTTGTAAAGCCAAATTAGTAAACGTATCGCGCGACGAGGGGCAAAGTGAATTAAAATAACTTGGAGCCTATTACGTGAAGTGAGTTATAAAATAAAGCCGCGGCGAGTAACTTCATACATTACAAGCCGATAACCAGACGAGACTTCTGAGACACAAACCAGTCCCTTTTAGTGAAATTGAAAACTTTTTCTGTTACTCATACCGCGGCCACGACACGGCTCCTTTTAAATCAATTGCCTTTTATAATTAACTTACTCCGTTATTGGAGTGCACTCGCTCGTTGACTCAATTAAAATTCAATCGAGATGTAAATCTATCTATTAAAGAACGAGTTTTTCTGGCAGATATAATTGAATAAAATTGTTTTCTAGATAAGTGTTGCTTACATACGGGCTTCGAGTGGAGATATTACTTACTTAGCAATTCTTTATCACGTCGATTAAATTATCAACACATTCTGGTTCGTTTTACGACGTCACTTGGGGAACGCGTCAGTTTCTTATCCTCAATTTATATCTACACTATAAGTGAACAGCTAAAAATATTAATGATATTAGCGTAATATCCAATAAGGGATAGTGGAGAGACTTGGGGATGGACGGCGTTCAACAATAGAGTGTCAATTCTGACATTATGCAGCCCCCTCTAATGCAATGAAGATCCCCAATGCTTGCCCAGGGAGTGCCACTTTTACCTAATTCTTATTAAACATTTATTAGATTAGACAATAGCCATCGAAGGTAACATTCTGATGTTTTATTTATGAACTTTTATCGGATTGCTATTTCCTCTCCGTTATGCTTTAGGCAATCTCTAAGTGCCTGTGATATTATTGTCCGTGTTAGCTTGTAGAGTATTTTTCAGACTGTCTGAATGTTGTTTTATTGTGGAACTAGTAGTTTTCCTGGAGACTGTTTTAAAATTGTTATTGTCCGCGGTGTCAGTACACAGTTTTGGCTGGGATTAAAAGTTACCCTTATTTTTTACCTGACCTCGAATATTAGTCTAGCCTTTCATTGTAAATCTTAATTATTAGTAAGTGCTTACGCGACGCGATACGCGACACGTCTAAAGAGTAACTTTATATCTGATTACGAGTTTGGCAAAGGACGATTAAGCATTCAAAAAGTCTACTTTACATGTAACACATGTAAAGTAGACTTTTAAATATAAAAATATTTCACTTCGGTATCGGGGAACATGGACATTTTCCTCAACAAGTGTTCTCAACTTCATCGGTACACGCCGCTCAGCTGATCGCATTTTTTTTCCTTTTCAGATATTATTTAATCAGAGTTATGCGAGCCATTAATTAAATTACGTTAGCTAAGGGCTGGGCTATAAGAAAATTGCTTTTATTTGTGGGGAGTCATTCAATTAAACATTCATTCATTTGCGGCCCATCGAGTGGCGTCCATTACGTTTAATTATAATTTAGACTGGCTCTTTAATAATTACATTGCTCGGATGGTGCCGGCGTGTGCGCCGTTGTGCCGCTACTTATAAAACTTAAAATGAATGAAATTATTATTAAAACTAATTATGCTGTCTAAATGAAGATGTTTTTGTATAAAAACCTGACGTTTTCTGTCTAAAAAGTAATAAATATTTTTAGATGTATAAGTTTTTACATGACAGAAAAAGTTTTGTCAGTAGAAATTAGCCGCTCTGCATATTGAATCTACTTATTAGGTAAAGTTATTCTTAGATAAAGTTAAAAAACAATAATCTGTAAACAATATTTCCGTCTGTTCTAATACCGGTCCACTTTCGATATTAACGTTTATAAGCTCTTACCTTATACATATAACGAATAGTTCTGTATTCCCACGAGACGGTAGCCATAGGTGGTCATAATTAGCTGGAGGTTCGTTAACTAAGTAACTGACTACGCAATGTCGGTGTGCGTAATTAAATCACTCAATTAGGGTTATTAAAAAACTCAATCTAAATTACATTAACTATGCTCACTTTACAAACTAATTTAGCTTGCCTAATTAAATTATTATGTGTAATTGTACGGAAGGCCTCATTTCTTAAATTAGGCACGTATGAATTAATCATTTTTCGGTTTTGAGTTAAACTTAATTTATAAAATCGTCTTATTTTTTTTTAATCACCCTATTACTGTTATTAATTAAGTTAATGGGTCCTGCACGAACCACATTCAACAGGAGTAATTACGAAGAAACTGTAGACAACAAAATCGGATGAAAACTTCCAATAAGCTCTACAAGTCTACATTAATTGGCATCAAAGCACAGCGAGGAGCGTCTGTGAAACTTTACAACACTAATTATACTTATTGCACTTAATTAAAAAGTGTTGAGATATTCACAACATCGCTGTAAACAACTGCGACTACTTTCATAACAACGCGCTTATTAATATAATTCAGTTACACTCACCGCACACTAAATTGTACTAATTAAAACAAAAACATTCTTCACATTGTAATTACTGGGTAATATGAATTATAATTTAGAATAATGATGAATGGTTCTTTTGCTGCGTTCGTACGTGAGTCGAGACGCGTGTTAACTAAACGCATTCGTTTTTAAAACTGAATGAATGAGCGCCACTCTATCGAAGTGCTTCCTGCCGACTGTGATAACACCCCGCGCGCTTAATGAGACGTCTGTTGCCATTGTAGCCACTTTAGCTAATTATTGTGAACATTTAATGCCAACGTAATGATCATTGCGTATTTTACCATCGATGTGGGTAAGTGTTTCCGCTACAACATGATAATTGCTAATGAAAAGTTTCGCCGCTGTTGTAAAAGTCTTATTACGGTAAACGTTTTCTCATTTATGTTTCCGATACTTTATAGTTATAGTTGTTAGATAGCTTACGTTAATCTACAATTCTACACTTATTATTAACGTCTAAAGTAAATGAGACCATCATTTAACCGACGTATTTGTTTATTTTCCATAACAAGAACCAAATAACGGAGGAACATTGAAGTTGAAGAATCATAGTTTATTTTTGAGATTGCCCACGTGCAGTGGTAGAAAAAAGAGTAATATTATTTTTCAATTCCCATACAAAAGTGGTCGGTACGCGGCGGCAAATTGGTTGTATTGTCAATTTGGGCAGTGCGTGCCGGAGCGCAGATGAAATGTTTATTTTCAATTTCCGCCATTTTCCCGCCGCGTCCGCCGCAGGATTAGGATGCGAAGCAACTTCACTATCCATGGCTAACCTAGTTTTTTAATATTGACAGTACGCTCACCTTACAAAAGCTTGAAAAACATGTTATGAGCGAACTTTTTTTAATATCAAATAACTTCCGTTTGATAATATAACATGGTATTTTTGTATGATTGGTTTTATAATTTGTTTTTATATAGGATATTGTAAAGTGTGTTATGTTTTATATTTTATTATTTGGGTTGGTTTCTCTTGTTCACCCCAATAGATACTCATGCTAATAATATCAAACGTTGCAAAGTTGCAACAGTTAATTGAATATGAAATTCTAAATACCTTATTTGCCTTGCATGTTTAAATATAGCAAAATATCAATTTTAAATCTTCTTATTAATAAAACACTGAAATCACTCAACTACAACATTTTCATGCAACTGTAACTTTGGATAAATGCTGTGCACGTAACTATGTAGTAACACGGTGTCCTCTAAATGCCACAGAGTAACAATTCTCCCCAGTGTTACCTTGCGGAACTGCATGTATGGGGCGACGCGAATCAGGTAATTACGCGTGCATATAAATCCGTCAGCAACTGTCTGAGAGAAATGTTTGCTACGTCATTTTTGTTGGGAGGTCGTTTATCGTGGGGGGGTGGAGACCTATTGTACCTATGTCACGCGATATTTTACGTAACTTGGTCACTACTCGAAATTATGGCTTGGTAACAATAATTGTGTGGGACGCCCTCCAGATAGATGGACCGACAACCTTACCTATGTCCACCAGTAGACTGCGGTAGGCTAAGTTGATTGAACAATAATTGGATGTATTTTATCTCTTCTATCTTTCCAGATTTATTTATCCGAGGAATCTGCTTCATGACCTTCTCTGTATGACGACGATTCGGTCCATATTGCATATGAAACCAGAAAAGGTACCTATTGATTAATCTATTTCAGTTACTTTGCATGAATACTAAATAAGTAGTGCGCCATGAAGTCACTGTAGTGACTACCTAGTTACATAAAAGCTATAAAGGTCAAAGGTTTCTTCTGAGCATTTACAATCAAATAGGTAAAACTTAATACCTACCTCAGATGCAATTACTTCCCCATAAGCGCAGGATCGCACGGGTGCTGGGATGCGCTCAGTCGGATTCTCAAAACTCGGCTCAATACCGAAAGTTGAAAATCCAGTGAACGAAAAAAAGCATCACGTAAAAAATTCGCCCGTGCGTACCTGGCCCTTAATTGCGTAACACACTTTCAATAACAATCTGAATCTCATTTTGTAGTATATTGCTAATAGATTGCTTCATAGGTTCGAAAAAAAAATCTGCTCGACAACGTAAATAACGCATTCAATGTTGTTGAACTGTCAAAATGAAAGCGATTGCTATGGGTGCTGTGTTACGCAATTACCCCGCTGGACTAACTCAGTAACAGATAGCCGTAAAGGTCTAACTTGACTGATCAACAATAACACTCGAGAAAGTCGGATAGTTAGCAACGGGTTGTGTGGCAAAGGTGGGTAATTGCATGTAATCGGTCGCCGACGAGCGATGAGTGGTGGGCACGATTCAATTCACCATCCGTGATCCGCGACCTTTAGTGGTTGACTGGCTGCAGAAGTCACTGAACGCTCGTTCAGAATTGAGAATTAAAAACTTTTGAGGCTTTGAAAAAGTTAACACGAATATTTTTAGATATATCTGAAGTTGAAACCTAGCGGAGCGACTGGACCTGGAATGCCTTTAGGTACGATACACCTTATAAATTACATACAAACACAAACTATTAATTGTTTTATTTATTATATCACCTTAAATCTATCTTTACATTTTGCCCTAATGCGATAGTTGAGTATACATGTAAATCTATATCGCATAGCATAATAATCAGCCTATAACGTTCCCACTGCTGGGAGTGGGACGCCTCCTCTCTATGAGAGAGGTTATCGTCATATTTTCTATTTATTAAATATACTATTACAAATTCACACTAGACTAATAAAACATTACACCTCTTTTAATATTTCTTGCGACTCAATAGAGTAGAAGGAATTCTGAAGTTTACTCGTAACTTTTGACAGTTTCTAGAGCCTATATAGCCTGTTCCATAAGTTATAAGCAGTGATAGGAATAGGTAGTGCGTGCCTGTTTGCCTAAACTTCGAAGAACAGAGACAAGAAACGGAGACTTCCTTAGGACAACGGCGGTTTCTTTTTGTAATTTCTAAGAATAGATAACGAAATGCGCTGCCGTAAAAGTCGTATTGTACTTTCGGTGCAATAAAGATTAAATGATGTTTTTAAAGATTTTTAAAGTTTAAGTGTGTTACTAAATAATGTGATAAGGCCATTATTTTAATATTATGCACATTTTTAAATATACTTTAGAAATATATTTCATTAAGATAAAATACAAATACCGTTTGTTTTTTAAATTATAAATTCGTCCTACTATAGAGAATGCTAAAATGATAAAAATTACCGTTTTATTATTTTAAAGACAAAATGTCTCTTTTTTTTTATTATTCACTTGAACTTTAGAAATCTCGTTAAACGTAGCCGAGACCGAGCTAGGAAGAAGATATTTACTTCGAAACGTGTACGGCTCCTTATACAAACATTGTGATTCATAGTATTATGATCAACAAGCCATTTACAAAACGATCTCCAAAAAAAAATTTTCAGAAAATTTTATGGTTGTAACGACTGTGAATGTTATTTATTATGTTATGTCTAGTCGCAAACTTAAGGTAAACCTATAGACGAATTACTTATTCCAAATAACATATTTTTTTAATGTATTTAAAAGTGTTGACCCGAATTTCGGGACAGATGTCCCGGAAAAAATTTAGTCCTAAGGAAGTCTCCGTTTTTTGTCTCTGTTCTTCGAAGCTTAGGCAAATAGGCACTACCTATTCCTATCACTGGTTATAAGAGACAATATTTTAACACATCGCAGACATTCCATGAAACGGATAAGTGTTAGGTTCTGAACTTATAGCTTTGCATTCAAACAAAAATATTAGGGAGAAAGTAAAAAAAATCTTCTATCAGTTAATTAAGTAATGAAACTCCCAGCAACGTCTCCTAACGCTACCGTTTAAAACACTCTGCCTTATACCTTAATTGGTTCACAAGATCCTTCGTTGGTGGTATATAAGTTAAATATTAGCACATTTTATTACTCTGTGTTTACGTTGGGCTTCCTTTGAGTTACTTTGACGTCGCTTGCGGCATTTTCATAGATAAAGGGATGCGACCGGACGCTCCTAGCGATGCTGTACCTAAGTGTGTGCGTTAGTTTTGTCTGATCTTTGCTTACACAGGACATGAGGGCTTTAATACCTTTATTGATATCTCTTTGTGGTTGTGTTCCTTTTGATTTGAAACAATACAAAGTGTAGAAACTAGAAACGACTACTTCGGTACAGTGTTTTGTATAAACTTGAACTTTGTTAAAACTTACTTATCTACCAATACTCATTTTATCTTCGTTATATATAATATGGTTTTTTTATATAGGTACTGCTGTTAATGGAATAATAGGATTTTTTTTAATAATAATTTTATTCAATAAATAAAAATAATATTTAATAAAAAAAATCTATAAACATGACACACTACTTTTATAATTATTCTAACAACTATCTAAAGTCTAGATCTATGGCAATGGGGGCCAGTTTTTTTTAAATTATTTATATTAAAATCAAATGACAAAAAAAAACTAGTTTTACCAAACATTAATATAGCAAATCTAAAGATAAAATCTATACCCTCCACAATATTAGCAAGTCTCCCAGACATAAACAACGTCCACGTAATACGATATTCCATAGATTATAGCATAAAAGTTGGTAATTCGCTTGACATTCTACTTCAAAAGGGCTCCTGGACAATTGTATGTCATTTGGTTCGACAAGCGGATCCGTACATAGTTGATACCCCGGGTTTCGCTGTAACAGTGTGCAATTTCGTAAGTATAGGTAACGGTACAGGGGAAAACATTAATCTATTATTAAACTGTCGTATGTCGTGTTATTACAGGTTTATTCAGCAATTTGTCTACTTACAAATTATAGTTTTATGAAGGTGGTATCCTACTTTGTTTGAACAAGACATTGTATTGTTGTTTGTATGGATGTATGAACATGAGTCATTGTATTCGATTTACCTATGATGCAAGAGATGACAGACACCTTGTTTATCGCGGATTTTGTCTTTTAGAATCTAGCGTAAAGGATCAACTTACCATATTTGACTATCCACTAATTAATATTCTCATGACATATAGTTTTAGTTCAGGAAACTATTTTTTTTATTGTCAGCTCTAAATGTAATGCAGTGCCTAACATAACATTTTATATCATATCGAATTTCAACTTTTATAATTCATGCACATCTTTTTATAATTCCAGTTATAACACGATACTCGTACTAGATCACATACACATTTTCCCAGTACTATCTTCTATCTACATATCAATAACACAGCCACTATTGGAATATTATGCGCCATGTTGAGGGGCGAGGTGTCACATTTAGGCGCACATACTTGAACCAATGAATGTGTAACACGAGGACATGCCGACGCGTTACAGGAATACCGACAGGACGGCCGCGGGCTTATTAACTCCCTCCATTAATTAAATTATTAGAAATCTCGAGCCGGACTAATTAATGAAGAATTCCAACATTTCGGTCCACCTATCGGGCTTTAATTAAAATTGACAAAGCCGCGGGCGAGCGCTCTCGCTCGCCAAATATCGCCTCTATTAATGAAATGATCACTCCAACATAATTAAATTATGGAGGTAATGGTGCGTGCAAGTGATACCGGCTGCGGGACCGTTCTGACAACTGCCTGTGTAATGTAACACCTACGCGCCACTCCAGCTTTTAAACCCGATAAAGTGCACCTATCAACTATGTAATTACATTTTTTACTCCGCTATAATTTGTAGAAAGGTCCTCGACGGAAACCACTTATTCGGCGAAAGCGTAACACGTATTCAGTAAGCGAACTCGATCAATATGTAGTAATTTTTTAACCGTTAACTTAATTGGTGCTACCATGTTAGGTACCCGTATAATTTCAAGTGATTTCAATATCCTGCAAATTAATGGCTGTTATGCAGGTAGGTAGGTAGGTATCGCATTAATAATTTCATACATACGTTGCCCAATTATTTTAAAACTACTCCGCGTTGTAGCTAATGAGATGTCGAGCAATAATAACGAGCAATTAAAACGAATCGTATACAAGAGTATAATGCCAGCTCTGTACTACACGAACTTTCAACCTTACAATAACAATTACCGTTCGTATATTATTAAACCTCTTAATGGATAACCGTTTTCCAATTAGCGTTCATTCTGTAATTGAGATCATTAATGGCTTTTAAAAGCTATTAGTACTAGAATTTGAGTTAGTTATTGCGTCTTAGTAGACGACGGTCAGTGAGGCCTCTAAAGTCAGTCAGTGTTCATGTGAATGAGACTTTGTATGTAGCAGGCACGGCACGGCACGGCACGGCACGACACGGCACGGCACGACACGGCATGGCACGGCACGGCTCGGTGTGACGCTAGGCGCAGCGACATTAAAATGAGTAATTATAATAAAGCTGATATGTCCTCATAATTAACTAAGCCTGATGAAGAGTGCTTTGACGAGAGGCGCGACCGCAAAGCCGCTGCAGCGATGTTACATTTCATGAAAAAAATGTGGTTTATTATTAGACATTTTCTTAGAAGAATATGTGCGTTTGTTTTCAATTGATCCGTTTTTTCTGTACCTTTTGAAACAGTTTAGAGTACCCTTCAGCAATTTTATTAGAATCCTATGAGTAATCAGATAAGGTAACTGTGATTCGTAATTTATCAGTTGATTACTGAAACTAAGTCACTCCATCTATGTAATATGTATCTACCAGGTAATTAAACAGCCAGTTTTACCTCCTAAGCAAAGATTGCAAAAACAAAGCCCAAATAAAGCCTACAGGATTATCCTCTTTTCAGCCAGCACTTCATAACACTACACTCCAATTTCGACGCCCGCTCAGCGCTTCACCGCTGAGTCGCGCTTACAACACTAGCGCTAATTAGACGGAGTGACAACCCACTCCTGCCATAAAGCGCTGCAGATTTATCGCCACAGATTATTTATATTATGTTTATTAGGCCCCGCCCTCCGCGCCCTGCGCCCTGCTTTCCCGCTAATTGAATTGCCGGGATTTTTATACGTAACAACACCTGAGGAGTTTATTAAAGGTCATAACGTATGATGTGACCTTTGCTAAGCTGCGTTTAGATTACATAATTTGTTCTTGCTGTTTTTAGTGTCAGTGTACCGTCATAGGAGTAATGAATTCATGTTAATTATGTCTATGGTCTGTACGGTCACCAAAATAACGTCGACCTTATTGCTTAATTTTATCAAACTTTTAATTGACAACCCACTCTTTTCCATTCACGGAACATTCCCAGACACAAATAGGTGCTGTCCCTAATTTTTATGGGCAGTTAAAGGCATCGTCTGTTGAGTGATAAATATTGTGATCACCAGAACTGACCTAAACACGACATAACGAAGATCGTAATTAACATGCGACCATCATAAATCACCGTTCACAAGGAATACTAGTTATTTTGGCAATCGTACCGGTTATGATTAACAGCGTCTCCTCCCGCACGCCACAATGATGAATTGACTACGAAAATAACTGTTACTTTATAAATTTACAAGACATGTCTATAGACTTTTATGATTTTTCTAGGATAAAATTAACACGTAGGACGTTGGTAACAGCATCTTGATAACAGAGGGGCAATTCTCGTAATCTTAATTACGTTCAAGGTCTGATTTCAGTCTCAATCTGTCAAAAATACCTCTACTTATATATTTTTTTACAAGTCTTTGACATTGATTGTCACCGAGTTGAGGTTGCGTCTAGATTTTGAACGTTTTTAATGACGGGAATTGGCCTTCTGTTCTCTGTCAAAAATACCTCTAATTTCCCTACATTTTTGACACGTTTTTGACATTGATTGTCACTGAGTAGAGATTGCGAATAGATTTTGAACGTTTTGAATGACGAGAATTGGCCTTCTGATATTAGCAACCGGTACAACACTACTGTATCTACGTATTCAACCTACGCCCTATTACAGGTATTCCTAATTACGGTTTTCCTTTCATAAATGAGAAGTCCTTTTAATCTTAGCACTTAATTACTTAACTCTGTCTCACTACAAAAAACATCTCGAATTAAATGGCCGTTGATGAACGTCTGAAGCTGTTTTATTTCCAGTTTAAACTTATTACACATTTTGTTCAATAAAAATAACTTATGACCTATCGAAACATGACCAGACAAACAAAATATTTTTAGATAAAAAATGAATACTGGTCTTACTGCATTACAAAAAGGCAATTTGAACACTATGTCCTGAAACTTAAAATTTATTTTGCAGTGTGTTGTCCTAATGCAGGGTCCGTGTCCTTATCCTCGGCCGCCGCTATCCGAAGTTGTATCTTTCGTTGATTTGTTGCTTCGGTTTGCACACAGTGTTCTGTAGCTAATTAATTTTAATTGGGCCGAATTGCAACACGTCTATTATACGTTTATACACGACTTTTGGCCCCTTCGCTTCGTTTGCATACACGCTCCTTGACGTTGTTGTTTGTCGTAATATCCTGTATCATTCATTTAGAAGAACATCTGCCAATTTTTTTCCGACAATGTCTTTTAACGTGTCTGTAATTAACAGAAGACTAGACATCTCAAACGTCTTCTGTATTCGTCATTAGCCGGTAAGTCTATTTATTTTGTTGCGGACGGTACCTTTTACGCATGGAATCGTAAGGTTGCGCTACATAGTACTCATCCCAATAATATTATAAACGCAAAAGTTTGTATGGATGGATGGATGGATGGATGTGTGTTACTCTTTCACGCAAAAGCTACTAAATTTTGATTGATTTATCCCGATATTCCCACGGGATCGAAACTTATGTTGATGAAACCGCGGGGCGCAGCTAGTTTCCCATAATTTCAATACCAAAGATTGAGCAATAAAAGCAATGTGAAGGATCTATTAACAGTCTAAATCAGTGTGTAGTCTTAATCCTCGCATTGTGCGGAGGACGGAGGGCCACCGCTCACGAACTCCTAACACTTGCAACAATCGCATTTAATTTTCCGCTCGTGCGCCTTCATTGGTAATCGCCTCTCTAAATTGAAACGTGAAGAAATCTCATTGGAACACGTTATGAATTAATTAAAGGATTTGCTCATTTACTTGTCGGAGTAAATAAACACGCTTCTCTGAACTGACATGATGGAACAAACACACGATAATTACTTAATAAGCAGTTTCTAGCCTCGGAAATAACTTCGTATTAAAAGATTTTGTTTCTATGCTACATATGATAGCTAACTAATTATTAATTATGGGTTTGATGTAAGTAACATATTACGAACATTTTTGTCAGTAACTTTTGCCGTTACTAAATTCCCTCAAAATTAAGTCGACCGTAACCTAACGCAACACATATAAATAAAAACAAATAAGAAAATATCTTTATTTCAGACCTATAACAGTCCATACGTTGTTAGTGGTTAGTAACAGATTGTGCATAAATACTATGTTAGTGTTATTAGTATTACTTAATTAAATTTAACATAAACCTATACTTTGACCCAGTGTCTTTGGATGGGGCAGTCCACTCTTCCAACAATCATTTTCAGGATGCTGTTCCGAGTGCTAAGCAAGCGTTGCAGTAAGGGAGCCGCTTTCTTACGAATGATGGCGTGAAAGCCATCCGTATGAGCTACAGCAAACATTCCCGAGGCACTGCAACGTCGCGGCAACTGCAACAACATCCTGAACGCGTTGTTGTATTGTACGCGCACGACGTTGTAGGCTCGGCTCGTTTAAAACACCCACAGGTCACGGTCACGGTAAAATATACATGCTTGCAAATAATCTATTATTGTCTCCACTCTCCATATAATATACCTAGTTAAACCTTGTTTATTAAATCATAATCATGACCCATATTAGTCATGTGAACACAGTGTGTGTGCGTTACTCATGCTTGTCATATCTATCATACTATTCACTAGGAGTCAGCCATTTGCGTCTAACATGACAAGGGTACACTGCGGGCGATGCAAACCGGTTGTATAAAAAAACCAGGCAAACACGCGCACTCTACTTGTTTAATCTCATGAGCAGGCTAATTGTCCACAGCAGTGACGATGACAGTTGGGGGCGCGGGGCCGCGGGGGACGGGGCACGTGACCTGTCACTCGCAGGGAAATTAAAACATTCCGTTATTATTTTCATTTCGCAAACCCCGCGTAGGTACGGGACTACGCGCAATGATACCCACTGTGCGCGACTGTACTACAAAAAAAAATCTGACGTGCCTAACAATAAACTATGGAGTTGTTTGTGTACGCCAATGACTATAAAACCTCTTCTCTTTGGTGTACGCCTAGAAATGGACAGTCGTGACCAATTCGACGGTTTTGGCAACCTTCAATAAAAACTGGACGAAAAACAGTTAGTAATCGAGTAAGATTTCTCTGTTTGGTATAAAATAGAGGACTTTTTAAGGTCTCGATTAGAGTTTGAAACACGAATGAAAGTGTAAAGAGAGACAGCAACAAGTCTTCCTTGGCGATGGATACGAGAATTCGTCGGTACCTCGCATCTCATTGAAAAAATACTGCTCTCGCAGTTATTTTGTTTTATGAGAATTTAATAAGAATCGTTTGTGTTCACAATAGTAGGCTCGCGGCACACTGGGCGCTGAACATAAAATTTTATTGTTTCACTTAAAGTTTAACATTACTGCTTGTTGATAAAATGTTTAACTTTTTATATTTTGCGGTCATCTTGAAAGATTTAAAGTATCTACATGAAATGCGTCATAAAAATATTAGTAGGTACCGAATGCAAAAGCTTGGGAGCAATTTGCTGACATTACCGAGATAACTAGTAGAATGTAGGTACGTACTTAGTCGTTTCAACACAGTCGTTTTTACAAACGTTTACATACAGATTGATAATCACAATGACTATGTAACGTGTAACAAATATTATAAGTCTGAAATTAGACAGGGTTACTTACTGCATATCCTGCAACTCTTTCACGAGATCGTGACCAAAGCACCAAACCCTGTATTCATTTCCTGTGCTTCATAGCGAACGCTTAGCTAAGATTATTTTACTCTACGATACTACAACTTCAAGTAAAAGTGTGACAGTAATGCTATCTTCTACCGAGGGATTATAAAAAAAACTGAGCAATTCTCTCTCCGTTCCTCAGAATTTACATTGCCAGCAACAAAGACATCGCGTGCCAGCGCTTGCGCCCACAACATAAAGAGCAGGTTCAAACAACAGAATAGCTTTCAATTTGCATTCACCAACGTTTAATCCTAAGCCTGCATCTGCGTACAATTTAAATACAAATAATGTAATGTAATTGATCAATCAGTGCGATGCATGCGAGTAATAGGCAGTATTACAGTATTACCTCGTCAGTTGCCGTATCAAAGCAATATCGGCAGACGCCGCCGGCGGCGTAGAATTTTAATAATTAAAAATCACCCCAACCATGAAGGGAGTCGCCGACACACTGCACATTACGCGTTATCATTTTTAATTAAAATTCTCGCGCCACCACTAACTATAATGATGAAATATTTCAACTTTGTTATCTTTATTTATGATTTATTATAGCCAAGTTATCATTACTTGCTTAATTTTAATTCAACTACTTACAGTTACTTCAATTGTTCTTTGTGTATCTCAACCTAATAAGAATGAATTAATTTTATTTTTATTCCTATTTTCATAACTCTATATAAAAAATTAAAAACAATAAATATAAAAACCCCAGTCCAAAAGAGAACTTAATATAATTGACTAAGGCCAGGGCCCGTATTCCCGTAATTTAAAACGTTCAAAATCTAGTCGCAGTCTCATCTCGGCGACAAACAAATGTCAAAAACTTGTCAAAATGTAGGGAAATTAGACGTATTTTTGACAGATTGAGACTGAGATCAAACTGTGAACGTTCTTAAAATTACGAGAATTGCCCCTCTGATTTTTCAACAGATATTTTTCTGTCGGATAACTTTTATGGGAAGAATAAATATGACAGCTTGACATAATTTCCTATACGAAAGCTGTCAAACAGTCATATTTATTCTTCAGTTAAAAGTTGTCTGAGTATTGAAAAATTAGCCCTAAAGCACTTTTGTTCAGATAATGTCAGGCATTTCATAACTACTGCAAACAATTTTTAATTTCCAGCGCTCGTACATGCAATATAGAAAAAATAGCAAACATTCAGAGCGATTCCAATAGGCTAATCGTGAGTTATTAAACCCTCGCGGAGCCCACCTGATCGCCTGCCTGCTATAATAGAAATGCCAGGGACTTATTATTAAAATTGCTGCTAAATTGTTCCCCTCACCCCTCGTATTTCGTGGGTCGAAGGTGACTTATTGACGTTATATTCCACTCGTAATAATATTAATTTGACAACGCGCAACGCGTTACGAAAATTAATTAAATTCAATTGAATAGAGTTAAATATCAAAGCGACGTAGCAGGGAACCGAGAATGCACAGGATTAATCAATCGGACAACGTGTGACCACGGATTCATGCTGTTAAGGGAAACTCGATACGTCGGATTATTAAATTAATGGTGAAAGCTAACAATATGAATATACTAGTAAAATATCGGATCCATCAAGAACAGGACAACCAAAAACATTTTCAATAAGCAAATAACTTATTCACAAAAGGTTTCGTAGCTTATCAGTTGCTACTACACTACGCCACCTCTAAAAAGTTAGCTCTGATAATTACCCCCCAAAGGAAACAAATTTAATTTCGTTCACTGGATCGCTTTTTTTCTGTTGCAGTACTTCAAAACAACCCTTCCGTTGATCGAGTAAACACGAACCAAACGTAAGGGTTCCACACGACTCATTGCATAATTAAATATTGATGATATTAATGGGTATTGTCGTCGCATACATAATATTATAGGTAATTAACGTATCGATATAATAAATTTGTAGTTAGCTAATCAAAACGTATTGTGGTTGTATTAGAGCACATTGTTTATGTGAGGTAACTCAATCAGTGGCAGTTAGCGGTATTATAATAACAGCGGTATTGTTGGCTCGGTTCTGGGACATTAATTAGGTAAGTACGTGGACCACGTCAGTCTCCGGGCTAATTAATTGAGCGTATTATTGGTGCAATGCCTAACCGATGCGGTTACAACGACTAGCGGCGTAGATACCGCGCCGTGATTCATACCCAGATATTAATTCAGTTGCGTTTCAATTATATTTTCCAATATTCGCGTGTTGTTTCCTAGAACATGGAATATGAGTGACTAACGTCAGTAATTGGCAGAAAGTGTATGAGGCATAGTTTTTTAACTGTTTTAATGATGCTCGGGAAAAGTGACGAAGTGTATTGTGTAGATAAAGGTGCAGGGGATTTACGCAGTCTGACGATGTGTTTACTGCAGACGACATACTTAAGTAAATTACAAGGAAAAAGTTATGGAAATACTTACTTAACACGCGACTTTGAGGCCTTCAGTCTTTAGAATGGTATGATCGGTTCTGTGTACCAGTTTAGTACACATCAGAGGGGCAATTCTCGTTCTTAATTTTAAAAACGTTTACAGTCTGATCTCAGTCCCAATCTATCAAAAAAAAACCTCTAATTTCCCTACATTTGGACAAGTTTTTGACATTGATTGTCGCTGCTAAGATGAGATTGCGATTAGATTTTGATCGTCTTTCATTACGAGAATTGGAATTCAGGTAACAATGTATCTACTCACAAACGTGACTATGATCTCGAAACGTCAGTTACTAAACAAATGATATCTAGTGCATAATCTGAGACTAGTTGAGCGGAGGTTAATTCGTGTTGTCGGTAATTGAGTGGATAACACGCGTTACTGACACGGCTAATCAGTCAGTAATGTGACTCGACATAGCTAACGTGACGCGTATTGATCGCCATTCAGCGGGAGTAAATAACTGATTAACTGGCATTAAGGAGTTAATGTGTTGTTAAGTTTGTTAGTGGTCTGATGTTAAGACGTCAGTGTTCTGTTGAAGTTTAGGAGACTCGTAATGTTACCTGGAGTAGTTGAAGAAAACTGTAAAGATGACATGGATGATGATGATATTTGACGTTCAAAAGTAATAATAATAATGATAATATCCCTGGACATTTCACACAGCGCCATTGAGTCCCAAGCTAAGCAACCTAATGCTTGTGTTATGGTAACAAGATGGCTGATAAACTACTTATATACATTTTTTTTTTACTACATAATACAACAGTGTATTATGTAGTGTACAAAGTGCCTACTAGGTATGTGCCTATTAGAAATATATGACTTAACTTTGACTTTGATGCTTTGGGTACATGAAGCCAGAAAACTGTGAAACAAAGCCATGAAGATTGTTTGACAAAAAATAGAATTTTTATTTTCAAGTACCTTTTAATTCTTAGCAACATTGAAATACAGATGACTTAGCAACATTGAAGAGACAAAAATATCCTTGTGAACATCTAAATCAAGACATATACGTATAGACAACAACAAATACTTCATCAAAGCTAAGATTCTATAAATAACCCATTACCTCTCTATTCCTTGCACAATTTCGTTTTCAACGTAAAACTACCTACCAGCCACAATAGTCCAAAATTAATTTGTTTTTTTTATCCTTACCAGCATTGAAATGCAGATGAAGGAAATCAATATGATAGACAAATAAAACAACCAAGACTAAAAGATAGAGTACAGATACAAAAAGTCCTTGTGAACAAAAAAAGAACTAAATCGATATTTATATAGGTAGACAACAAATAGTTCATCAAAGCTTTCTTTATGTAACCAATTACAATTAAGGCGACTACATTTTTTACTCCATAACATCCCTTTCAACATAAAAAGAATTACCTCCCAGCCGCTAGCAACGGAACATACAACTAATTAGCAAATGACATGTACAAATTAATTAGGTAAATGTAATAACGATAGATGTGTGTCAATGTTTTCAATAATTACATTAATTATGTACTGGCTTCTAGATAAGCCTTACTTATCGGTCTTGTAATAACTAATAAGAAACGAACGGAAACAAAGAAGAAACGAGCGCTCGACATTTTTGTCGAATGTCATATTTTTGTTTTTTTTTTTAATTTAAGATAGTGTCCTAAAGACTTATTCAGTCTTTTTCTTTTCATGACTAAATAATAACAGCCGCGCGGTTGGTCTGTGGATGGGTGACCATCTTTACATACCGAGACCCCTCCGTGCCTCGGAAAGCACGTTAAGCCGTTGGTCCTGGCTGTCATTCGTGGATCTTTGACAGTCGTTACGAGTAGTCAGAAGCCCGAAAGTCTGACAACCAGTCTTACCAAGGGGTATCGTATTACCCAGTAACTGGGTTGTGGAGGTCAGACAGGCAGTCGCTCCATGTAAAATACTGGTATTCAGCTGCATCCGGTTAGACTGGAAGCCGACCCCAACATAGTGGGCAAAGGCTAGGCAGATGATGAATACGACGAAAATAAAACAAATTTTAATTAAATAATGTTTGTCATTATTTTTAATAACTGGTGATCCGTCACAGTCATAGGGTATCTTAGTATGGACACCAGGCTCTCACAAAGGATCATATTTTGTGCATTGTTGTCGAAATAGTATAATTCTTGTCTCTATGTTTATAACTATCTAAACCTTTGTGAAGAAAGAAAATAAAGATATATCATACTAATAACTGCGTTAGTAAATATAACCAAACTACTTAATTTTTGGTCAATAGTGGTCATGGTTATATTTTTCACAGTTGAACATCACGAACGGAAACAAAGAAGAAACGATCGACATTTTGTCGAATGTCAATTTTTTTGTTTAATTTAAGCTAATGTCATAGAGCCATATTCAGTCTTATTTCATGATTGAAAATGAAACAGATTTAAATTAAATAATGTTGTCTGTATTTGTAATAACTGGGTTAGTGATTATAACCAAACTACATACTTCATTTTATGGTTTTGCCAGAGACTAATTCCTTAGTCATTCGGTCAAGTGAATGTTTTTAAACATTTCGTAACACAGTTTTAGGACTAATTAGGGACGTGCTAATAAGCCTCCGTTTCCGTTTCGAACATGTTTTAAAAGTCAACCAAAGGAAAGGGTAACTCGTGGACAGCTTGTCATTTGCTAAAGAGAATATTATTCAGTATAATAGGATAACATACATCATAACATCACGACTGTATTCCGCGAAAGGTTAGACAGAGTTGTACACCCACATTTCGCCAGTCATATTGAAGTCCGATCATCCGATGTAATAGGCGGCAGTTTTATTGCCATCAACCGTGCACAAATCCAGACTCTGGGTTGCTACTGAGAAATTTCAGATAAAAAAACCCATTAACATTTTGCCCGACCTAGGAATCGAACCCAGAACCTCATGCTCAGCAGCGCGCTTGCGACCACTAGACCAACGAGACATAATAAGATATGACGTAATAGATGTAGTTTCCGACAATATTTTGACATTCAATATGACTCATAATCGATCTAAACGGATGTGTCAGTTTTTTAATTCCCTTCATGTAAAAACCCACCAATTTTGTAATCAAATTACGAGTACATCACTTAAAGCAATAGGTGTTTCATGGAACGTTCCGCTTAATTATAATTAAAATACAATTTGCATCCGATATTGGATCAATGATGGACGTTTGATTAAATTGATGCGCTCGCAAAGGTATTCCACTGTTCCGATTTGAACGCGCCAATTAGTTACTAAATTAATTTAATTTGCTCTAATAAGCATACCTAAAATTTCCACAGAACGCTGTTTCCAACCCAAATTATCAATATCACATAAATTTTACACGATATTACACTGTTTTAGATACGCCATTATAAACTAATATAAACCAGTTAGAAATTCTATTGAGTACATAATTGATTACGGTTACACTGAAAATCAATGACACAATTTGAATAAAATACATTTTCTATTACACCTAATGATGAACAAAAAAATCTGTAAAGGAATCATCAATTTGTCAATTCATCAGCGAGTATTCACTTAATTCTGAATTCCCAAAGATGAATAAATGAACATAATCAGTTCACATTCACTCCGCGTCCCCAACGGGTCCTACTCACTCAATAGTCAAGTGTCGCAATAAAAAAAATGGTCGTCGTATGTTTTTAATTAAACGCTTATTTTGAAGAGGGAATGACTCACACAATAGCTCATTGTGCAACAGTGCTATTGCATTATTGACGTTTTATGATGTGAATGGTAGCTGATCAGAGGGTTGCGGGATCTACATTTTGAACCTTAACTTAGTATGCATACGGTTCAATTTACTGTGCAGGCAGCACCGCATAGTTCATACATAATACGAGAATAAAATCACAAAAGAAATTATGACATAATACGTAATGTGTGAATGGTTGAATAATGTCAATAATTTCTGAGGATCGAACTTAACAATGACTGGTAATATGCATAATATGAACTATGTGTGAGTTTTACACACTTTCTGATGCCTTATATTTACATTCGACATTCTATGTTTTACTTTTCCTTTTGATAAACTACTAATTATTATAAGTGTAAATGTCACTTACTTTATTTTTAAACTTTACAGCTATGTAGATATATTTTTATTTTAATAAAGTTTTTTTTAAATTAAAGTAACTTATTCTTTAGAATTTCAATACAGCAATATGATCTTTAAAAAAAATGCAGTTCAGCTATCATCTCAAGGTATACACCTAGCTGTACTATGATAAATATATGCAGTATACGAGGTGCATTAATATAGCGACCACGATATGATCATGCGCTTACGCACAACTAATTCTAACCATGATTCTTATACAGGGTGTCAGGGACATCGACGCGCAAAATGTAACCATGAATTCAGCACATGAGTTTAGACCCCATAGCTTAGAAATTTTTCGTCCCTTATCAAAAAAAAAATCTTCTGTTTCATAGAAAAGTGCAATACCTACGCGGTCATAATGTATGGAACAGCAATATTTTTTTTTTAATAACCGACGAAAAATTTCCGCGCTATGGGGTCTAAACTCATGTGCTGAATCCATGGTTACAGTTTGCACGTCGATGTCCCTGCCACCCTGTATATCAATCCCTCAGCTACTACTCGCGACTTCGTCCCCGTAAAATGTCTTGCTTCCCGACCCACCGCGTCGCATCGCATCGCCTGCCTGCGCTATTAATTCGTTTTCGATTAGCTTTCTTTCTGAAATTTTTGTTTTGCTTGATTTTAAGTAGTCTTCCTCAAGAATTGGGCTATCAAATTGAAAAGATTTGAAAGATCCGAAAGGTATTTCCAGAGATTAGCACGTTCAAAGAAACAAAAAAACTAGTATAAATATAGATACTCATCTAAACGTGAACGATATGTTCTCAGTTTTAAAAAAATGTTTTAATTATAAATGCGAAAGTAACTCTGTCTGTCTGTCTGTCTGTCTTTGCTTCACGCCTAAACTACTGAACCGATTTGTGTGAAATTTGGTACAGACATAGTTTGGAACTTGAGAATGGACATAGGATAGTTTTTATTACAAAAAATAAAAAATAAAATAAAATTTATTCCGGACATACAGCGCCATCTATTGGTCAAGAGTCGGTGTCATCTATTGGTGAAGTCACTATTCCACGCGAACGAAGTCGCGGGCAAAAGCTAGTTATTTAAATAAATGAACTCTAACCTTTCGTATTCCAATAAGAGTCATCCCTAACAGATGTTGCGTCCAATTAGACGGAAAATACTTCCTCAGCATCTACAAACGAGTATCAATTAGTGGCATTACTTAGAAACAATGCTCAAGAGTGCTAAGAGTCTATCTATAAAGGATTATTAAAATTAACTTGATTTGGTGTATTTAGAGCTCAGTGTTGCCTGTAGTACCCCAGTCAGAGCGAGGCCAACCAAGGTTCGAAGTAGCAACTCGAGCTTCCAGTTTCAAAGCGCCGCGTGGCTCTTCCTAAGTGGATTAATTACGTGGATGATCTTCTACCTAAATTAGTCTAACAGCCGTATACCGTTACACGATCCTTCACGAACGTCGCTTTGTGTTTATATTTAATGTACCTAGCTCTACCTACCTTGTATGTGTTCACTGGAACTCTGTATTGCAGATCTGCAGTTCCCAGAAGATGTTCTGACTAATTTGATACCCGATACTAATACTCACTAATTGGGTGAGAAGGAATCGTATTTGATTAATTAATTTGTACTGCTACAATCAGCCTATAATGTTCCCACTGCTCTCTTTGAGAGGGAGTGGGCTGCAAACTACCACGCGGGCCCAGCGCGGGTTGGACGATGTCACCATGTCTTCGATTTTTTTCTAGGACAAGTCGGTTTCCCTACGATGTTTGCCTTCACCGTTTTGGAGCAATGATGATGAAATTATTTACACAAAGTAAAGCGCCTGTCTGTGTTCAAACCCACGACCTACAATTCGTAAGTCGTTACCACTGGGCCACCACGGCTCTCTTAATTAATCAGTACCTAACAGCTTCTTTAACTATTTTCATTCATACTGCTACCACCTACTGCAATTTCTTCGAAACAATTATTAATTTCCTCGTCCCGAACACCACGCAAACAAAGCCGCAGGCAAACCTAATTAGTGAGCAAGTTATAATTGTCTTGTTTACTTATAAGTAATCCTATATCCTTTAAAACAACTTACTGAAAGCGTTAGTGGTCTAATTGACAGCGTTCTCTATTGCTTAATTACCTGAAAAAAATAAACATGTTTATTATTATTGTGTACTCTCTATGCACATTTATAAAACATATATTACTCATCCAAATATGAACGTTAACATATCTAAATCAGCGTAAATAATTCTAAACAGAATTATTTCCGGGCCATCCCCAATTACATGAAAGAAGTTTTAAATACGCATTTATGAAGCCACAAAGTACAAACATGGAACAGACAGGCAGCTGCCCAAACACGAGTGCACTCGTCTGTACTTTTTAACGTTCTAAGTAAATATTGGGCTACTCGGTACATCGGGTATAGTCGCGGTTAATTGGTTGGAAAACCACGAGGGATTACTGTCTAACAAAATCTCGCATAAAACCGTTCTAAGATGAAAATTGGAAATTCTCACGAATATTTTTAACGCTAATTAACCATGACATACCCTTTACGCTATTCCATGACTCACAATTAAGACGGGTTTAGCGAAAATAATTGATGATTGCAAAAGATTCTTTTGTAAATAAAACCAACATGGTTTTTGATATGTGAAATATGAAAAGCAATTTAGAAAAATAATATCAAACTATTCAGAGAATTCCGTGTGTTGAGGAGGGATTTTCAATATGATCTGGACTAGTATTCATATTAATTGCATCGCCCGACAACGCTGTTATTAGAATAGTGAACTGTTCCTGAAATATTTATATGAAAAAACTTAGTTACATGATATGATATTCTACTTTTTAAACATATGTATATATCAACTTTGCCTACGGTCCATCTATTAAGTACTTCATCACGTATAGATGAACCTTTAATAATAATGACTATTTCACAATCTGGGTCTCCACACACAAGAGACAAAACCGCCGTCCATATTAACATCATTCGCAAATCACAATACTAACACGATCTAAATTGGCTACTAAATATTCAAAACCAATAGTCCGTAGGAAACATACACGTAATTCGACAATGGGTGGCTAATTCAATTTGAATCACACACAATATTCTATTAATCGTGACGGGCAGGTGTAATCAATCCGGGAGCGGCGCATTGTTCCACAGGCCTGCGATTGATGCCATCATACATTGTTGCTAAAGTACGTATAGATAGTTTCAATAAAATGTTCTAAAACAAAAGGTTTCATGAGTAGTTACGACACAAATGTACCTCGCATGACTAAGTTTGCAATACTGTCCTTAGATTGACGTAACTTTCAAATTCTCGTATGTAATATTGTAAGCAATTGTTCAGGAGCACTGAGAGTACTGAACTAAAGAGCTAAATCTTGATCTTTGAGTCTCACTCGTTACCTGGGTTAAGTGCTCAAAAGTCTTGATATTATGAGGCCAAAGCTAATCGTAACTTATCTCTACACCAATACAAATTATATCAAACGAAACTGTTTTATAAAAGTGTGTGAGAAAAGATCTTTCCATCGCCATAATTCGGGTATCCTTGGTACGGCCACCTGTTGGGTGAGAACGATTATACGACACTTTCTTTCCAAAATTAGGGCTGCTTAACTTTGCTCAAGGAAAATGGCAGGGACGGAAAATTACTTTTATGGAAGACCGTACAGTTATAAGATCTTTAGGCCATTGAAGATGAGCCTATTAAAATAAATAAATTATTGAGACGTCCCACTTTTTTCTAATTTCTAAGAATACCCATTCATGAACATGATGTTTACAAAGAAAGACCCTTCATAATATCATGAAAATATATAAAACAACAATCTTAATCTATCAAAACAAACAACGTAGTTTAGATAACAATACAATTTTAAAAGTACACAATCACATGGTAATACAATCTATCGTAATGGCATCTGCCTCAGCAGCAGCTGTCACAAACACCACTAATGAATAAATAAACCAAACAAACAGATAACAAGAGATGCCAATTAAACAATACACTAATTAATTCCAAACATTGGTGTAGTGGACTTAATTAGAGTAGGCAACATTATCAAACGAGCAGTATACAGGTAGTTATAGGTACACAGAGTAGGTGAAACGTAATGCGAAAATTAATATTTGATGAATACGACTAGAATCATCGATGGGATATCGAACATATGTAAATACTATCAGTGATCAGATTATTAGCCCGTACGTCAAGACGAAACTGAAAATAATAGTAGAAGTCGTAATGATAACATATATTAAGCGCGAGTGTCGCATGAGCACCCAAGAAACATAAACTGCTTTACGACAATCTCATAAAAGAAGCCGCACAAAGTCGACACTGGCTTTTTTAATATCGAAGGCGAGAGCTGGCCGCACTGTCCCACGAAACATTTTCCATTAATAAAACGCGAAAAAGGAATATTACATATGAAAAAGACATATATCCGTATCGCCGGACCCGGCGCTATCTCCTTGGAAGGTAATAACTTCTTTACAAGTCCAAAGTCCGAGGGATTGAAAAGCAATTTCAGCAGGACACCCCCGCCCTCACGCGGGGCCGGACTCGCCATATTTCTTTTTCGCCGCTACTGTAATTCGCCTTTGATTTAATCTAGAGAAACAAATCTTTGAATGTGAAAGTTTAGTGATAGGCATCAGTGGAACTAGTTTCGCTGATTGGATTCCATCCCGGCTCCCGCTCGTGCGCGGACCCCGATAGTTCCTACAATTTGAATTGGTCACTGCAGATATTCCGCTATTTGTCTGATTCTACTACAAGATTGCATTTCTTATTTTCTTAGCCGAATTTCGGTAGCCGTATTCTTTAGTTTTGGCTTTAACCAAATTTATTTAAATCCTACACAATGAGAAATCTTAGAGGAGTGAATCAATTAACAGGCAGAGGTTAATTATTCCATGAATCATTATTAAAAACTTTTCATTCGCAGTAATTAAAACCACCGCTCTAATTGCAGTGAAAATGGCAACGAACATCTTTTTGCGCGGCTTCGGTGGTTTTTCTCGTTATTTTGTACTTAATGATGCGGTTCTTAGTGTACCTATTTAAAAACAGTGATAGTTAACTAGAGCTGGGCATGCTGTCAATTACGTTTGTATGGAATATGAGCACAACAAAAAGGTTGGCGGTGTCATCGGATCAATTTGTAACGTATCACTAAACAGGATAGAATCGTAACTGGAACCAGTTTAGTCGTGGGCGGCGAGGCGGCGAGGCGCTATCGCCTTACCTCCTCGTACACCAACCACACCGCAAAATATACATTACAACGATACGTACCCTGTATTAATATTATTTAATACTAGTATTTATTCAGCATAATAATAATTCATGCCTTGCAGATAAGGGGAATTTTTCTAATTCATTCACTTAACAAGAAACAAAAGACTAGTTAGTTAATTGTTTACTATTTGTTAGTCAACTCAAACGTTGATTAATTCCATATACTACAGAGTAACACTATCAAAACCAAAGAATAACAAACGTATACTCGTACCTTATCCCAATACGCTCTATCAATATAAAAAATCTTGTGCAAATTTAACCACCCGTTCAAAGTTTACGTAACATATTCGTAATAACATCAGTAAAAAAAATCTTCGTAAAACTGAGTCAATTTGTAGGAGACGGTTTGTTGAGGGTACCGCTAGGGCTGCCCGCAGATCTCTATCGGTCAAACTATTCCGGCCGCCTTATTTATATAATCTAACTATTTGCGAGGGACAAACACCCCTTATGATATTCCTTTTGCTTGGATTTTATGCGAATACGGAATTTAAAATGGTAAATTGGAGATCGTCTTTGAAGATTTCAGTTTTTTTTTTTTGTACTAAACTTTGATATAGATCAAATGAATAGACACTGACTAGGTATACCAATTAACTATTGTTAGACATAGTATCTCTCAAAATACGCCACTACCTATAACTTGGGTTACCGCACTGTTCGGAAATCAAAATAATTGGCGTCACAGACTAACTAAATTGAGTCTGACAGCCGACCATAATATATATTTTCCTCAGCCGTTTTTCCCGAGTGTCTGTTTACTTAGAGATTTGGTCGTGCATGTTTATCACAGCTAATTCGTGAGTTGTGTTGCTGTATCGCTAATATAATTTTATTCTGTGTAGGGTGGAGGGTGAGCTAGGGACGCCGCTCACGCGTCCCACAACCATTTTCTGCGCGAACGAAACTCTATATTGAATACAATTCTAATAGAAAACACCTTCTACATTGTACATTCGATACTTATTTTTTTTCAATTTTGGTTGGAATTTGTCCAACCATACTTTATTTAAAATAGGTTACCTTACATACAAGTGGATTGAAAGAGACAGTATATTAAGCGAAGAGCTGTAAAAAAAAATACGTTTACGTTGAAAATAGAATGACTTCATAAGTCAAATTGATCTATTCATAAAAATTCAGTGTCGCGCATAAATTATTATTAAAAACTAACACCTTGTTGAAGCATCGTTATAAATGAAAAATCATAAAACAACATCTCTTAAGTTTCATGAAAAATAAAATATTTTCAGTAGAAATAACGAACAAGAAGTGAGGCTATTGTGGAGAGTTTAGCGGGCCGGTATCGGGCCATTTGCTACTGTTTTCAATTTGTCCGCGCCGCCATACATCAGCCGCGGCACGCAGCGGTAACGGCCCCAACTTTAATACACTTACGCTTGACATTTTTCCGCCCATTATGCATTCAGCTTTACCAATACTTTCTGTTAATACTTACCGGGAAAACCAATTTACTAAGCCAGTCAGTCATTCACATTTTCTAAGAAAAACCTTTCAACGGATATAAAGGCGCCATTATTTCCAGTATTGTTTTCATTTTAATAACAATCATTTTTCAATCATTGAATTCAGCGCAGTTTTATAAAAAAACATAGTTTCGTTTCGCCTAGTTCTGTTTTTATTCAGTCTTTCGTGCCTATTCGTTATGTTCTGTTGTATAAAATAACAAACCTTTATTTTACAACAGATTTCCATTGAATATTGGTTGCCTGTATGAAATAGTAGGTCAAATCGTAGGTCAGAGCCCTTTTTGCAGCTGTCAGTTGATCCTCGCTAAAACGCCTGTAATTGATTCGTGGAACTGTTACGCTTCAAACATGCAGTAGGACATTTGAGCCCACTTCGATCCGAACTACGGCTGAAACCTCTGTTGTTTTTTATTTTTAATATTTATACAATTTGCTGCTGCAGTCTTATTCTCATCCATACGTTCCAAAGAATCTGTAATTGAGTTGAATTTCCCTAGAACAAATAAAGAAGATATCTATAACTTTGTTCGTAACTATTCGTCACGTAGTTCTGAACCTCACCCATCGTGCAGTATACGAGTATTGAGCCCCACATCGACATCTCGTCGCTAATTAAGACTAACAGAAATAATCATAGGGTTTCCCCCTTGTTATGAACGTAAATAATGACTAAAAACAATAGTATCAGCGAAGTAAACGTTGGATGAAAATAGCTACAAACACTCTCCGATATTCTGTTCCTAATTACTTGATTTTATGCACAAAAGTACAGAACATTGCATTGTCGATAATAATACCGTGCTACGTTACCGAGTATGTTAGAGAAATTCAGATGTATGTACGGTAAACTCGAGGGAATGAGCGTAGAGCTCGTATCAATAATAATTAGAGGTGCTTTTAGTCGACGCAAGTTGGTAGTGAGGCACGCTCAGCTTAGCGTTCTAATTGGGCGCCCAGTCCACCTCCCGACGATGTTTGACGAATGGTCCAAGCATTGACAAACAACGTTGGTATTAGAGAACTCGAATATTACACAGAAACCACCCCTACCAGTAACCACGATTACGTGTTTCAGGTACAGCCAGGATCTGGCTGCAATATTCTCGGAAATTATTATATGTATAGGATTATGTTTGAATTCTATGGATAGTAAATTGGACGTCTATTATAAGTTGTAGGTAGTCCGAAAGGGATTGTTTATTCAATAAAACAGGATTCCCGAAGCCTAGTTAATTATTAAATAATAATTGTCATTAATTGGCAATCAACAATATGAATAATGGTGATGAGTAGCGACGTATTTTCCATGCCGACCGATACTAATTAGTGAGCCAACAAAAAGAAACATTCACACTACAAAAATGTGTTTGAAACACAGGCGTCGTGTACGTTTGAATGATCACCTAGTCCAGTCTCTGCAGTCACCAGTACACCAGTATTTGTGCTGTTATTAATTCCGCAAAATTGAAAGCCGATCCGAGTCGGCCGTTGCTGTCGCGTTGTTGACTCCGACGGCGATTTAGTCCAGTTTAAATTGCATACTGTGATGCTTTGAAATTCTACCGCGTTAGGTAATAGATTCAACGCGACAGAACGCTGCGATTTTCATGTTTTAAAAATATTGAACGAGTATTTGTCAACGCAATTTTATGAATATTGAATTGGGTTAGGGATATTTTTTCTGTTACGTTCGGAGTATAGTTAGGGCATTTTGTAAGTACACTGTTGTGGTTTATGGTTTGGTTTTCATGATCACATTTTTTTCAAACAGTCGTTTATATCAACATATTTATAGAAGGTATAGAACCTACCTATAAAGTTTGACGGAACATTGGACATTACAGATTTCAGTACGTCGAAAATTGATTAATGACTCGACGTCAAACCCAGAAATACACCAACCAAACGGCAAACTAAACGTCGCTAGCAAAATAAATCGGAGACATCCTGTTTTTTATTACTTTTGAAATCTACAAAGGCAGGCGGACACAATAAAATCCAACTCGACCGACGACCGTTACCTTCCACAATCAACAATAGCTTATTCAAATCATTTCCTGTGTAATCCTTAATCAAGTGGCCAATGAAAACAACTGAGAGTAAGCACTAAGTATCGAGCTGTAGTAATTTCGAGGACTGTTGGAAAGCGCCGGCCCACTGAACGTTCAAATTGCCGTAGCGTTGAACGCGTTCCCGCTCGTTCATTACCGCCGCCCGATGTTTGCTACTCCACGATCAAGTGAACTACAACATCAGGAAATGAACGATTTCTGTGAGCGGATGACGACTTTGTTATACTATTACTTACAAAACTTATTAACTCTGTACAGTCGGTGAAACAATGGCTCCACGCTACAAGAGATCTGAATTTTCAACTTCTTAATGTACTCAAGCAATTAGGTAGAGGAAGAAAACATTATTATGTTGGATGAAAACGTTTAAAACAAAAAGGAAAGACGTAAACTACGTGGAAGTTGTCAATCAAAACAACCAATCGAGGTATAAGTAGAAGTGGAGCGCAATTTCCCTAAGGATGTCAATAATCTGTAGGAGGCAACAATCAGATAAGGCACTGAATAGAAATTGATTTTAAATGAACAATATTTTTGTAAAAATCCCTCAAGTATTAAGGCACAAACTTATCACAGAAATGGCTGATGAAGCTCAACTTACAAATTTATAGCACAATTGTATAAAGCCAAGCTGTCCTGTGCGTTCGTTAGGCAAACAAAACGGCCTAATTGAGCACTTATGTCATCACTACGACTACTCGACCAGCTACTGATGACACCCATAGGATACAGATTACACGCGAATGGTGGAATGATTGCCATTCTAACGAGAGATCTTGGTGGCTGGTGATCTGCGGCTTTGAGGGTTTTCATGTTGATATATCCAGATGGATCGTAATAGAACGCTACTTGTCACTATCACTATCGATAGTTTGCATGCACGCACATCAGCGGTAAGTAGGTAACACTTTGATCTTAAGCTGGCCTAGCGTAGTATAAAGTTTCAATAGAATAAGAGGTCAGCTTATACTGGTTCTGTTAGCGCAGACGTGCGGCCTACCTACGTCGTTGGCAAAAAAAAATGTATTAAAACTTTTTTTAACAAAGCTTAAACACGCAAAAGAAGTAAAACATGGACACAGTTTGTGACCCTACTAAATGTCATTATGTCAGAATTTGCATAAAATCTGTCGCCCAGCCCACAGTTACAAACTTTTGACTGTACTTAAAAAGCACTAAAATCGAAATGAGCAATAAACGAGCGACCCTTATTTTGGTAGAGTCTGCTTACCGATTAATTTTACGTATAAATTGACTTTTTTTTAAGTTTTACGTTTGCGTTCAATGCTTTTAAAACTCAACAAAATTAAAAGCTTTAATTTTTTTCAGGCGCATGTCAGCTCTTCTTCATTAAAGGAATACCGAACATCCATTTATCTTTTACGGGAATCAAAAAAGGTCAAACTTTTTTCATATCTACGTTGGTATAAAAAAGTCTGGAGAGTGCATTCGACGAACACTTGAAAAGTTGACATAGATGATATGGGATGTCATTATTGGGGTTATCGATTATGTATTTTTTTTTATAGCATAAGGGTTGTTGCACTTCGATTTGGGGTGCCTTCGCATGGAATGTAAGCTTTTTTGTTCGATTTTTTGTTACGCTGCTTCTACGCGGTGCCAACTTTACGCATGACCCGCGCGTACGCGGTGCCTACGCTGAGTCTACGCGGTAGCTACGCTGCGCCGACGTAGATAGTAGTAGTAGAAGTACCTAGTGAAAAGAAAGTCTTAAGAGCCCGCGGGGTAATTGCGTAACCCAGTTACAATTACAATACATTTCGTTTTGATAATTCAACAACATTAATTGCGTTATTTACGTAGTTGAGCAGTCGAAATTTCGAACATATGAAGCAATGGATTACAAATTTCCTTCAAAAGTCTCCGGATTGTGATAGAAGGCGTGTTACGCAATTGTGTAGAAATAACTTTACTTACTTTTTTTGAGATCTCTGTCATTTTTTTGACATTAAAACATAATTTTGGAGTCCATCAAAGTAAACTTTTATTAAAAATCAAAGTTACATTCATCACTTAATTAAATTAATGTGTTTAACATTGGCAACGGTTTTTTGTAAGTTCGAAATACTTATGCCATTAAAAACGTCATACCTACTCATTAGTATCCACGTTTTTATCTTGATTTTTTAAAGTACTTTCTCATTCACTTAAAAGATAATGATGACTAATGAAACATAAAGTATGTTTCATTAGTCATTATCTTTCCCGGCCTTTGCCTGATAACATTATTATAGTCAGTTTGAGTATGGTAGTGTCAAACAAATCCGGCAATTCCGCATATTCATAAATGGTTTAAGACTATGCCGAACCCTTGAAGATTATCTATACAAATAGAAAAAAAAGCTATTTTTATTTTTTTTGTCTGTCTGTCTGTATGTTTGTTCTGGTTAATCTCCGAAACAGCTGAACCTATTTTGACGGGACTTTCACTGGCAGATAGCTGATGTAATAAGGAGTAACTTAGGATAGTTTTATTTTAGAAATAGAAATAGGGTTTCGCGCAAAAAAAACCCATGGAATCCACAATGCGCGCGAATGAAATCGCGAGCACAGGTAGGTAGTTGGAAATATAAGATGCAATACTCCCGATATACTGATTTTATTGTAATTGATATTTCCAGTAATTTTGCAGTATTATTTCCGAGTTTATCTTGGACATTACAAACATCGGCAAAGAAAAACATCGTGAAGAAACCTGTACTCAACTAGCTGCGCCCCGCGGTTTCACCCGTATAAGTTAATAGTTTCATCCCATGTGAATATCGGGATATAAAGTATCCTATGATTTAATCCTGGTTATAAACTATCTGCGTGCCAAATTTCGTCCACAACCGTTTAGTAGTTTTTGCGTGAAAGAGTAACAAACATCCATCCATCAATCCAAACTTTTGCGTTTAAAATATTAGTAGGATTATTATCTCTTGAGCAAGCGTGGTGATCAGAGCTCGTGCCTTCTCGGTATGAGAAGAGGCCTTTGCCCTGCAGTGATACAATGATAGTCTGGTATTATTATTTTTCTACTTAAATCCTAAAATTATCAGGCAAAATTCTTTTTTGTACTATTCTGGCAATTCTTTTTTGTACATTTCTGCTAGTTCTTTTGTGTACTTGACATTGCCAATATTTCGTTTTACCAGCCACTATATCTGGTAGTAAGTAGTATTCGTCGGGACTCGATAATGATGCCTATTGACGTCAACTGGCATATTCACAATTACCGATAACCCTTGGTCGCGACTTCCGAACGGCGCGGGCACACTGAGCTTCATTCACATTGGGCTTTTAAGTTTCCTCATTAATAACAAGGAACTTTATAATAATTATTATTATAATTCTATTGACACATATAAACTCACGCCTTATTCCCATGAGGTTACGCAGTAGCTACAGAATACCATCAACTACGCAACTATTATATGTAAGTAAGCATATTGACGTATAGTTATTAATGATATCAATATAAATCTATGATAAATTATCTCAATAAAAACAGAAGGTGTCTCTCTGTGCTACCTACCAGAATGAGAATCCTAATTAAAATTATACGGTAACTGGACATTGAGCAGATTAAATATCAAGGAACATGACGATTGTCCTACCGGATATCTAACAATAGATGTCAATCACACATAAGGATGGCAAACTTGAAACTTACTTATTATTTGTGCACTTACGCGATACAGAACTTAAGAACATCCCTTTCATATTATTGTACTAGCTGCGCACCGCGGTTTCACCCGCATAAGTTTCGATCCCGTGGGAAAATCGGGATAAAAGTATTCTTTATGTTAATCCTGGTTATAAACCATCTGTGTGCCAAATTTCATCAAAATCCGTTCAGTAGTTTTTGCGTTTTCATTTCCATCCATCCAAACTTTAACGTTTATAATATTAGTATTATATGCGAAATAAAACTGTATATTTGTCTTCTTTGTTTTTATGCGTCTCTTCGTAGCAAATTATTTTCACAGACAGATCCGAAGGCCAATTCCCGTAATTAAAAACGTTCAAAATATAGTCACAATCTCATCTCGGCGGCAATCAATGTCAAAAACTTGTCAAAAATGTAAGGAAATAAGAGGTATTTCTGACAGATTGAGACTGAGATCAGACTGTGAACGTTCTTAAAACTACGAGAATTGCCCCTCTGATTGTTGACATAACTATGTACTTTAATTTAATTGCTGCAGATATTGCGAATACAGAATAACTTCCTTTATAAATAAAAGCCCCTGAAACTAATATATGCGTTATTGGTTTTATTGGTTACACAGAATTTAATGTATTGGTTACACAGAATATAAGGTAGCAACTCCTACGCAATCAGTGACACTACGGTTCATAAATTATAATTCATTTCATGGTTTTATTTAACAATCGCCTATAATTATTTGAATAACCATTGTTCTACCACAATATAACATGACCTACTTACCTTCAGTAGGTATAATATTATAGGTAATTGAGTACTCGCAACCCATAAAATCAAAATATTTGAAAAAACATTAAGATTAGGTAACAAAATATTCCTAATTTTCGTTCGAAACAACCCACATTAAAACTTGGTGCGTGTTAATATAATATACACATGTTATTGTATGAAGTTTCTGACGTGAATAAATCTAATTGAGCTAATGAAGGAGGAATTTCTTAATTAGTAGTGTTTCGAACGAACCATAGGCACACGTAGTGTACCGAAACGGGTTAATTACGACCGATAACTCTTTAATTAACCTGCCTAATAACAGAGTATTTGCATTCGAGCCAATTAGGGAGTCGACGAGATCGATAGAAAATATTATTAACTCGTGCGCTCCACGTTCGTTGAGAAACCAGCACTTTATGGTAACGTGATCTAGAAACACACTCCGTCACTTTTTTTATGCGCATCTGAAGCCACCACTCAGTTCATACCATATGCACCAGTTTTCCTTAGACGAGTTTAACACCTATTTGAAGTATTCTAATGGAAATTCTACGCCGACTTAAAACGGTTAATTAAATTGACATTTAGCAAGCAGAACATATTATTAGGTACTTTTCCCTATTCCATTACTATATTTGGGCTGACAGAACCAAAATGGAACGATAAATATTAGACTTATATTTAATAATAGACTCATTTTGTCATTATCCATAGCAGAAATTGAAGAAAACAGGAAAATTAAGCGCTCATCATACGGTTATCAAAAATAGTACACAGTAGCATAAACATATAAAATTAACATCACCATCGTTCTAAATACGTACTTTATGAAATGACGTTAACAACAACTATCAATTATGAGAAATGATTTTCAATAATTAAGTCATTAATTGGTCGATAAACACAAAAATATCTTGTAATCAAGAGGACTATAAAATAGTTGTGACTTGTAGACAAACAGTACGTACGCACGTAAGCGTGGGTCGTCAATAAACGTCAGTCGTCACGCCACTGTGTGGGGTTATCTGTTGCGGCCGCGCTGCCCGACCATCCCTAATGAGGGACGACGGGTTAACAGTAAGACGACTTTCTAATTATTATTTATTATTTACACTTTGTGGACATTCGTGGGTTAATTATAAAACGACACTTGACTACATGTGTCTGCTTATAACCAGATGCTATTGATTCGAGGGCATAAGTACCAAGTTTAGTTACAATGTCAAACGTTTCAGTATTACAGATAAATCAACAACCTAATATAGGTTTTACCTGTCCATTAATAGGTAAAATTTATAGAATTGTATGTTATCCTTTTACAATTAGAATGAACAGGAAATCAGTTGTAATTTATATTTGTGTCCCATTTCAAAAAATCGTTTTATAAACTAACTACATATTTATGAAATAAATTATTATTAGGTACGTAATAAGTGTTTGAAAATAATGGCAATGAAGTCAACTGCGTTTCATAGGTATTTAATCGTTATCAACTCAACTAAAATAAGAGCTAATTATAAAGTAATCAAGAAATACAAATGCCTACTGTTGAATTTGCATAATTATAATATTATCCACTTTATATACCTAACAATTTATTAAAAATGTAGAGTCGTTGATGAGAATTATATTCTTAATCGGGGCCATTTTTAACTTTTGATTATGTTTATGATCAGTCTTTATATTCATATAATGCAGATTATTATTTATGGTTTACACCGTCACATCAGGCGCGGTCCGAGGGGGGTCAAGACCCCCCCAAATTCATTCAAGCTGTCGAGAGTCTGAATTACTTGCCTTACTAACTGAAGTTACTAACTTTCTACTTGGTGAAAATCTTGGGCTGTGACCGCGCCTGCGTAACATGGTGGTTGCAACAGAAGCAGTGGTTCTACAACTTCATTAAAATGGTGATTAACATTTTGACGAACATCTAATGAACTGTTAGAGAAAGTTGAAAACGGATGAAGAAAAATAGGAAGTGGATATACCCACAATACACCAGGCTGAAAATATAAAAAAGTTTAGGCCCTATTGGTTAAATATGAATAACATTTCGTTTTGCACATTTATGTAGTACCTATAACCTAAGGTAGGTATACCGTGATGTCTTCAAACGGCCATAAAATCATAAAACAACAACAGTTGGTATCTCTTCTGTGATATAATTATGTCAAGCATATCTTCGTTAAAACACATCCCCAGATAATACTAATTAGTCTTGTAACCTGCTTCGGCTATATTTGAACACCCATCCAACGGACTTCCTTTCTTTTTCTAGTCTAAATGTGTTCCCATTTCCTTTGCAGATAAATGTTTTCAATTTTCCGATATTTTCTCTTTAGTTACGGCGTATTGTTTTTAATTAGCTTTTCTTTAACAACAATAACAATCTGCGTTTTTTCTATAAATTAGTTATTTTCTAGCCAATTAGCGTGGCGTGATCTAGACTCATAGCAAAATCACCCTACAATGTTTCCACTTCCACTTCTGGAACACAGGCCTCCTCTCTGTGATAAGGAGTGGGTTGAAATCCACCACGCTGGGATAGTGCGGTTTGGTGGATGTCACATGTCTTCGAATTATTGGTTCTAAGACATGCTGGTTTCCTCACGGTGTTTTCGTTCACCGTCTTACGAGCAGTGGTGTTGACATAATTTACACAAAGTAAAGGGCCTATCAGGGTTCGAACCTACGACGTAACCCTCGTACGTCGCGGCAGTTCCACTGGACCACCACTGGTCCTCTAAACTCATATTGATCGATAATAGGAGACTGTAAAGTCGTGTAATGTAAGGAGGAACACTTAATGCAACACGGGGGGGACACGGGAACACGAGACAAGAGTCGGTCGCAGCCCTAATTAAATAAGTAACAAGAGGAAGCGCCGCCACCGTTGCTGAAAAACATAAGCCACACCAACAACCTAATTACTGGTGACCTTCGGACAGGGCTACCACGTTTAATTCACGACTCTTTGTAATTTTATTATTGAATTTCAAAAGTAGTGGCCTATGAGTAGGGTTGGTTGAATTTAATGAGAACTTTGACATAATTATGGCTTCTAAAATCATATAGAAATGGGGGACTGCTTGAGCTTTTAAGCTTTTTATTTCAATCAATGTATTCGAAATAACTGCACTAAAATTGGGCCGTTCGTCCTGTTCAAACCATTTCATATTTAATCAAGAGGAACGATTTTAAATATCTGCAGCAGTGCACCGTCGTATCCGTAGTGCAGCAAAACAATAAAACACTTATTTCTTTACCTACGATCAAATAACATCATCAAAATTCAATAGATCTCACTGACAGGTGCGTTATTGGATACAAATTGGATTTGCAAATTAAGCCGGACGGTGACTGAAACAGTTTAACGTTTTTTTGTCAATTACGTTATTGGTACGCGGCGTACTTTATTGAGTGAGCCTTGTTCCGCGATTAGTTTCCGGCTCAATAATCAATTTAATTATTTAATTCACTCGTAGTTACACCATTGTTCAAATTGCTGCAGTTTTTCAAAAAGAAAGCATTTGTGTTCCTATTTAATTAGTTTATTTCCAGTTCATACTGAATAAAGGCTGATATGTGTATCAAACATTTTTGTGAAGCAATATGGCCCGAATTTTTGTTAGTTAGTTGATTTGTTTATAAATCCAGCTCGAATATCCAATGTCAGAAACAATCACTTTTCCGACAACATTTCCTGTTACGCTCTATTTTCGTTTTTAAGATTTTTTTTACGGATAACGGTATGATTCAAAAAAGTTATGTTATTAATTTCTAGTAACAGTTAGGAATTTATCTATCTAAACTAATATTAATAATGTTTATGAAATAAATAACCATTTATATTTTTGTAATATTAAATTGAGGATCAATATATGTATATAGGTATCAATATCGATCCTTGTGAAGGCCGCAGGAACCCGTTGGATGCGAGAGGCACGGAACCGGTCGAAGTGGAGGTGCTTGGGGGAGGCCTATGTCCAGCAGTGGACGTCTTTCGGCTGAAATGATGATGATGATGAAACTGAGGTTCTGACTAAATTTAAAAATCATTATAACATGTCGTGTCATGTTCTTAAATTACCCTAGGATGACAAAATTACGTTTTTCCTAATTATGTTTATTTTAGAGTTAAGAGGCTAGGCGAGGTTAAGAGCTTTTCCCTATATCGACTTAGGCAAAATCATGAGAAGAAAAATCATTATTCCAATGCCATCATTAAATGCACACAACTGTCTGTCTCGTCTCTATGACATCCTCTATGAATCAGTCTGTCAGTCAAGCCGTCAACTAAAAAAGTGGTAACCCTAACACAGCGTCAACATCCGTTTCTCTAGCTAATTTGTTTGTAGTACGGCGCGGAGGAGGCTGCAAGCCAGACCAATTAGTGCGCGCGGTGACCCTGCGTCCCCCCGACCCGCTAATGACAGCCCTCGCGCGAGGGTCACATGTCACTTTAATTATTTTTAATGAAACAAATAAAAAAATAACTTACGAGCGCTATGAACGCTCGCTCTTAAAATATGTTTTTCGGTGCCGTAACTAGTAGACTAATTAGTATTTAAAGCTGGGTTAACGCGAACGCGATTAGGTACTTAAAGCGAAATAAAAAGGAGAGGCTTATGGAAGGGTGTAGTTTACATTCTTTGCATGGAAAACTTTGATGTTAATATAACACAATCAGTTTTATAGTTGATATTTGATACGAACTGGAAGTAGCCCTGCATTGTGCGCGTGAGCATCTTCGTGTTTTGTATCCTATTGTATTCTAAAGGAAGCGCTGACAATAGTTTTTAACATTTGCGTACGTAATTAATAACATGCTTGACCCGCTGTAATGTAGGCAGCTAATCAGCGGGCGTAGTTGGCTAATTGAAATTCGATCCATAGAGAAAATATTATGACATGATCAAAATTTGGAGGTGCGGCCATTCTGATCATGATCGTAGCGTGAGCCAATCACCGCTGATTAATTTATCCTAACACCCACGTTAATTAAAAGCCGGTTATTAATTAGGTAAAATTAATTAATGGAAATGCACTAGGCCATTGTGCTAAAATATAATTTTGACATAGCTAATTGAACATTAAAATTATATTAATTCATTATGCGGCCGCTGGTATCGGTTGACGTAATAATACGGATATTTTATAATATCGAGCGAGCCACGGTAACATTAGCTTATACTCGGATTTACTCGACACAACAAAAGAGGAATTATTTCAAAAGTCGTAAAATTTTGTTAATTTTGCGGCTTGTTTAATTCCTGAAAATTACCTTAGTAAATGTGCGAATGAATATTTAAAACTGTTCAAAGTCAAATAATTTATTTCAAATTGGCACATAAAAGGCACTTTTGAATGTCAAAATTTACAAAAAAAATGAATTGATTCTAGTCGCCCCTTCCAAAAGGTAGTTTCGTATGGAGAAGAATGGGCCAGAGACTCTATCGTTACTCTTTTAAAGATGGCATAATTCCGAAAGCGTTTTATTTTATTTATTGCAGAAATATTTTAAGACTTATTTTTTAATATAACAATTAAAAGAAGCTAATTGCAGGCATCATTGGTTCATCATCAGGCGGGAGGACATCATCAGGCGGGAGGAGACGCCCGGGTGTCACCACTGTCAGGATCGCCCAGAGGACACGGTGGAGCATACGGTGGAGGTCTGCCCTGCTTGGGCAGAGCACCGCCGTGTCCTCGTAGAGGCGATTGGCAGCGGCGGCGACCTCTCGCGCCCGGCCCTGGTTCAAGCCATGGTCCGGGGTGAGAGGGAGTGGGAGGCAGTCACCTCCTTCTGCGAAGCAGTCATGCTAGCGGAGGAGGTGGCGGGGTGGGCGAGGGAACGCGCCTTGCGCACCTCACGCCTCAGCCGCCGCGGGAGACGCTCCGGGCGTCGGGAGCCGCGTGACGACTCCCGGCCACCGTAGGCGCGGGCCTGCGGGCGGAGAGTAATGGGTAGCTCTCCGTCCGATCAGGACTAGGCCCGTGCCGGACGGCGTGTTCGTGTTCCACGCGCGCCTCAAAGAGATGTCAGCAAGTGACGGGGCCCCACAGGGCCGAAGCCTGCCAGGGTAGCGGGACCATCCGAAAGGGTTTACCGCTGCCCTGGAACATAAAGGGCTAAGGAAGGAACACGGGTGGGTTTTAGTCAGTAAAAGTCTGACACTCCCTTCTGCTCCACCCAGAGCGGGAGGAGTCATTTGATGATTTCCCATCCTCAAAAAAAAAAAAAAAAAAGGCATGATTGGTTTATTATCACAGACTTATAAAAAGAAACGTGTACTTGACGCAAGATATATTCCTTGTCTACCTTAATGCGAATAGCACAAATTCCTATAAAAATAATATTGCAACTCAAAAAAATAACAGAAACCCGATAAACAAGTGGAGCGTCGTTAATCCATTTTGTATAAACATTCGTTATGCGTAAGATAAGCAATAAAATGTTGTCCATTAATTGTGCACGGTAATTATAAGAACAGAAGGAGGCAGTGTTTATAATTAAAACGAATGAGGCATTGCTACACTGGCTGGGCTAGTGATGTAGCTCTAATGAGATACTTGCTAATTAGAGAATAAACAAGCCGGATACGGGATTCTAATTGGCTTTTGGGACAACGATGTCGCGCTCAGCGCCACAGCCGCGCCGTCTTTTTGTAGCAAAAAAGATGCTTTCTTGTTTTTGGTGTTCCGTGTAATAAGGATCTTTGTACACATACTTACGACAGTTTTTAATATTGATTTTGGTTGTCTATGAATAATGTTGTCGCGTTAGCGCACACAGATGGGAGATATACATAGAATACAGATCTAAGTAAGTACTTGTGACAATAATGTTGTTTCTTTTTACAATTTTCAAATTTATTTCTTGTAAATAAAATTGCCGACGTAAACTATAAAGTATTTTTATAGCATTAAAAGCTTATGAAGAAGTTATTCTTGGTAATTGATAATAAATGTTATTTTAGCACTAATTAGCTCGCGATAACGATGTTGAGCTTAACTTGAGCGCTCTACCTTTCGCAGAGAAAGGACTTCATGTTTTTATAGTGTTCCTCGAATGATGTGCAATCGAGTCCTGATTTATTTATTATAAAATTGATTTGTTTAGAAGAATTATTGTACTTTTATTTTGGCTTTGCCTTTTAACTGCTGTTGCGTGCCAACGTGTGTTGGGTCACGTCATTTTTAGTTGCTTTAATCTATAAAAGTTTATTAACATAATTTTTAAGTCATTTTTACTAATACTGTATGGGTTGTAACTGCTTGTAGCCCGAAATAAAGAATATATGTATTATTATTATTTAACTTCTTAAATGATTTGTTGGAGTTCAGGAGTTGAACTTAATCGGCAATTTTGCATTTCTATATTTTTGGAATTCTGGAAGTATATCGCAGACTGACTTTTTTTCATCTCTTTTCTGCTACTACTGTTGTTTTACCAATAACACTTGCGCCCCGCGGTTTCACCCGCAAAAGTTTCGATCCCGTAGGAATATCGGGATAAAAACTATCCTATGAGTTAATTCTGGTTATAAACTATCTGTATGCCAAATTTCATCCAAATCCATTCAGTAGTTTTTGCGTGAAAGAGTAACAAACATCCATCCATCCATCCAAACTTTCACGTTTATAATATTAGTAGGAAGTAGGATATCAATAACGGTATTTTATATGAAAAAGACATGTTGCGCCGACTCCAAATAAATCGGGACAGGGGCGGGAGAATGATGATATGAATAAAAAGACCATTAGTAAAGACGAAGAAAAAATATAAAACATAGGAAGTTTATTTTGAAGATATCACATCATTTTTAATCACCTCGATGCCAAAAAACACCTTGCAAAATTAATGCTGCACGATGTGCATTATTTTTTATGTGTTTACTGTTCTTACGGTTTATTTTTTCCTTAATGTCAATTAGTTGCGAGTTATCTTAATCAGCGAACATTGATTGTGAATGTTTTTTGCAACTATACATCATTATTTTTTAACGTAGGTCCCAATTAGTATCATGTTTAATTAAAACATTTACCTTACTGCGTCCTTTTACTCATTAAAAATAATTATTATCTGTAAGTTACGTAATTAATTGTAAAAATCTTAATTAATTTGATAATAAAGTATTCTTAATCGTTAAAAAAAGAGTGTAGGTGCCTTCAAATTATTTAGAAGTACGTATAAGAAAAAATATTCTAATACTCGTAGTACTTTCAAAGAAAACTTTTTGTCTGTAGAAAAAAAAACTTTTTTTTAACTCTGACGGAACTTGCGTCAATTGTTATCAACTTTTACTGACACTTTCTCCGGAAATGGTCTGTTGCTTACAATACATGTGCCTCGCCTTATCAAGTACTCACGCCTACGCGAATTAAATTTATTATTGTGTATAAACTAATTGTGTTTTATGCGGTTGTACTAGTTATCACTACATGATAACCCAGCCACTAAGAGCGACATAAAAAATAATTATCTTATCATTGAGGATGATATTTTACTTACAGCAGGATATTTATTTCCTTCCGATTATTTTATTTTACATTAAAAACATTTATTATTATTTTGTAAAATAATGAACTCTTATCAAATATCGATAAGTTTATATATTTTGCTACTAAAATAATTTTAGCAATTTGTATAAACATTTGTAATGTCTTGTTTTTAACTTTGTATTAAAAGTTCGCTGAAGAACTTTGAAAAAGTAAAATAAACCGAAGGTATTTTCGGATTACCTCACAGATCTTAATATCTTCTATACCCAAGTTCAATATTAAAAGAGTTTGACGTAATGTAATTAATATATCTACGACTTATGAGTAATGTAGAGTTGTTGAAAAATAATTAATAACTAAAACTTAATAACTAAAACATATTAAAATAAAAGATCCCTCTAAGTGATAAGCGTCGTAATCCATACACTAAACTAATGAGTAATTAGTTTAAAACCATAGCCTCAGGTACTTCACTGACTTAATAGTTTTTCAAAGTGTAGAGTCCGGTGGTCGGTGTAGAGATCATTAAGCGACTCTTCAAAGCTGTCGCCGCATTACACTAATTGACGCAATTAGAGGGATTGCCGAACGGAAATAAAAGTCGGCTCACCTTCATGAAACGCCGGCCCAGCCAATTAGTCTAGCAACCCCTAATTAGCCTCTTCAAAACACTCTTACGCTCGATTAGTCTTTACACAGTTAGAAAAAATCACAGCACATAAAAATCTTGTTCATTTTTGCGTATTCGGAAAATAATGTTTTTCACCGCACTGAAAAGTTTTGTCGCGATCGCGAACCGGTTCGTGACTGAAACACGTGGACGTACACTCGCCGCGGCCGCCACGGAGCGAATGCGCGCCGAGCGGGAGGAAGCCGCGAGCCGCCACACGCCGCCGCTGCCGCCTGCGCGAGGCGGGGTGTGATACCCTTCCTTTCCCCGTACGAAAGCTCCGCACTTGTGGAGCTTTTCGCACAAAGCCGCCGCGGATGTTACGGCCTTTTGTAGCTGAAACGACGCTTAACTCTGTAAGTGGGCAGATTTTGCGCGGTATCGCATTTAGGCCTAAATAAAAACGATACTGAATCAAATTACGATCGGTCCATTGCGTTACTGTGTAGAATACATTAGTATATTTTATTACCAGTAACATGTATTACAGGTTTGTCCATTTGATGAATGACTAATTAAAATCGTATGCACTGCAATTAAAATAATCTAATAAGATAATTCCCATCGGGAGTCTATTAATACGCTATATTTTCTTTATACGCAGCGCAGTGGCGCTTAAGTTGTAGCTTGTATGTTAAAAATAAACATCTCTGCGTATGTTTTCTATGGCGAAATCAATTATTCACCACAATAACAAGAATCGCGATGTGCTCACATATAAATAAACATCATTGGACAAAATATACCTAAGTTTGTTTATGTTGCAATATGATGCAGAGTGTGAGTTTCCTTAACTTTGAACGAGCAGTTCTGGTGAAACTACCTAACTGGCAATTATAAACACAACGCGAAGGTAGGCCATTCATCATTGATAAAACTCGTCGGCGAAGTCTCATTCATTGCTTTGTGACCACACTGGCAGCCCTACCTCTACCCGTCGCAGGACTATAGCACAACCCTATGATCTTTTTGATGCTCTATCTGCTAAGTATGCTACAAGTAATATAAGATCGTTTTAAAAATGACAGGAACAATGGTACAGACAGACGCCAGCAGGTCAAGCTACCCGAAACTGTCAAAATTTCCCAATCAACGTTGAACCTTAATGCTTTAGCGATAAAGTTGAAAATCTACTAAAGAAATTTGACAGATTGTAGTAGCTTGATGTGCTGGCGTCTGTACCTATTCGAATATTTTTATCAAAACATTAAACAATTCAGAGGTTTTCTATGACATCAATAACGAGTAGTGCAACTGTAAAATAAAATGAGATTAGTTTAAGAAATAACATGAACAATGCAACCAAAATAACTTAATACATAGAACTGAAAAATTCAGAGGTTCTACTGAAACAAACATAAAATTAGCACCTTACTTGCGTATAATTATAATTCAAGAGTTTTGAAGAATATTTCTAATCCATTGCTTCATATGTTTGCTCAACAGCGTAAATAAAGCAATGGACGTGGTGGCACTGTCAAAATTAAAGAAATTGCGATCAATTGTCATTTTATGTGTGTTTACGCAATTACCCCGCGGGTTACCTTGGTCTTGGTTTTAGGGACCTGAGTATATTAGAAATGATCTGGTTTATTTTATTAAAAGGTTGATAAATCAAAGAATCTTTATGAATAGCTTTACCTAAGCCGGTACAACGCAGTTGGAGGTATTATGACAAGCAGCACTGCAATCCTAAATGCGAAACACACACACTTTCAATCACAGTCTGAATCATTTTGAAGGATATTGCTAACCCATTGCATCATATGTTCGAAAAATTTGTCTGCTAAATAACGTAAATAACGCAATGAATGCTGATGAACTGCCAAAATGAGAGCCATGGCCATAGCCATAACAGTAGTTAGTGTGTTACGCAATTACTAACTACTTTTGGTATGTTGATGACAACACAAGAAAATGAAAAAATATTTATTGTCTATGGTCGTTTGACATTAGCTTGTCTATTGTCTGTGCTCTCTCTCTCTCTACCCAACTTCTGGTGATATGGTGCGTGTTTAAAAGTTTAATAATAAAATATTGTTCTCCTGTGTTTGTTTGGGGTGAAATAATAGTAGATTTTACAACAAGTGCACAAAACAAACCATTTTTATCCGAGACTTTTAGCAGCCCGAGCCGAAGGCGAGGGCTGATAGTAATGTCGAGGATAAAAATGGTTTTGTGGACGAGTTATAAACTCTGCTTTTCACTTCGATTGCGAGGAAATAAAACAGTAGTATAACATAACATTTAATTTTCTTTAATTAAAATTCAAAGTAAAATTAAAACAGTTTTGAATACTGAAGGAAATTGTTTTTAAATCTTACGACATTGATATTAGGCTGCAGACCTATACAGCCTACTATTAAATTAATTTTGTAATAATAATTTTCTTAAATCAACTAACCTACCGTACTTGAATTAAAATTTTAATATCGATTATATCTTAAAATACACATAAGGCAAATAAATTAAAGTAAATATTATATAATAACAAATTGTATCTATGAACTTCTTATTGCATTTGGCTGTATGGCTCATTTTCTTTGCCTTAATATAATACATTTATGAGTAGATACGTTAATGCCCTTGTGCACAAAATTCGATTTTGTGCAGCCTATACCCTGCACAAAGAAGCACTTTCAGAGCATGAGAAGTGAAAAACATTTTACAACTATATCTCACGGTCTTTCCATTAAACCTTCAATATTATTATTCTTTTAATATTATTTTTCCTTCTCTTTAAACAACTACATATGTGGTTTTCCTCTTAGCGCTTTAATAAGCAGATATCACCCAAAACAGGTAAGTTCTATTTTTACATTTGTAACTAACAATATACATTTATTTTGGGACACTAAATAGGAATTCCCTGAACTATGTATACACCGTTAAATTTTTATCGTTATAATCCTTAAAAGGGGTCATTGTACTCATTATTATAAACAACATTTACTACGGGACAGAACCTGAAATCGAGAAAAAAAGAATCTGATGATCCATAGATTTATGTTCGCATAACTCGACATAATGTATAGATCAACAGATTTTTTTTTTTCACGATTTCAGTTTTGTTACCGTAGTAAAAGTTGTTCATAATGACGAGTACAATGGGGTTTTAAGGATTAAAACGATCAAAATTTAACGGTGTATACATATATGTACCACGTGTAGGCATGGGAAATACTGATCATGGACACGTCTGAAAGAATATAAATCGTTTACACAGTTAAGCATAATCATCATCTACCAACTTGCGCTGGGCCCGCGTGGTAGATTATTGGTAGATAAACCATTTATTTGGCGCACACAAAAGACAGCACAACACACAAAAGTACATTGACATTGATAACCAATTACCGAATAAATTACATATATATTTTTATTATTTTTTGTGAATGTGAGGACTATGTCGGTCATTTCTTTTTATTCTTTCTTAGTTAGTTTTAATCATGATCTGGCAGTTTGAGTAATTTACGCGGACTACCCAAATGTCCTTTCTTTGGTATTGTTCGTCGAATCGTTGAGCTCCTCAAGTTCTAAGTTGAGCTGCACGATTTTTGGCAAATGCGTGCACTGACTGGACAGGCCCAATCAATCTGTGTGATTCTATCCTCAAAAGATTTCAGACACCAATCTACATGATCTGACCAAGATTATGTCTGGACTTTAAAAGAGACTGTGACCTCTGAGTTTGTTTTGGTCGTTCTTCTCAGAGTAGTCAGATAGGAAACGCGGAACGCATCTAGTTTAAAAAAAATATGTTGGACGTGTAAAAGTGTTTGTATGTAGGTATGTACATACCTACTTTCAGAAAATAAATCATTTATAATTTACCTACATACATGTAGATGATATAAAAAGAAGGTGTCGATATAAAAACAAAAAGAAAAACATACATATCGGTGTAAAAGTGACACTATGACGAATACTTAAAATCAAATTAATAACGCAATTATGTCCCACTCCCTCTCGAAGAGAGGAGGCCTGTGTCCCAGCAGTGGGAACAGTATAGGCCGATTATGAATTAAGCTTTGGTTTTCTAGGAAAGCGGTTCCGTATTATTACAGCCGTCCTGAAAATCTGTCATTTTCACTGAATTTTTAACATTAAAGTGTTTGTGGCTAAGTAATAATAGCCGCACGGGTAGATAGATCAGGTTAAGCTACGCTTGCCGCGGTTGGTCTGTGGATGGGTGACCATCTTTACATACCGAGACCCCTCCGTGCCTCGGAAAGTACGTTAAGCCGTTGGGCCCGGCTATCATTCATGGATCTTTGACAGTCGTTGCGGGTAGAAGCCCGAAAGTCTGATAACCAGTCTTACCAAGGGGTATCGTATTACCCAGTAACTGGGTTGTGGAGGTCAGATAAGTAGTCGCTCCATGTAAAATACTGTTATTCAGCTTCATCCGGTTAGACTGGAAGCCAACCCCAACATAGTTGGGAAAAGGCTAGGCAGATGATATTGTGTGACCGTTCACCGCTTTCTTAGCCTAGGAAAGGAAGGGCTTAGGAAAAGGGCTTTGCTAACCAATTTGCACTAGATGCAGAGACAAGACAGTCCAACCATTCTTACGAATAAATAACACAACGATGCCTCCGATAACGTGCGAGTACATCTAAAATGATACAGAAATTGAAAGCATTAAGTTGATATTATACACGTCAGGCACGACCATGAGCAGTAATATTACAAAAACGTTATAAATGCATTATTCTCCACTTAGACCGGTACCTTGTTATCATTTTATGGTAGCACTTCTGCATTGAATCAATTAAGTCTACGTGGAAGGGGTGCAATAAAGAATGATTTATAACTGACTACCATAATAGTTTTTAATTATATTTCAAGAGGGTACATAGTTGCGTGGAAAAATGTTAATGTACCTACCTACTGTCGTAAACATGTCTTCATACAAATTCACTTACGTTGAAGTCTGGATCCTGTAGGCTTGTCTAACGGATTGCGGAGATATGTTTAGTCTTGACCAGCTTATAAGTCGATTCGCACGAATTTACTTGCCCGAAACGGGCGAATTGTCACTATTAAACAATATTATATTTTCTATAGGCGACTCGCACGAATTGGCACATTTTGAATTTTATGCAATATAGTAGGTATAGGAAAAAGGACACTACCGCACAGAAGTGATAAGAATTAAAATATACCTATTATAAAATGGGTTCTTTATTCTTAACTTGCACCCCTTCAAAATGTGCTAAATCGTGCGAGTCACCTATAGAAAAATAATATTATATATGTGACGATTCGCCCGATTTGGGCAAGTAAATTCGTGTGAATCGACTAATAAGCCGTCTTGGGTTGTCTCGACCACCATCTTGAGAATCATTTGATGGTCAATATAAGTAAAAAAAAACTTTAGGGATGTCCTAAAACAAGTTTTGCTTGATACAAGTGTTGAAAACATTTTTTTTTCGAATCATAATACAAGTTAAAACTTAGGTGAATACGTTTAAATTGCGTACAAACAAATCGGAACGAACGCAAGGCGTTCTGTGTCAATTTGCGATCCATTCAGAGCACGTCCCGCAAAAATCAAGGGTGTGAGCGGAGCGACGGCAATCATATCGATACACGCCCGCCGGAGATATACGAGACACAATTTCTTGAAAAATATATTGAGAAATCTATTTAAATTATAATATTTTGACATATACTATATCTATTATAGTATATTTACTTAGGGCCGATTTTTCAATCGACTTATAATTTTTTTCGTGGAATAAAATTGACGTTTGACAGTTTTTGTACGAAAGAACTGTCAAAAATTCAAAATTATTCCTCGAATAAAGTTATCTGGCGTTGGAAAAATCAGTCCTTAGCATAATTAAGTTATTTACACAAGCACATTAACTAAGTATTAAAATTCATTGTTTGTAATCTATTGTTAGAACAGGACAACTGAAAGCCATGTCCCGTAATTAAAAACGTTCAAAATCTAATCGCTATTTTATTTCATCTCAGTGACAATCAACGTCAAAAACTTGTCAAAATGTAGGTAAATTAGAGGTATTTTTAACAGATTCAAACTGAGATCAGACTGTGAAGGTTCTTAAAATTACAAGAATTGCCCCTTTGTTATGCAGTTTGGCAGACTTTATGTAAGTTATTATTGATACAGATTTTGAATAAATAAATAAAAATAGAAAATATTTTAACACATCACATTCTTTGCTGCTTTAAAAAGCTTCCAGATTGCAGAACTCGGTAAAAAATAAACAGCACCACAAAGAAAGACTACAGTGCAAATAAGCTCCATTTAACTATCTCTCTAATGTCATTATGTGATAGGCTTTACGTAAGTACAGACGCCAGCACATCAAGCTACTACAATCTGTCAGATTTCTTTAATAGATTTTAGACTTTATTGCTAAAGTATTAGGTTCAATGTTGATTGGGAAAATCTGACAGTTTCGGGTAGGTTGACCTGCTGGCGTCCGTACATTAAGCTTGAAGCCCCAGTACTTGCCTTTTAATTTAATTAAAGAAACATTAACTTTATGATTATTTCATTGGTATTTAAAGTATTTAGTACCCGTATTAATACCTAAGTAATAAGACGATGTCATAGTGTAATGATTAGGTTTATTTTAGTTTTAGATAATTATATAAACAGCTAGAAGGTCTATAATTTCTCTTTTTTATTTCTACGCCCATAAAAATAACATTCATATCTAATTTAATATTCATAAATAAATTATAATTGGTTACCATTGCCACAGTTACCTGTTAGTAACGCTAACTGCCAACGAAACGCATTTATCATTAGAAGCTAACAACAAGCAACATGCGTACGTCAATTATATCTGTGCACGTCAGACTAACAAGTCGTAGAATATGAAACTTGTCTGATACGAAGCTCATCGATAAATCTTACGAACATCACTATGAGCGCGAACAGGGTTGGGGAAACGTATTGACGCATTCATTTTCTATACACATTTAATTTATTGCCGGGTAACTCGAGACATGTACGCTCACAAATCAACTGGGCTTTTACGCGTTTTCAGCGGCGTTTTGTGAGTCGCTCACTCGGAAGCACCCGTACAGTCTACCAGACGAAGGGTTAATATCAAAAGACCTTTATGACTCGACAAAAAGTTAAATCTTGCATTGACTGTTCAAATCTTATACCCCTTTCATAGAGCCCCGAATTCAATGAGTTTTAGTTTGGCAATGACTTAGACGCCCCTCTACAGTCAACCTGGTTTTGATGAATACCACATAATTTCTTATTCTATTTAGTAGCAGGACAAACAGAACCTGTTTAGATCTTATTGTACGCTTTATTCAATTGAAACACTTATCGCTTTGTTATGTTCGAATACTTGTATTATATTAATACAGAAATTTCATTACAATAATCATTCCCCATTGTAAAGGTGGGCCACCAATATAATGCATTTAAAAGCAAATTTTGACCTTAATTTTGAGATCCCCGTACTTATGTGTTTATTTCGCATTTTAGTAAGTATTTAAAGTAGCTACTGGATAAACTTACACATAGTTCACAAACATACAAGTAACATGGCATGAAATTCTATCCAACAGAATACTTAAGACAGATTTAACAGCGGGTCCCAAACTAGGCACAGCCGTGTTGAGCCAAACACTATACACAAAGTTTTAATAATTGAATGAGTTCTGCTAGCGCAAGATTGTAATAGATAAATTCTTAATAAAATAAATATTTTTAGGATAACCATGAACATATTCCCATTTACCAACGTTAAACGTTCCCATTTAGGTACTAAAATACAACACCACACCTGAAAAACCCCGAACAATGTTTTTTCCAAATAGAATTATAACCGAGCTTATCCGACTTACAAAAAACGTCGGGGTTCCGAGCTTTCATTGAATTCGACTTAAACCAATTAATCACTCTTATCAGGTTGTTTCCTCCGAGTTTTTCGACAAAAGGGATCGTCGGCTGACCATTGAGCGGCTGTTGTGGGGTAAACGCGACTATTGTCGGCCGTTGCAGGGTAAACGCCACTATTGTCGGCCCTTGTGCGCAGTACCCGGCCATTGTTGGCGGCTATTGTGGTGGAAACTGATGACGCCTTCGACAGAGGTGGCTAAGTCGACGATTAGTCTTCGATAACGTTTGAGAAGGTGGATAGATTGATAGAAATTGTACTGTATTGAATGTAATTTACGAATGAATCTTGATATGTTACCTACATATCAAGATTCAATATTGCATTGTAAGCACGACAGTGTTCGAGAATTACAATCTAAGTAAGAAGTAATCTAACGAAACCATATATTAGTTATAGAATGTTTAATGAGCAGCTCTCATCATTAAGACTCTTCAACTCTACAAAATAAAATTTCCCGTTTAATGGCTTACGTTTAAATCCTAAAACAAGGTCGAGCAAAACCAAATACAGACATTATTTTCGACATCCAACACCATCATCCATATAGACCTACAGTATACATAGAACCATGAGCATACAGACATACCTACTTATAAACAATGGGCTTAGAAACTCAAAGCTAGCTTAACAGTTGAAAGAACCTCCCAGCTCACATCCCATCGCTTAGCGCTTCGCTAAGAAAACAACCAAACTGGAATTTGCATAAATTAAATAAATGAAAGCACTTTCCTTCAGTTTACAAAGTGTGCTAATAACGACTTAAGGTTCTCACGCGAACTGATTCCGTATCACGTGACGAGTTCACGAATAAACTGACTGACTGCTCGAATTAAACTTGCCCGTTTTATTAGCGTTTGGAAGCCATTTCTTGGAGACTTGAAAATGTATGAAGCTTTCATTTATTTAACCAGTTTATGTACAGCCAACAAAGGAGATAAGTGACCAGGGTCGTCAGGTTAGTTGGAGTTTAGTAAGAAACGGATTGATGTTTTTGGATGAAATTTTATTTAATTAATAGAAAACAAACAGTTCATTTATCAAATTAAATTTCATTAGAAAAAATCCATCGGTTTCTTACTAAACTTCAACTATAGCCGACAGCCCTAGTTACTTATCTCTTTTGGCGACTGTACATGTTTTCAGTGTCAGGTCGTATGTTGAATAAAATATGATTCGCAACCGTAACAATTATGTATTCACATAATTATAATCGTTAAAATCATCAATACAACCTGCACGGTCTACTTTTTAAGTTCGTCAACGAACGTCTAAAGTAGTTGGTCCGTCAAAACAAGCGTCATATTTATGTTTTCGGACGGGCAAAGACACATCGGGAGTAGGGACAGCTGTCCAATCGTGTTGTCAGTGGTCATTCATTCTCAGCTCCGGGCTCGAACCAATCTAATGTATGTAGGTGATACGGAGTAGGAACCCCTAACTTTAGCCGAAACTACGGATTTCGTGATTAGGGAGTAGTTGCCCTGACCTATTATACCTATATCAAATTGAGTCATATAGTTATGTCCTGTCCATCCTCCTTCATAATATGTTCCAGGATTATCATGCAGAAAATGTACTGTGTTAATTATAAAATGATGTAAACCAGCCTACGTATAAGTATCTATAACACAGTAAATTGTTAAGTAAAACAGCACAGGCTGCGTCAACTCCGCATCACTTATTTGAATAATGATCACTTAGTTGTTTCGACAACAGCCTTCCTTAAACAACTTAAAGATTTCAATTAGGAGTCCCCTCTCTTAAGGGATTTAACATTATATCCACCTTATTTAATTAAACATAAGTAAAATAAAAACAACAATGGAATAGCAATTCCAAACGTTATTGTGTAAACTAATCTAAATCTAGAGAAAACACCAAAACGCCATGATCTCAATAAATTCCTAATTAACTATAAATAAAACAAAAAAGATCATAGACAATTAAAAAATAAGGTCACTATGTACTCAGATAACCTTACAATGATAAAACGGTGCTTTTAAGTGTAATATAAATGTTAATTTTAGTTTAGTGGTGCAGCAAAAAACGGACAAAAAACTAATGCGCGGGCGCAACAGCCGTGAAGTGTTATGATTGTCAACAGCGCCCACTATTATGACAATTGGAAAAAAGGTTGGAAACCAATCAATATGACAACATTTTTTCTTTTTATTGTAAACCGTTATCCTAGAACAATACTAGCATGAATTAGTTACGTCAAAAACGGGCAGATTATAAGATTATCTATTGATACTCAGATCACAAGTCGTAGTTAGCACTTAATAGTTAATCATTTCAAATTGGAACCTTTTTGATTGCTATTATAACGTGTTTATTGTAACTGTTAGCCTGCATCACCCCACTGTTGGGCAAAGGCCTCTCCCCATGACTTCCAGCTCTTTCGATCCACTCGATCCAGGGCCAAAGTGGACCACTGGTCTTTTGTTTTCTGCAGCTCGTCCGGCCATCTTCTACGTGGTCTGCCACAACGCCTTCTGGCTATACATATGTAAAAAAAAACCAAAAAGTCTATAAATTTATTTTAGAATTTCTTTTTGTATAAATCACGACAACGAGTTAGCAGCACCAAGACACAATAACTAGACCCACGAACCACAGACAATAAACTCCTAACATCCGTAAAAAGCAGTAAAAAACTTCAAACTTCCCTATTTTCGTGCGAATCGAATCTGCACCATCGTGACATCCAAAAATTATGTACGGGGATTTAAATAATGAGATCAGTCTCATACCCCACGGTTGAGTCACGGATGCCATGGGAAACGTAAACAGTGTGATGGGGGCATTATACTAATCCACAAATTAGTTGATAAACGGTCCGCAGCCATAAAACTAGACCGCGATTACGAAACATTTAAGAATTGTGGGTCGTTGATCATGACGTGATGATTTATTGGAAGTTATAGTAAGTAATGTAAATAATTCAAAATGGGATGGGTATGGCTATTACATTTGAGAAGACCCCGAGGAAAATCCTGTATCTTGAAGGACAGCGTTTTACGAAATATTCACAACTGCGTAATAACTCTGATGCTAACATAAATGTTTATTAAAGGGGCTTAAAAGTTAATTGTCGGGAGTGTTTGTCTGTGAGGGTGTGAGTTATGACTTATTCTTTTGCAAATAAAGTATTAAGAAATAATAAATTGGTCTATAAGATCCCACAAAGGTAGGTACATGTTTCTATAAAGTGATATTGTCACCCGTGTTCCTTACCTGACTATGTCCAAGAAGTTCCGAAGCATTTCAGATCTTCAACGATCCAGACATGTTTTCAATAGACATAAATTAAAAATATGTTTCCTTGAACTTTTCAAAATGTTACGAAGACCACCTAACAAGCTATTCCTACATATAACGATATTTTTTGATGCCCTATGATTCTTTTCCTTCTTATTTTATATACATGTACTTATTATTAATATTATTTTAAGTCTGTTAGCTTATACATACATACATCTACAAAATAATAATATTAGGTATATGATTACATACAACCTCCGTTACTAATTAATTACAAGGCAGCCACATTAACATTTAGCTCGCCAATCCCCTTCGCACTAACCCGTTAACCTCATTAACAAAGTAGCCAACGCTAACTAAGCTTTGATCTCATTTTGATTCAGGTTTCATAATAAACAGAATAAATTACAAAACCAATAAAACGATATTCCGTATGGTATTACAAAACAAATCCACATCACCGACCGTAGTCCGTAACTACGACGGGTATCCGTAAGTAAACATAAAAACAAGAAAGAGATGAAAAAAGAACAAATGAAGTCGGGCAACCCTCGGCGCGTCACTGTTACCCAATCGTCCATTCAGCACGCGGCGGGGCCATAAAATTAAATAAATCCGTTATTTTTCAGAGTGAGAAATGTTCGGGCGGCGGAGGCGCGCCGGTCAATCGGCCGGCACGATAACGGCCCACATTTGTAAAGATTTTGCCGGCCCACGCCAACCGACGTTATTCGCCGGAGTAGTGGCCATACGTTTAGGTAGACTTAGCAAAGGCCAAGAGAAGGCCAAATTTTCTTTGGAGCACAAGATTTTTTTAAAAGGTTAAAATTACAAGCATTGCAGCAGTTCATGAACCGTGAATATGAGCCAGACTGCTGATGAATATTTCCTTAATCATCGCACACTAATTGGTGACCGTTTATTATTACGAGGAATAGGACAGCCCTTACCGAGTAGCCCCACCAAGTAGGTACCACACAGTGAACAGGAAAATGTAGTGTATTTGGGAGCATACGTATACGGTCTGACGAATTCGTAAAATTACCTGCAGGAAATTCCTTCAAGAAAGGAGGTCCCCAAAGACGGTTCAGCGCTGAGCGGAGCGCTCCTTATGCTTTTATATTTTGTTTAGTATTACATAGGTTTAGCGAGTATTTTAAGTTAAATTAAGCTAAGCTAAGTACCACACCAATATTGTGGAATCGACAATTTTTTTCTTTTTCTTTTTTATCACTTGTCTTTAGCACTTTTAACCTTCACTTAAACGTGGACAATGGTGTAGGTACATGTTTGTTAAATCTTAGTTTAAGTATTTCTCTGTATTTTGTAGCATGTAGGTAACTGTTGTCCCTAATAAATAAATAAATAATGGAAAAAAAATCTGCACGTAATTATAACGCCCATTCACGCTGTATGGAGCTCGTGATGAATCCTATTTCATAAACACTGTTACAGTTAGAACCACAACTTTGCTTAGAATACAAAAGTCTGTATTCTCCGCATAAGTCGCTGTGCCTATAGAAAGTTATCACGTACATATTGGCGTGACGATCGCTTTCCTATAGCATATAATAATAATAATAATATCCCTGGACATTTCATACAGCGCCATCTAGTCCCAAGCTAAGCAACCTAATGCTTGTGTTATGGTAACAAGATGGCTGATGATGAAACTACTTATATACATTTTTTTTTTGTTGTAAATACATACATATTATAGATAGAAAAACAACCAGACTCGGAACAAATACATGTAGGTCATACAAATATTTTATATTCAGCCTACAATGTTTCCACTGCTGAGAGCAACCAGCTTCATCTTTTTGACTGAGTGACCCTTGACAATACAAAAGTGCCTGTAATTGGTTTAGTTGAAATAAATAGTTTGAGTTTGGGACACAGGCCTCCACTCTACGAGAAGAAGTAGGCTGTAAGCTACCACACGGGCCCGATGCGTGTTGGTAGACGTCACAGTCATGTCTTCGAATTTTTGGTACTGGGACTTGCCGGTTTTCTCACGATGTTTTCCTTCACCGTTTTGAGAAGTGGTGATGAGATTATTTACACTAAGTAAAGCGCCTGCCTGGGATCGAACCCACGACCTACAACTCGTATGTCGGGGTCGTTACCATGGACCACCACTGCTCACAGCGCTTATGCCGAAGCCAAATTTTGGACTGACTTCATTTACAAAACAAAATAACGGAATAACGGTTTTTGAAATAAGGGTTTTTTTTTCGGTTGCCAGTACCTGAACCATTGCTGTATGGTTCACATACTAGGCAATCGAGATATGTAATGTTTTGTCTTTTTAATATTGTATGTGTTTTTATTGTGTGTTTTTGTTTTTATTTTGATTTATTTTGAAATTTTGTATTTTTTGTACATGATCCACTGTTGGTCGAAATAAAAGATTATTATTATTTAGATTGTCTTCGACACGCTAAAAAGAAGAACACAGGGTAAAAAAATACCTGACGTTTTAAAACCCAAGAACACAGAAAAGACCCGCTCTATTCCTCACCTAAGTCTGTGCACATCATAAGGCGTGCACTGAGCTAGTGAAGCTAAGCCGCGAATAAATGAAAATTGATTTTAAGATTGCGTGGCCCCAGCCTCGTTGACAAATACACCGGCTTCGGCCCACGTATTAACTTAACTCCCCGCCGTATAACCACGCATTCGGAAAATGTACTGAGAAGATTAAGTTATGTTTATTGAAAAACAATTTCTTGTTATGATGTAGGTAGCCGTGTAAACAGTTACAACTTATATAATTAATTTCCCGCAGTCTACCTCATTGAGTCTTTATAGCTGATTGACATTAAGACGAGACAGGAAAGGTTAATTTTGCTTAAGGCTAATTTTTCAACGACAGATATATTCGTGTAAAAAAATAAAAATGACGAATGAATACAATTGACGTCTGACAGTTTTTGTACGAAAGAACTGTCAAAATTCAAATGATCTAATTAAACTAGAAATATATCATATATATATTGGGGGTTAAAAAGAGAATCTGCTTAATTAATTCAGCAATATCATAAAATAAAGAAAAGCAAAACTAGTGCACAAAGCCCACGTTTCCTTTATTCCTGAGGACAACAATGAAAAGAATAATTAAATTAATTTGGGATCTACAAAGACACATCTACCTGCTAAATGACATACGGGCAGGTTTCACAGAAGCAAAGAATACTTTTACGCCTGTAAAATCAAATGAAAGTCTCGTTAATGGGGGGTGACAATTAGCCCGGGTGGGGGAGAGTATCGTGAGCAGTAGCCACACGTGACGTCACTCATCTGCATCGCTATCACCCCGGCTCCGATCGAAATTTAAATACAGTATACTCTTTTTTACGGCGCGTATTTTTTTTTTCTTTTTTCGCGTCATATGGCTTGCCCGGAAACGTACGAATAAGTATTATTAAGCAATTTGTAATGAAATACTTACATTTGCATTGAATTAAGGACTACGCATTGCTAAAGGACGGTGGATGCTGAATAGGTATGGATAAAATTCAAAATGTGCCAATTGCCTAATACATATTGCCCACAAATAAATTAACTTCGTGTGAGTGGTCTATAAAAGAAAAAATATTATTTAAAAGTGCTGATTCACCCGTTTCGCGCGAATCAACTAATAAGCAGTAATGAAGCACGAAGAACTGAAAAAATCTACAAAACGAGTAACCATCAACCTTAATATTATAATTAATGCTCCACAGTCTGCAGCAGATATAACGAGCATTCATACACACCATGACTATCAATCCCATTTGCGTTTTATAAAAGGCACCACAGACGTTTGGTGACTATTAAATTAAATGCACACTACATCTATTGTGCGGACACGTTCATTCAAAAATAAAACTCCATTCCACCGTAGAATTATGCGGCGTGAACGCATTACTTCACGAAACTAATCGTGAAAATAATAAAACGTATCTTGGAAAAAAAAATTAAATTCGTGGGAATAGTACGGTGTGTAATGAGCAGGACAAAAAATAGACTGTTTAATATTGTAAAGAGGGACGTGATTAAGTTTGGGGCTTAATATCCGGCGGGGATGCGCAAGACATAATGCACATCTAGTGCAGGGTTGGCGTGCTCTTCGATTATTATTTTTTAAATAAAAAAGTAGTGTTATATAAGTTTAACATAGAAAATGTTATGTAAGTTCTTAGAAATAATACTATAAAGCTAACTTACTGTTTTCAAATCTCAAACAATAAATGTTAGGTTTTAAAGTTATAGAATTTGAAAGACATGCTAAAACTTCTTTATTAGGATAAAGGCAGGAACCTGATGCTCTGGATTGATGAGTATTTGTAAAGTAAGAGTGAAATATCTACACATTTAGCTTTTCGCTTCCAAAAACTATAACAAATTCATATCAAATCATTTATTTGCAACGAATGTAGGTTACATTAAAAGACAGGTGGAGTAGATAGGAGTGAGCCATGTACATTCTGCCTGGAAATAGGCACGCAAATTTATAAAAATTGTCAGGAAGCTAAGTATCTATACTTATAATAAATCTGTAGAAGTGAAAATTCTGTACATTGAAAATATAAAAAAAATAAATGGCAGGGGGTGTTACTAGACCGACACCGAACCCAAAAATGTGATTAAATTTTTTTTTGTCTGCCTTCTGTCTGTCTGTCTGTCTGTTTGTTCAGGCATCACGCAAAAACTACCGGTTCGATTACGATGAAACTTGGTATAATTATTCTTTAATATCCTGGGCACCACACTGGGTACTTTTTATCCCGGAAAAGTATATACAATAAAAAACAAACTTAATTTTGCGGTTCGATCCCTAGACCCATTACTGTGTCAACCGCAAATAATAAGTTTGTCGTAGGTTACGTCACCCGCAGTGGAGTTCATTTTTATTCCTTTTAGTTTTTAGAGTTATTTAGGTTTATTTTCATATAAGTCGTAGGTATAGATTTTAATTTTAAAGTATAGGTAGTATATTTGATAGTGTACGTAGTGACCGTAGGTTATTTTATAATACTGTTAGGTAGGATTAGTCATTCGTATAGATATTAGTTTTTAGGGATTTTGCTTATTTATTGAGTTTAGATTAGTTATCATCAGAAATAGGTTTATTTAGGTAGGTATTTTATTTTCTGTTATTGTGGTTTTTTTTTTAAATTAGGTGGGTACTTAGGTAAAGTTATCATATAGGTACCCTCTTAATCACCACTAATGAGACACAATTGGTTTTCTATTGTTATTAGCCACAAAGGGCCCGCGAGATAGATGGCATTCTGGGGAAGCACATACATTTTATCCTGTTAGCACGTTCCCGTGGGATAATTTCCGTCATCCACGCGGGCGAAGCCGCGGGCAGAAGCTAGTCTAAAAATAAAATTACAAATTAAAACGTCACAGTTAGAGTTATTACAATTGTTCATATATTACAATTTAAGTTAAAAATAAACGCATATTAGGGTCATATGTTCAAAATAATATTAAATATATTTGTTACACATTGCTGATTAAAAAGTTTTGGTCCATTAAAAAATCATTTATTGTATATAATATTATGGTAGAACCCATACAAATAACACTTTTACTCATTAACGCGTGTTACAGGACTCAATTTGTAATAAATTATACTGAGTATAATTTTCTTTACACTTAAAATAACTAGTTTTAACGCTACCTTAGTTAACCTAGCGTTAAACCTAGTTAATTTAAGTTCCTTTTATATTAAGCAATAGGTTAATTTACTGTTATACTATTTTAGTTATTTATTTTTAACTATAGGTAATTACAAAAACTTTAATTCTAATCGTTTGACAGCCCTATTAATTTGCCATATCAACTGGCCAGTAGCGAATAGAATACGACCGCCGTAACAGTAGGGACGCACGCCAGCTATCGAAACACTTATCATTTTACTGTTTCCAAACCAGACAGCCATTCCATTTTAAACTATATGCCACCGTAATAAGAATCTTAACAGGAATATATTCAAAATAAACGAGAGAATATTCATTCTTGTGGCATAGTTAGCAAGGGAGAGACGTGTGTATGACGTTATAAAATAAAATTGAAGCCGCAAGGACACTCGACACGGATCTAATTAAATGATAAGTGCGATCTAAGATTAATGTCCTCTACTAAGGAGTTCATGACTAAAATCCTTAAACGTTTTGGTGAATGGGATCTTGGTCGCAGAATTTTAATTGCACTAATTTGATCAGATTCAACAACTCTTTTGTAAACGTCACGGCCATTTTAATTGGATAAAGACATAAAAACCGTTGTTTCCGGCTGTCATTCGTAAATATTTGATAGTCGTTACGGGTAGTCAGAAGGCCAAAAGTCTGTCAACCAGTCTTAGCAAGGGGTATTGTGTTACCCAGTTAGTGAGTTGTAGAGGTCAGATAGGCAGTCGCTCCATGTAAAATACTGGTATTCCAGCTGCATCCGGATAGACCGGAAGCCGACCCCAACACAGTTGAAATTGATTAATTAAAGACATAAGATACATTGGCATTATATTGATGAAGCTTTTACGGTTTTATTATTTCCTGCATCCGAATTCATAAAAGCAAATATTTGTCTGCATGTTTCAGGGAATTTTTCACCAATCAAAGCTTTGTTCGGACAAAACAAAGGCACTTGTGAAGTAGATCAGTCAAAGCCCATATTGTTTGTGGAGACCCTTTCGTTTTCACGATATGAAAGTTATTAGCTTCAGCATACGTAGAATACCAAATCAAAGACTTTTTGGTTTAATAAAACTCAGGTTAGGTACCAATACCCTTTGATTTCTCGTAACTCACATAATATCTAGGTACGTATCCAAGTATTCGGAAGTTTTAAACTTTCCTGGATAGTTCTACCAGGAAATTTTACAACCTTTTTGCCGAGCAATACCTAGCAATTTGTTGTTGTTGTTAAACAAGCTTGTTAGTTAAAGGAGCTTTTAAATCATTATGCAGTTCTAGAACCTATTGCGGTAGCTACATTTGTCTCTTCGTTAAATCTTAACGGGTTTTCCAACAGCCTTGATGATCAATCAAATTGTGAATTCAACTAACACAGATGAATTAATGAGACTTTACTATTCGTACAGTTCTGATAAGGACAATTCCCGACCATAAAGAACAATCTATTCTGTGTTTTGTTTAAAAATATTTCTCACGGCACTCAATAGGCAGTTATAATAATCTTTATTTATTTTGCGGCAACACTGAACGCAGAGCCGAACTTAATGGTGTGTAATCCCGAACACATTAACACCAGAATAAAGATTAGGGGTCGAAACGGCCACGTCACGTCATATTAGTAAGAACCGTTAAATAATGCCTCGATATATGAATTAAAAATTATTAGATTGTGTTTTAGAATGCGCGGTTTAAAAGTTTAAATCCTATTAAACTAAATAGGTAAGTTTAGTTATTAACGAACACCTGCAAAAATTAAAATATACCTACATAGAAGGTATAAATAGAATTAGAATAAAATATTCTTTATTATGTACACCATTAATATTACAGATATAAAATATAAATGAAGAAATTTTACAAGGGGCCACACAATTATTAATTTATTTACACTTTATTGTACACCACAAAAATACATACTTAACATAAAAACACACACAATGGGCGGTCTTATCGCTAAAAGCGATTTTTCAAGAATAAAATATCAAACAAATAATATAACTATAGGTACATACAAAGGAATATTTTCCATTAAATCAATCCACAACCAGAACTCACATGGAAATGACAGATCAACAATCAACCTAGCTAAACGAACTAAACTAAATGGGTTTACTTAATTCATCACTTGAATCCTTCAATAGATCATTACATACGTCTATTAAGCACTGTTTGTGCAGCACTCGAGTTCAAAAGCTACGTCCATGCATGAGACGTATAATGTGGGATTTGCGGCGGTTGGCGGGTGTTTTCGGCCCGATTGGTGCACGGTGGCCGCAGATGGCAGATAGCGCGGCGCGTGCCAAATGATCGCGTTCCGACATTCGCGACCACACTCACTCATGCGCATAGACGCAGCAATCCGTAGATCTGGAATATTCGTAGCATAGATTTTTGTGAAATTATTTCGTAGCACATGGGTTCTATCCGGAAAACTCGTAGCAAGTTTTATTAGTACCAATTTCGTAGCACAAGTGAAGGTAGGTAACATAACATAACACTACGCATGTTTTCCCAGAAGGGTTAGGCAGAAGTTTACCATAGTTCACCCATATTTTGCCAGTTATAGTAAAGGTATCCGGTAAACTCGTAGCACATCGTTTTTATTATTAAATTTCGTAGTCCATACTAGTGAGTATATTCGGAAAGAAAAAACTCGTAGAACTTAATTTTGCACAAATTAAAAGTAGCAAAAAAGCTAATAAAAGTAGCAAAGACTTTTTAAAAGTTGAAATTGTCACACACACAAGTAACAATCAATCAACCTACCTAACCTTTTCCCAACTATGTTGGGGTCGGCTTCCAGTCTTAACCAGATACAGATGAATACGAGTTTTTTACATGGAACGACTTCCTATGTGACCTCCACAACCCAGTTACTGGGTCAAACTACCAGTAACGACTGTAAAAAATATACGAATGACAGCCGGGACCTAATTATATTGCAGTAGTTACTTTGGTCTGTTCGTTAAAATATTAACGGGTTTTCCAAAAGGCTTAATGATCAATCAAATCGTGATATCAACTATAGGTAATGTGTATATAAATATGACTTAATGAGACTAGACAATTATGAAAAGGATATGTCCCCGACCAGTTTATTCTCTACAATGGCAAGACTGGTTGTAAGACCTTTGGGCTTCTGGCTACCCGTAACGACTGTGAAAGATCTACGAATGACAGCCGCGACCAACGGCTTAACGTGCTTTCCGAGGCACGGTTAATTAAATTAATTATTTTTATTCTTCAACTACCTACGAGTACTACGAGCAGACATGGTCGTCGTAATTATGCTAACAAGAAATGCCTGTACCCTTTGGTATCGGAACTCCTTTGTTCGATTTCCACGTTAAGTAAAGGGTTCGTAACTAATTGATTTTTTACATTAGGCCGGTAGTGGAATTTGTTCAGCAAGCGTTGTTTATTTAGTATGCTGTAGTTTGATTTAACATTTGTTTTATTATGTTTTTTTTCTTCTTACCACATACAATTTCAATTTTTTTTTTTTAACTGTCTATAAAATAAGGTAAGTAAGGTAATTTAAAGAAAGGTAATAAGGTTTTGCATTAGGCGAATTTTTTTGAACCGATTTCTCCGTGATGACGTACCTACTAGGCCGATTTACGTGATTCTTTTTTTCTTATATGATAGAGGGTGCCCGCGCGCTGGTCCCATATACCTACAACTTTGCACGAGTGGTTTTTGAGTAAGTTTCAATAATATGTACGTATTTAACCCACTTTGAGTATGTTAATGATGTAATAATTTCCTGTCACTGTTGTTTACATAGCAAGAAGTGAAAAACACTATACAGCGAAAAATAACATTAATTTCGGAAGTCAGTGACGAGAAACGAAAAAATCAAACCACAGACATCAACTTCAGTTTTTTGTCATTCTTCACTTCATAATGCTTTTTTGGAAGTCACTTGTTTTTTTAAGTTTTTTTTTTTAATTATTTTTATTAATACTTTATAAGAAACTGATACCTCTAGATATCACTGTGGCTACATACAGTGACTGTGAAATGGCCGCACGCGCCGCCACGCGACTTCCCGATCATGGTTTATCTTTGACTACGCGTGCTAGTGACACTCTTGCGCCTACGGCTATAAGGGCAGTAATCGCCCTATTTCCCGTATATGCAATTAATAGCCCGTAGCATTATGGACGTTCATGTAAACGGTTTTTTCGATACAATGATGTGGTTCATTAGTTCATATTTTCTTTAGTCGATTATGACTCGTCATGTAGAATTTTAGTTTTTTAGCAAACGCACACTAAGGGCAAGATTCACAGATCACACTTTGACTTTACTTTGCTGAGTAAAGAAAGTGTTCTATACGAATATGAACATTATTTTGTATAACATTATCGTTCATATTCGTATGCGACGCTTGCTGACATTCGCTTATACGAATATAAACTTTATATGCATAAAAATATGGTTCATAATCGAATGAAACGCTTACTTAGTAAAGTCAAAGTGCGGTCTAATCTTGCCCTAAGATCCTGGTCCTGGGTTCGATTCTCGGGTCGGGCAAAGTGTTATTGGGTATTTCTATCGGGAATTACTCAGTAGCAGCCCGAAGTTTGGATTTGTGCCCGATTGATGTCAATAGACTCGCCCCCTATGACATGGACTTAAACCTATGATAACTTGCGAAATGTGGCTGTAAGTACTATAGGTACATCTCTGCCTATCTCTTCGGGAATACAAGCGTGAGGTTATGTTAAAAGTTATAGAGGTATGAGGAACAGGGTTTAAAGTTCACTCATACTCCATAGAAAAGGGAGGATCCTCCGACCAAACGGGTGTTGTGTCTGGCGGGCAACTGCCCAACGATTGATGTTGGGAATTTTTTGTATATGCTATTTGCGCGGTAAACTCTGCTTGCGAGATGCAGGATTTGCGTGACGTTAATTATATAATTACCGGAGCACGGTGTTTATATTGATTAGTACCTACTAACCACAAAGTTCTAACTAACTACCTATACCTATACTATACATACATACATAGAATCACGCCTTCTTCCCATGGGTGTAGGCAGAAACTACAGAGAGCCACCTGCTACGATCCTTACATACTCCTTTTGCCTTGTTTACGTTCGTTACGTATACTATAGTATACTATACATACTTGCAACAACAATTCAGCCTATCGTAATCCACTGCTGGACATAGGCCTCTATCACGCTATAGCCTGTCCTCAGCCTTCCGCATACAGTCTGTCCCACCTTCCACCTTCACCACCTTCTTAGGGACGTCAGCCCATCTTGCCGGAGGCGTCCCACACTACGCCATTATACTATACGTATACATACCTACTTTATCATCAAAAATTCCAGCACAGCTCCACTAAACTTCTAGGAACATGATGCTAATACAAAATGTGCCGCAGAAAAAAGGCTTGAAAGTATAAAGTAAAGAGGAGAGAGACACGATTCCCCCCAGATCTGTTATAACCCGTGCCGTAAATACCTGCATAGTCCGCGTGCCACGCCGCTCATTTGTACAGCCGACATTTTAATAATCGCATATTTTTATACATGTCGCAGGCACGAGAACAATTTCGGAGTAAGAGGGTATTGTCTAATCTTTCATACACTTCTTCACTTGCCATCAACCTAGGACAAATCCAGACTCTAATAACACTTTGTCCGACCCGGGAATTTAACCTATGACCTTATGCTCAGTAGTAGCGCTTGCCGTTAAGGAAAAATGTTAAATAATAATATGTTGGTGGCAAACAAATGCGGTTTTTGACCGATTTAATAAATGAGATTTTATTAAAATTTTGGATATAATAATAATAATAGCCCTGGACATTTCACACAGCGCCATCTAGTCCCAAGCTAAGCAACCTAATGCTTGTGTTATGGTAACAAGATGGCTGATAAACTACTTATATACTTTTTTTTTTTGTAAATACATACATATTATAGTTAGAAAAACACCCAGACTCGGAACAAATGCATGTAGGTCATACTAATATTTGTTCCGTGCGGGAATCGAACCCGCGACACGCAGCGCAGTAGTCAATCGCTTAACCACTGCGCCAACCGTGTCGTCAAACCGGATATGTCAGAAAGGTATTTTTTTACCAATGTTAGGTATCTAGGATTGTCTCATCAGCGGCTATCATTTTAATTGTAGGAATTTAGAACCGAAAAGTAAAAGTCAACTGACACTATCCTATAATAATTCAGAATGATGCAATCGGTAAGTTATGTGGTGTTAAGTACCTACATACCTACTTCAATCTTACTTAGGTACTTACCGTTTAATGGTAACAAAGAAATACAAGCTCAATTTAAAATTATTATTGCAACAATAGACTGGATGATTTAACAATTTAAAACAAAACGTAATTAATTGTTGTTGATAAATAGTTAATTTTAATTGTATATTCATGTGATTTATAATAATCTAATTAACCGCAAAACAAACTAAGTTATTAAGCTTGTGAGACACGGACATAGCACTTACGTGACTAACTACCATAATAATGCAAATACTCTTCAAATAATGAGCATTAATTTGTATTTCTGTAGTTTTCTTATTCATTGCTGAATAAGAAAATAAGTAATTACATAATATGTATCTTCTACCTAAAATCTTTTACCATGACCAATGAATCTATATTTAAGACGAGCGTAACTTTTGACGAAAGTCTTAGTGTGTGTAAAAAACCGGTCAAGTGCGAGTCGGACTCGCGCACCGAGGGTTCCGTGCGAATTTGTAGGTTAACTAAAAATTTACGGTTTTCGCAATTTTTCCTATATCTATGCTGTGTGTGCGTGCTGTAAGACGTTGGTTCGTACCAAATTTCAAGATTCTGAGTTCACGGGAAGTACCCTGTAGGTTTTGATTCCCTTGCGAGTGTCGAAAATTTGCGGCATAAACGGCTGTATCTTTTGATTGCGTTGACTTAGAGGTTTTATTTTTTCACAGCCCCACATGTCAGTAGACCTGAGTCATTATCATCATCTGCCTAGCCTTTTCCCAACTATGTTGGGGTCGGCTTCCAGTCCAACCGGATGCAGCTGAATATCAGTAAACCTGAGTATTTGAAATAAATTCCAGCTTGATACCTCCACGCGTTCCTGAGAAAAAGGGTCTTGACAGACAGACAGACAGACGGACGGACGGACAACAAAGTGATCCTATAAGGGTTCCGTTTTTTCCTTACGAGGTACGGAACCCTAAAAATAAGAAAAGTCAAAGTCAGGTACGACAGGTTTGACGTAGCAGCCATCTTTGAAACTTTAAGACATAGGGGAGATCCAGACAGTTAACGAAAAGTCCGATCACCGGGTGTTCCCATGGCTCACGTCGCGCCGCATCCCACGGGCCGTACGCCGTGTCTTTAGAATTTTAATTAAATTGTTCATTGGCTCAATTAAATCGATTATTAAAAGCCGCGCCGAGTCGAGGGGTGAAGCGACACGACTTCGATTCGTACTTGATACGCGACATGTCGTCTATTATGTCTAATTGAATTTACTGTTGTTATTGTGTCAAATATAGAAGCATTTAATCATTATCCACTGAAGTGTGTGAGACTAACGAAGTAGATATTCAATTAAATATGAAATATAGGGAATATCAAGGCATAATGTCAATTTAACCAGTACAAATTGCATTTGGCAGAGTCAGGAAGCTGCATAACGAGCATTCAAAAATAGCATGCTATGTTCTAAGGCCGTTCGTTCATGAGACCGGCAGTGCGCCTGCTATAAACGGGATCCAATTATTTCGCATGCTCGCAACAATGTCATTAATAAACTAATGACATTGTTGTTTTAACACTATTATTTTGTAAATTGTGCTTGAAAATAGAATATTTATGGGCGTATGGTAATTAATGACTTTAATGCCAACGTCCGTTGTGCTTGCATCGGGTTTGAACAGCCCTATTGCACTAACATAGTGTATCGTCACATACCGTAAAATGAATAAGGATCACAATATTTGTAAAACTATAGAAGGTAGAACTAGGTACCTATATCGAGTCGCTTATTTCTAAAATGAAGAGTACCTATAGATAAGGTAAAGAATTCCATCGATATAAAAAATTAGGTATTGTCAAAACATTCGTTATTTTGCTGCCTTGGCTATATCTACTTATTTAAAGTGATATTTTTTCTGTGTGTTATCGTAACTCATTATAAACTTCTAGGTAAACAGAGACATGTAACCATCATGACACAAAGAAAGATAAAGAGTACCAAACTTCTCAAGCGGGTAGAGCCCCGACCACACTGTACATATTTTCAATAAACATTTGAACTTCATTAGATAACACACGTAACAATGACGAAGAATATTGATAGAACACATACCTAGTCCATATCCATCTAGAGCTGTTAATAGGTATTTCGTTAATATAGTAACTATAAATTGAGGACAATTAAGCGCAGGCCACACCGCCAGCTGGCGGGCGGGCGGGCGAGCCGAGCGAGGCGTCGTTTCACCTCTTTTCTTACTTGGGTTCACACTGCGAACTACAGAGATAAGCTACCGAAGTATGAAAAGAGGTGAAACGATGCCTCGCTCGGCTCGCCCGCCCGCCCGCCAGCTGGCGGTGTGGCCTGCGCTTTAGCGCTGGTCGTAAATTGACGCAGCATCGCCGCGACTTGCTGCCGGCTCCCGGGGGCGTCATCGACCACTAATTTATTGTTTTTCTTACCATTCTGCTATTTAGGACGATTCATTTTATTGCTATGGTGATGCATTATACCTACAATTAAAACTGGCATGAGTAGATAAGTTAGCAAGGAATTTACTTTACCTATTGCAAATGAACAAATGAACTAAACATGCTTATCTAATGTAACTAAACAAAAATTTTGTCATATTTATTTATTTTTCATGAGGGCATAGGTAACTGATTCAAGTCCTCTTGGGGACAGCGGGCTTGCTAATCATCAGCAACAACCACTGTCTACGAAAAAAAGCGACGGCGCGGCGTAGGCGTTTTCGTAGACCTCTACGAAGACTGTTCTAAAGATGCTACCACCAAACAAATATTAGTCGTGGACACTAGGCATGCTCTTGTTTGTTTACTATGCTGCTGTTTATTTTCCTTGTTGTTTTACGAGAACTACGTACACGAAGTCATCTTATGATGCAGCCTACTTTTCGTAGCGGTCTCGTCATAACTTACGGACTTTGTTAAAGTTACATCCAAATACGAATAAGCCTTCTGTCACACAGAAAGCAAACGACAAATTAATAGTACAAATCCGAATACATCAGTATCGATGGCTTGTCGAAACTTCAGCAACACATGTTCTTGAACGTTTTGAAAAACTTTAAGTATAAAAAAGGCGCGATCAATCACCAACAATGGTGGAAAAGAGGGACCCTCTCGGGAAAAAACTTGAACGGGGTGTAGCTGATTTATCGGTGTAGTTAGAATTATCGCCATTTGCAATTCTTGGCGGGTTTAGCAAACAAGTTGAGATAACGACTTGTGAGAGGCGACGCCGACGCGGCCGCTTGCGGAACTTCACGCATTCTTTGTCTACTAAGCTTTGTTTGCAGGACTAACGTTTTATATGTAGGTAACTGTTAAATGTCTTGTTGCATAATTACACAGACAAATACCGATAGCCAGTTTGAAATAAGGGTAGAGGTTAAACGCAAGCTTACCTTAAGATAGGCGAGTATATAAGAGTTCGGTGTCCGGTAAGTACTCCAAGATTCCAGCGTATCTATATAATGGGCTTTCATCTTCCCTTCATGTATAAAATAAAATGCATGTGGTTAAAATCTACCACCTACTATTTATACTTGTGCATGATATTTGAACTCGTCAAGATTCACATTGAATCCCAAACAACACGCGTTTCCCTACGTATTACAAAATAATTGTTATATAACAGGGTATATAGCTCGTATCCATAGTAGCAACTTCGGCACACAGTCCCACTGCCGAGGCGCCGACAGACGACACCCGTGGGACATCTCAACGACTTCCCCCGAACTTTACCTAGTCACCAGTCTGTGTACGTCTTTAGGAGTTTTTCCGATCCGCTGCTATCTAGCACAATTTCTGATAGATGAGTTTTCTTTTACATATTAACACGATAGGTATTAGAAAAATAGCTAGGTGACGTTCTGTAGGTGCACAGACCCTAGTGGCAAAGGATTTTACAAGAAAAGGTATCTAATTCAAAAATGTATGTGATAATATTAATAGTTGTAATTATTAGTGCCTACACTTGCAATTGCCATGTGTTGAGTAGAAACGAACATTTTAAGGAACCGTGCTAAGTATCTTTCGCCACCCACATGCTACCGAGCGATACAAAGCGAGGTCAATACGAAGCGAACCTACTGTCATTTACCAAGAATCGCTCCGAACTCCAGACTGTGATAGTCAGAATTACCTAATAGAACAATCTAATAATGTCTAGCAAGACCTAATAATCAAAAACAAGACCTCGCACTCGATTAATCTCCGGACGACGTCGACATCGTTGGGCGACATAATTTAATTCAAGTCCCGGTATGCACTGCCTCTACTACCCAACAACTAAGACTCAGTGTAATTAAAATGTGGAATAACAACATTAGGAACGAACAGGTTCTAAATAAATTGATAAAATCTAAGCACGAGCGTTGATAGCCATCATGATTGATCAGATAACTTGTTGAGTGCATTACAGCAAGTTATGTAGTTATGATAATTACCGCACATTGAAATATCTCTCGTCTGGGTACGTAGATTGAAAGTTGAATATACATTGTGATGACATATATGATGAAGGAAGTAGGTAGATATCACTTTTAATGCATGAAAAGATAACATCGATCATTTCTTATAATCGGAGCCATCTGCTGTATGCTGTAACTAGCTACTTAATCACAACTTACACAGCGCCCATAATCAGCATAATAATGTGCCCACTGCTGGAACACAGGCCTCCTCTCTGTGAAAGGGAGTGGGGCATAAACCACCACGCGGGCCCCGTGTTGGTGGACACAGCGCCCAAGTTCCCAAAATCTATAAGTAAGTAACCTAACTCTTTCTGGGGTAAGACAGCTATCTGATACTTCATGTAAGTATCTACACATACATATGTTGATTGACGATCGCCGAATCTCTTAAAAGCTGGACAGGCACAGCCGCTGAGTACATTTTCTTCTGCGATACGGATCGCAGGTACGATTCCAGAAGCAATCTGTATGGCCAATACGGCCATGAAGTCAATCCTATTAAATAATAGAAACGTAAACAATACTAGAGCTCTGCTAATATCAATTGAACCCACAAAAGGAACTAACCACCAGAACAAAAGCCACCTGGTGATAACCCACCTCATCATGACCACAGATGACTTTATAATGTCTGTAAAATAAAGCCAAACGTTAATGTAGCACACAGGCAATCACAAACAGTGTAGTGGCAATAAATGGTCCTTACAGAGGTGTAATCACCAGTCTCTCGACCCTTAACCCTCCCTCAAGTTAACACCGTCAGACGGCGGTCGTCAAGACCGAGAGACATTAAACTCAATGTAACGCCGCGGCGGACCCGTATGGCCGCTCAGCGATTATCTTAAAGTTAACCCTGTCGTTACGATCCTTATTTGCGGTTGCATCGAGCTGAGAACGCTCCCCGCCTGTGAAGTTAGGATCACATCAAATTATATTGGGAAGTAAATTTTAACACATCTGGCGAGCGCACGGTCTTTTAATGCATCTTGTTTCACACGCGTTTTTGTTATAAGTAGGTAGATCAACATTTAAAAAAATAAGTGCTCAGTCTTTCAGAACACGCTAGTAAAGTGGGCATTTTCAGAAAGCGCAGGGTGATTTACGTAGATTACAGTTTACTGACAACTGAATAATTTCCGCAGCCTTCTTTTTTTATACAGCCACTTGCTGCAAATCCAATGAACAAAACTATGAGCGTAGAAATCTTTAACAATATCTCATACAGCTTTCTATTGAGAGCTTAGGTAGGTCTAAATTTTAATTTGAGTGATCTTTGTTATTACCAAGATCACTAAAATTAAAACTTAGACCTACCTTTATATCCTGACATCCTTTGAATCACGTGGATCATCAGAAACGGAACCTGCTTCAGTGTGAACGCAGCCATAACTACTTTCCCCGTTGTAAGAGGAACAAGGCACTCAGGCAGTTACAATGTTCTCCGAATGAGATGCGACTCGGATGGCCGCTTTGCGTCACCACCTCGCCATTTGTCCGATATTGGACCGTTACAACCGAACGTTGCACACGTCAGCTTCGATTATGTGCTCGCCATTCCTTTAGCTTTGTTTTCAATGGTCTCTAGAATGTTTGGTTTGTCCTTAGCGAAAAGATAAGAATTGAGTTTAAAGTGTGCTTTGCTAGAACTAGTTCGAACAATTTCGATCAATTTCGTCGTAGGTGTTCTTATTCTTAAAAAACGGAAAAGTGCTTGTCGGACCACGCACAATGAAGGGTTTCATAGTTGGGATGAATTTATCCCAAGAATTGGTCGGTATTTAATAGTAAGTACCTAACGTTTATTTCATGTATGCCCCGTGGTCCCTTCCGTAGTCCCTGGAAGGGACCACGGGGAATTTGTTTCCCCGTGGTCCCTCCGAGAAATACAATGCTGCCGAATTAAAATGGTCGTTTCTGCCGTAGTCCCTGGAAGGGACCACGGGGAACAGACGGTTTATTTTCGTATGTGTAGATCGACGAAGTACTCTCTGCTTTTGCATTAATAAAGGCTTTTCGCGATTTTTTCTTATGCTGGATTTTTCACCTTAGTTAATCCTGATATTTAAATGTGATTGATTGTGATTGTTTTCAAAGGTTTTATTGAGCAAAATAAACAATTAGTAGGCTGTTTTTCCGCCGTTCATGCGTATAACACAATGGCTTCTGATTTCGGTTCTTCCGCCGATCCAAATACCCGCCCATATCATGATGGTTCCACCACTGTATGCATGGACTTCCTGGCAGAATTGAAACGTTCTTACCGTCCGCGAGATTCTTCAGAAAAACACACACTGTGTTCACGAGCGCATTGTATAAACGGTCTCTGCGATTGCAGGGCTCAATAAGTAGTACAAGTAGCGGCCTTAGGGAACGGAGATTGATTTTATGCAAGTGATTTCTTATGGTTTGATCGCTTATTAACATCCCAGAAGAGATATGAAGCCTGGTAAACAACATCGTCGCATAACGATCTTGTCTGCGTGTGGTGATGCGAGCTCGTCCTCCATGTCGCTCTGCCAGTGATGCGGTAACGTGTCCAAAGTCGACTTACCTAAACACTCTGCGTTGTATCCACACATTGCGAGTTGAAAACCAGCTTCCAACATTCCCACGGCTCTGATCATTACTTCTCGGCTCAAATGACGTAACGTCTTCTCTCCGCAATAACGTTCTTTTGTATTGATTCCACTCAGAAGTATGGTACAATTTTACTCTTTTGGCCACAAACATGTTGCAGGATTAAATATACTTACGACTTGACAAACAGATTTTCATCTTTTGAGTTGACCGAAATTCAAAAACTATATCTTTTTCAAATGAGCTGATTTCGTTTCAAAAACCTGATTTTTAGTACCTATAGGAAACACGCGCTTGAGCCCTAGGTACTCAAGAGTAGTCAGATAGGATCCTCATCTAGTTTTTAAAAATATGATCGACATGTAATCATCATTGATAATTTACTTTTCATGTGTGTAGTTTATCACGAGTTTGCATTGATTTCAATGAAGGAAAAAGTTTAAAAAAATAATCTTATGCCCGTTGTCCCAAACCGTTGTATAAATAATACAAGATTTACCTAAAGTAAAAAATATGAAATACCTAACTACGTTTTTTAACTGATTTTATATTGACAATGCTCAACGACGCTTGCATTGAGCATTTTAGAATACAATCTTAGACACTTGTAAAATAACAAAAGGTTAAAGTAAAGCATATGATATATACTAGATATTTTTTTAATAATTTTCATTGAATTTAAATTTATTAAAACTATGTAAATTACTTAAAACAAAGACTAAGATTTATAGATTCTAGTTAATCGGTCTAAAACCAAAGATTGTTTTGGTTATTTCAATCAATAAACTTAACATAATCTTCTCCAAGACACACATCTCTGTTAATAACAGGCACTGTAGACTTTAATAGCAAAGATTCAAAGTCATTGAATTTGAGTTTTTGACATTGGCGTATTATACCATACGGCCCTATTGTAGTAGGGCCAGCAAAAAATCTTGTTCCAAAATATGGGTTGGCGGTATAGCAAGTCGCTTCAACTTGGCTACCAGTAATAGCATCTATTAAGATATTACAAAATTCATTAATGGACCAGGCGACCCCTAGCACCGCTGATTCATAACCTTGTTTCTGAAATACTATTTCTGTCCCAGATCTCCTCACAAGGTTCGTCAATGAATCTGCTTGCCAGGGATGGACAATATATTCGGCAGGAGTGATATATGAAAATAAAGGAATTACTGTTTCGTCTGAATGCCCTCCTATAACAGGAATGGACAAATTTCGACAGCTCACTTGCAATGCTCTTGCAGCATAAGCGCGGGCTCTGGCAGCGTCTATTTGCGTTATGCCAAAAACCTTATTAGGGTTATAGGTGCCGTATTTAAACAAGATTGAGCTTGCAAAAGGCACCATAGAATTTATAGGGTTAGTTGCGATAGCGAGGAACGCTTCAGGGTTTTCGTCAGCAATCGCTCGGCATAGTCTCTGCAAAGCGGGAGCATTAGCTACAATCATTTGTTCTCGCGTATTTCCTGGCCTGCGGGACACTCTCTCAACCATCAGGATTAGTTCAGACGACCGAATAGCTGCATTCAAGTTATCACTAGCGAACCCTTTTACTTGCGGACCTCCTGGTAAGTGTCTCAATTCTATTGCAGCTCCTATTATTTTCTCGTCTACATCATACAGATGCAGTTTCTTTATTTTGCGGTTCTGCTTAAGTAAAAGAGACACATTTGCCCCGAGTTCTCCGGCAGCGCCAATTACAGAAACTTGGACATTTCTCACCGGTATGCATTTTATTTTTGTCTGCAAATTTGTTTGGAATAAGCGGGTGTTTAATTTCATCATAGCAATTTGAAAATGCATGGTTGTTTTACATAATTTTAATATTTTTAATATTTTATTAGACTGAATTTCTTTAGTATTACATGGTAAATTAAGAACTTTGATTTTGACTCATTGCCAAAATGAAATGACATGATGAAGCCAAAAACCATAAAGTACAAAAATCTAAACGCATAAAGCTCTGCTGCTCTCATACCTACCCTCTTTACGAAAAACCAAAACCTTCAAAGAGCCTCGGAACAATAAATAATAGGAGATAGCCTAATCGAGCTCTATATTATGTAGGTGTATCCTGTTATCTTCGACTGCAAGATAGATAGAATACTTTTTATTATTTACAGATATACCTAAATGTCGAAATAGGAATCTATCTGCCTACAGACGGCTTTTTTTATTTAAGCTACTTTAAATTCGGTAGGTATATGGCCTTTTTCTATGTTCATATAAGCAAATCTGAATAACTGTCAACAGTTTGGCTGACTGACAAATAAAATAATTATGGTTAATTAAATACCCAGCCATTTACCAAATCCAAAAAAATATTCTAGCTACAAACCAATAGTTACATAGTAGAACCTTTTATATCATGTAAATTTGCAGTCAGTACCTACTTTCCATCAAAATGAACAAGTTAATCTTCAAAAATATCCAGGAACTGTTTTTTACAACCAAAAGGAATTATCAAGTTACTGTGGTCGGAGGTGCGAGCGACATCGGGCAAACACTTTGTCTGCTGCTAAGATCAGAGCCCGGGATCAGTAAGCTCGTAGTGCATGACACTCGAAGACATACGCCTGGCGTCATATTGGACTTGTCGCACGTGCCCACCGAGACTGGCATCTTAGGATACACAGGAGAAGACACCCTTAAAACGGCTCTGAAACATGCTGACATAGTTCTAGGCGTCGGTGGACTCGTACGGAAGCCCGGTATCAAAGAAAAGCTATGGCTGTCGGAAAACATCAAATTTGTAAAAACATTAGCGATACATGTAGCCAAAATGGACCACATGCCATTCCTCGGAATCGTTACGGAGCCAATAAATTGTCTCATTCCGATGGCCGCTGAGGTCCTGACGAGACATGGAGATTATGACTCAAAGAAACTTTTCGGTATTACTGGCTTGGACTCCTTGCGTGCTCAAACATTGTATGCGGCACAGAATAACTTGAACCCTATCATCTGCTGGGTACCTGTGATCGGAGGCCATTCAGAAAAGACTGCCATTCCTCTTCTCTCTCAAAGCAGACCAAGTTTAGATTTTGATGCTAAAACGTCCCAGGACTTCACATTGAAGTTTCGTCAGTTTGATGACAAAATATTAAGAGCTAATCGGGGATTTTCGCCAACTCTGTCAGTAGCGTACAGCGCACTTCTTTTCACTCGTAGTATAATTGATGCCTTGGACGGACAGCCAGCGAAAGTGCACGCATTTATAGAAAACAACGACTTTGGTACGGCATACTTTGGAGGACTGGTGCATATCAACCGCCAGGGAGTTAAAGAGATGCAAAGGTACCAATCTCTTACGCAATATGAAGTGCAGCTACTAGAACGCACCTTTGAAGAGTTACGCAGAGACGCATTGAAAGGAAAGAAAGTTTTAGAATTATAGGCTAAACCAATCTTAATTAAATCGTTTGTTTGAATCAGTTAATAAGTATCAAAGTACCATGATCGTCTAAAATATATATAAACCAAATTAAAGCACTTTTAACCAATTTACGAATATTTATTTACATGAGGGTTTTACAAAAGGTTCTTTGTACAAAGTACATTTGTACCATCAACAACCTAATGAATAAAAATAATCATATCACAGAGAATAACAAATGTTGAATTAACTTAAGGACAGTATCCATTAGTCCATACAAATATTAAACGTTGTTTGGTTTGATATTTACAAAATCTTGGCTTCCTTTTCTTCTTGTATAATAAAATATTTAAACTTAGAAAAGGACGGACAGTTGATTCTAAAAAACTGTAACTACATTACAAACAACGCTTAAAATTAAAACATAGTATTCAGAACAAAATTCATTTCTTAAATAACTGACAATTACTAAATCTACGCTAAATTAGGAATCAAATACTGAACACTTCACTTTTGGCTAATCATTTGATTTTATTTAATAGAATTGATTTACTTATCCATCCGCCTGATGGGGTACAATCATGATATAACACACATTCAGAACTTCTACACTACTTTCACATTCTAAAATAAACTCGACATTCCAGTGATTTGACTCAAACAAAAAACTCTGTAAAGAGGAATAGTAGTTAGAATAAAAATCTTCTTGAAATATATCATTTGATAAAGTAGAAATTAAAATCAAACTAATTTTAGAATTTCCACTTGTTCTAATAATAAAAAATATTGAGAACCTAAGGCGCCATCTCCACGAGCGAGAAAATCGCGGAGACAGTCATGCGGCGCCATCATATTACCGTCGCGATGATATCGCCGTGTGGAGTTTGATTCATAGAGTTCCTATTGACTTTGATGGCACGGTGAGAATATCGCAGCAATTCTCTCGCTCGTGGAGATGGCGCCTGAGTAAGACTACATTTTGAACTACTGAAATTCCATAACACCACCTTATACATTATGACATTGACCACGAATCACGAACACGGAGAGACGCTATCAGACCTTCAACCTGCAACAATGAAACAGTTACTGTCACAAGAGGAAACACCAGTACTACCAACATCGGAACAAATGATTACAGGATCTATCTGCATTCGTTCAAATTCATTATGCCTGCAGCTAATTAAAAATTAAGCAACGTGCCGCTACAATGGCGACATTAATTTAACACACGCGTAGGGCTCGTGGCCAGTAGTCATAAAAATTATAACAACATAAATAATTAAACTGCACTCTTTTTTACCCTTCCCTATTAGAAAGGCAGTCATTTCGAATCCCCGTGGTTTCCCCGCAGTGCACAAGGCTGCTACGTACCAACGTCGGCTTCACGGCAAGGTAAAGTCCATCCGCTTAAATAGTGCCGCGCTTTGGAGCCTACCGCAAGTCCCGAGCTTTCATCGCATGTTGGTGAATCAAAGGATAATCTTTATACTAAACATTTTTATTACACTAGCTTCTGCCGCGGCTTCTCCCGCGTGGAAAATATCCCACGGGATCGTGCTACCGGGACAAATAGTAGCCTATGTTCTTCCCCAGGATGTCATCTATCTCATTGCCAAATCTTATCGAAAAAAACAAACTAAAAGGAGCTCACCACTTTATTCCTCATTACTTTTACTAATTTCGCTGCCAGACTCACTGACGGAGGTAGACCGGATGCTTATCGACGTCTCCTTAAATTGACTGATGAAGTCTAGAAGCTTCTGAAGGTTTCTCTGCGTCTTGATCTGGTCAGCTAGCAGCTGTCTTTTCTCGGCGTTATGCTCGTCCAGATTTTCTTTGAGGCTTGCAGCTCTCACTTCAAGCTTACGAAGTTCGACGCATAGCTTTATATTCTTCTCTTGTAAGCTTTTTCGCTCGGCTAATTTATCTGAAATGATATTTATTTATTAATAAACCTATCAGTTCGCATGCAGGTCATTATTTGAAAGTGTCAAGCCATTTTGAACCATGTGCGGTGCAACTATTACTATGGTATGGGCCTAGGGCATCCTCTCCTCTCTATACGTGTCAGTATCATAGACACGGGCTCAAACACGGTGCTGCTACACGCAGTATGCAGTATACTGGGGGTCTACTCCGAAGTAGTATCGGCCGAATGTTCGGCCGTTTCATGTTACGAAGTTATTATTTGGTTCGGTCGGTTCCGATCCTACACTCCTACACTCTTTCGAATATTGACTATGGTCCCGACCCAACTGAACCGATCCGAACTTTTTTCGCATTTTTCAATAATATTCGGTTCGGCCATGTGTCGGTCCGATCCGAACATTCGCACTTTGCACTTCGGAGTAGGCCCCCTGTACAGGATAACAATTTCGTTGGTGACAGCCCCTTGAACTAGGGTTGATGAGGATTCCTCTTCCTCATCCTCATAATGCGGAAATTCCTCATTTTTTGCGATTCCTCATCCTCTTCCACATCCCCAAAATCAGGCATAAAATATTCCTCTTCCTCTTCCACATCCTCATTCATTAAGAGGAATTTATGAGGAAGTGTTGTTGACGTATTCAATGTAAATAAAAGTAATCTCCGTCTTTTGCTCGCTGCTTTAAATAGTTACAGTGAAAAGAGGATAAAATATGAATTAGGTACTTTCACGATCAGGCTTGAACGTGTTTTAGAAATATAACACAGCACGCTATTGTGTAGTACTGTAGTGTACGTACCCAGCCCACTGTAGCCACTTAGCCAGTCTTAAATTTGTTTTGTTATGGGTCATACGTAACTAGAACTACGTAAGTCGTAATTAGGTTTATTGTTAAGTTAAAAAGTTTTTGAGATGCAGCCAAAATGTAGTGCTGTATTGATATATTAGTGTATTTTAGTGAAGTGGACGTTGATAATGTTAGATGTAAAATATGTGACCAAACATATTCAAGGAAAGAGCGCGGGACTTCGGGGTTAAGAAGTCATCTCAAGTCACGCCATGAAGTAGAATATGCCGAGTATGAACAAAAGGATACAGCATTTAAAAAAGCCACACAGTCAATCGAACATGATGTTATTCAACACAATCAACACATTCATCATACCGGTACCCTCAACGATCAACGAGTTCTGGAGCTAACTTTTCAACAGGCAGATTTTTACAATCAATGTTATCTGAGATGCTGGCCTCAGCTCCTAACAGTGACGATGAAGAAAGTGAAATCGCACCCATCGACGGATTTGTTATCCTGAAGTCACTAATAATGAATTATATTAAAGAGAAGAGAATAGGTCTTCAAGAAAACAGCCTTTTGTGGTGGAAAATGAATCCTAAATATTTTGAACTTTACAGAGCTGTGCGCCAGTATCTTTCAGCCTCCCCCATCAAGTGTCCCTAGTGAGCGCCTTTTCAGTGGCGCTGGATTAGTTTACGACGAATTACGAAACCTTCTATCTGGAGAAACAGCTTCAAAGTTAATTTTCATTCAATTCAACTTCCCTATTGTGAATTTTGACTATTCAGTTGTTTTTTTTTTCTTTCTAAATATCTTCAATATTTAGAAAGAAAAAAAAAACAACTGACGGCCCACTCGCAATCTTTCTTTTATTTAAAATTTCAATTCGAAATCACAGGTTCTATCTTCCTCTTCCGCATCCTCTTCCTCATCCTCCTCCTCATATCCTCATCCACTTCCTCAAAACGTATTTCTAATAGTTCCTCATCCGCATCCTCTTCCTCATAACCACTTCCTCATCAACCCTACCTTGAACCTACCGTGTGAAGGGAAATGCGGGAAAAACAATAGACGACCACCCGACCGCACAATGAATTGTATTGTCGAAGATGACTGCAGATTTTTCTATGAAATCTTGTTACCGTTCGGCATTTGTTTTTGTGTGTGTGAGTGGGACATTAACGGCTAATAAAAAAATAAAATGTCTTTCATAATGCTGTGTAGGTAATAATAGTAATCATAGTTGGTTATTTAGATGTTCGGATGCGCATTATTTTTCCTATTTAATTTTATAAAGTACCTAACTTCATTGTAATTTGTTTGTTTTTGACCTCTATTTTTTTTATATCTGGATTTCATGTGCGTTTTGAGATGGGCAGCAGTTTCTGATTACGCGGCCGCCACGCCGCAGCCCGTGTGCTGCCTCACCTATAGTTACCTCTGTAGAGCTGCTTGTGCCGCGCGGGGTCGGGGTCGGGCGCGGGCGCGGGCTGGTGCGGCGGCTCGGGCAGGCCGGCGCCGCACAGCGCGCAGTGCGCGGCCGCCACGCCGCAGCCCGTGTGCTGCCTCACCTATAGTTACCTCTGTAGAGCTGCTTGTGCCGCGCGGGGTCGGGGTCGGGCGCGGGCGCGGGCTGGTGCGGCGGCTCGGGCAGGCCGGCGCCGCACAGCGCGCAGTGCGCGGCCGCCACGCCGCAGCCCGTGTGCTGCCTCACCTATAGTTACCTCTGTAGAGCTGCTTGTGCCGCGCGGGGTCGGGGTCGGGCGCGGGCGCGGGCTGGTGCGGCGGCTCGGGCAGGCCGGCGCCGCACAGCGCGCAGTGCGCGGCCGCCACGCCGCAGCCCGTGTGCTGCCTCACCTATAGTTACCTCTGTAGAGCTGCTTGTGCCGCGCGGGGTCGGGGTCGGGCGCGGGCGCGGGCTGGTGCGGCGGCTCGGGCAGGCCGGCGCCGCACAGCGCGCAGTGCGCGGCCGCCACGCCGCAGCCCGTGTGCTGCCTCACCTATAGTTACCTCTGTAGAGCTGCTTGTGCCGCGCGGGGTCGGGGTCGGGCGCGGGCGCGGGCTGGTGCGGCGGCTCGGGCAGGCCGGCGCCGCACAGCGCGCAGTGCGCGGCCGCCACGCCGCAGCCCGTGTGCTGCCTCACCTATAGTTACCTCTGTAGAGCTGCTTGTGCCGCGCGGGGTCGGGGTCGGGCGCGGGCGCGGGCTGGTGCGGCGGCTCGGGCAGGCCGGCGCCGCACAGCGCGCAGTGCGCGGCCGCCACGCCGCAGCCCGTGTGCTGCCTCACCTATAGTTACCTCTGTAGAGCTGCTTGTGCCGCGCGGGGTCGGGGTCGGGCGCGGGCGCGGGCTGGTGCGGCGGCTCGGGCAGGCCGGCGCCGCACAGCGCGCAGTGCGCGGCCGCCACGCCGCAGCCCGTGTGCTGCCTCACCTATAGTTACCTCTGTAGAGCTGCTTGTGCCGCGCGGGGTCGGGGTCGGGCGCGGGCGCGGGCTGGTGCGGCGGCTCGGGCAGGCCGGCGCCGCACAGCGCGCAGTGCGCGGCCGCCACGCCGCAGCCCGTGTGCTGCCTCACCTATAGTTACCTCTGTAGAGCTGCTTGTGCCGCGCGGGGTCGGGGTCGGGCGCGGGCGCGGGCTGGTGCGGCGGCTCGGGCAGGCCGGCGCCGCACAGCGCGCAGTGCGCGGCCGCCACGCCGCAGCCCGTGTGCTGCCTCACCTATAGTTACCTCTGTAGAGCTGCTTGTGCCGCGCGGGGTCGGGGTCGGGCGCGGGCGCGGGCTGGTGCGGCGGCTCGGGCAGGCCGGCGCCGCACAGCGCGCAGTGCGCGGCCGCCACGCCGCAGCCCGTGTGCTGCCTCACCTATAGTTACCTCTGTAGAGCTGCTTGTGCCGCGCGGGGTCGGGGTCGGGCGCGGGCGCGGGCTGGTGCGGCGGCTCGGGCAGGCCGGCGCCGCACAGCGCGCAGTGCGCGGCCGCCACGCCGCAGCCCGTGTGCTGCCTCACCTATAGTTACCTCTGTAGAGCTGCTTGTGCCGCGCGGGGTCGGGGTCGGGCGCGGGCGCGGGCTGGTGCGGCGGCTCGGGCAGGCCGGCGCCGCACAGCGCGCAGTGCGCGGCCGCCACGCCGCAGCCCGTGTGCTGCCTCACCTATAGTTACCTCTGTAGAGCTGCTTGTGCCGCGCGGGGTCGGGGTCGGGCGCGGGCGCGGGCTGGTGCGGCGGCTCGGGCAGGCCGGCGCCGCACAGCGCGCAGTGCGCGGCCGCCACGCCGCAGCCCGTGTGCTGCCTCACCTATAGTTACCTCTGTAGAGCTGCTTGTGCCGCGCGGGGTCGGGGTCGGGCGCGGGCGCGGGCTGGTGCGGCGGCTCGGGCAGGCCGGCGCCGCACAGCGCGCAGTGCGCGGCCGCCACGCCGCAGCCCGTGTGCTGCCACACGGCGCAGCCCGCACACCACGCCAGAAGAGACGCCACATCTGAGAAAAGTAAAGAAAAATAAGTCACCTTTTGTTTGGTGAACCGAAACGTTTGGTCGAACCGACCGACTCAGGGAGCGTTCCGGATTTCCGAACACAAAGTGACATAGGAACTATACGGCCGCTTTTGGCTGGAACCCAGTTAGAAAAAAAAAATGATAAATTTAGTTACAAGATGTGTGTAGCCAATTAGATTTCCCATCAACAAAAACGACGAATTTCCATGTAAACTTTTATCTATTTAACCCCTTTAGGGGAAAAAATCTCAAAACTCCTCCCTTAGCGCGCATCTGCGTTATAAAAGGAACTCTTGTGCAAAATTCCATGCTTCTAGAGTCTAGTCCCAGCAGTTTAGGCTGTGCGGTGTCTGTCAGTGAATGAATGAATGAGTTTAAGCATTTTATGAAGTAGATTTTATTACACTACTGGAATTTAGGAATCCTAATTAGTAGAAAATAGTAAGCAACTCACCGTTCCGTCCACAAACATGACACACTTTTTTATTGGCTGCGTTATGTGCCGTGTACACTGGTTCCACAGATAAGCTAGCCGGCAGAGTCGCCGCCCACGCAGGCTTGCCGTTGGTCCATCCTATGGACACATAAGCAAAATGTACAAGGTGACTTATCAACTGACTTATTCCTTCCAGAACGTGTGACCCATTTGCAACATAAAGCACCCCATAAAGCCCAGGCGAAAATTCACGAGATTCGAGAAAACCTAAAAAAAAATTATTTTTTTTAATTTCCTAGATTTCCCCATTAAATATAATTTTCTTCAAACCTCTCAAATTGGATGGCCCTCATTGAAGCCTAACTACTACCAACTTAAGGTGGATAGTAGCTCCAAGGTAGCCCGCGAAATTCAAATTTTCTTACGTTTTTTGCAATTTGCTGGTCAGTACTAAGTTGTACGTTGATTAAAATATGATTCGCGGCCGTAACAAATACGTATTAATTTACAGAATATATTTGTTTAAGAATTTTGTTAATTTAATATTTATTGTGTAATAATTGTTTTATAATTCTATACTATTTTCTTTGTTCATGTTTTGTGTAAAGTTTCTTTCTTTATATTTTGATAAAGATTTAAATCAGTTATTTTGCAGTATTTTTATAATTATATAGTCCTTACTGTACACCCATTACCTAATGGGTGAGCAATATTTGTACACCTTGCAAGGCATAGTGCCACAACATATTTATTTTTATTTTATACCATCATGTACCACTACATTACAACTAAAAAAAAAAAAAAATTGAATTTGATGTTACTATGTCTTGTTTATCCCTTTTTTAGTTTGCGTTTTTGTCGTAGTTAGTTACCCTTTAACTTTCTTTTTTCAACTTACCTTTGTTTTCAGTTGAAGATCCTGAAGGTGAGCCTTCACGAGACGTTTTATTCTGCGACTGAAATATACAAATAACGCTTTGAATGATTAACATAATAATTATTAATACATTTACAACAATATCAAAGAAATACTACAGTAAATTGGCTTGATGGCTTGTTTTTCGTTAGTGTATTTTAATATAATCTGTAATTTATATAAAGACCATTTACATAAGAATATTGACCTGTTGTTTTCGTAGCTTAGCAGACCGTGTCTGTGGAGGATCATTATGTGTTTGCAGGTATGAAAACTGGTTGTACTTTTTCTTCTTCTGGAATAATAATAAAAGGTTTCCTTCAAAATTGTTGATTGAATTACATAGAAAACTATCAAGGATCTGTTTTCTTTTCACACTTACAGGTAACATTTCATAGCTCCCATAAAGGAAATCGTTTTTGTTGGTGGTTGTTGTGGACCTCTTGCGACGCTCGCTCCTTTTTTTCTCTAACAGTTCCCTTTGTAAAGGTGTCACTAGACCAATGAGTCTGGAAAATAAAGTTATCATAAAATTATGTTAACCATAATCCTATAATGATATACCAGCACCAGTTTCTTATTAAGCTGTGTTGGGTGTATAGTTGAATTCTTATAAGCATAAATAATGTTAATTCATGCTGTATAATGTTTGTCAATTGAAAGACATGGGTTTTGCAAGTAGGTCATGTGCTTACAATCTACAGCTATGGCTATTTCTTTTCATCACAGCTTGGTAAGTTGGTAGCAGTATGGAACATTATCCCATCACCACATGGAAATCTCCATTTTATTTATTTGTGCACAATTTATTACATTAAATATACTCTTGACATTACAATATATAAGGTCGCCAGTAAGTCACAATACACCCCTATACATATATACAGCGTGGCGCTTTAATGGCGACATTAATTTAACACACGTATACGGTTTTGCGTTGTAGTTTTATGAATATATTTTAATTTAATTAAACATTAATATATAAATAAATATTAATGTTTAATTAAATTAAAATATATGTGTCAGTCCAAGCGAAAAGGGTCCAGTGCGCGGCATTTAGTTTCCGAGATATAAGAGGTTTTGTAAAGTTGGGTATAAAAATTGCATTTCGCGATTTTAATTGGTTATAAATAAATGCTCAATTATCTACAATTTCATATAGTAAATGACTATATACGATGTTTCTAAGTACCAGAAACTTTATGAAAAAAGTTTACTAAAAAGGTACCAGTGGGTGGCATGTCGATATTCTGGGAATAAAATACGTTTCAATACCCCGTACTGATCACTTCTAATAATTTAATTATATTTTAAGATTAAAATGTTGAAACTACGTGTAAAAGGTCCCTTAAAGCGGGGAACTCCCTGCTACTATGCAACTACTAAGGGGATTTACTTTGCTTCACTTCGACATAGCGGGGATTTCCCTGATCGTTTTTTGCTACCTACGTGTCCTATAAATAGATCTGCCTGTGATGCAATAATTTATTTGTCATTTGACACCGGAAAGGAAACAATATCCGACAGTCTTTGTGTAAATATAGCAGTTTTTATTATCTTAGCTGTTTTAAATTGAGTGAGTGAAAAGTGCGCATAAAAATGAATAAAGGTAAGTCTTTACGTTGTCTATTATATCTACTAATACTATGTTTGTTGTTACGTGTTGTGTTATGTATCGAATAAGCTCCAAAAGTACTGAACCGATTTTGAAAATTCTTTCTCCAATACAAAGCTGCATTATTCAGTCATAGGCTATAATATTATTAACGTTATTACGCTTAGCGGGGCCGAGGTCGAAAAGCTAGTTCTATAAACCGGGGTATCGGAATGTTACGGAGTTCTTGTGTGTATCTACAGCTGTTACCTACTTTTCATATTTAGACCTCGACAGGGGCGAAGCCTCCTACAGACAGCAGTCGTCTTTAAATTCGATTTTTTATGGATTTTAGAGATTTAGAGATTTATGGATTAAGCGTAGATTACGTTACGTTCCTACTTATTTATTACATTTTAAAAGAGAGCAGCTTTAATCATAATAATTCGGCTGCATCCACATAGACTGAAAACTGACCGCGACAAAGTTGATAGGCTAATGAATCTCAATTAGTCATAATTTCATCCCATTTATACTAAATTCAAATTTGTTTTTAGGTAACATAATTATTGAAGATTCAACCGAAGGTTCCAGCTCTAGTGATGAATCTAAGCATTCTGATGGACCTGTACCACTTTCTATGGAGGTGGAAGTAAACACACTACCTGTTTTGGCCTCGACCGCAACAACGCCGGATTTACCAACAGAAGAAGAAACCGTTGCACCTTATTCAGGTACTTACAACTTAGAAAATAATTTCACAGAGTCGACATCTGAGATGGATGAAACGGATCAGTATTATGAAAAAAGCACTAATACAGAAGCAATCAGTGAAGATGAAATACATGAGTGTTATGATTTTGCTAAAATAGTTAGCCGAGCCTTGTGTAAAATCAAAAAAGATCGACGTGATCATTGTATGCATGCAATAGTACATATTCTTTATGACTACAGCAAGGACTCTAATACCAATTAAGAAGTTGTGTTAGGTACCTATGTCATAGACATAGTATGAAAAAATGACCTGTGTAGTATGTATATTTCAACTATTTGTTTTCAGAGTTTAGCTATTCAGCGTCTGTAGAACATGAAGACTATGAAAATTTTAATTTAGAGTTCAAAAGTCAACGGGGTACAGAATTATCGTGTGACATCGAATTTAGTGCTTGTGAGCCGCTCGAAGAGCGGCAAATTGGTAATATTTTACTAGATGATGATCCTTTAATTCTAGACGATGTAACTCAGGCCTCATTCTTAGATACTGGCTGTGGATGTAATAATAATTGTGTGTCCAAATTTCAAAAAGATGTAATATTAAGTAGTAGGTTAGATTGTATCGAATTAAATTCACGTTGTAATGAAGGAGTCAATCATCATCACTTGGTCTTGAAAGGAGCTTTAAATGCTCTCTTACGTACAAGTGAAAATACATTACATTCAAAAAACAGAAACTTGCAACGAAAAGAATACACGGTAAAGTATTTCTTTCGAGGTGTTTCAGTATGCAAGATTTTTTTCCAATATGTATATGCCACTGGTTTGAAAAGGTTAAAAAATGTAAAAAAGAACTTTCTGGACAGCGGTGTTGCTCCAAAGGTCCACGGGTCACGTAAACGACCTTACAATTGTATTAATTTGCAAACTAGATCAGACGCAATCACTTTTATAAGACAGTTTGCTAATGAAAACGGTTTAGTATTGCCGGGCCGATTACCAGGCCACCAATTTAAATCTGATTTAATAATTTTACCTTGTAGTATGTCTAAAGCGTATGTGTACAACAAATATTTGGAAACTATAGCTTTACTCGATAAAACTCCTATTAGTAGAAGTAGTTGGTATGATCTTTGGGAAGATTTTTGTCCATATGTCGTTATACAGAAACCGAAAACAGATCTATGTGCAACTTGTCAGAAAAACGTGACCACGTTGGGACGAATGGGTGGTTTAGATGAAAAGGAAAAAATACAGCTTGTAGAAAAGTCGAGGCAGCACCTTGATTTAGTGCAAAATGAACGAAAATATTATAACAATGTAATCAAAGTTGCGACTGATTCAATAACGGACTCTACTCTTATTCTTGGACCTCATGAACCATGTTCTTATGATGGCGTCATGCATTACTCTTTTGATTTTGCCCAACAGGTGCATTTGCCGCACAGTTCACAACAAATTGGGCCACTGTATTTCTTGACAGGATTTAAAGTCAGTTTATTTGGTGTTGCTGCAGAGCCTTTGAGAAAGTTCGTTTTGTACGTAATTCCTGAACCCTGTGCTACTGGGAAAGGAGCTAATGTAATAATTTCAATGCTACATCATTTTTTCGAAAATTTTGGTATAGGCGAAAAAGATGTTGTTTGTCATGCAGATAATTGTGCTGGACAAAATAAAAATAACTATGTCATGCAATATGCAACATGGCGAGTTTTAACAGGCAGACACCGAAGTTTCCGTATATCTTTCCTTCCCGTGGGTCATACGAAGTTTGCACCCGACATGTATTTCGGTCTATTCAAAAAAAGTTTTAGAAAATGGGAATGCAATAACTTAAAGGATATTCTTGCAGCTGCTGTTCAAGCTTGTCCGAAAACAAAATCTATAGTAGCTGTTCTAACTGGTGATGAGAAAGGAGAAACTTTTGTGAAAACTTACGACTGGGCCAATTTTTTTCAACCTGATTGTGTAACTATTAACCAACTTCTGCATTTTAGTCATTTTGAAACAAATGAAGATAATAGAGGGCACATGTTATGTTACAAAAAATATACTGACAGTCAACCAACTGTATCAAAGGTTTTGAACCCGAATAAAGTATACGGTTTTCCTTTAGAAAAATCCCCTGCAGGCATGACGTACGAAAGAAAATCGTATCTTTATAATAAGATTCGTGAATTTGTACGTGAAGAATCTAAAGACATTTTATGCCCGAAACCCATTCCAAATGTTGATGTTGACCACAACTCTGTCCCAACAACATCTGTCGAGTACTCTTTTCAGAAACCATCAATTGAAAAGAGTATTCGACAAAAACCAACATGTTCGTACTGCAAACAGGTTGGTCATAGGAATCAGGTGCGAGGAGGAATTTATTTTTGTCCAAAACGTAAGTTGGAGTCCCAAATAGAATAAGTTTTATTTTTATGTTTGTATTGGCTTTTTTCAAATATTATTGCAACAGAATAATGATTATTTTAGCCACTGGTACCTTTTATGACATTACATAAAAGGTACCAGTGGCTAAAATAATCATTATTCTGTTGCAGTAATGTTTGAAAAAAGCCTGTCTTGTTATTTTGTTAGTTCCTAAATAGAGTAAGAATACTTAATTTTAGTTTTTTATTGTTAATTACTATCGCAATAACTAACTTTTTATTAAATATCGGCAAGTGGACCTTTTTTACTAGACTGTGTATCCTTCTTTTATTTTGATAATAATTGTTTTAGTTTTGATGTCAAAAGTATAATTATAAGTTGATTCTATGGAAAACATATCAATCTACAATAATGAATAAAAATCTACGTAACAAGCAAGTAAAAGTGTGTTTTTTTTTCACTCAAACTTTCAAAATGCTTTTTCTCAAATCAAGCTTTTTCAGAATTTCAACTTCAAATGTCTGATAAAAAAAAACGTGTGCTACTTTTTGATTATTTTTTCAATCCATACTATCAATTGACTATTCTAGATACCGAATCCAGTCTTAACTCAATACCCCACTACTGGACCCTTTATGCCTGGACTGACACATATTCATTCATTATTAAAATTTTTATAAAATAGCATCTTAGAGCAACCTGACTTAAAGAACTGTAGCACAGGGGTCATTTGCCGGGGTCACGTATCATAACATCGCATCAATGTAATTAAAACAATTAACGAGCAAAGAGAAGGCGAATTGAAGGAAAGAGAGAGAGCCCTATGTGGGCGCGCGGCGCAGGTGGAAGTTTTCAAGCTACGATTTTTTTTATGTTGTTATAATTTTTATGATTACTGGCCACTAGCCCTACCCTTGTGTTAAATTAATGTCGCCATTGTAGCGCCACGTTGTATACTAGTTGATACCAATGATGTTGAACTTAGTTGATTTCAGCTAAGCGATTAGTGATGATCTATGTTATGGGTTTGGTTTCCACACTTAGTCATTTTGTGGACCATTATACGTGGGCCATGGCGGCCGTCGGTGGTTACTCCATTAGTGATTACCTCAAGAAGATCTCCTTAGTGACGGGTTCGCCAGGTCCGGGCAGCGGCGGGGGCGACGGCGTCGGCGATAGAGCCGCACCTCGAGATGAATCCGAATCTGACTTCTGTTCCTGCCACTCATTGCTGTGCTGATGCTTTGATCCACTGTCAAGCAAAAACGATTAAGTAAAATACAAATTAAATAATTATAATAAATAGAAAGAAATAAGTATATTTTATTTGGACACACACAGGAAATACAAACAGTAAACAAGGAGCATGTAAAACTAAGAAAGTTACATTAAAAACCACCAAAATAAAAAGAGACCTGTGTGAGGTCAAGAAGCTATCTCAGCATAATGCTGCAATATTCAAGAAATAAATACCACAGCACTGGTATTCTGATAAGGGCTGCAATATATAAATAAGTACTCTTACCCAAAAGCTTCCTTCACTTTGTTTAATACATTCACAAAATTGTTTCTGCTATCATTTACAGTGCTTGGTAGTTGAGCAAAATTCCTCTGGTATTTATCTTTTTCATCATTTTCACTATGATTTGAGTTTTCCTTTTCATTAGACAGCTTGATCTCAATCTCCACATCAGAAATATTCTCCTTTACTTCATCACTATTGTTTTCAGTTTTAATATGAATTTCGTTTAGTACAGATGGCTTTAACAGAGATACGGTTCTGTTTCTGCTACGATATTGTATTTGATGGTCCCTCAGTTGCTGTGCCACGTATCTGTTGTCATTTTCAATATTGATGTGCTTGTTCCGAGCCTTCAACCTTTGTTGGTACAACTCTAGTTCTCTCCGTAGTCTATCTACCACTAGTTTCTGTAGTGAAGAAAAATTATTATTTACTTAGTTATTATTTTAATTTAATTTGTCTTTCCTAGTTTGGCATGATGGGAAGGCCTGCACACACATAACTTAATAAAAAGTTGAATGAATTATTTTTTATAAGTGCAAAGCCCTTTGTGTATTTGATACATTATACAAGTAAAGGTTTAGAAATATTTTACAATGAAGTATATTTTGTTCTCAACTTAAAAATATAGTTGTTTATCTTATAATTGAAAATTTCACACAACAGAAACTTTTTATTTATTTATATCACAACAATTTTATACCTATGGTATAATGGTTTTAATTAATAAATTTTCTCTAATGTATGATACTTGGGATATTTTTCCTCATGTGAATATGACAAATAATTACACTGAATTTGAGCTAATGAACAAACTATTACTGAACTTTCATACATAATAAATAACCCTACTGTGTAAGCATCATTCACTGTCTCATGCAAAATATCCAAGATGTAACTAGCAATGGTAGCAATGTAACAAATAATAATAAGTGTTGTAGATTGTGCTTGAGTTATAAATTTACAGCCTCCCTTATGTACTAGCTACTATTATATGGGTTACATAAAAGAATACTTGATAAAATATTAGGCACTCACCCAGTAATCACAGAATTTTCTAAAATAAATAAAATTTAATCATAAAACTTACTTGAGTTTGCCCAATTGCAATAATTTCTTTCTCAGCTTCTTTGACTTTAGAACTGAGATGAATGTTCTGCGAACAAAGTAAAAACGTATTAATATAAAGAATTTCCAACAGATAGTTAAGTAGAGCTAGGAAACAATTATTAGTCTTTCTTACATTTTCATCTTCTTGAAGGCGCGCAACCCAAACCTGAAAAGTATAATAACTAATAAAGATCGACACTCTTTACTTTAACTAAATAGCTAGTGATAAAAAGTAATTTAGAATCACTAGACCAACCTGATGAATGCGTATCGCGTTTTTCAAGTCCGACTGGTTTTTGCGAATATCTTCCTTTATTTCGTTAGATACTTCCATAATTTATATTCTAATTTAAACTCTAGTTAACAGAAATCATCAACAGTTTGTATTTATTTAGCTACTTCAACTTAAACGAAATCTAAACAAAACTAACGATATGTTCACGAAGAAAAAACTCTTGTTTCCATTTGTTTCTTTCACACAACAAGGATAGGAAAAACGAAAAATTAACTATTACGCTTTCTTCAGAAACTTTACACTGCGCGCGACGTTTATTACATAACAGAATAAAAATAATTTTAAACAAAATAAAATAACTTTCATACTTTAAATCTGTACCAAATTGGGTTCAATTTTAATACAATACAACTTTATTCAACGAAGTGAGTTGAATTGAAATAATTACATACACAGACACAGTTCTGCACGCATAGACATTACACGAATACACGCACACACTCAAAACTTCTCCGGAAATACAACTGTTACCTACGCGAAACAAATTAAAGAACATTACAGCTGTTCCTGCAATGGCAGTAGTAGCGCTTCTTCCTTTAAGTACTAATGGTAGCTAGTAAAATATTTTCATCTGATAAGGTTGAGAATTAATAATAATAATACCAGCCTTTTTTACAACCTGTCCCACTGCAGGACAAAGGCCTCTTCTCAATTTTATTCTCCTATAGGAAGGCATGAACATTAAATATTAATCACCACGCTTGGTGAAGGCGGATTAGCGATTTCAGAATTATAATGCCGGCTCCACACGCAGTCACCGACGACTCGCTGGCGATTTCAAAATCTCACAGTCCACACATAATAAATAATAAATATCCCTGGACATTTCACACAGCGCCATCTAGTCCCAAGCTAAGCAACCTAATGCTTGTGTTATGGTAACAAGATGGCTGATAAACTACTTATATACATTTTTTTTGTAAATACATACATATTATAGATAGAAAAACACCCAGACTCGGAACAAATACATGTAGGTCATACAAATATTTGTTCCGTGCGGGAATCGAACCCGCGACACGCAGCGCAGCAGTCAATCGCTTAACCACTGCGCCAACCGTGCCGTCAAAACACATACAACGTCACACATACATTTTGACAGCCGGTGGTTCTATACCCATAATGGTATAGGTACACTTTCAAAATTTGTATTTACAAAAAGCATATGTGTAAATGATATTTATATATATGGAACATTTTGCAGTCCTACAAATGGCGCGACACTGACGCGGGACACGTGCGCTCGCTCTTGGAGCGGGAGCAAGCAACTCGTTCCGTGTCACGTAAAATGTTGCGGGACACTTTGCAACGTTGCAGCGACACGTAGATTGAGTGTTGCACCTCATCTTGCGAGACAAAATGTCCCCTAGTGTATCCGAGGCTTTAGGTTTACTTTTTTTTGTGAGTATTATTGAAATTCTAGTACTATTTGAGAAGTAATAAAATTGACCTCTAGGTTTGTTTCGGCCTATCTCAGACTAGTCAGACAGGAAACGCCGACCTCATCTAGTTTTTAAAATGATTGACGTGTAAAAGTGGTGGTATGTATGTATGTACATACAAACCTACTTACAAAATAATCATTACTTAAACCCTCAGAGGGTTATGACATCCATATAATCCTCTTTGAGTAGTAGTTTTGGAAAAATAATTATTACAAACTTTATTACTTCTGCATTCATGTATTGATAAAAGTTTTAAAATTAAAGGAATGAGATTTTTCAGACAGACAAAATACTCCCTTTTTACCCCCTTAAACAGTGAATTTCCTTCGTGTTAACCTACAATACCAACGCCTTGTGCATAATTTCAATTTATTTGCCTAAGCTCAGTAGTTTTGGCCATTGAGATAGGAAATAACATGGAGATGCCGCGTTATTCTATACATACATTTGCTTATACAAATATGAGTGAAATATGATTCAGAATTTGAAATATCGTTATGTCTCATTCTTTCTAGTGAGATAATCTCATTTGATAAAAGAGACAACTATACTTTAAGTTGTTGCTAATTATGGCAACATTTTGTCTTGACGTAGTGACAGTTGTAGGTAAGTGCCGTAGCAGCCATCTTGAGTTACGAGTTTCGTGGTAGTTTTGCTGTCAAATGGCTGTTTGTTTTTTGTATTATTGAGATTTGCGAGAAAATTACGAGGATTTTACCTTTTAAAACTGCATGTAAATGTTGGAAAACAGAAGTTCAACATGCCTGTGTGTTGTATTGTGAAGTCTGGTGCAAGAAAGAATGAAAATCAACCTCAATTGTAGTTTGCACAGGTTAGTAGCCGGTTTTCATGCATTAATACATACAATAATACACAATCGATGATACAATTGTAACGCGATCATGAATTTATGGCTAAAGTATTGATATTTGGGTTAATTTCCATATAACAGGCCTTTTTATTATATTTGTTAATTCATTCGTTTGTTTACAAACAGATGTCATAATGGAATAGTGTTGTACCGTTGCCGACTTACCGTAATAGTTTCCGAAACTAGTTCCTCCGCTGAAACGATATCAGTATATTCTGCGATGTTAACATAAATAATCTTGCGTCTTATTCGGTCCGAGTGACCTAGCTAGGTCCGGCCTGTGGTTCACACTTCACAGCACCAAAATCCATCGTGATCCAAACGTGATAACTAGTAAAACTCGTATATAGTATCGTTACTCGTTATAGTAACAACGAGATAACAGTTGTTCCTTGATTGACACAACCCTAGCAATGGCAGCCATTTTATGCGACAATATGAGTTGTAGGTATGCACCCTTTTTTTGTAGGTATTTCCAGTCCATACTTTTCTATGTCAATGGTTTTGGCTGTGCGTTGAAATGTCAGTCAGTCAGTTTCTCCTTTTAAAGATATAGAGCATGACAGGCAAGGCCTCAACCACTGGGCCATTACGAAATTTGAGAATATAGTTGTAATAATTGTAGTCCAGCATGTCATTCAAGATTGTAGTTGCAATTCCAGGCCAGTAAGCCATCCTCTAGCCTCTGGGACATACCCTGATCAAAGGCATACAGGATTGCAATGCAGCAGGTTAAAGAATTTGCCCCTCAATGCGTAACTTGCTACACTAAAAAAACATCAATCGACTTAGCCTATCGCAGTCCACAGCTGGACATAGGTCTTTCCCAGGCTGCGCCATAACAACCTGTCCTCCGCCTTCCGCATCCAGTCTGTCCCAGCCACCTTCTTAAGGTCGTCCGTCCATCTAGCTGGGGGGCGTCCCACACTACGCTTACAGTCTCCACTCCAGGACTCGTATGCTCCACCGGCCATCGGTCCTTCGACAAACATGGCCAGCCCATTGTCACTTCAGTTTGCTTACTCTGTAAGCTATGTCTGTAACTCCGAAAAAAAAAACATAGTACTTACTAATTATTAACACTATGGTCTGAGCATAGACTAATATATATAAAATGTCTGAGTTCATTCATTCAATACATTCATGATCATTCATTTGATCATTGACATAGAAAAGTATGGACTGGAAATACCTACAAAAAAAGGGTGCATACCTACAACTCTTCTTGTCTCATAAAATGGCTGCCATTGCTAGGGTTGTGTCAATCAAGGAACAACTATTAACTCGTTGTTACTATAACGAGTAACGATACTATATACGAGTTTTCCTAGTTGTCACGTTTGGATCACGATGGATTTTGGTGCTGTGAAGTGTGAACCACAGGCCGGACCTAGCTAGGTCACTCGGATCGAATAAGACGCAAGATTATTTATGTTAACATCGCAGAATATACGGATATCGTTTCAGCGGAGGAACTAGTTTTGGAAACTATTACGGTAAGTCGGCAACGGTACAACACTATTCCATTATGACATCTGTTTGTAAACAAACGAATGAATTAACAAATATAATAAAAAGGCCTGTTATATGGAAATGAACCCAAATATCAATACTTTAGCCATAAATTCATGATCGCGTTACAATTGTATCATCGATTGTGTATTATTGTATGTATTATTGCACGAAAACCGGCTACTAACCTGTGCAAAGACAATTGAGGTTGATTTTCATTCTTTCTTGCACCACACTTCACAATACAACACACAGGCATGTTGAACTTCTGTTTTCCAACATTTACATGCAGTTTTAAAAGGTAAAATCCTCGTAATTTTCTCGCAAATCTCAATAATACAAAAAACAAACAACCATTTGACAGCAAAACTACCACGAAACTCGTCGCATAAAGGCAGCTCTCCATTTGCGCGGACACGTCGTGCGACGCGTCCGCGGATGCATCCGCGCATAGTGGAGAGGGCAAAATCTGTCGAGATCTGCCTGCGTGTCCGTGTCCGCGTCTGCCTCCGTCCCTGCCGCAATCCGTGATTTGTCGGTTTTTTGGGCACGCATCAAAGGGATCTGCCGAGAAATGCGTCTCGCCTCTTCACTATCGCCGCCTGTCCTGGACGCGTCGCACGACGTGTCCGCGCAAATGGAGAGCTGCCATTAGATGGCTGCTACGGCACTTACCTACAGCTGTCACTACGTCAAGCAAAATATTGCCATAATTAGCAACAACTTAAAATATAGTTGTCTCTTTTATCAAATAAGATTATCTCACTAGAAGGAATGAGACATAACGATATTTAAAATTCTGAATCATATTTCACTCATATTTGTAAGCAAATGTATGTATAGAATAACGCGGCATCTCCATGTTTTTCCTATCTCAATGCATTTGATTCACATTTCATTCATGTCATTCATTCAATCAATGTCGTCTCGTCTCGTCCGTCGCCCGTCGATAGGTGGTAGATTAGTGGATTTAATTCGACGAGTCTTGTTCTAGAAATTGTATTAAAATGCTCTGTCAATAGTTATTTAGACATAAATTGATTTTCCGGATAGTGTTCTACAATCCAGTGCTCGAGTTTAATTTGTTAGAATAGATGCGATTGAAATATTTTACAAGATTGAAAACGACATGTTCATGCTGAAATTTTCATGGTGATTGGCGCCACGACAAACTATTGTATTTAAACTACTGCGGATATTGTAAAAAGTGTTGAAGAGGGTATAAAATGTCTGTCAAACGACAAGCCACTACCGAATTGAATCACGACAATTGGGATCAAGATGACCCAGCCGACCATGAAGAAATGGGCAGTTTTAAAATTGCACCCAAGGAAATGCTTGAAAAACGTGTTATCAGGACTGCAAAAAGGCGTACACAAGTTGCCGGTGACGAGGTAAAATTAAACATTCGATTAAATTAGACTTCATAATTGTAGAATATACCTATTGGTATTTGATGCTAGATGGAAGGCTGATAAAGGTTAAAAATATACTAGAATATATATCCTATTATTGTCTTTAGTTTTCTTTTATTTCTTCCATTCATGGATTGTTGATTGAAACAGCCTCTACCTTTGTCAATCTACCTATTGGTAGTTCAGGAAGGCAATGCAAGACATTTAAAGCTCCTTTTGCAGTAACAGATTATTGAGCTGTAGATATTTACTTTAAAATTATATGATATGAATGTCCACCCCTAATGCTTTTTATTATACATTTCAGCCTAAGAAAAGTGTCTTCAGTGGATTTAGTGGATTCAATAAAGCACAACCAGCATCATTTGACTTTTTGTCAAAATTAACTAATGGCAGCAATGACAGTAACAGTTCAGCCAACAAAGCAGATTCATCAGTTACGTCTAGTTTATTTTCAAATAAACCAGTAGCCAGTCCTACCGGTGGTATTTTTGGCAATCAGTCTACTACCACACCAACTAAGTCGCCATTTGGCTCACCATCAACACAGACAGGCCCAAGTGCCCCCCTATTTGGAGTTCCTGCTCAAAACACCACAAGCCCATCTATGTTTATGACATCTAAAGCTGATTCCACCGTTAAAGATTCTCCATTCAAAATCCAAACTGTTACTAGCTCAACAGATAATAATACTGATTCTACGAAATCATCTATTGCACCAGTTACTTCCAGTAAATTTGACATTCCGTCTACCAGTGCCAATGTAGCAAAGTCATTGTTTTCAACTACTTCAAATTCAGCACCTTTTAAAATTCAACCAATGTCTAATACTTTTGGTATGTCATCAAAACCAGAAGTACATCTAAATGAGAAAGATAAAAAACCTGAGGACACCAAGAATGATAAAAAAATGAAATATTATTCAAAATTAAAAGGATTAAATGAATCTGTATCAGATTGGATTAAAAAGCATGTAGAACAAACTCCTCTCTGCATACTTACTCCAATATTCAAAGATTATGAAAAGTATTTAAAAGAAATACAAGATGAATATGGTTCAGATAAAGAAGATGTTGATAAAAAGAGTGATAATAAATTTACTCCAGGAGAATCAAAAACACTGTTTGGCAATTCTGCTACAAAGCCTGTAGCTGCAACTGGAAATGACATGGGAGCATCATCTATTTTTAATGTTTCTCCAAGTTCAAAATCTCTATTTACTACTCAAAGCAATACCGCTGCTGCAACTGAAAAACCAGAAAAATCTGGCTCATTCTCCTTTGGCATTGGTTCATCTACTAATACTTCAAGTACAATTTCAACCAGCACTGCAGGATTTTCATTTGGAGCCATTACGTCAAGCACAGCTAGTGCTGTAACTTCTTCTCCTTTCTCTTTTGCTACAACCACAAGTACAACAGCTTCCAATGGAACAGCAGCACCATTTTCATTTGGAATTGGAAAGCCTTTCAGCTTTAATTCTAATGTCAAACAAAACACAGATACTACTGAAGAAACCAATGAAGAAGAAGATTCACCACCTAAAGTAGAATTTACACCTGTTGTTGAAGACAACACTGTTTATGATAAGCGTTGCAAAGTTTTTGTAAAGAAAGATGGCAATTTTGTTGACAAAGGTGTTGGTACACTTTATATCAAGAAAATTGAGGAAACTGGTAAACACCAGCTCTTAGTTAGAGCCAACACAAATTTGGGCACCATTTTAGCTAATTTGATATTGGCGTCTGCTATTCCTACACAACGCATGGGTAAAAACAATGTCATGTTGGTATGCATCCCCACACCAGAATCAAAGCCTCCACCTACACCTATATTAATTCGGGTGAAAACTTCGGAGGAAGCTGATGAATTACTAGAAACTTTAAACAAATATAAAGCATAAAATATTAATTGAACTGATTTTTGTTTAAATTGAGAATACTGTACCTATAATTTTATTAAATGGACTAGAGTAGCCAATTTTATTCAGAAAATGTATTTTATTTATATATTGTTTTCTACATTATCTGTTTAACATGAAATTTCACTTGTAACGAATTATGTAATTTAAGAATATTGTAGTCCTTCATCATTAAAAAAGTGATATTCGTATCATTATTGTGAACCTGATTTTGATTAATATGTTAATCCTGAGATTGAGAAATATATCATTTCCATAGCTGAATATTTCGTTTGAAATTCCTTTGCAGCCTTTATTACTATCTAATCATATTGGTTGGGGCCTATTGCACAGGATAGGAGAAGCAGAATAATTCTGGTAGCTGCATCAAGAGGCGCTCACGACTTTTTTCGATGTCGCCTGGCATGTGCGACTTTGTCCTACATGTCTAACGACACGTTGCGGGACATGTCTCCTATAAATACAGCTTTTTACGATTTCTGAACACTTTCTAGATTTAACACAAAAATTATCTAACGAAATAGTATGAGATGAAATTGTGTAGGTTAGTACTCTGTCAATAGGAAATCGGAATCGCTCTTACGTCATATAAAAAAAATAAGCTAGTCGACATTACCCATTGAGAAGAAATGGCGAAACGAAGTCTCTTTTAACGAGTATATTTTAAAGTTCAGACATTGGTCCGATGACGTGAGGACCACGTATATTATAGTGTCTGAAAAATGATCTGTTGTGGAAAGAACCACACTGCTTTAGTGGACTTGTCCAGTCAGTGCAAGCAGCAAGCTTTTGCACCTTCAATGATATCCCTAACCACAAAAGTTTAAAATAAAAAATCTACAACGACAAAGACACGTTAGTTGGGTTTTAGTTTTATCATCAGAACTTGAACTGCAGCTACAATGATATTATAAGTAAAAATACTACTTATAATATCATTGTGCAGCTACATGTGGGATGCGTACTCGTTGTACTCGTCGGTCACTGCCGATAGCCCTGCCTGCCCCCCTGCAGGATCGCACGGCTCCGATACCATTTCAGTTTCTGATAATCTACCACAGGGTAGGTGTTTAATTGTTAGCAACATGTGTAAGTTGTGTAATAATTTTTGAGGAAAATAATATAAAACAATCAAATTAAACTTGTCATATTTTATTACAAGGCTCCTATAATACACTTGACTGACCAATACCAGTAGTATTCATGGCACTGAGCAATATTGTAAGCCCACATTTACATGTGTAATAAAATTACAATTCTATTAAAAGCTTGGTTTTCTTAAACAATGATTTTATATCATACATTTTTATGCTCACTATAACTACACAAATTTAAATCATAGGTAGTATGACTATGCACCACAATAATATTATTATGTATTTTAAGAAACAAAATTATTTTACGTTTATTTTTAAATAAAATTCATTAAGCATTCAGCAAATGAACAAAACATCATAAATAAAATATACATATTGCACATTATGTTCCAGCAACAAAACTGTTTGGGGTCATTTGCCCAAGACCCATTTGAATCCTGTGCATATGAATCTCTACATTATTTTGAAATAGTTTTTGATGATGTGGTTCTAATTTCATTTTTATTTGCTCCATTGTGCCTTGCAAGACTGTTAATTCATATGCATTTTGATCTGAATCAGACAAGCTTTTAACTTGAAGCATTAAAGCTATAAGGTCTGTAATAAGATCAATTAAATTGGGGTCTTTGACAGACCCATTATTATTTTTTTCTACTAACAAAGATGCTTTTTCGCGACATATTTCTCTCAGGTGCGAAGGCACTAACATTGCAGCTAAGCTAGGCTCTGGGGCAATTTGTTGGCAGTACTGTTGTACATCATTTATGTAATCTTGTAAATCCATATTCATTTTTTCCAAGTCAATTACAACTGCAGCATATTTTCGTTCAAAATCCTCTGGCATTTTCTGACCAAATGATTTTCTTTTCTCTGCATCACAGTTATATTCTTTTAATAAATTAATTTTGTCTCGTTTAGCATTTAATATTCGTCTTAACTTGACAATTAGTTCTAAGAGTGCAAAAGGGTAACTGCCAATAGTATCCATTTGTTTTGCTATGTCTGAGCAACCAATGAGTGGGTCACCTTGAGAATTATTGTTAGTTGGTTCATACAAGCTAAATATGTCTTGAAGCACAAAACGTGGTCGAAACTTCTTTGCTATACTGGAAAGACTTATAGTATCTGGAGGTTCATTGGATAGAACTTCGTAATCTGGCACTGAATGTGTGCCTAGTTTTGGGCGTTCAAAAGTTATCCTATATGTGTTGTTGGATGTGTCAACTGCATCTATGCATCCTGTAAATAACCCATCTTGTGGTTTACGTAATCTCGCTGTTACTTTAGTTCCCACTACCAACTGCATTGGTATCTCATTTGGCAAATCTTTGACACTGATATCAGCTGCTTTTCTTTGCTGTATAAATCTTATTAATTTTCGTTTCCTTTCAAGTTCTCTCCGCTCTTCATCAAAAAATGCCTGGGAACATCTTCGGGGTTTGCCCATCATTCGCCTAATTTTAGACCATTGAACTTGTGTTAATTTTCGGTTTGTGAGTTGTGGAAAAGATTCTCTGAGACATATCATGAAATCATTTTCTCCATCAAATAAAACTTTATCAATGTTACTATAGAAATACTCAAAACACACCCATTTATGAGCCTTTGGTAGCTTTAACAAATTCCTTAACCTCATTCCAATTCGATGCCCAGATTTGGTGTCTGGTGATTGGGGTCCAATAGGTTCAGATTTCTCATCATACTTTTCACTTGCCCTTTGGACTTTAGATGGTGATTTCTGTTTTTTAGTACTTGATTGTTTGTTAGGAGTTTTAGTGATAATTTTCGGAGTTCGCTTTGGTGATTGACGTGGTGGCGAAGTGTTTACAAAATCATCAACAAATATGAATCTGTTTTTCTTTCTGATGCGAGCTGGCATGCCTCGCGCGTTCAGCTTTTGGACAGGTTCACTCGGTGCTGGTTTTGGCGGTAACTTAGTTCCAACCCTGTGAAGACCAAGCGCGGCCGGGCCAAACGCTGGAGGTTCTTCTTCCTCTTCGGGAAAATCCATATCCATTGGTTCATCCTTGACTCGATAATGTGATCTGGGCGAAAAATCCTCTTCTTGATGGTCTCCTAAACAAAATAATACACAATTTATATAACTCAAACTCAAGGAAACTTATCTATGAATAGCACGATATACCTATGTTCTCAAAAGGATATTAATACATCAAAGTATGTAACACACTTTAATTCTTAGTTCCAATGATAAACTGATTGACATTTCGGCTGGAAATTTGAATTTTTTCAAATTTTGAATCTAGCGAACAACATTACAATCGTAGCTACAGCGAAGAGCACGTTATAAGAATCTCAAATACATACTGGTACGTACAAATAAAAAAAGCATTTGTTTTCACAACATATAAATAATCGAAACAGATAAACAATTTATTAAATAACAATATAAACAAAACTTACTTTCTGATTTATCCGCCATGTTGATGAAGTAAATTTGATTTAATTTGAAGATGAGAGCGCCAAGAACAAATACGATCGGATACTATCTGTGGTGCATCGTCTCGTTACAAAACATTATATTACTAAAATTAAAATTGTTTTTTGTAGGTTTGTTATAAGAAATTATTGAGTATTCGACTATTATTGATCGAAGGTATTCGTATTGAAAAGGTGTAATTGGGTAAGTTCAAGACTTGGTTGTTATTTAAAAAGATGAACTACATATTTCCTTCCATCCACACTTCTTTCACTATTCTTTGATTCTTGGTTGGACCTTGACAAATAATGCTAGGCACACACATAACGGCTTTAGTCGACGGCTCTGTCTACGGTCGACGACGACTCACTAGCGACCTCTAAATCTCACGCAATAATTTAATTAAATCTTTCATCACAGAAAGATTTTGACAGCAGATTTGTCGCTACTAGCGATTTCAAAATCCGGGTGTGGACATAAGATTACCCGTATTATAAAGACAAGTGCTCTGTGCATAAAATTTTGGAATTGCCAGCTTATCGACACTAAAGTCGCTGCGTGTGTATCTAGCATAAATAAAAAATGAATGGGGATAAAAACTGTCACTTGCTCACTTCAGATGTCGCTGCTATCCAACGTCCAAGAATTTGTCAATTAGTTGCAAGGAAGTTCCTTGGTTAGTTGTCAATACACACACTTTTTGTAAACAAGCGACTTCTTTTACAAATAATTAGTTAATCCCTGTTGCGCAGCTTTTGACTGCAAAAAAACCGGGAAAAAAATCTTTTGCAAATACATGGGGTATTTGCAAAAGTTTTTTTTTTCAAACGGGAATAGTTGAAGCATGCTCTCCGAAAAAAATTGGAAACCCGATATGATGTGCTATCTTTTTAAACCTGAAGACTTTAAGGCAGAAATTCGTATACACTGAGGCACATACATGGCACTTGCAGTGTGATATTACGTAAATATTTATATAAGAAAGAAAGAAAATACGTTTATTATTTGAAGGGATTTAAAAAAAAGCGTTGTTCAGGCAGAGGCGGTTGCACAATGTGTACAACAGACCCCAACAGGTCAAGCTACCCGAAACTGTAAAATTATTCCAATCAACCTTGAACCTAAAGCGATAAAGTTGAAAATCTATCAAATAAATTTGACAGATTGTAGTAGCTTGATGTGCTGGCGTCTGGTACATCTATACAAATAAATAAAATTGATGTGTCTGTTTGGAAAGTCAAAATAACAGCTTTTTAATAAATGAATAATTATGAAAGTATAAACGGTACGTACGTACATACTTATAAAAATAAAAAAGATAGGCAGTCGCTCCATGTAAAATACTGGTATTCAGTTGCATCCGGTTAGACTGGAAGCCGACCCCAACATAGTTGGGAAATGGCTAGGCAGATGATGATGACTTATAAAAATAAAAAAGAAGATTTTGACGGGACTTTCACTGGCAGATTGCTGATATTATAAGGAGTTACTTTTATTTTAGAAAAGAATTAGGATTCCGCGCAAAATAAAATGAAACCTATGAAACTCGATTTATTTTCTGACATGCACGCGAACGAAGTCCCGGGCACAGCTAGTCTGACATTAAATCAGTACGCCATCTCCACCGCCTCTTTCTGTCAAACGCATTACGTTGTGGTTTGCTTCAAGTGTTTATTGATTACGTACACACGCCTACACATCAAGCTATGCAAAACCAGTATTAGCTGACCGTTCATTGTGAGAAAATATCATACAAAGTGAGGCCAAGACAAACTGGTTTTGTATAGCTTGGTGTGTAGCCGTGTGTACAACTTCAAAAAGTTTATTTATAGGTTCAAGTATGCATGGAGCCAGTGGCGTAACTATACCGTTCTAGGCCCGTGGCAAATTCATCGGATGGGCCCCGTCCCCCCAGTATAAAGAAGCTGAACCAACAATAATAATATTTTTTTAATTTTATAATACCTACTTATTTATACACTTTTACTCGTAAGAGTACAATGATAAAACACTACGTTAAGTAGGTCTGTACATACAAACTTTATAATTATACTTAGGTACTTGATTATCTAATAATTCACTTTAAATTAAAAGTACCTAATTTAAAGTACAGTCAGCATCTAATTGATACATAGAGTAGTCAAAATGATTTGAAAAACAAAAAAAAAATTGATCCGTATCATCATAAATCAATAAGTAATCCGAATCATCCTGTCATATTAAGATACTCCATAGACAGTTTAGACGTGATTAAAAACATGGCTACCAAAAATACGTCAATGGCGCCGATTCCCTTGTTCACAAACTAAACTAAATTTAAGTTCAGTGCATCTTTTTCTTTCTATTTCATTATGAAAAGGACAGAAGATAAATATTAGTTTAGTTCTGTCAAATTAAGATACTCCATAGACAAATTAGACGTGATAAAAAACATGGCTACTAAAAATACGTCAATTTACAACGTCAGGCGCTGACTAATTTGACAGGACTAAACTAATATTTATCTTCTGTCCATTTCCTAATGAAATAGAAAGAAAAAGATGCACTGAACTTAAATTTAGTTTAGTTTGTGAACAAGGGAATCGGCGCCAATTTACGTCAGGCGCTGACTAATTTGACAGGACTAAACTAATATTTTATCTTCTGTCCTTTTCTAAATGAAATAGAAAGAAAAAGATGCACTGAACTTAAATTTACTTTAGTTTATGAACAAGGGAATCGGCGCCATTGTCAACCTATTTTCCCAATTGACTAATGAAATATATCCTCACTTGCAACAAACACCCAATTCTTACAACAATAAACTGCTAACTGCTTGCGTAATAATAGAATAGTGGAGTCTTTCTTATTATACAAACTTGAATCAGGGATTCCCTGTGAGCGTCAAATTGGCGGGACGCGCAGCGGGAATTCCCCGAACATCCGCAGTAATACCAACACGTGTGGCCTGTGGTGTGGCATCGGATAATTTTTTTTTTATAAATGCTTTGAGTTTTTTTACTTGTGTATGCAACTGAGTAGGTAAAAATAAATCAAAGACAAAACTTTTTTTTACTAAACATGTCATGTATGTTAAATTATAAATGTTAGGAGTTGGGATTTTCCTCTGACCAGGGGCCCCTTCCGGTTGGGGGCCCGTGGCATTTTGCCGACTTGCCACCCTGTAGTTACGCCACTGCATGGAGCTTCGAATTCAGATCGATTCAGAAAATTCGAATGAGAATGCACTAGAAGGCATATTGACAGCCATACACGGTCAAGTTCACACACAGCCTAGAGCACGCATATGCCTCGGCAGCCGCTGCTAGAGTTGATTTTGAAACACTTTCCATAAAAACCAAGCGTGTCAGTGGGCATCACCGTTATTATGCGCTTACTTGTGATTTGATAACGACAGTTTTTTTTTACTATTCTTACAACACTACAATTAGGGATTGCAATCCGGAAAACCGGATCCGGTAATCCGGCGGATCCGGCATCATTATACACTTAACGGATCCGGTACCAACATTCCGGATCCGGTATGGGACCCGGTAATTGCGTAATTTGGCAAAATAACCGCACCTTTGAATGTGTGAGGCACCTTAAAAGGCGTGGTAGGTACGGACGCCAGCAGGTCAACCTACCCGAAACTGTCAGATTTTCCCAATCAACATTGAACCTAATGGTTTAGCAATAAAGTCGAAAATCTATTAAAGAAATCTGACAGATTGTAGTAGCTTGATGTGCTGGCGTCTGTACTTGTGCATGCGAGTCGTTTGATGTTTCGCGAACGACTCGGTCGAGCTAGCAGCGTTTGTTGTATTATACCGCAAAAAGAAAAAAAAAAAGATTATAATAAAATACTAAAAAAAGGAAATGACTGCGTATGAAAGTGAAGAAGTTCGAGGGGAATACTTGTCTGCTATTCATGATTACTTGCTGACAATTAAGCCGACAAGCGTGGAGGCTGAGAGAGCCTTCTTGGCCGCAGGCTACATATTTTGTAGTGGCAGATGACACAATCAACACAATTTATTTTCTGAGATCGTTTTTTCAAACTATAAATAATTGATTAATTGTTAAAAAAAAAAAAAAAAATTATAAAGAATGGTTGCTTTACTGTGAGTCTGTGATTGTTGTATTGTGTAACTATACTTTACTTTTACCACGGGACCAACCCTGAAATCGTGAAAAAAAAAATTGTTGATCCATCCATACATTATGTTGAGATAAGCGAACATAAATCTATGATCAACTGATTTTTTTTTCACGATTTCAGGGTTGGTCCCGTAGTAAAAGTTGTTCATAATGATGAGTAGGCACAATGATACAATGACCCCTTTTATGGATTAAAACGATCAAAAACAATATATTATTAATGTTGATCTCTATCTTTAAAATATAAGTTCTCCCTTTTTAGGGTTCCGTAGTCAAAAGGCACGTCACCCTTATGGATTCGTCATGTCTGTCTGTCTGTCTGTCCGTCCGTATGTCACAGCCACTTTTTTCCGAAACTATAAGAACTATATTGTTGAAACTTGGTAAGTAGACATATTCTGTGAACCGCATTAAGATTTTCACATAAAAATAGAAAAAAACAATACATTTTGGGGTTTCCCCATACTTAGAACTGAAACAGAATTTTTTTTTTAAATCAAACCCATTCGTGTGGCCATTCGTGTATCTATGGACAGGTCTTCAAAAATGATATTCAGGTTTCTAATATCATTTTTTTCTAAACTGAATAGTTTGCGCGAGAGACACTTCCAAAGTGGTAAGATGTGTCCCCCCCCCCCCCCCCCTTTAACTTCTAAAATAAGAGAATGATAAAACTAAAAAAAATATATGATGTACAGACGCCAGCACATCAAGCTACTACAATCTGTCAAATTTCTTTAATAGATTTTCAACTTTATCGCTATTAGCATCTCAATGTTGATTGGGAAAATTTGACAGTTTCGGGTAGCTTAACCTGCTGGCGTCTGTACATGTAAACTTCCACCGAAAAAAGGTTTGAACGAGATCTACTAAGTAGGTAGTTTTTTTTAACACGTCATAAATCGTAAAACCCTTCATGGGCGAGTCCGATTCGCACTTGGCCGCTTTTTTATAATTTGTCGTAATAAAGTTGATTTTGTAGGTATATTATGTATTGTTTTAATTAACTCTTTATTAACGAAAAAATAACTTATCCTGGTTATCTAACCACGCCGGCCGGACGGATCCGGCCGGATTGAAAATGAGGCCGGATTGCAATCCCTAACCACAATGAGGCACATACAGCCTAATGAGGCATTTCTAATGCTTTTTTTTTTATTATGTTTCCCATAATGCGATAAGATAGTTATGGCCCGTTCCAGCCCGTAGACAGAGGATCCTCTGTCTAGGTTCCAGCCGTATTTGCGCGCTCGACGCAAATGCGCGGCACACGTTATATTATTGGTCCTGCCGTACTGCCGTCTCCAGTCACTGCCGGCGGGAGCTTGGTGCGGCGATTCCGTTGCCTGTGAATCTAAACTGTATCAAACCTCAAGTCTCATGCAAATTAGACCAAAAACATAAACGTGTATGACCGCCATTACTCACACTTGCTGACAATTTCATGATACTTAACTTGGTTGTAAATATACAGAGTTAAATTAAATTAGCTAGCGAAACTCTGCAGACATGATATGGGTATTGTTTATTATATTAGTGAAATCTTAATTTCAGGCTAGCATGGTATTATATCAAGTAATAATAATATTTGCTTTTTGCCATGTAATTATGAAATGCGCAACTACAAATACATGTCATTTGGAAATTACAGCCTGCTATGATAATTCTTCATCTTTTGAAATGGTTACAAATAAACCGAAGTTGGTAGATGTTATTACTGGATCTATAGTGCACCTTTGGTGCCATTTTTGGTAATATTTTTATTGTTTTGAAACTTAATTTGTATGGTAAACAAAGTGCATTTTGTTTATTCGGATCTTCATGCAGACGTTGCTGAAAAGGGCGTTTTCCCACTCTATGCTACCGACCACGACATTATACTTACTCGTACCTACCTACATTACATAAAAAGTTTTATCATTAAATTTTTTTTTTCAGTGATAGTAAAGGCGACTATTATCCTAAATGGTGGTTTTATAAGCCAAGAGATAGCAAAAAACAGAAAGAAATGCTGTCAGAAATTGAAAACAATGATTTTAGTACCAAATTAATAATAACACCTGTTCATAGATTGACTATTCGTGATTTCAATGTTAGTGATTCGGGAATTTATACGTGTAAAAGTCCTGAAGTAATGAAAAAAGGCAATGTTTTCATGTACATTCTCGAAGGTCAGTCCCAAAAAGAGTTATTACATTTGTTTATTTACACGCGTCGCACAACTGCTCTATAGGCGAACAGATTTTCTGCTGTGCGGCCCGACCAATTTCAAACGCTTCTCTGTTCGAGACGTTCACACAGTTTGACTCAAACACGTAATCTTGATCGCTGATAAGTAATCTCAGTCACTTGTTCTTCCCATTATTGTGATATTTTTTTGTTTTATTTTTTTACCATAACTGAGAACCTCTTGGTTAGGTACGGAGATATGGAAGGAAAACATTAAATAGTCCCACGATCCCCGTACCGTTGCATGCGCCCAAAAGCACAACATTTTGCGTGCGTTAGCGTTAGGCACACCTAACGCTAACGCACGCAAAATGTTGTGCTTTAAAAAAATGTTTTGAAAAATCGTTGTTTACTGTACCTAGTGCACACACTAGGTACAGTAAACAACGATTTTTCACAAGAAAAATAGAAGTCGATTCCTGGCAATTAATTTTGCTCAATTTTGCGATGGAATGCGTAGATGAGAGCTTCGTGAAAATTCTTGTTACATCCGAGTTTTTTTATTTTGAACAGGTGTCATGAATGTTGAAATCAGCCCCGAAGTTGGAACATCCATTCAGTGGCAAGAATACAAACGAAACTACTACGATACTATAAATAAAAATATTAAAGTATCTGAAGATGAACCTTACAAATCACTAAGAAGGGAATCAAATAAAACTTTTAAATTAGCAACAGTTTGGGAAAACTGGGGCGAATGTAATGAAATCGACCATCAGAAAGTTGTACGCAAAAGAATAGGTAGATGTCGTTTACAGCCCAGTGATATCAATACCACCTTTGAGGTATGTACAAACGAATAACCAACTAAGACGACAACGTAATGTACCGTAACGTACGTACGTCGTACATCGTACGTACGTAAGACGTATAACTATGCTGCGTAAATTATTCCCAAACAGAAAATACCTACCTACCTATTTATCTATGGATTTGCACCACCTAGCCTAACTAGCCAGATGAACGGTGCACATGCTGAAGATTGATGGCTTACAGACATAGCACCCCTGCCAAATATTTTGCCTTTTATATATTACAGATAATGCCCGTTGAAGTGGTTTCTAACACAGCTGTCATGCCATATTTAACTGATGGCTACGATATATCATGTCGTTCATTACTACTCAATAAAACAGTACCTAAACTAAGTGAAATTATAAGAAATATCCCCAACTTTGAAGAAGAGGAAATATGCCATGTTATAAAAAGAGGTAGTACAAAATATCTCTACAACGCATTTCTTTTTTAATGCCGTAACGTTCGTTTATTTTTGTCTGTGGTTCATTTTAAGAAGAAGAAGAATAATTTATGTTGTCAGAAACATGGTTACAGGGTGCTAAGTTACATTATACATTGTAGAAGTTTAGCATGTCTCACCGTATAACGGTATGCAAAATTGATTCATTTACAATTGATACAATTTAAAATGTTATTATTATTATTGACATGTCATAAATTAATTTAGCAATATTATAAAAAACATAAAGTCATTTCTTAAATACAAAATTGATCCAAAACCTCCAATAAAAAAAAAGAAAAAAAAAGTATTATTATTTACATGTCATGAATTCGTCAATATCATAAAAACATTTTTCATTAAGCCATTTCTTTATTAATATAATTATGTCTTAAACGCGTAAGGGGCAATTCACAAATAGATTTTGGTATTTTATAAAAAATTTGGATTGTTGTGTATCCACCGATGATATTTTAGTAAACTAGAATATTTACTAGAATATCATTGGTATCCACAGTTTTTTTAATATAATGCGGTGGACGTTACTGGTATTTGTAATTTAGTGGGGTCTTTTGATAAAAATCTTTTATTCTCCTTTGCTTTCTTAAATAGATCTGCATGTTTCTTAACAAAAGTAGCAATTTCAAAGATGTAAAGGGAAGTTACAGTTAGTACCCACATGAAGTTTCTTAAAAGAGGTTTGCATGTATCGAAAGAGGTTTATATCGCCTAGCACCACATATTGCCTGTATGATTGGCGCGCTGAGGCACTACGTCGGGGGGAAACTCCGCATCCCCGGCAAACCGCGGCGGAGCGGAAGCACCTCCGGCTCGATCTCATGGTGGCATGGAAGGCGCGACTTTCGCAACCCAGCGCAGGGCACGCCACGATAGTGGCGATAAGACCCCCTTTGAGGAGTGGCTAGAGAGGCGTCACGGCGTTCTCACCTACCGCCTGACGCAGGTCTTCTCCGGACACGGATGTTTCGCGAGGTTCCTGCACATCATCAGACGGGAGGAGACGCACGGGTGTCACCACAGCGAGGATCGCCCAGAGGACACGGTGGAGCATACGGTGGAGGTCTGCCCCGCTTGGGCGGAGCCCCGCCGTGTCCTCGTAGAGGCGATCGGCAACGGCGGCGACCTCTCGCGTCCGGCCCTGGTTCAAGCCATGGTCTGGGGCGAGAGGGAGTGGGAGGCAGTCACCTCCTTCTGCGAAGCAGTCATGCTAGCGAAGGAGGTGGCGGGATGGATGAGGGAGAGAACCTCAGCCGCCGCGGGAGACGCTCCGGGCGTCGGGAGCCGCGTGACGACTCCCGGCCACAGTAGGCGCGGGCCTGTGGGTGGAGAGTAATGGGTAGCTCACCGTCCGATCAGGACCAGGCCCGTGCCAGACGGCGCGTTGTGTTCCACGCGCGCCTTGAAGAGATGTCAGCACGAATTGACAGGGTCCGCTAGGGCCGATGCCTGCCAGGGCCGCGGGTTGTTCGAAAGAGATACCGTGGCCCCTGGCACAGGCAACTGAAGGAACTCGGGTGGGTTTTAGTCAGTAAAAGTCTGACACGCCCTGCCACTCAGCCCAGAGCGGGAGAGGTCATTTGATGATTTCCCACACAAAAAAAGGCACAACTACGGATATGTCATCAGCAAACAATGTACAATTATGGTTCGTTATCTTAATAATGTCATTAATATAAGTAAGGAAAAGGAGTGGTCCCAGGACGCTTCCTTGTGGAACTCCAAACGCATTAGCAGCAAAGATTGACTTGTAAGAGGTAACCATTACTTTCCTATCCCTAAGAGTAATTTCTACACACTGCGTGCGGTCACTCAGATAACTCTCAAGCCACTGAAGTGCAATTCCTCGAATAAAGGTCACATTTTTTTCAAAAGAATTTTGTGATCTACAAAATCAAATGGACTTGACATGTCAAAGAATATTGATACTGCACGCTTCCTTTTATCGAATAGTTCTGTTATATTTTTGAATAACGAAAACGCTGCAAGCGTAGTCGACTTGTTTTTTTGAAACCCGTTTTGTTCCTTTGTAAGAATGCTGTGTTTATTTAAAAATAATGTAGTACGGTGATGCATTATTTTTTCAAATATTTTTTAAATCACTGGGATCAGTGTGATAGGTCGGTAATTATTAACGGGTTTTTCCCAGTGGTCAGATTGACGGTTAGACTAGTCTTTCCAACGGGAATTTTTTGTTCCCGTTGGTCAGATCAGCTCGTAATTTAGTAAAGTACTGTTGAATACGAAGGGGTTATATAACTATTAAATAGGGTTTATTTGTGACATTATGGAGTTTGTTGACACTGCACACTGGTTGAAATTCCAATCTATTAAAAGTACGGTGTACCGTCAACGAAATAAAGCCGCTAAAGTTACCAAACTATTTCATAAGGGTATTAGTGTTCTGTGATTTCATAACAACCCTATTGACGTTGAAATCCCTGACGAATTTCAAAATTTCATTTTAGCGGATTTATTGACCAAGGAACACGTATACCTAATTGTTAAAATTGACAAAATCAAAAGCAACAAAACGCATAATTGCACTTTCGGGAATTCTGCCATTACTACCGTCACATTTAGTGGACGAAGGTTGGCAATATATAATTAATGATGCTCTTGATTCGGCCAACATACAAACATTTTAAAAATATTTTCAAAAGCAGTGGCTAGAAAAGTCTAATTTCAAGCAAACTTGGTCTGTTTTTGGGCAGAGGCACAGAAATACTAACTGTTTAGAAAGTTGGCATAAAGAAAGAAATAAAAAAATAACAAGAAAAGGACCCGGGATAATCAACTTACTGAGAATTTTACTGAAAAGTGATTTTACGATAATAACAAATAAACGGACAAAGGAAAATGTAATGAGAGACGAATTCATAATGTATTCACAATGATGTTAACTAATGGAGAATTCAATGTTGGTCATTTTTTAGAACGTTTAAGATAAAAGTGTAAGATGTACCTACCTATTAAAATGCAAAACAGTTTTTACTTCATTGTACTTCTTTTCTGTTGTTTTTCCAGCTGTCAAATAAATCTGACCAACGGGAAAAAAAAATCCCGTTGGAAAGACTAGTCTGACCACCAATCTGACTATTGGGAAAAACCCTTATTAACCACTTCTTTATCATCGTTCTTATTCATTGGTTTGACAATAGATACCTTTAGTTTATTATGAAACGCACCTTGACAAAACGATAGGTTCATAATATGGCATAATATCACAGCAAGCTCATTACTAGGTTTTTTAATAATGTTTGTTGATACATTTTCATAACCAACGCATTAGACGATTTTATAGTTTTAATGATTTCTGCTTCATCGCACGGTAACAAGAGATAGATGAATGCAAAGAGTCAATTAGTTTGTAATTTGGAGTAAAGTAGTTTGTTTTATTTGTTTTGGAAATATAGAAATCATTAAATGTATTCGCTATGTCTGTTGGGTCGGGTCTTATATAGTACGGACGCCAGCAGGTCAACCTACCCGAAACTGTCAGATTTTCCCAATCAACATTGAACCTAATGCTTTGGCAATAAAGTCGAAAATCTATTAAAGAAATCTGACAGATTGTGGTAGCTTGATGTGCTGGCGTCTGTACTTTAACTTTAATAAACGAGTGTTAGTGTAAAGCCGCTACAAGACAACAATATTAAGCACTCACTTGAAGACTGCGTGACATTTTGCCATAATTATGCGTGCCATGCCAACGCCATGGTTATCAAATGGTTCGTTTGTTTATTCACCCCTTACGCAATTTGTGTTAGAAAGCTGTTAAATTTACGCAACCAAACCAACAGGATGCGGCAAATATAGCCATCATAATAGTTAACCCTTATTCAAATAAAGGTATATACGAGGGTCATTCAATAAATACTTAGCCTACAAAAAGTAAACGAAAATTTTGGAAAAGTGACAATTTATTTTTCAACATAGTCTCCTTTTAGTTCGATACACTTAGCCCAGCGATGCTCCAGCTTTTTTAACCAGTCCGAAAAATAGTTTTTGTCAAACTCTGCAAAATAGGCCTCCGTGGCGGCGATGACCTCCTCATTTGATCCATATCTATTCCCGGCGAGAGATTTTTTCAGATTAGGAAACAGAAAGAAGTCACAAAGGGCCAAATCTGGAGAATACGGTGGATGGGGCAGCAATTCGTAGCGTAATTCGACCAATTTGGCCATGGCAACGGCAGACGTGTGAACCGGTGCGTTGTCGTGGTGGAACAGCACTTTTTTCTTCGCCAGATGGGGTCGTTTTTTCTTTAATTCGGCGTCGAATCGGCCCAATAAATCGGCATAGTAAAGCCCTGTAATTGTTTTACCCTTCTCGAGGTAATCGATGTAGATCACACCTTGTGAATCCCAGAAAACGGTGGCCATAACTTTTCCGGCCGATTTTACAGTTTTTGCCTTCTTTGGAGCACGTTCCCCGGTCTGGATCCATTGTTTTGATTGCTCCTTGGTCTCTGGTGTGTACCAGTGGATCCAGGTTTCATCGACGGTCACAAAACGACGCAAAAACTCCGTTGGATTCCGCTTAAACAGCGCCAAACACGTCTCCGATGTGGTCTCACGGTTGCACTTGTTTTCCGGTGTGAGTAAACGCGGCAGCCATCGCGCCGACAGCTTTCTCATGCCGAGTTCCTCGTAAAGAATATGATGCACTGTTCCTTCTGAAATGCCTACAGTCTCAGCTAGCTCCCGAACCTTCAATCGGCGATCTGCCAATACGAGATCATGGATTTTTTTAATGTTTTCCTCCGTAGCAGCTGTTTTCGGTGCACCTGGACGTGGTTCATCAAAAACCGACGTACGGCCACGTGCAAACTCGTTGAACCAATTCTTGACGGTGGCCATCGATGGAGAAGAGTCACCGTACACAGTATCCAAGCGCTCTTTGATTTCGATGCGCGTTTCCCTTCCAAAAATAGGAATCGAATCACCGAACGATATTGCTCTTTTTCTATTTTTGTAAAACCGATCGATACATTCGCTTCCATAAGTTGTCAAATTAAAACAAATGAAGGGATTGGAATGAAAATTTGAAAAAATAATTAAATAAGAATGTGCTACACTGTGGTAAAACTCTTTTGAAACTACAGCGCCCTCTGGCGATGAGGCTAGGTACTTATTGAATGCACCTCGTATATTACCACATCGTGTTTTTTTAAATAATGCACTCTAACTTTTAATACGGTAACACTAAAGGTATAAATATCACATATTTATAATCTATAATAATTTGTTTATCTATTTTATTTCATTTGACAACCTGTCAACGTCATTTGTCACTGTAAGGTAATGTCAAAGTTGACTCAACGGTTTTGTTGTGAAAAAAGTCGAGTTTTTGGCGGGTGTTTTCAGAAATTTTAAAAGTTTGTTCAAGAAAAAATCTGGTAAGTACTTTTTCGACGCAAATTCCAAAACTATAACATATTTTGACTAATCTCACGTGTTAGCAGCATTTGCAATTGACTTATTCATATAATTTAGATGTTTCAAATATGTGGTAAATATCTTACCCTTGTCCGATCCCACTTTGAAAAATATCAGATTATCTATATAAAAATCAATAATAATAAACGGTCATTACCGTGATACTGGCTGGCAAAGATAAAAAAATTGCCAATTTTACTTTCCATACGTTGGGTTTTTATTAAAAAAGTAATTTGTTTTTAATTTAGATTTATAGATTGTAAGAATACCATTAATATAAGCAATACTATAAGATAGGTAATATGCAATACTAATAAAAAATTATTAAAAAAATATAATGTTTCATTTCCAAAATATAAAATAAATATTATAAGTAGAACCAAGAGGAAGTCACTAGTCAAGAAACGAAAATTAAACCGTAACGGACAATGGTAACAATTTTACCACCAACATCAAAAATTTTGTAGTCATGAACGGATAATGGTAAATTATTTACCACCAGAAAAACTACCCCATCCCCTATTCTTTTTTAAATTTTGTTTTAAAATATGAAATCAGTGACACTCAATTACCTAAAATACAATGCAACCTTAAAAAAAAAATGCATACCGGCTCGCGTTTGTTTAAGGGTTAATATACTTTTTTTTTAAATATTGGTACCTACGTAGTAAATGACTATATTTTTCTACAGTGAAGCACAAGATAAATAAAAATAAACACAAAACTATGAAGCAAGTAGAAGAAAACAGTCATGTAACACTTTCGTGTACGGAAGCAATTTCAAATTCAGATTTAAAATGGTATAAAGACGCAAAACTATTAAATCCATTATTTAGGTATTATATTTTTAATTATAATGTAAGATATTAAATCATTAGAAATTAATTAGAAGATTAACTTGTTCTAATAACATATTTTTTCAGAAATAATATAAAATGTAAGAATGAAGAAGAACCTCATATATCAGTAGACACTAATAATTCCATGCATATATTACACATAAGTAAAAACGAAGAGGGTAATTATTCATGTTTCTTATATGGCAAAAAAGTTCAAGAGTTTGAAGTAACAGTCGTGTCTAAATCTAAATTGTTAAATCAAGGTAAAACTATTAACTTACTTACTTACTTTCGATACTAAACAAGAATGTAAGTAAGTACTCATTTTGTTTCAGAATTCATTCGTTATTCAATTTATTTAGGATTGGTATTGTCACTGGCGATGACATGTTACTGCGCAGGAGTATGTGTGGCTTGGCATCGGAGATCTTCTTTTGTAGATCCGCTGATTGTAAATAATAAAGGATTTCATGGAGACCATCGTTTGCAATGCGAACGCGAAAAGTTACTGAAATGAAAAAGATCGTTTACATTCCTAAGTTTTTCTCGTACACATACATCACATGCGGCAAATTCTTGGCATACTCTTGTTGTTCTTGCATACTAATGTGACGGAATCTTTCGGTTCATATAGGGTAACTTTAGACGTTCAAACTGGCATCTGCACCATAGACTAATATTATATCGATCTGCCCACAGAGCACTTTATAATACGGGTGGATCTGCCCCATTGAGGTAGGATCTGCCCTGCTATTCACAACGATCCGACAGGCTATCGTATTGAAAATGATACATTTCGTTAACCAGATTTGCCTTGCCACGACAGTAAACGGCTGTGGGAAGAATAGCGGTCTCTTTTATTTAGGGCTGATTTTTCCAACGCCAGATAATTTTATCGGAGGAATAATTTTGAATGTTTGACAGTTGTTCCATACAAAAACTGTCAGACCTAACTGTGAAAAATCAGCCCTAAAACTGACAAATTCTCGGGTTTTTGAATTGTGAACAGCGTTTAGAGGACTCCTACGATAACATTGATTGATGTTCGAAGCGTATATCTATGCAGTTGCACCCATAGATTATACAGTCTATTAGTCTGTGGTGCCAGTGTCAGTGATAAACTTTAGTTAAACATCACGCTAGATGCTGTCACTTTGACTCCATTCCGAATTGCGCTGTAATCGATTTGAGCGTGTTTAGTGTTTACACCCGTTCCAAATTAGCGTCAGCGCGATAACGATTTCCCGTGAACCTTCTTAGATGACGTCATGACAGGCGCCATCTTGCGATATGCCCTAAATTAATATCACCGTGAGCTGAGAGTCTCAGCTGTCATATCTAAATCGGAACGTAATGATGTGAGCGCTATGAGCGATTATGGCATAATTCGGAATGTACCCTCTGTCGGCTGTTTCTGCCAGTGTCTCACTGACATGACATAGAATAGAATTGACAGCTGACGCGTAGCGGGTAGCGGAACCTGTGCGGAACGGCAGTAACAGGGCTGCCAGATTGTATAATTGGATACAAAAACTGTATAATTAGGTGACTGATTGTATCCTCTATGTATCCTGGATCCTCATGTATAATTGGATACGGTAAACCTAAATGTTATATTCATATAACTTCGTTGTTATAATCTGTGGGGATATATTTTGAGTGTCCATTTGCCAATGTTGTCCTATGGAATGGATGCGTGCTAAGGATATGCATACTAAATAAATAAATAAATCAATGTAGGTAAGTTCACACGATAAATACCTAATCATTATTGTGTATGTGAAGGATTTTTTTTATGGAGTGTATCCTGACATTCAATTTCGTATAATTTCAGAAACGGGCTGAATAATTTAAAATTATCTACTGGCAGCCCTGGGCAGTAAAGTAAAAGTTGTGGTTGTCAGTGAGGTTCATTAAAAAATGAAAAGTTTTAAAAGTTGATGTGTTTGTATTTTGTCCCTCATGATAATTACATTATTACAAAATGAAGTACAGTAGAGTGTTTTTGTTTACTATATTGGTATTCTTTGTGGCACAGGAAGTTCAAAGTAAGTTTTCACTAATACTTTTGACACGACTTTATTTATCAAGGTAAAGTGAGAGTTTTTCAACAATAGCTTGTTAAGAATGTGTATAGGTCACTTGGTTGTGTACGAATAACTAATAAATCAAACCTTTCGTCGATAAAGTTGTGATTTTGCGTCAATATCATTTTTCTGTGAAATTAGAAAGTTTGTAAAAACTTTGAAAAATGTTTATAAATATTTTTAATGTTACAGGTTTACTAAAGCGATGCATAAGATGTAGATCGCGAGGAGAACTTGGTACTTGTGGTGATACTTTTCCACTAAATGTGACTGAGACTGTGCCTGAACAAGGTATCCATGTTGTGGCCTGTCCCTCAGGATGGTGCGGCAAACTAATTGAAGGCACTGTGGGGGCTTTCAGATCTGATGGTAAGCTAATAAACCCATACACAGGATTTTTTATTGTACCTTATTTGATTGTTATCTCATGAAGGGCTGATTTTTCAATCATCTGATAACTTTATTCGAGGAATAATATTGAAATTTTGACAGTTATTTTATACGAAAACTGTCAAACATCAATTTTATTCCTCGAATATAAGTTATCTTGCAATGGAAAAGTCAGCCCTAAATAAAAAATAAGAGCCTGGTACATAATTGGTTAACTTAAATTTACTTGATCATACACGTTTACAAGTTAAGATAAGGTTAAACATCAAAAAGTTAGCTACACTGGCATTAATCAAGTAAGGGAAATTATGTTTAACTACATTAAAAAAGTAGGAGTATGTAAGGATTGTAGCAGGTTGCATTCTGTAGTTTCTGCCTACCCTTCATAGTGTAATGTCATACGGTATTCTATTGTGGGGAAATGCCGCTGATATTCAGACTATCTTTGTTTTGCAGAAGCGAGCTGTTCGTTCAATTTATAAACTGAGTCCGAGACATTCGCTCAGAGACAAATTTAAAGAGATTAATGTTATGACTGTGCCTTCTCAATATATTTATGAAAATCTTTTATATGCCCATAAAAATATAAAATTGTTTAAAAAATACAGTGATATCCATGATATAAATACTAGGAACAAACACAAATTTGTTGTACCTACAACAAGGCTCAAGAAAATAGGTGGCTCGTTCAGATGCCAATGTATACGCTTTTATAATAAAGTTCCAAGCCCAGTTCAAGATCTAAGCCTTAATAAATTCAAATCATTTATTAAACGTAAGTTGTGCCAGAAAGCCTTTTATACCGTTAAGGATTATATCGAGGACAAAAAGGCTTGGGATTAAGCTGCTTCCAAATTTTTTTATTTTTTACATATTGAATGTTTTTATTTTGTTTTTCTCTGTTTTGTTGTTGTTTTTTTTTTATATACACTGACATTAATGAATTTTATATATACTATGACATTTGCTTACTTAGTAAAGTATTATATTATTTTAATTATTGTGAATGTGAAGACTATGTGGGTCATTGTATTTATATTATTCTTCTCTCTGTTCTCTTAGTTTTTGTCATGGTCTGGCAGTTTGAGTAATTAATGTGGCCTACCCAAATGTCCTTTCTTTGGTATTGTTCGTCGGATCGTTGAGCTCCTTAAGTTTTGAGTTGAGCTGCACGATTTCTGACAAATGCGTGCACTGACTGGACAGGTCCTCTCAATCTGTGTGGTTCTTTCCTCAAAAGACCATCTCAGACATCGACCTACATGGTCTTCATATGATCTGACCAAGATTATGTCTGGACTTTAAAAGAGACTGTGACGTCTGAGTTTGTTTCGGCCTTTCTTCTCAGACTAGTCAGATAGGAAACGCCGACCTCATCTAGTTTAAAATATGATTGACGTGTAAAAGTGTTTGTACAAACCTACTTACAAAAATAAAATCATTTATCATTTCATTTATCATTTATCATACCCCCCTGGGAAGAAGGTGTAACTTGTGTAAGTATATTTAAAAAAAAAAACTTGAGTGGTGTCAAGGGACACCCGGATGGAACGAAGTTCAAAGAGAGAGAGAGAGACAAACAGAGAAACACGCGCACACCGCACGGCTTACAACTATAGCAAAAAGTGTCGTTCCAACTTTTGGTCTTTATTTTTTCCGTCTAGCCCCCTTTCGCAACGCGCGATAAGGAACTTCGTTCCAATACTATCATAGCTCTCTTGGTAATTATTTCTAATATAAAATATTACTCATTTCACAGATTATGGTGCAGCAACTGAACGAATGTGCCTACAAAGAGCCCCAAGCGATTATGAAGAAAGGTGTGCATACACTATGTGGAACCGTAAAAAGGTTTATATGTGTTTCTGCAATGGTGACCTTTGTAACTCAGCATTTGGAGTCTCACCATATCCACTTATACTTGCATTAGCTGTACTAATACCCATATACAACTATTATTTTTAAATTATTTTAAATAACTTGTTTCTTTAAGAACTTGAAATTGTGATAATTATGTAAGTTAAAGGAGTTGCTGCTCTAATTTCATTGGCATAGGGTTGTTATTTGGATTTGATTTTTATGTAAAAATGGAGCTAACTACCAATTGTTCCCCTGCTATTAATAGAAGTAAATTCATGTAAGGGCCGATTTTTCTTTTTTTTTTTTAGTTTGGCAGCTTTTGTATAGAAAATAATATCAAACTGTCATAATTATTCTTAAGAAAAAAGTTATCTGGCTGTTGAAAAATCAGCCATTTAATGATTCTAAATTGAAAAGTTTTAATTGATTAGGTAATGCATTTCTTATCATCAAACTTGTTCTCAATTAAATGTTTATGGTTTTGATCAAAATGGATCTTGTTTTTAAGATCCATTTTGATCAAAACCATAAAAATTTGGACCTTCTGTTTTCAAAAGTTCTATAGTATTGCTAAATTAGTTATAATTAGTTGGATTTTACTCCTCTTCCATACCATATTTGCAATGTATTTTTGTAAAACACTTACACAATTTTCATTCATAAATAAAAATAAGCTCTGTAAACAAGTGCTTAAAGTTGAAATTAAGTTTAACCGAATTAGGACTTAATTCATTTTTGGACTTAGCCGTAAACTTGGGAATCAACAGGGTCCAATTTATTTTGTATATTCTTTTTGAAAGCGAATCTCATTGCGTATGATTAAGTTCTTATCATTTCATAATGACTTAGATAGTTTAAAAGAATTTTTATGTGGTTGTGTGGTGTCACATTTAGTGTCTTTAGCCACAAAGTGAGTTTTCCAAATTATGATTTGTTTTGATAACATAATGTGACTTTTAATGATATCATATCATTTTGATATTGTTCCTGTATGACCAATATTATGAACCTAGAAACTTGGGATGTGTAAGTGTATAATATACAGGGTTTTTGAAAAATATCTGAATGGTCTTCCAAACTTAGGTACTTTTTAAAAATCTCTTATATTATTACTATTTTAATTATGTATATTTTATTATTATTGTGTAAATTGAGATATAATCGTAGACATATAAGGAACTTACTTAAGGATAAAAAAAAATATTGTGTTCAATATGTAAACTCATCACTGCCTTGATAGCAATTGTATATTAAAGTGGAAAACTACAAATAATTGTATGTTACATCTTCTATAATTTTCAAATGTTTATAACTTGTGAGAAAGTATACAATGTTTGTTACTTAAACAGTTTTAAATTAGACGATCTCTAAATAAACTTGGTAGCTGATAATAATAGTTAGGTACTTAATTGATTAATTCCGTCCACTAATAGGCTTTCCAATTTTGGCCTTTTGGCCTCGTAAGAACTTTCTGTTTAATTTTTCTATTTACTATACTTATAAATATAATTATTATATTAAATATTTATATAATTTGGTTTTTATTTTGGACTGTGTTTAGTTTAGTTTGTGATCTTCCTGTACGAATACTTTTTCTTTCTTTCTAATTTTCTACAAATTGATAATTTTTTACTGTTATTATTGATATGTATGGTTCTCAATCATATCTTTTAAGTGTTTGTGAATTTCTTCATAATAGCTGGAATCCCTTTTTGTAGAGGCTGGCTTCCTGTTCTTAGTATAAATATTTTTTAAGCTGGCAGGTCTTAATTTAATCTAGATAGCTGCAACTGAAATGTTATTTGGTAAACAAAAACATGTAACAACACTGTTATACATAATGCTCACACGTAGATTCATTCATTTATACATTTTATCCCATAGTTTGCAGCAGTGGTGGTGGCCCAGTGGCTACGGCCGCGACTACGAGTTGTAGGTCATAGGTTGGTCGTTGGTCGTGGTGGTTGTTGGTTGGTTGGCTTTTCTTTGTGTAAATTATTTAATCACCACTGCTCTCAAAACGGTGAAGGAAAACATCGTGAGGAAACCGGCATGTCCTAGAACCAAAAAATCGAAGACATGTGACATCCACCAACCCGCACTGGGCCCGCGTGAGGAGGTCTGTGTCCCAGCAGTGGGAACATTATAGGCTGATTATGCTGCTATACTATACATTGTCCCCTTTATTTATAAACGTTGCTTAAAGTTAAGTAGTGATTAGCGACTGTTTGACCATACATTTTTGCCGATTGAACGTCACTTAACTTTTAATCATCATTTATAAATAAACCCAAATTAAAAATAAAACGAGATAGATTACGTTGTTTATAATATTAATGACTTTTTTATTGAGTATTTTTACATTTGTATACAAATATATAATTGCAATTTTTATGTAGTGTTTTTTTTGTCGGTTCGGGGTACGCTAAGGTCGGTTATAGGGCCACGTATGACGTATGCTAGCTATCCTATGAGGTTTCAAATTGTTCTCGATCCTGATTTCCTGGTTGGCAAGCAGTGACTCGATGTGAGGTATATCGTGGAAGTAGTAAAGACCATGGCGAGTTGACCTCCTGACTGCTGCTATTGCCTCTGAACCCTCCAGTAAGTAGGGGTCCAGGGATTCGGCTTCTGAAAACATAGGTCCAATGGTAGATATTATTTGGGAGCCTACCTGTGATGCGACGGAAGTAAGCACTTGGTTGCATCTGTTTTCTACTGAAGGGCGATTTAAAGCGGACGGAGCGCATTTTGCAAAGAAATAAAGGTATCAATTGGCGCCTCGTTTCTCTGCTTCCTACCGCTACGGGCAGTAGGTATGTACCTACGCGCCCATTGAATTGCAGGTGCACTATTTGTGACTGCCTATGAGTCAAGCTCTAAAGGCCCACTAGGTGAGTGCTGGATTTTTTTGCAATTTGCTACTCTAAAGACCACAACCAACAGGATGCTGGCAGCACAAACTGGCAGTCAGCAGTAGGTCGTTCACAGGGCAGCAGCATTGACTAATATGGACTATTGTAGCATTAGCAGGAGGGCAGAAGAAAATCTAAATCAACATCATTATTGCTAAATAAATGATTTTTTATTATATTATAATAATCATTTCAATTTGAACCTTACTACATTGACATAAGAGTCACAAGACGCGTCGTCAATTGCATAATACTTACATTCCGACTGAGGCAAAATCAGCATCGACTTTATCAGCTAGACTCTAGAGTCTAGCTTATAAAGTCGATGCTGATTCGTCATCATCCTCTAGAGTCTAGAGGATGATGACGACTATGCCCAACGTATTATAATGGGTACTATTTACAATAAGTTTTACCTGACAATACCTCACTGCGGCGGTTGATAGCTGCTCCAAACCGTGGTGGGTTAAGCGGTGGTATGAATAGACCTTCAGGCCACAGCGACTCCGGGTCAGGAGAATCTACCTTGTAGGGCGATGGCGGCAACAGAGGAATCGCAACATCTGAAAAAAGGTTGTATGTGATATAAAATCATAAGCAAGAGTTTGGGTTCAATTTAGGTTTGTTCATCATTGAGTGAAGGTATGTAGGTACTCGTATCTACTGAAACTATATGCACGTTCTGGAATGATAGCAATACACGTACGTATGATGTAGCGCTTATAGTAGTACCTACCTACCAGAAGCTAAGGGATTATGGATAGAAGAATTGTTTTCCTAGAGACGAGCCCTTTCAGCGTAGCCCAGAAGGGACTGGGAGCCCTGCTTCTGTAATCACCATTTTCACCTTGTGAATACTTAACCCTTTGCTTTGCTGAAACTACTGGTTGGGGTATCTACCAATATCCCTAGGTTTTTCTACCCATAGAGTTTTTCCTCACGAAAAAAATATACAACGCATATTGCTAGGTCTCAAGGTAATGGGAAGGGAGCAGGCAGTCTGCCTGGTGGCTATATCCCTTTTTTTTTTTTTTTTTTTTTTGAGGATGGGAAATCATCAAATGACTCCTCCCGCTCTGGGTGGAGCAGAAGGGAGTGTCAGACTTTTACTGACTAAAACCCACCCGTGTTCCTTCCTTAGCCCTTTATGTTCCAGGGCAGCGGTAAACCCTTTCGGATGGTCCCGCTACCCTGGCAGGCTTCGGCCCTGTGGGGCCCCGTCACTTGCTGACATCTCTTTGAGGCGCGCGTGGAACACGAACACGCCGTCCGGCACGGGCCTAGTCCTGATCGGACGGAGAGCTACCCATTACTCTCCGCCCGCAGGCCCGCGCCTACGGTGGCCGGGAGTCGTCACGCGGCTCCCGACGCCCGGAGCGTCTCCCGCGGCGGCTGAGGCGTGAGGTGCGCAAGGCGCGTTCCCTCGCCCACCCCGCCACCTCCTTCGCTAGCATGACTGCTTCGCAGAAGGAGGTGACTGCCTCCCACTCCCTCTCACCCCGGACCATGGCTTGAACCAGGGCCGGGCGCGAGAGGTCGCCGCCGCTGCCAATCGCCTCTACGAGGACACGGCGGTGCTCTGCCCAAGCAGGGCAGACCTCCACCGTATGCTCCACCGTGTCCTCTGGGCGATCCTGACAGTGGTGACACCCGGGCGTCTCCTCCCGCCTGATGATGTGCAGGAACCTCCCGAAAAATCCGTGTCCGGAGAGGACCTGCGTCAGGCGGTAGGTGAGAGCGCCGTGACGTCTCTCTAGCCACTCCTCAAAGAGGGGTCTTACCGCCGCTATCGTGGCGTGCCCTGCGCTGGGTTGCGATAGTCGCTCCTTCCATGCCGCCATGAGATCGCACCGGAGGTTCGTCCGCTCCGCCGCGGTTTGCCGCGGATGCGGAGTTTCCCCCCGGCGTAGTGCCTCCGCGCGCCAATCATATAGGCGCGCGAGGACTATCGCCTCCAGATCCCATGGTGGCAGTCCGGCAAGGAGGCTTGCTGCCTCGCCTGAGATCGTGCGGTAGCCCCGGATCAGCCTTACGGCTACCACCTTTTGGGGCGCGTTCAGATAGTGTGCGGCTCGAAGCCGCAGTGAACGCGCCCATACCGGGGCCCCATATAGGGCCATGGACCGCACGACCCCCGCGTAAAGCCTCCGGCAGGAGGCGTTTGGTCCCCTCAGGTTGGGCAAGAGCCGCTTTAGGGCGGCCCCGGCCCGTTCCAGTTTGGGGGCCAAACGTCGGAAATGCTCGACGAAGTTCCATCGGCTGTCGAGGACGAGACCCAGGTACCTCATCGTGGTCTCGACGCCGATGTGAACCCCTCCTACCACTAGTTGGGATCCCGGAGGTGGCCCGTACCGAGGCCCATGAAAGGACATGGCCTCGGACTTGTGCAATGCCACCTCGAGACCCAACCGCCGGATCCTTTCCACGACTATCGCAACCCCGCGTGTCATCGCGTCGGCCGCCGCCTGATGCGACCTCCCCTGCGCCAGGACCAGCGTGTCGTCAGCGTAGCGTGGCTATATCCCTAATTTGCACTATTATTTTCTACTATAATGTCCCAAAGAGGGCTCATCGGGGGGTTTAATTCTGGTGCCTTCATCTTCATCTAGCGTTCTGTTTGTACAGCAGACACATTCATGAATGACTCTTTTAATTTAAGCGGTATAAACACAAAAACACACACGTACCCATGTAATTGTTGTACTGCCAGGGTGCTCCGTGCAGTGTATTGTCGCGGTGGAAGGTGTCTTCGTTGTTGAAGGGTATCGACGGCTTCACTCGAGGGTAGCCTGTTCCTCGATTTGGCGGTGGAACTGAAATTGTAAACAGTTTAAAATTAGGTTTGATAGATAGGAGTTGTAAAGTACCTAGACAACACGGTTAGCACAGTACACACACGGTTAGCACAGCAAGGATCGTACGTTCCCGTGACCCCCGGCGTAGGTTGATATGGAACACCGGGGTGGTTTTTAGTCAGTAAGAGTCTGACAGACCCCGTCGCCCGCCCCAGGGCGGCGGACATCCATGAGGTTTTCCACCCCGGAAACAAAAAAAAAAAAAAAAAGTGGCTGAGCGATCGGACTGCTGCGCTGCGTGTCGCGGGTTCGATTCCCGCACAGAACAAATATTTGTAAGTCCTACATGTATTTGTTCTGAGTCTGGGTGTTTTTCTATCTATATATCTATATGTCTGTCTGTTTGTTTGGGCATCACGCAAAAACTAGCGGTTCGATTACGATGAAACTTGGTATAATTATTCTTTAATATCCTGGGCACCACACTGGGTACTTTTTATCCCGGAAAAGTATATACAAAAAAAAAATGGTGATGGATAAACCTGCTCGACTTGGGAATCGAACCCTATACATACTCAACAGTTGCGCTTGCGTTCGCTCCACAAATAAAGCAATAAAAGGGGACTTTTTTTTATTTGGCAACTGAGCCGTGTCGACTATTCTGCCAGCGTCATGTGGTGACAGCAACGCAGCAAGGTTTAGTGCAGCCGTCGAACTTTGCACTCCGTGGTATCGGATTTTTTTTCCCTATTATTGACTTTAGGCCTTCTCTTCCCTGTCAGTGTGTGACGCTGACGTAGTAGGTACTTTATATGACAAGCAACAATTAACCATACATTCTTTAGGTATAGGTACATTTATAGCCGTGCCTTTTCCGTTTCCGAGAAAGTAGGTAATAATCGCCCGTGCTCACATAACAAAGTGTAACTTATCTAATGTTAAAATAAATGGTCACACGCTATCTTCGCCGGTACTCGTTTGTGTATTTGTGAAGATGAATTGAAATCTTTGGATGTTTCTTATTTTGTACCTATAACATTTTCTTTTTTATTAGAAATGCATTGAATTGTATTGTAGGTAATCTAGATGAAAATCGTGGGTTCCAGATAGAAACTCATTAAGTACCTACTACCTACGTACTACGGTAGTTAATTACGGTACCCATTCATCTATTGTCTTGACTTTCTTCGAAATAGTTTTGACCTTCATGTGCCAGCCACGTAGTTTCTTTACGAAGATAAGTACCGAGAAGGTACTAGAGTGAGTGTATAGATACCTGTATCCTGTATGACAATACAGTACCTAATGTACAATGTATGAGCTATATCTAGATTAAACGTTAGAGAAAACAAATCCCCACCTACGATTTTTTTATCCAGAAAATTACCTACCTACTGAAGGTTCACCCTCAACTCAATTCAACTTCTGCAGCACTCGTGACTCTGCTCCACTCGTAAATAAATACCTACTTAAAAGAATATCTACTTACGCGGTAAGCTTCGGAAGGCAGATTGTCGGTTGTAATTTCGCCTGGGGAGCAATGGCAAGGGGTCACCGACCCCGTGCGTGAAGCTCCGCGCAGGCGTATTCACGCTGACGTGAGAAGCGAACTGCGTTCCCGCCGAAACATGCGCCGCCATTTGTAAAAACAGCAGAACGCTGATTGTGCTCTTGAAAACTTTGTTTGATGCCATCTGAAAACACAAAACAGTTTTTATCTACACGTGGAAAAGCTGGTCCTTTAAAATATAAGAAAGAGCGGCCAAACTCGAAGGGTTCCGTACCACTGTGAAATATTTAGAACTTCATTTTTTTTATATAATAAAAGCACGTTTCTTGTATGGGGACCTTTTAATTTACCCCTTTTATTTAATTTTTTATTTATTTGTTGGTACTTATAGCAGCCATAGCTATAGTAGTGTCTAGATCCTATTACGGTTTAAAAGATACAGTCCTGTGACAGATAGACGGACGGATAGACTGACAGCGGAGCCTTAGTAGGGTCCTTAGGGTCCTTAGGGTCCCATTGGCACCCTTTGGGTACGGAACCTTAAAAAATGCAAGGGTAGCGGCGCTCAAGGCTAGGATATCCGGAGAGCAAAAATATAATTGTAGGTTCAAGTGGATTGGCATTGTCGCAACTTAGATAATAATAACAATAAATATTATTGACATAAAAAGGTTGCATCAAAAATAATATGAATCCCCTGGCCCCTAAACTAGTGTTAACTGTATAGGGGCCAGTAGGAACCAGTGTCTTCGCCTAGTCTTGTTGCTATAATATTATGTCGAATAAAAAATAAAAAAAAGAATAGGTACAGATGCCAGCACATCAAGCTACTACAATCTGTCAAATTTCTTTAATAGGTTTTCAACTTTATCGCTAAAGCATTAAAGTTCAAGGTTGATTGGGAAAATTGACAGTTTCGGGTAGCTGGACCTGCTGGCGTCTGTACAAAACAATGAAAGCTATCCTTTCATTGTTTTGTACAGACGCCAGCAGGTTTAGATGAAAATTACAGTAATTTTTTTCTTCTCAAAAGAGAAAAAAAAATAAAATTGTTATTATCTAAACCACCACCAGTGTCTGTGGTGTGTGTAGATGGTATGGTATGTAGTCGATGGTTGTGTGTTGAGTATGTAGTGTAGGTGTAGGTGGTGGTGGTGGTGTTATAAATAAATATTCATACATATGTATATACATCACATATAAATAATTATGTCGTTTTGCAAAAGCGGTCTTAACACGCGGTATTGGGCAGTCAACCCGTCGTTTCGTTCGTCGGGCAGCGGCAGGTACCGCTTATTTATGGTATCTTGTCAACTCGAGTACAAAAAGTTTCCTCACCGTCGTACCTACATAGATCTGTCTTTTCATAGACATTAGCTGCTGGGTGTCTATGGAATAAGCGAATGATAGTACAGCAGTGCGATTCTGTAACCATCTCACCATGAAAACTTAGATGAAGTGAGCGTGGAGTGAGCTGTCATTCCAACTAATGCTAGGGATTGACACTATTGACAGTTCACTCTAAGCTCACTTCACCTGACTTTTCACGGTGAGATTATTATAGAATCGATTGGAAGCTCTTTTGCGCTCTTTCTACTGTGATACGGTGATTTTTGTAAGCATCTCCCCAGGCGCAGACACAGTACCTGACTAGGCACTCGCACAAGGCGCGGTATGTTTGGATCAGTAGTTGGAGGGTTGCCACACTTCGTAAATTCTTAAATTATACAGGGTTATTTTTCAAAGACCAGCCAAATTTAAGGATGTGGTACAGACCATCAAACTGAACAACTTTCTCCAAGGGACAAATAGCGTAATCGCGAAAATTTTATCAGCTGTCCCATAGAAAACTTCAATACCTACTCGACAGATGATACCTAAATGTATGGGACGGCTGAATTTTTATTCGCGATTACGATGTTGGTCCCATGGAGAAAGCTGTTCAGTTTGATGGTCTGTACACACGGCTACACGTCAAGCTATACAAAACCAGTTTGTCTTGGCCTCACTTTGTATGATATTTTCTCACAATGAACGGGCAGCCAATACTGGTTTTGCATAGCTTGATGTGTAGCCGTGTGTATCTACCACATCCTTAAATTTGGCTGGTCTTTGAAAAATAACCCTGTATAGATCATTTTTCTAATCCTTCCAGCTACGAGTAGTGCAATTGTATGGGTGCTCCAGTCGAGCCTCTCATCTATAAATTTTATGCCTAAGTAGGTACTTAATAGAGGGGGTTCGGGATAACAAGCTGCAACTACAGTTGAGGCGACTGTTGGTCCGATTGCATGGAAACATGTGAATTTTTAGTGAGAAGTTTGGGCCTGGATTTGTTAAATGGGATTTGTTGAAACAAATAAATTTTGTTTTGGAGGTATTCAGCGAGAGAAGACTATTTTTAAGCCATTGCGTTATGCTAGCTAAACCGTTCTCGGCCTCTTGGCGGACACTATCCCAGTTCTTCCCGTGAAAAAACAGAACAGTGTCATCTGCAAACATAAGGAGTTCCACATTGTGCAGTTAGGTACGTGAAATAATTCATAAATATATATTAAAAATAAGGTAAGATCTACGTTATTCCGTTTACATAAACAAAAACCAAGGTGACTAAGCTAGGTAATTACCTGTTTGTTAAGGAAAGTTTTGAGCTGTTATTGGTGTTGTACCTATTAGATACGCAGTTTCGCGTGATTAGGGAAAGGTTACAATCATGGTATTTTGCCAGAAAATCAATGTTTAGTAAAATAGCCGTAAGTCCTTGTTATTCTAAGGTACCTACACAATAACCGTTGCTGAAAAAATACGATTATTATAGAAACCTCCAAGTAATAACCGTAGAGGTTTCTATAATAATCACATTTTACTCGTACTTTTGTGTTAATTCTGGAGGACAGATTTAATATCCAGCGCCTTAATTGCGTAACACACTATTAATCTCAATCTGAATCTCTTTGCTAATCCATTGCTCCATATGTTCGGAAAATTTGTCTGCTCAACAACGTAAATAACGCAATGAATGTTGTTGAACTGTCAAAATGAAACACATTGCTACTGAAAGTGTGTTACGCAATTACCCCACAGAAAACGCCAGCCAATAACTGATTAAAAGTCCATTAAGCGGTCCGGTAATAATATAACTTACTGCCTCTTTGTCTATCATTAATGTCAAATTGTTATTTGCAGTATGATATAGGTATACGAGTACGTAGGTAGGTTAGTGCATAAATTATTTATGTGACCGCCACAACTCTGTTACTGGGTTACACGATATCCCTTGCCGACCCTTACTTACGACTGGTTGTCAGACTTTCGGGCTTCTGACTACCCGTAACGACCGATGACCAGGGGGTATCGTATTACCCAGTGACCGGGTCAGCCGATCGATTCTGTAAAAAAACTCACCGTGAAAAGTTAGGTGAAGTGAGCTTAGAGTGAGCTGTGAATAGTGTCAATCCCAGTATTAGTTGGAATGACAGCTCACTCCACGCTCACTTCACCTACGTTTTTTTTCACGGTGAGATGGTTACAGAATCGCACTGCAGATAGGCAGTCGCTCCATGTAAAGTTGGTACTGCATCCGGTTAGACTGGAAGCCGTGTAGAACTTACTGCCTCTTTGTAAGATATCATTAATGTCAATTGTCATGTGTATGATATAGGTATACGTAGGTAGTTTAGTACTTATATAGGTACTCGTAGATACGTGCACCTACTACGTTCCTTTACAGTTACATTTAGGTAATATACCTGCCTAATGTTGAATTCGCGTGTGGTCACGCCATATTTCATTCATGAATAATGCCTTTAATAGTTTTGTTTCAAGGTAGATAGTGACACCATTTTAATTCTAATATCTTGGTAATTTGGAGCTCTTGAACCTGTGTGTACCAAGGTCCCTATACCTACTTCCGATTCCATACACTAAAACACCACATTTTTAGATGCAAAACTTATTTATAAGGGTACTATCTAGGGTAGCGGGATCGTCCGAAAGGGTTACCGCTGCCCTGGAACATAAGGGCTAAGGAAGGAACACGGGTGGGTTTTAGTCAGTAAGAGTCTGACACTCCCTTCCGCTCCACCCAGAGCGGGAGGGGTCTTTGATGATTTCCCATCCTCAACAAAAAAGGGGTACTATCTATCTTGTGATATAAGTGTATTGGTCATTAACGTCAAGATGGTGCCAAGTTGGTCTTGTGGTCGCAAGCCCTACTGCGGGCACATGAGTTCCGGGGTTCGATTCCCAGGTCAGGCAAAGTGTTAGGTACGTAAGTTTAGGGATTTTTCATCGGGAATTTCTCAGTTGCTGCCTGGAGCCTGGATTTGTGCCGGGTTGATAGCAATAGGCTTTCCCCTTATCGCATGGAAATTCAACTAACACGAAATATGGGTGTACTTTAGGTGCCTAATTCTTCGGGGATAACAGGCATGATGTTATTTACTACATACAATATACACCGTCAAATTTTGATCGTTTTAATCCTTAAAAGGGGTCATTGTATCTACTCATCATTATGAACAACTTTTACTACGGGACCAACCCTGAAATCGTGAAAAAAAATCAGTTGATCCATACATTATGTCGAGTTATGCGAATATATCTATATATATAAAATTCAAAGTCCTGACTGACTGACTGACTGACTGACTGACTGACTGACTGACTGACTGACTGACTGATAGATCAACGCACAGCCTAAACCGCTGGTCCTAGAGACATGAAATTTGGAGGGTGTGTTCTTCATGAAGAGTAGGCATCCACTAAGAAAGGATTTTTCGAAATTCCACCCCTAAGAGGGTGAAAAGGGGGGAATTCGTTTGTATGAAAAATCTTATTCCTTGAGTTAATAAACTTGAAACTTGGTACGACTACTTGTCTAAATAAATTATGAAGATTGTCAGTTTTTTTTTTCTAAACCACCCTCTAATAAGGGATTGGGGGGTTTCAAAGTTTGTATGGAAGAATTTTAGCGCGCAGTCCGATTTACTCGAAACTCAGTATTTATGCCTAATATTGAAAGTAAAAAATAATGTGTATCACGGTTTTTTGAAAATCTACCCCTGACGGGCTGAAATGGGGTAGTTTATTTTTCAGGGGAGGATTTTACTGCATGGCTTGATTAACTCGAAAATTAGTAGAAATAATCTTTGAGTCAAGTTATGAATACATCCCAAACGATTTTTTTTAATTCCACCCCTGTGGGGGTGAAAATCTGGGATACAGTTTATATGAAAAATCTTCTTCATTAGGTTAATAAACTTGAAACTTTACAAGAATACTCGCCTAAGTAAGTAATAAAGGTTATCGTTATAAGTTTTTCAAAACTACCCCTCAAAGGGGGATATAGGGGTGTTGAAGATTGTTTGGAATAATTTGAATGCGCGGTCCGATTAACTCGAAACTCAATATTAATACTTAAGACCAAAAATATTTTTCGAAAATCTACCCCTAACGGGTTGAAAAGGGGTAGTTAATTTTACAAGGGAGGATCATAATGCGTGGCTTGATTAACTCGAAAATTGGTATAAATAATCTTTTTATCAAGTTATGAATAATCCCAAACGATTTTTCAAAATTCCACCCCTGTGGGGGTGAAAAGCGGGGATACAGTTTATATGAAAAATCTTCTTCATTAGGTTAATAAACTTGAAACTTTACAAGAATACTCGCCTAAGTAAGTAATAAAGTTTATCGTTATAAGTTTTTCAAAACTACCCCTCAAAGGGGGATATAGGGGTGTTGAAGTTTGTGTGGAATAATTTGAATGCGCGGTCCGATTAACTTGAAACTCAGTGTTTATACTTAAGACCAAAAATAAAGAGTAACATGTATCAGGGTTTTTCGAAAATCTACCCCTAACGGGTTGAAAAGGGGTAGTTAATTTTACAAGGAAGGATTATAATATAATGCGTGGCTTGATTAACTCGAAAATTGGTACAAATAATCTTTGAATCAAGTTACGAATAATCCCAAATGATTTTTCAAAATTCCACTCCTGTGGGGGTGAAAAGCGGGGAATACAGTTTATATGAAAAATCTTATTCATTTAGTTAATAAACTTGAAACTTGGCAAGAATATTTCCCTAAGTAAGTAATAAAGTTTATCGTTATAATTTTTTCAAAACTACCCCTCAAAGGGAGATATAGGGGTGTTGAAGTTTGTGTGGAATAATTTGAATGCGCGGTCCGATTAACTTGAAACTCAGTGTTTATACTTAAGACCAAAAATAAAGAGTAAAATGTATCAGGGTTTTTCGAAAATCTACCCCTAACGGGTTGAAAAGGGGCAGTTAATTTTACAAGGAAGGATTATAATATAATGCGTGGCTTGATTAACTCGAAAATTAGTATAAATGATCTTTGAATCAAGTTACGAATAATCCCAAACGATTTTTCAAAATTCCACCCCTGTGGGGGTAAAAAGCGGGGAATACAGTTTATATGAAAAATCTTATTCATTTAGTTAATAAACTTGAAACTTGGCAAGAATATTTGCCTAAGTAAGTAATATAGTTTATCATTATAAGTTTATCAAAACTACCCCTCAAAGGGGTATATAGGGGTGTTAAGTTTGTGTGGAAGAAATTGAATGCGCGGTCCGAGTAACTCGAAACTCAGTATTGATACTTTTGACAGAAAATAATTTAATAATAAGTATGTAAAGTTGTCTCAAATTTACCACTGACGGGACAAAAAGGGGTAATTCAGTTTTTAAGGGGAGGATTTGAACTTGAACTTCTGATTTGGCACAGAGAGAAATGGCATCCTGGGGAAGCACATACATTTTATCCTGTTAGCACGTTCCCTTGGAATAATTTCCGACATCCACGCGGGCGAAGCCGCGGGCAGAAGCTAGTTTAAATATATATAGGTAGGCTGTAGGTAAATAACTGAGTAATTAAGAACACAAAAAAAGATTGAATCATGACGTCAAGAATTCAAGATGAACCGTTTCAAGTGCTTTATTTTGAAAATATTATTTAATCGATCAAATATTTTAAGAGAGGATTACGTGTTCATTCATGTTAAGTAGTCATTCCATAGAAACCTCATGATGATTACGATTACGACACCCATTACAAGTGTTATGGAATGTCATAATAAAGTTATTTACAACTTGCTAAGTGGGTAAGGTATAGGACGATCGATTACTGCGCCTACGTTGGTGAAAGATGGTTGTTGTGTGACTATTTTGTTTACATAATGATTTGTAATGCTCACGTGAATAATGGTCTTTGGTCAGTCTGCATGTCAACCATCTTACATGTATGACGTCAACAAAGCAACTAAGTATTTACCTGCCAACTACAGGCAGGCTCAGCAGTCGGGCCATGAATGCACGAAGATTATTGATGACGCAAAAATTTCGGTGTTTTGCTCTGAAAGTCATATCAGACTCTGCGAGACAGCCATTCCAGTAGGCTAGATGGGGAACTCAAAACAGATTCAGTGGTTGAAATTGGTTTTTCTATACGGATTTCAGTTTCTGGATTCGCATGACACTAGTACTCGTACCTTTTCTAGCATTCTTCTATTATTATACTTATAATAAATCTGTAGAAGTGAAAATTCTGTACATTGAAAATATCCAAAAAAAAAATGGCAGGGGGTGTTACTTGACCGACACCGAACCCAAAAATGTGATTAAAAAAATTTTTGTCTGTCTGTCTGTCTGTCTGTCTGTTTGTTCAGGCATCACGCAAAAACTACCGGTTCGATTACGATGAAATTTGGTATAATTATTCTTTAATATGCTGGGCACCACACTGGGTACTTTTTATCCCGGAAAAGTATATACAATAAAAAACAAACTTAATTTTGCGGTTCGATCCCTATACCCGATTACCACTGTCTGTACTATACCAACCGCATATACTAAGTTTGTCGTAGGTTGGGTCACCCGCAGTGGAGTTCATTTTTATTCCTTATAGTTTTTAGAGTTATTTAGGTTTATTTTTATATGAGTCGTAGGTATAGATTTTAATTTTAAAGTATAGGTAGTATATTTGATAGTGTACGTAGTGACCGCAGGTTATTTTATAATACTGTTAGGTAGGTTAAGTCATTCGTATAGATATTAGTTTTTAGGGAGTTTGCTTATTTATTGAGTTTAGATTAGTTATCATCAGAAATAGGTTTATTTAGGTAGGTAGGTATTTAATTTTCTGTTATTGAGTTTTTTTTTTAATTAGTTAGGTACTTAGGTAAAGATATCATATAGGTACCCTCTTAATCACCACTAATGAGACACAATTGGTTTTCTATTGTAATTAGCCACAAAGGGCCCGCGACATAGATGGCATTCTGGGGAAGCACATACATTTTATCCTGTTAGCACGTTCCCGTGGGATAATTTCCGACATCCACGCGGGCGAAGCCGCGGGCAGAAGCTAGTTTATTAATAAGTGCACATACGAGTATATAATTTTATAAGTACCTTTATCCTTTACCATCATTCTACTGTTCCATGTTCTTATCCCAATTTATTTGGTGTCGGCGGTGCAACATGCCTTTTTCTTTCATACTCTATTATTCGTCATCTCGGTAGTTACCCCTTTCTAGCCATATCATCTTTCACACATTCATACAGTCCATTCATCGTTTCTTTGGTCTTCCCCTACTCTTATAATAATAATAACTAAGCCAGCCTACAGCCTAAGTACATATTATAGCCATCGACATTCATACTCAAAAGTTTGTATACTTAAATATCATAAAATGACATCAGTATATTTAATTTAGGCATGATGACGCAGCCACCAGATCCTATCATTACGAAGAAAATTCCTAGTCATCATGAAACAATGTTTTAATAGGCTCTATATTAGTCTATATGCGCGGTGCGTTAATATGCGGTTCAGACCCTGATGAGCAACATGCCAACAATGGTATACTTATACTAATATTTAGATTACCGTTGGTCCATTTAGACGAGCAGCGGCGTGCTCTCACGCTGGCGCGGTTGCATCACAATGACTGTCGTTTGAATTGGACCTGCGCCGGAGTGCCGAGCGGTGGCGAAACGGAGACGAGCGAACATTTCATCTGGTTTTAGGGACCTGCTTATGGTGTATTGTGTTTTTAGGAGTGTAGGCTTTGACCTAGGGGTTGATCGAAGTATTTGGAGTTACTGATTGGTCATTAGGTACTGAACTCATGTAGACATTTGCATTATGCAATTTTCCGTATGTTTCACTGAAGTCAATCGATGAACATGAGGTTTAATTATAATGAAAAGCAGTGATGGTTGGAATGGTTTGCTACATTTACAACACAGCACTCTGCTTACTTGCTGCATTTGCGTAGAGTGTATTGGAATTTGGGCGATTGTCCCATGTTGGCATTGGAACTTCAAACACTTAAGTACCTAAATGCTCACTTGGCTTTTCAGTTATTCATATACCTACAATAACCATATGGCTTGATAATTTCAAGTTCATGCGGAACCCTAACATTATATCTACGATGACATGCGACCCGACAATAGAATAAGAAGCCATTAAACTTTTTCTAAAGAGGCAAATTAAGTTTCTAGTTCCGCTGTTATTGTACAAGATAAGATAAAGAAAAATTGTGGTCAGCCTAATGTCTTAAAAACAACGGCACTTTTGATAAGTACCTACCTTATACCTGTTCTGTCTATCACATACCTACTCACATCAAAGTTATTAAAAAAAACCCAACTGTTGCCTAAAGAAGTGCAATACATGCGTCCAAAATGTATCCATTCTTCGTAAAACTCAGCAATGCAAAATTTAAACTCAGGGAGGTGCTGAATCATGTACTGAATCCATGCTAACAGGTTGTGCACCGATGTCTCTGCCAACCTGCACCCTAATTGCGTAACACACGATCGATCGGAATCGGTTTCATTTTGACAGTTCAACAACATTCATTGCGTTATTTACGTGTTGGCAAGAAAATTTTTCGAAATTATGAAGCAATGGATTAGCAATTTGCTTCAAAATGATTCAGATTCCGATTGATCGTGTGTTACGCAATTAGGGTGCTGTATAGTAGTAGGAAGGTACCTACCTACCCACCGGTGGTAAGTAATAAGTGGCCCTGCCTGACGTCACAGGCTTTTAATAATAATTTAAGTAGTAAGTTACCAATCGAGATGGTTTTGCATTTCCAATGCCTATTTCAAAAGTGCTATTGCGATTTGCATGTACGGTCGGTAATAAATGGTCTAAACATCAATTCTTACACAAATGTTAACTACAGACTGTCTATTAATCTTTTTTGTCTTACATTGTACGTCTGAGCATTTGTTGGAACGTCATTAACATAATGCACTTGAATAACTTCCCGATCCTAGATGACAATTAATATGTAAGTACCTCCTCCCTTACAATTTGTCATCTTGCACAAGAGTTAACTAAACATTGTTGTATTAATAAATCAACTCATTATTATTTGATGATCAACTAAAATGGATAAGTATGGGGTCTCTCAACAACAGGTACACACGGCTACTCGTCAAGCTATACAAAACCAGTTTGTCTTGGCCTCACTTTGTATGATATTTTCTCACAATGAACGGTCAGCCAATACTGGTTTGCATAGCTTGATGTGTAGCCGTGTGTACCTATTGCGGATTATTGCAGTTGGCTGAAGAAATGATTATAAGAACGGGCGCCCAATAATAGGACATTGGTCACCGCGGTTGCACTGTTAGATCTATTTCTTCACGATGTTTTTCTCAATCGTTAGCCAGTAAGATAATCGTCCAATTTCCTTTACAAAATTACACTTTTTCAGGTGGTTTTTCATTCGCTTTTCAAACACCTGATAAGGAAGAATAAAAACGAAAAATATAAACATCAGACCTACATCAAAAGCACTCTGGCAAAATGTCATCAAACGCAGTCTACGTTATTTTCCATGAAAAACTTTATGGTAGGTACGTGACAACCGAACGCACCATACAGTGGGATTTAATCTAGATCTAGACTAAAGTAAGCTAAAAAAGAAGTTACGAAGTGCAATGCCCCGTCTCGTCAAAGTCGTGACGAGAATTGTACGTCCGACTCTATAACACGCCTTTGCAGACAATGTTCTAATTTTAACAGTACAATATTTTTCAACAGCGTCTGCAGTGTTGAAACTTGCTTACTATCGACCGTGACCTTACATGATAACAAATAGGTCTGTCGAGGATTGAGATGAAGCTCATCTAATGGAGTCATAAGATTCGAACACACATCGAACATTACACCAAGGTGAGACATCATCATTAGACATTGAAGACAGAGCAAATTGTCAGTATATATATCCGTATATACGAGTACTACACGGATGATTTTGATGTAACGAATAAGAGATTGAATTTATTTCGGGTACTTACTTGATCACGCACGATTAAGGAAATAAGCTCGTCATTCAATAGAAGACTTAATTACAAATTAGGGATTAAGAATAACAAGCATAAAAAAATCTGTAATTGTTGTAGTTAATGACAAGTACTACTCGATTCACCACAAAAAATCAACGCAAAAAGTGAACAAACTTTCCTAGTGTTTGTTCACTACTATTTAATTGACCTAGACCTGGAAATTGCAGCCGTAGCCTGTGATGACATCATTTATATTTTGAATTGAAGTGACTGATTTGATTAGAGATGAAGTTAGTATAGCCAGTGGATATAGGTAAGGGAGACAGACCCTAATGCTTTTAGTAGTAGAGAAGACATAATGGTGTTAGGCTCTATCTAGAAGTAGGATCATGGGCTATATTTTCACTGACAAATAAAATAGGACCTAGAACCTTCGTTGTCATTCATATCCAAAACTTGCAAAGTACCAAAGTATTAGTAGTAAGAATTTGATATTATCTCCAAGTTTTAATCTAGCTAAAATGCGTAGAATAGTGGAGTCGACATTGATTTATCGTAAATACGAGTACTAACAGTCATAACATCTTTGAATGTTATATTTAATTTAAAAACAACGGGCTGTGTAACTAATCGGTAGTGCACTTTGGTGAATTGACAATTATCACTGATGAATAAAATAGGAAACCTAAAAACCTTGGTTGTCATTAAACATCCAAAACTTGTTAAGTAACTCGAATTTGATAATATTTAAGTTCAAGTTTGAATTTAGCTAAAATATGTTGAATAGTAGACTTGGCATTGATTCGTCGTAAATAACAGTCATTAAGTCATAACATCTTTGAATGTTATATTTATTTTAAAAACCACAGGCTGTGTAACTAATCGGTAGTGCACTATGGTGAATACAAGCATTAGCTCCGCTCGAAAGAACGATCAATTGATCAGCTGTTGTCAAAGGTAGCGCTTAAAGATATACATTTTAAAACGTGACTAAAAACAAAGCCAGAACTAAACTTCTAATTATCGATTCAGCGGTCTATTTAGAATCGTTAAAGATTACAAAATTTCGTTGTGGAGCTAATAAAGTATTATCCCTGTATTACATTGCTAAGTTGTACGAAGCGTCGAAGTGGAGCAAGCATCAAGAATTTGTCACGAGCTCTATAACCGTTGTCGGCTCAAGAATGGTCACGAAACTGCATCACGTGGCTCGTCAAGGACCTTAATTATGCTTATAGTTTAGGTGACATTGTTGTCTTTTTTTTTTTTTTTTTGCGGATGGGAAATCATCAAATGACTCCTCCCGCTCTGGGTGGAGCAGGAGGGAGTGTCAGACTCTTACTGACTAAAACCCACCCGTGTTCCTTCCTTAGCCCTTTATGTTCCAGGGCAGCGGTAAACCTTTCACATTGCTGTGTCTGACGTGGGAATTTCATCAGTTGCTTCTTTCTCCAATGTCTGGTTGGTTTTCCAGTTACGACGCTGGGTAACCTACCTAGGTATCTTGGCAATACAACAGCCCCTACTTAGAAACTATGCCATTCAAATAATATTTTGTTTGGAGTATCTGTACCAAACCAATCTATTAATAATAGGTAGAGGTACCTACTACTATAGGTACCTATTGTAAGGAGAATCTTCCAAATAGTAGATGGCATCACCTTGACGATTGAGCTCTGATTTACTCAATCTCACGTGTGTGTGTGTGTGTCGTCAAAAATTGTAAGGGGCTTTGGGATCAGATTTTCACATTAGCTGTGCTTTATTAGGTAAACGTAGATCGTTAGAGAGCATCATTTTGGACAGGGTCATCTATTCAACAACATCACAAATGTTCTTGTTGCAGATATTAATGCCAGTCAGTCAGCCACAAATTCACATTCTCACGTAAGATATATATTATATAGGATTTTATGCAGAATTCAGTACATCTGGCCCCACTTATTGGCAGGATTGTTAGTACTGATTGTAGATACAAATAGTAATAAGTTAGTTATGTGTAACATTGTTAGTTTAAAGCTTGCAACACCACGAATACACATGCAGTGCTGGCCCTTCCCTGCCGGAAGAATTGTAACAACTTAATATGCATTACCCGCTTACTAGCTGCTTGTCTGAATTGTAAGAGTAGACTGATGTACAAATAGGAAAATATACCCACTTGTCTGTTGCATTTAGCCTCATCCTTACTTTGCCTTATGGGTCGGCCTAAAAAATAAAGATGCAAAGGAAAACAAGAAGACGCTAATAAAAGGCAAGTCAGCGTACCTACTCATAATCCGCTAATACGAGTAGTAATACCTACAGTATTTTCTGAGAATACTTCAATAACTTTCGCAGTTTTTTGAGGAGGCCATTAGAGGCAGATTTATATGAGACTAAACTATCCATAACTTATTTGACACCACAATAATGTTTGAATTTTGTTCATACATTTTTGACAAGGTTTTCATTACATTGATTATCGCTGAGATGAGATTGCGACTTGAATTTGGACGGTTTTAAGTACGAGAATTAATTTAAAGAATTGGCCTTCTGATTTAGTAAGTAGATATACAGGGTGGACATCGAAGCACAGCCTGTTGCCATGGATTTTACATGATTCTAGACCCTCTAGTGAGAAACTTAACATCTGAACTTTTCGTCTGTTATAAAAAAAAAACCTGCTGTTTCATAGAAAATACGAATACCTAAGCGGTTAAAATAGTAGAGCTAATTTTTTCTTAATTAAAAACCGACGAAAAATTTCAATGCAGTGGGGTTCAGAATCATGCACTAGCAGAAGGCCAATTCTCGTAATTTAAAACGTTCAAAATCTAGTCGCAGTCACATCTCAGCATCAGTGACCGACAAATGTCAAAAACTTGTCAAAATGTAGGGAAATTAGAAGTATTTTTTGTCAGATTGCGACTGAGATCAGACTGTGAACGGCTTAGAGCATTAAACCAACGTGAACAGTCTTAAAATTAGAAGAATTGCCCCTCTGGTTGTAGCTGCCACTCTGTATTTTCATTTGATCAACAAGACATTCATAAAACCCGACTCAGAATGCGAGTGGGTATCTATTGTTTGCTTTACATATCAAAGCCTTGGTGTTTAATAGCAAGCAAATACTGAACTTTACACAACTTTATAAATGAGCGCCAAAAGATGACTCATGTTTACCTATACGTTCCATTCCATTTACTACTTTGATAGGACATAAAAAGTACGGAACGGAATCCTTACGTGTTCCTGTCATTTGAGACTGGGTGTAAAATTGAAAATGTTTGAAGCTGAACTTTGCCCTCCTAATGGTTCTTACTACGATAATCCTGAAAAGATATTATCATAAATATTCCGTTTACTGCTGTAGAGTGTGACAGTGGCGCAACTTGTAAGAGGCCTAAGTAATAATATGTTCTGCAGTTTGTCTAGATTTCCAGACTCTTTTGAAGCTTCTTTGTGGCCCACAAAAAGTAATACAAGACTTACTGTTTAATAGACTTGGCAGCTCCTAGCAGATTGTGTTACAGGAAAAAAAATCTAATGTGAGAAAAGATGACGGAATTGCGTGAAAGAAGATGGCCAGCGAGCAAGTAAACAACCAACATGACAGGTGATTAAAATGTGAGGAAGAAATGATTAAAATGGTAATCCGCCATCTTTAAATGAAATGGAATACTTAAATGCACATTATGGATAAAAAAAACGGTTCTAGTGTACAAAAACTGAGTCTTCTCAAGATATTTTTCATATCGAATAGGTAAGTAGACTCTAGCTCAGGAAGGTTAGAATTCTAAGTGCTAAAGGGTTTATTTTAGCAGAACCTTTCAGCTTAGATAACGTTACAAATTGAAGGTATAACCCGAAGCGACGTGGTTACGTCTGAGACAAATCGTCCCTGATCTTCCGGCTATCAATCGCGGTAGAGGTAAGTACAGCGGCCGTACCTAAAGTAAAATGCCTTCATGACTAGGTATAGGTATACATTTCAAAACGTAGCAAAACCCCACTGACATAACGTGAGTATTATCTACACAGCTTAGGGCTGATTTTTCGATCGACAGATAATTTTTATTCGTGAAATAAAATTGACGTCTGACGGATTTTATATGGAAGAACTGTCAAAACTTCAAACTTATTCCTCGGATAAAATTATCTGGCGTTGGAAAAGTCAGCCCTTAGTGGAATATCATGTCAACCGTCCACTAACTACAGTCCACCCTGTATTCGGGTCACCGGGTATTCGAACTTATCCTAGGATCATTGCTTGATAGATGGTCCTGTTTGGGATTTTATAAGGTCAAATTAAACTAGCTGACGAAACTAAGTAATTACACTAACTGCAGTCGTTAAATCCAAAAATAAAAAAAACAAGTTTTTGTTTTATTCACATGTTTAGATATCGATGCCCATCACAACTGTGGAAATTCGATAGCTCAGTTAACTTGACGCTCTATAAGAAATGAGAATACAAGTTTATACGTCAGCAAAATCCTGCTTCTGAACGCGCGGCTTCAGGCTATCTACAGAAGAGACCTTTATGCCTAATTTTCACCAAATAAGAATGTTTCTTATTACCGTCCGCTCTAACATATTCATGCAGTCTTCCATACTCTATTGGCGTTCACACGATGGATAAAGTAAACAATAATTGCAAGTAAGTACAGCGGTATGCCATCTCATCTTGCCCATAGAAGGGCTTTTAGAGACTTTAGAGAGTGTTACCGCTGCAAATTGCTTCGTTTACATAGCTAAAGCAAAGATTAAGATACAACAGATATGCTTAAAAGACATGAATAAAGACTTAGAGGTACTGTAGATATTATAGCCTATTTGGTGCTTAAATGCAACCTTTATGAATACTTTGAAAAGAACATGGCAAAAATACTTTTCCAGCGCTAGATAATTTTATCGGAAGAATAATTTTGAATTTTTGACAGACTTCCATATAAAAACTGTCAGACGTTAATTTTATTCCACGAATAAAAATTATGTGTCGATTGAAAATCAGCCCTAAGTATAAAAAGAATAAGAGATAAAACTTTTGGTTGACAAGAAAAGAGACAAGAATAAAAGAGTATAAATGTAAAATAGAGACCGGTTTCTCAATCGCCAGTTAACTTTTATCCGACGAATAAAATAGTCATTTTGACAGTTTTGTATGGACAATCTGTCAAAACGTTACATTTATTCCTCAGACAAAAGTTGTCTTATGATTGAAAAATTGGCCTTTAAATTAATATGACCCTACTGTGGTTTTATTTACTCGTCCCGGAACGGGGCCCCAAGTCTGCTATTTTTATAAATTCGTCATTCCAACACGATCCCATTCCCATCCCATTGTCACTGCAAAATTCTTAATGGCGATCATTGGTCGGTCAATGGTCTCGTAATAGAATTGTGTCATAATGACATTGTCGTATTGCCTTTATTATAAAACCTGTTAGTAGAAATGATTTTCGAAAAACTACCACTTACTTTATTTATGCCAGATTTCATTTATATATATTTTTACATATTATTTATTAGTGTTTTATACAAGTCAAGTATTTTATGTAAGTCAGTCATTCATTTATAATTATGTACGAGATTACTATTCTATGTCATTTCTTTCAATTGAGTGTCAGTGGTTGACCACTGGACAGTCATAATGACGCCATTATATTAGTAGATTACCAAACTTGTCAAAATTAACAATTATGAAATCAATGATAGACTATTCTGACACTACCTATTGTAATAGCAGACTTGAGGCCCTGAGAGCTCGTGAAGTCACAGTCCCAACTAATGTTTAATTACCGTGAATGGTTTAGATGTTTTAGGTATAGAATGTTCAGCAAATTGAACATCCTAATAATATTATAAACGTGAAAGTTTGTATGGATGGATGGATGGATGTTTATTACTCTTTCACGCAAAAACTACTGAACGGATTTGGATGAATTTTGGCACACAGATAGTTTATAACCAGGATTAACACATAGGATACTTTTTATCCCAATATTCCCACGGGATCGACCCTTATGCGGGTGAATCCGCGGGCCGCTGCTAGTAAATTATCTAATTGCTATTGTAATTATCTTCTTATTTTATTATCTACTGCCCATTAGTCCCACACAATACTACTTTGGTGCTGAAATGTTTATGTCTAAGTATTTTTTAACAATCTTCATCGCAGGCGCCACTATGACTTTGAGCTATCAGTAAATCACAAAAGCCTAATCCATCAACTTCATCAGCGCCAAACATGGCCACGTCCAGACCAATCACCAGCCGATCTATTCTGTAAAAAACTTTTTTGCAAAAAAAAACAACCGACTTCCAAAAACGACACTACAAAGTGAAAAATAACTTTAATTTCGGAAGTCGGTGTCGTTGGGTTCGCATTTTCGTTGTTTGCCACCGACTTCCGAAATTAAAGTTATTTTTCACTTTGTAGTGTCGTTTTTGGAAGTCGGTTGTTTTTTTTTTTGCAAAAAAGTTTTTATTTTTCACTTTTAAGTTGTAATTTTTACCAGTAATATTGGTTTAAAAACTAAACTACTGAACCGTTTTTAATGAAATTTCTATGGGACCACTTCAGAAGTATCTCCTTTCGAACAAAAAAAGAATTTTGAAAATCGGTCTACAATTGGCGGAGTAATCGCGTAACAAACACAGAAAAAAAAAAAAAAACACCGTCGAATTGAGAACCTCCTCCTTTTTTGAAGTCGGTTAAAAATGCCATCGTGACATAGGTGAAGTGATCTTAAAGTGAGCTGTCATTCTACTTGTTGCTAGGGATTGATACTATTGACAGCTCACTTCACCTAAGTTATCACGGTGAGATTTTTACAGAATAGACCGGCAGGTCTACTCTAGCAAGCAGCTAGTTAAGTAGGTAATTGGCCAGAGACTCAATCAATAATGCATTCCAGAATGTCTACGTAAAAATTTAATGAGATAATAATAATAATATCCCTGGACATTTCACACAGCGCCATCTAGTCCCAAGCTAAGCAACCTAATGCTTGTGTTATGGTAACAAGATGGCTGATAAACTACTTATATACCTACATTTTTTTTTTGTAAATATATACATATTATAGATAGAAAAACACTCAGACTCGGAACAAATACATGTAGGTCATACAAATATTTGTTCCGTGCGGGAATCGAACCCGCGACACGCAGCGCAGCAGTCAATCGCTTAACCACTGCGCCAACCGTGCCGTCAAATTATGCACGTGCACGTCTGTAATTGACGTAAACACTATAGTTCATGTCCCTGTTCTATGTTATTTGTAAATGTTTGTGTTTGTGTTGTTGATGTGCCTTAATAATAAATAAATAAATGATCAGCTCTTTCGGACTTGGGCTACTCTGCTGTCTCTACTATTTGATTAACGGCCACTACTGAAACATTCACAACCTTCCATTCATCATCATTCTCCTGCTATTAAGTATCCTTATTTATTTGGGGATAGTCTCTACTAGCTGTCATCTTCAATTTCTTCCTAGCTATATCTATATCATCTTTCACACAATAAATCCAACTTTGGTCTGCCTCATCCCCATAATATTTAGGTACCTCCATAACACTTTTCTCTTGCATTGAGTATAGAATTCTGCTGCAGGTTGCATACTACTTCCAAAATGGTCGTTAGCGGAACCATGTCGTCAGTCACGTCTTACATCTGTCATGTCGTAGCAATAAAAACCATCCCATAAAGGCTAGTAAACTTAACCTTCATCTATTCAAATTACATATTTGGCTTATCTACTACGCCATAATTCTCAAAAAGGTCTGAAGCGCTTCCTCGATATCAGGACGGCCACCAGTCGGTATGCATTTAAGCGGAAATTGCAGAGTTATTTTCGAAACAAATAGCGTAGAGTCCATCTCAACACCTCTCTCCCTTGATTTTGAATATATATATTTATTATAATAAGTATATATTTTAGTAATAGTATGTATGTGTACATAACCAATTTATGTATTTGTGTACCTAGTTTTAAGATTTTTTTTTGTCATTGTATTACCTCTCAATCAAAGCACCTGCCATCTAATCCCTTCACCACCCTTGGTTGACTGGCAGAGAATGCCTAAGGCATTAAGTCCGCCTTTGTACCTTTTTGTGCGAAAAGTTTAAATAAACAAATAAACTCTGGATGTACTTGTACAATATTTAAGCTCTTCTAGCCAATCTTTGAAACCCGATGACATAAACCTGCTCCGCGAGCCCTGTGCGATGACCCTGTTGACACTTTAGTTAGAGCCTACAGGCAAATAGACATGCCGGCGCATTCTCGGATGCCCCACTATACGGAAAAGCTCAATATCCGTGAGTATCAATGAAATACCTTCCTTCATGAATACGAAAATGAATGAGAAAGCAAGCATTAAAAACAACTGAGCATCTCAGTATTTATGTGGGTGATCAGTTAGAGTAGTAATGCGTAGATGAAGATATAGCTCTATTATGTATATGAACTTCTAAATACAGACCTTATAACTATCCTATCCAGAAACTATTTTCCGTTGTCAATAGCGGTAACTCAAAGTGAAACGCGGATTTTTACATCATTATTTTTGGCCGACTTACTGCCCTTGACTAGAAAAGAAGCTCATCAAATCTCACCAAGGCCAATGTTAATGACTATATTACGGCCACGGAACCCAAAAAAGCCTCATAAGATGCCAATTATGTCTGTGCGTGTGTAATTAAAGCAGAATGGTAATGAAGTAGCCAATAATTCATGTGTAATGACACCCATTCATAAGATATTGAGTCTGCAAAAAATTAAGATAAAATATATGAAGAGCTCATTAATTAAGTTGATATGAATTGAAGTAGCCTCAAAAACGTTTCAAGTTTTTTTTGTATCCTCACGCCTACAGTACTCCAAACCCTGACAAGTGTTTCAGGTGATTTTCTAATTTAATTTGACCCTGTATTCTAGCATCGGCTGATTCAAAGGTCTCTCGTACTTTAATTGCTTCGAAAAGTATAAGTAGGTACGTGTCGTTTTGTATGAATCGGAATGCAGGGCCGTGAAGAAGACGGATGACCGAAGATAGCAGGTATAAATTGTGTGATTGAATGAATGAATGAATTGCACCGATCCCAGCGTGGTTTGACCAGACTCGATTAATCGAATGACCCCCAAGATTCGCACTAGCTCCTGCCTGCCTAGCCTGCCTAGCCTCATGTTCATGGTGCTACAGCGACCATTGCATATCAAGGAGTAGACCGGGGGGCGCGGTTTTTGTAGGGAAGACGTGCCCCTACCTACGGGCAAGCATCCTAGGGTAAGCATCCTAGAGTAAGCATTGGACTAGTGGAGAGATGGGTAATTATTATCTATGGGCATCTTTAAAATTAATGAAAAGGGAGTCAATGATAAACGTGACTGTAAACTTGGCATAAGAGCAGTTGTGGCACAGTGGTAACGGCTCTGACTGGAGGATTCGACTCGAATCCAGCCAGGCACTTTGGTTTGTTTACCTATTTAATTTCATCACCACTGCTCTCAAAACTGTGAAGGAAAACAGCGTGAGGACACCGGCATGTCCAACCCGCATTGGGCCCGCGTGGTGGATTACGGCCCACTCCCTCTCACAGAGAGGAGCCCTGTGCCCCAATACTGGGAACGTTATAGGATGATGAATGGAGCAAGGAAAAGGGTAGGTAGAAGAAGAACAGAGATTTGATACTTTCAGTCAGGATTGTAACGAGCACCGGGTTCCGGATGTATCATGATTCATGATTTTCTAAGATAGGCAATAATTTACGCGTTGCATTTGCCACAGATAGACTTAAATAGTCTGATGCAATGCAGTGGCTAATACAGGTTGGGTTCAAATAGATTAATATAGGTTCCCCAGTGACAGTACACCTCTGAAATCCAAACTAATATTATAAATGCGAAAGTAACTCTGTCTGTCTGTCTGTCTGTCTGTCTGTCTTTGCTTCACGCCTAAACTACTGAACCGATTTGTGTGAAATTTGGTACAGACATAGTTTGGAACTTGAGAACGGACATAGGATAGTTTTTATTACAAAAAAAAATAAAAAAAAAAAACATTCCGGACATACAGCGCCATCTATTGGTCAAGAGTCGGCATTAATTCAGTACTGAAAATTCATCGGAAAAATGTAAATAAATAGTAAGAACTATTTGGGTAAAACCAAAAATCTGCCGGAAGTCACTATTCCACGCGAACGAAGTCGCGGGCAAAAGCTAGTGTAATCATAATTATGCTTCCACGGACACAGTTACCGTCACGATCTCATATTCGATACACTTAGTTTATTGGGAAATAGCTACCAAAGTACCAATAATCCAATATTAGTTCATTACAAACATGAGCACGTGTAAAACATAACCCTGTATTTGCTATCGCGCTGTCGTAAAAATAAATCTAGTTTTTTTAAGGGGAATTGCCAGGTAGCCAATTGAACTATTTCAGGAAATATCGATCAAACGGATCAGGATTATTTATATGAACTTAGAGCGTTGAATTAATGATTTTAATTATTAGGTACAATTATGTAATTAGACGTACTTGTAACGCTCGCGAATCATATTTTGTTCAACATACAACCTGCCGATCGATTCTGTAAAAATCTCACCGTGAAAAGTTAGGTGAAGTGAGCTTAGAGTGAGCTGACAATAGTGTCAATCCCTAGCATTAGTTGGAATGACAGCTCACTCCACGCTCACTTCCCCTCAGTATTCACGGTGAGATGGTTACAGAATCGCACTGCTGCACCCTAATTGCGTACCTACCTAACACACTATCAATCTCAAACTATCATTTTGTATATTTATTTATTTAAACTTTTCGCACAAAAAGGTACATAGGCGGACTTAATACCTTAGGCATTCTCTACCAGTCAACCAAGGGTGGGGAAGAGATTAGATGGCAGGTGCTTTTGGTTGAGAGGGACAGTAATAATAAAAAAACTCTTAGAACTAGGTACACAAATACGTAAATAGGTTCAAATCAAATCAATCAAATCAAATCAAAAGTCATTTATTCAAATTAGGCTGAGAATCAGCACTTTTCGAACGTCAAAATTACAAAAGACAGTCCCCCAAAAACGCCCGCCCTTCACCACTTCCTAGTGCTATCGCTGGGAAGAAGAAGTGGCCAACAAACTTCCCAGCAGCACAGCTGTCTGTTCAGTTAGAATATAGTTGCATGTATACAATACTAGGAACATATGTTCAGTAATTAACATTACAAGAAACTTAAATTATTTGCCATAAAATATGTCAGCTAGCCACGCCACTATACCAACAAATATAATAAAAACTATACGTACTCAAGCTGAAAAAGAATTAATTAAAATGGAAATAAAAACTTACTACCTAAATAAAAGCCTCCAGGCATAAAGGGCGTGACAGCTTACATATTTATGCATAGCTGGGTTCTGGTCACATAGCTGTCACTTGAGTCACAGATGAAAAACTAGGACCATCGAAGTCAAATAAATAAATAACTCAATAAACCTGTCAGTAAGCTAATTGTGGAGAAAGAACATGAACATTGTCTTGAGTTAATTAGGGCGACCAACTATTCTTATCGTGTAAGTAGTCGTTGATGGAATAGTAAGCCTTTGAACAAAGGTTAGATTTTACTTGAGCTTTAAACGCATTAAAAGGCAAGTCTAGCAAAGAAGAGGGTATCTTGTTATAAAAGGTTATACCAAGCCCAACAAATGAGTTATGAACCTTATGAAGCCGGTGAAAGGGGGCACGTAGTTTGTCCTTATTTCTAGTGTTAACACTGTGAATATCACTGTTTTTAGTGTACAAGTGCAAATTTTGCCTAATATACAAGATGTTGGCGAAGATGAATTGTGATGCAACCGTGAGAATACCAATATCTTTAAAAAAATCTCTTAGAGAAACTCTGGCACCTAGCTGGTAAATTGCTCGAACAGCTCGTTTTTGAAGGACAAATATATTTTGTATATCAGCGGCTTTGCCCCACAGCAGAATACCGTAGGACATAACACTGTGAAAATAACTAAAATAGACTAAACGAGCTGTATCAACGTCAGTGTATTGTCTTACTTTCCTGACGGCGTAGGCAGCCGAACTGAACCTTCCTGCTAGACTTGATATATGAGGTCCCCACTGAAGTTTGGCATCTACTGTTAGTCCTAGAAAAATATACACATTTTATTTTAGGTTATATACACATACATATTATTACTATAATATATACTTATAATATATATATTATATAAATATATATATACAAAATCAAGGGAGAGATGTGTTGAGATGACTGTACGCTATTTAAAAAAAATTGTTTTGAATATAACTCTGCATTTTCCGCTTAAATGCATACCGACTGGTGGCCGTCCTGATATCAAGAGGAAGCACAATCCAAAGAAGAACGGACTGAATATGAAAAGAAGAATGAACAAAGTCAGACATATGAGAAGGACAGAGTAAGAGAAGATTGCTATATTGCTAATCCATTGCTTCATATGCTCGAAAAAAGTGTCTGCTACAACGTAAATAACGCAATGAATGTTGTTGAACTGCCAAAATGAAACTTATTGCTACTGATAGCGTCTTAGCGTCTGACCTGCAAATTGCAAAAAAATGTAAGAAAATTTGAATTTCGCGGGCTACACTGGTGCTTCCCCCTTAACAAGTGATCACAAAGTTACGCACAAACTGCATAGACATAGAAGGTAATTAGTAAGATCTTGTCGATTATAGATAGAATTACTATCAGTATGTCGTTAATAAAATAAATTGTCAGTGTAGAATGAAAGGGGGTCATGCAACTTGCTGTAGGAGATTCTAGGTTTATTATTTTAATACATTACGAAGCTAGAGTCTCCAGAGCTAGAGCTTTACAAATTAGCGTACGTGCTAATGTATTAACGTACCTATTAGTTCTTCTAATAAGTACATATTGCTTATTTTAAGTATTTATATTTTGTTTGAGAACAACAAACAAGGGTTTCTAATTAATTTACTATCTCCCTAACAATTACATAGTCGATAACGTTTACCAAAAGATGGGAGGACGAACTCAACCTCACAGCTACAGTACGATTCTGCCGATCAATTCTGTAAATAACTCACCGTGAAAAGTTGTGTGAAGTGAGCGTGGAGTGAGCTGTCATTCCAACTAATGCTAGGGATTAACACTATTGACAGCTCACTCTAAGCTCACTTCACCTAACTTTTCACGGTGAGATTTTTGCAGAATATCACTAGGTACAGCAGTGCGATTCTGTAACCGTCTCACCGTGAAAACTTAGGTGAAGTGAGCGTGGAGTGAACTGTCATTCCAAATAATGCTAGGGATTGACACTATTGTCAGCTCACTCTAAGCTCACTTCACCTAACTTTTCACGGTGAGATTTTTACAGAATCGATCGGCAGGTTGTATGTTGAACAAAATATGATTCGCGAGCGTTACAAGTATGTCTAATTACATAATTGTACCTAATAATTAAAATCATTCATTCAACGCTCTAAGTTCACTCACATCAAGCTCACTTCACTTGAGTATTCACGGTGAGATTTTTACAGAATCGACCGGCAGTTCCAAACTGGAGAAGCGTTGCAAAAGACAGAAAGCAATGGAAATCGTAAGAGGAGGCCTTTGGCAAAAGGCACACTGAACTCTAAGATATATTATACTCAGAAAAGAAAATAACAGCAATTAAACTAACTGTACAAGAAAGGAGTTTCAAGATAAAAAGGGTTATTGATTGAAAGTTTACCAATGTATTTGGGCTCAGCGCTGCAGGCCTTCTAGCCGTTATCTTAGTGATCAACCTAGCTATATCGTCAATTTATTTATTTATTTATATATACTTTATTGTACACCACTAAAATACAAAGCATAAAAAAAATACATGAAACTACATAATATACAATGGGCGGCCTTATCGCATTACTGCGATCTCTTCCAGGCAACCTTAGAATGGACAGTGATTTCCCTGGACAATAAATGGGGCTGTGGATGGCTTGTGTCAATCACACAAGCCATCCATTGTTTCTTTCATCTTGTAACCAGCACATTCGTACTAATCCTCACAACATGTTCCTCATTTCACTGCATCACATGACGCTCATACTACACTTCTAGGTGTACAATTTGTTTCATAATTTCATATATCTCCCGATCCCTCCATATACTTCCCGACTTGTACAAAGCCTTTTCTGTACTTTGATCGTTTCTATTTTATTATGTAAGCCAATAAATAATTACATAATGATCACCAACGATGTAATTGTTAATTAATATCTAAGATTACACAACAGTTGTTGTCAAAGATCCTCGGATGCCAGCCGGGACCAACGGCTTAACGTGCTTTCCGAGGCACGGATGTGTCTCGGTATGTAAAGGTCACCCATCCACGGACCAACCCCGGCAAGCGTAGCGTAACCTGGTGGATAGACCCGTGCGGCTGCATTACTTACCACGAGCCTCTTAACCGTGGCAATTATTATGAGAGAATATTTAGGTTTATTGATGAACAGATGTGACTTCTTTTGGAAAGGTAAAGGTAGATATTATAAAGGGTGACTCATCGGAAATAAGTTGACCACAATATACTTTCACTGACAATAAAATTGGGTATTTGTACTGTTATTATAGCAATTTAAGTATGGCATACATACCTACACGTTGCGTACATATTGCAATACTTATAAGGTAGTGAAATTGGATCAAAAGATACGTATGCGCCTTGTGTAAGATCCGCATCTAATGACCCTACAATTCATACATAAAATAATGACTGTATAATATTTTGGAAACCTTCCTGTTACGTGTGCTGGTTTTGAAAATATTAAAAAACACAAAAAAGTAAGGATCGTGACTTCACGAGCTATTAATGTGGCTCACAATGACTCATGTGACATGATTATTTGAGTCCAGAAATCTGTAATTTAAGCAGTTTTCTCACATTTGAAATTCGATCTACAATAGGAAAAGTTTATCGAGAAAGGAGGAAATATGAAGGCGAAGATGAAAATATGAAGGTGGGACCAGCACCCTAATTGCGTAACACACTATTAATCTCAATTTGAACCATTTTGAAGGATATTGCTAATCCATTGCTACATAATGTGCGAAAAATTTGTCTGCTCAACAACGTAAATTACGCAATGAATGTTGTTGATGAACTGTCAAAATGAAAACTATTGCTAGTGATAGTGCCGACGACGATGAATTCAACGATGCAGATGCAACAATTAACATACAGAAACATTAATGGGTGAAACTGGTGATAGACTGCTTAGCTATTCAAGCTAACCACCAGACCGAGAAAGCTGCATTCCACAATGCGAACTAAGGCTGGCAATTTGTTATCCAAGGTACAGGGCCATGATAATGATGTCATTCAATGTAGGCTAAAAATAGACGCGTTCGAAGGTAAAAGTGTCAGTAGGCACAGGTTTAAAAATACCAATAATAGTTTACCGTTCCGCATCATTATCGATTCTGTATGTAAACGTGTGTAGAAGGCGAAAGTTACTTTTATAATCGTAAACTTTTAGCTATTGAACGTGGATAAAATAAATAGAGAGGAAACGACGGCACATCGGACGAGTACCTATACTTGAATACCAACAAACATTTCTAATTGAATAAGAACATAATTGCTTATTTTGTATGTAAACACAACAACTGCAGAACCGTCGTGCCTTACAAATATCATTAGTTTTATCTGTTCTGAAATATCGACACGTTCGTACTAGGATTGGATTTAGAATTTAATATGACTACATTTTCTTATAAATTAGTATATTTGTGGATTATCTCAAATAGGATTGAAGATGGGCCACCCACGGGTACATTACAGGTTTGAACAGATATGACTTGCCAGTGGTAGAGCCAGTACTTATGGAATCAATGAACCAAATTGATTCCAAGAATTTCAGCTAAAGCCTTCTGTAAGAAGATTAAAGTATAGTTGCATCAGTAACGCCTCATCGCATTGATAAATGACAGACGCCTTCACCTAGTTGTGGGTGTAGGATTAAATTAAGGCTGTTACTAAAAGAGAAGGCCTCTTTTATTGCAGTAAAGGGACCTCGTAGATTGGTCTGTAAAACTTAGTGCCTAACATAGCCGAGGAAGTGGAGCAATAGCAGTTCGTGATCCACGTCACAGATCCACAATGGGAACTATATTGCCAGATGCGGTTCGATTTATTGCGCAAACACCGACCTTCACACCTTCGCTTGATCCTGTTCTATATTATTCAAAGTTTCGTTCAATAATGACATGCATCAGTGCAACGCCAGAATTGATAGCCCATATAAATTCGCTTTTATCATACCCATTCATATTGATGATACGATATAAACTGGCTTATAATCCAAACAAAGGAAATCACGATCTCAGCAATGGCAAATGTAATAATTCGATACGATCAAATACCTGCTAGTAGCAGCGGATACATATTTTAATTTCATTGCCGATTAAGGTTATGATTTTTTTGAACATCACATGATTAATTGGTTAGATTTATGAATCGCAGAGTGATTACAAGATTAATTAATGCGTAATGTATAATATCGATTGAGAGCAAGTAACGTCTAGTTAGATGTTCAATAAAAAATAATAGGAGTGACAAGGTTGATTGAGATCCACTAAGATAAAGTTTCAAGGACGGTCACGACGTGCGTGCTGTAAGAATTCGGCAGGTATTTGTTATGATATCAATAATTGCAGTTGTTACATTTATGATGTTACTAGTCCACGGCCACGGTCAGATCACGACACGCCGAGATGAATCGGGAGTTATCAGATTATTTTATGGCATAAGTACGATTTAATGAGGATGTAGAATTTAAATTTGAATTTATTTGCAAACTGCTGGAACCAGCTCCAACATTAGAGCAATATCTGTTATTTACGATTGGTCTATTAGATTAAAATTGTTACTTGTACTTTTTAATTGATGTACCCATAAAAATACAAGGTAAATTATTAAGTCGTGCAGTGAATAGGTATGGTATGGTCTAATTAGGAAAAATATAAAAGATGTAGGTAATAATGGTCAATCTTTGGAATAGGATAAATGGGTGCTTGTTAAAATAATAAGAAGACTGCAATTAAACTTTTAACAAAAAATAGATTACGATCATCAAGCTAATGGAGCTGTCTGGGTCCTTTGAACTCTAATCGATGCGCATTTGGCTGTCCAAATATGGCAGATAAGCGAACGTAGCTGTGCAATTTAGTTCCCCGATAATAATATAATAGCTAGCCTTTTCAGTCTAGACTGTAGAGGTGAGACGAATTCTAAATCCTGTACCTATTGTAGCAAAATAAAAAAGAAACTTCACCACTGAAACACGTGTAATTGGTTGTAAAAATTGCACCCACAAATAAATATAAAACGTAAAATCAAATATTAATTTTAAAAAAAAACAAAGTTGCGGAACAGGTTAGGTAGAAAGAAAAGGATGAAAAAAGGGCAAACAGAAAAATAACCAGAAATTACATGCACCAAATGAAGAAGGCAGACAGGCCGAGGCAGGCCTAAGAAACGCTGGCATGACGATTTGGACTTGTTCCTAACCGATTGGACGGAGAAGGCACAGAACAAGGAAAGGTGGAAAAATATAGGGGAGGCCTTTGCCAGCAGTGGGACAATATAGGCTAACAGAAAAAAAATGAAGAAAACCACAAATGTAGAGACGAAATTTGGGGGAAAAACAAGGGACTTTTAAACATAAGGGGGAATCTCTGGGTGTACGATGAACCTCTATAGGTACTTGAAATACTTGTCAGATGCGGCAAATTGCATAACATAGCACCATAATTGCATAACAAACTATTAATCTCAATCTGAATCAATTTGAAGGATATTGCTAATCCATTGCTATATATTGTGAAAAATTTGTCTGCTCGACAACGTAAATAACGCAATGAATGTTGTTGAACTGTCAAAATGAAATCCATTGCTACTGATAGTGTTTTACGTAATTACCTCTCTGGCTAATGGTAACCCTACCTACTTAAATGTGTTCTGTAAGTAGGTAAAAGTCATTAGGCGTCAGCTCATGTTTTATTGAGCAAGATGTCACTAATCATGTTATTAACTTATTGTACTACGCACTGATTTCAAGTTCACACTGTCATGTGAATGAACCTAATCCTCGGGAAATCGTAGTGCGTGGTTCATTCATTTAGAATATTAAGTATTATGCAGGCTTAATTTAAGTCTATTGTAATGAATAGGTTTTATTCAGACATTCCTTCTCATTCTGTTTTTAACACGCTTTTATTAGATTCACTTGTAACTAACAATGTAAAAAAATCTTAGAAGTCAATTTTAACCTACTTCTAAATAATTACTCTGTTATGATAGTTGTAAAGTTAATTATAAATAAATAAATTGTCGTATCGAAATGAAACTTTGTGTATGTGCCTACCTACATGTAGTTCGGAAGACAAAACTATAATTTGGTATTGAAATCAGTAAAAATCGCTTTTTGAATTTAAGTCAATTTAATTATTAAAAAAAAATGCGTGATGAAAGCGCTTTTTTAGTTTTTTTTTTAAATGTACTTAACATTTATTTTTAGTTTAATTATTTGATATCTAAGTAAGAGATACCTATTTGTGACAGCAATAGCTTGAGAACTTCATACTGATTGAAATATATGACAGCTGTAGTAAGGGTGGAAAGTTAAAATAGCTGAAATAGATCCTGTTTCAGAAATCTAAGGCATAATGATTTACTTCGGTCGACTAAATTAGGTTCGAAACAAAGAGCCTAATATGAAATATGATAACAACGTTTAACCGAGACACACAAAGCAATCCTCATCATGAACACAAGAGAATGTTGTGCCATCTATAAGGATTTGTGGAAGATTATGCTATTAGTTGCGAGATTATGTGCGCACGCGATGTGGACTCACAGTTAATAGATCTATGAGAAAATCTGCTCCTGGAGTATGTACCTACGTAGGTGGAGGTGCACCTACTCATATGCTTTGTTTTGGAGCTTTTCTTTGTTTTAATGACTTGTGTGCATCGTTCTAAAGAAAAAACTTTCGAAGGAGTAAAATGCATAGCAGATATATCTGTCTTCTTCTTAGCGTGTCGATGGCAATCTAACTGCCGGTCGATTCTGTAAAAATCTCACCGTGAAAACTCAAGTGAAGTGAGCTTGATGTGAGTTGTCAATAGTGTCAATCCCTAGCATTATTTGGAATGACAGCTCACTCCACGCTCACTTCGCCTAAGTTTTCACGGTGAGATGGTTACAGAATCGCACTGCTGGACTGGGCCCTTGGCTACGTGTTTGGCGCCATCACTAGCGTCCATCGGTTCCTGTAATGTGCAGACAACAGGACACGCAGGACAGCTAGGTTATTAAGTGTCCCATCGTCTGTGGAACAGCACCGCATTTGAACTCCAAGGCGGAGTCGTCTGTGAATCTCCATATGGTCTTCCTTGCTCCGGCAACCTGGGTTCGGAGTCTGTTTAAAGACTTCTTTCCTTTATATCAGTCCTTCTCAAAGAACTCTGTAATCTGTAATCGACCTCTTTCGTGATAAGAACTAAGATAATCAGAATTTAATCATTGAATAAACTATAAAGAAACGCACCCAATTAGCCACCTAAACAAACATTGTCTTCTTAAACAGGTGTCCAAAATAATGAGCAAGGGATTTATTTGTGCTCACCACTTTACTATAGCTTATGACAACAGAACCTGGCATTGACACGTCTCGAGTATATTCGTTTAATAGCAAATCTATGTTTTATTGGTAAAACGTTTGATTTTCGTACGATATGTTTGCGGTCCAATTAGCAATCTTTGTAGGTGTTTCTTTGGTAAGCATGAACAATGAACATGGACAAATTTTATGAAGTATGACATGGACAGGTTTTAGTACTGCAGTGCGATTCTGTATCTCACCGTGAAAACTTAGGTGAAGTGAGCGTGGAGTGAGCTGTCATTCCAACTAATGCTAGGGATTGACACTATTGACAGCTCACTCTAAGCTCACTTCACTTAACTTTTCACGGTGAGATTTTTACAGATCGATCGGCTGTTAGGTATTTTGTTTGTTTTCCTTTCCATCTTGTTGTGTAATGAAGACTAGTATCGTCATCGGCCCGTAACCGTCTGCCACTGAACATCGCCATAATTTGTATGGTTTATATCGGATTGGTAATCTCAGTACATATTATGGGCACGTAAGGATTAGTTAAGATGCTGCTGGTCAGTCTATTGATGCATACATTACCACCTACTTGGTATGTGAAGTTATAGAAACTTAGGTAATAGTTACAGGATTGAAGGGACGGGATACTTAGCAGTAAGTGCAGTTACCAGCCAGTGATTTAAGCTACTAGGGCTAACAGGGGAAGAATTAACGTTCTTCACCAATCACCTACTTACATATTATTGTACGAAATGGTACAATAGTCTAGTCGGGCTAAAAATTGGTTTTTCGAACAATTTTTTTTTCTTTTCATGACACATTTTATGCCGTGTATAGATTTTTGTGACCAGCAAGCTTTTTTCAACCCCTTATGGGGGTGAAATTTTTATTTTTTTTATTTTTCGGAAGAACAATCAATTCACACATTATATTTTACAAGGAATAGAACATAAGGAGTTATACAAATGTGTAACCAACCACGTTCTCCACAGATACACAAAAAGACAAAGACAATTTAATTGTTGAGTTGATAAAGTTAAAGTAGGACGGAATACATAAGTACATACATGGAATAAGATACACACAAATTACAGCTACTAAGGATCACTAAAGATTCAATATTATTTACATAATTTTTTGATTGCGTCAAGCAATACGTTTCTATTTTCAGAAAAGACGGCAATTTTGGTAGCACAGCCCTAAAATGACCTCTGTCATGATTTCTTATAATTATTTGGATAAACGGTATGACAATAATTGGATTTAATGTTTTTAATTTTATTTTATAGTTTCTCTATGTAAGTACATATTTTGATGCTTAGGAATACTATACAAATGCCTGGAATACTAGGAATACTATAAACCTGCCTACTTACAGTATTTGCAGAACTCCTATAAAACATTATTTAATTTAAAATTATTTATTACGACATTTATTGCAATATCGATCACGATTTTTATGATCCTAATTCCAATATCTATAAATAGTGAAGCTTTTACGATTTTGCTTCAGGCTCTTATTTTGATGTTGTCTTGTCTAAGGTCTATGTAGCAATTACGTACTTATCTACCTAATTCTAGTTTTACGATACCAAGTGATTTCGATTTAGTAATACATTGGTAGAAATAGAACTTCTACCTAAGGCGGATCACACACTACAACGCACCACGCGACGTGGCGTGGGAAACGGAACCAAGTGCCAAGTTCCCCTTTTTTATGTAGGTATATGGCATCTCGCAGTTCAACCTATGAGGTTGTCGTCTGCTTAACCAGGATTGCCTGTGGATGCCTCAATAAATTAAGGCATCCAGCCGGCTTCAAAACTTAAAAACTAAGCGACTACACGTTAAGGGCACCCCCTGTGGGGTACGGACCTCGGCTTAGGGCGTCGCTGGGAGAGGGCAGCAAGGGGACAGGCTGGATCGGAATTATTTAGGGACGAAAATAAAACTACAGGTTCAGCGGCGCGGGCTAGAAGAGTCGGGGCGTTACCAAGTTCCCCGTTTTTATTGATTTGTATGTAAAAATCCACGCGTAGGTGCGCGTTGTCTGCGCCCCGTCGCGTGTCGCGTTGTAGTGTGTATTCGGCCTAAGTGGATTATCCATAATACTCACACTACTAAGTAAGGCTTATCTACAATAGAAAGGACATAAGTTAAGTGGGAGCAACCAATCTTCACGCTAATATACATAGTGTTGAGGCAATCCTTGGGAATGTATGGCCGTTTATCATAGCCTTCCTCCAGTAACGGCCGTTCAATGAATAACGGGTTCTATGGCCAATTGATAGGTCTTGTGACTTTATGAACATGACCACATTAGAATCACACCTGTATTCAACGAAGGCTTATAGGTAAAGGTGTAGGTACAGCCACGAGCACCAATATGTCAACACTTGGCAACTTTCAATTGCGATTTTTTCGTGAAATAACGATACAACGTTGAAATACGACACCTTACATAAACCTATGGGTACGAAAATTGTATGTTCGTAACAACATAACATTTTATTCAAAAACAAAGGAGTACCTAAATCGCTTTTGAATAAAGCTTAGTGTATACATACTTTTGCTCGTGGCTGCACCTGTAGCAGGTACACCGTAATTTCACCAGTTACATTACGTAATAGGGGGCGAGCCAATTGCCATCAACCGTGCACAAATCCAGACTCCTGGCTGCTACTGAGAAATTCCAGATGGAAAAACCCCAATAACACTTTGCCTGACCCGGGAATCGCACCCAGGACCTCAAACTCAGCAGTAGCCTTTGCGACCACTAGACTAACGGGGTAGACTTCACGAAGATGCTCATAATTTTATGCTTCCTAATCATTTGAGCTGTCTAGCTGTCTACTATACTTAGTATAGACCTAAACTAAATAGTTTGTGGCCGATTGTAATCTCAGGAGAAGTCATAATGTTTACCTTACGCTTGCTACAGCTTTGCAGTTTGCACATACATAGGTAAATTCTTCAAAGCATGAATATATTTAGATGCAAAATCTAGAATTTTACTGTAATTGGTAGGTTATGGTTTTTCGACATTGCAAAAAAGGGCTGTAACCGCTGAATAATATCCAACTACCTACCTCAGTTGTAACTCCTAAGTAACCCTTTCGTTTTCTACTTATCTACGTAAGTACCACTATCTCATCAACAGCCTGCAGCAGTCCACTGCTGGACATAGGCCTCTCCAACTGCACGCCATTCAGCTCAATTCTCGGCAACTCTAGTCCAGCTGCTACCAGCCGCCTTGCGAAGATCGTCGCTACACCTAGCCTGAGGGCATCCTACCTTACGTTTGCCGATTCGCGGTCTCCTCAAGAACACGTCTACCCCAACGGTAATCGGTCCTTCGGCTACCTCGTGCTACGTTCTACCTCTCGTAGGCGTCAGATAGGTAGCTGGTACCTATCTGAATATATTTTTTCTGACGTCACAAATTATTTACTGCAGCTTTTTCATAATAAGAACTGAAAGAATGAACTTTAATAAGTATTTATTGTAATTGTTCGAAGCTTTAATCCATAGATTTACTTCAAAAGTTCCAATCGTTATTGCAAACGAAATCATGCAATCCTAATAAAACAGAACTGTATTGCAGCTATCATTTACTCGAGGTTCGACTATCGAGTGGACTACCTAGTGTTTACTTGATTCCGTTCTAGGATAGCTTACAACTAAGTGCCTATTTGTATTTATAAACGTACGTGTAAAACTCGTTCGGAAGCGCGCGAAGAAAGCCGTTGTGTACTTGTGTTTGTCCGTTTAATTCCTATCGCATGATGAGTAAAAGTGTGGTATAGTTCTTACGCGACTGTCACTAATTGCCCTATGATTCATAGAAATTATGTAACTAGAAGGCTGGACACTGGGATACAAATTAATTTAGCAATTCGGTAACTACATAAATTCCCAAAATATCAGGGTGCTATCAGACACAGAAACGTTGTCAGTGAATTGCTGCGCTTCGTCGTCTTTGCTCTGTTTTTTTTTCGAGACATGGTTATCGGATGTTGATTTTTCTACCACTAGGTACCTACTACGTTTCGTTTCGTTACGTTCTGTTTTTCATTGTCTGTTTATATACATATGCGTGTACAGACGCCAGCAGGTCAAGCTACCCGAAACTGTCAAATTTTCCCAATCAACCTTGAACCTTAATACTTTAGCGATAAAGTTGAAAATCTATTAAAGAAATTTGACAGATTGTAGTAGCTTCATGTGCTGGCGTCTGTACATCAATGGTAAAACAAAAAATAAAAAGATACGTATTCAGAATAAGTACTTAAGTACTACTATTACCTATGACATTTTGTTATATACCGAAACTACAAAACGGCTCTTACAATGTAGTTTTTTTGGTAGTTGCAATGCAAACTAACTTGTAGTGTTTACAAAATTAATTAACGCCTTAGATAGCTCTAAGTGAAGTTTAGCGGCTGCTGGAATTTTGCCTAGTAGTTTAAGGTTACCTACTAAAATAATAGAAAATAATATTTTATAGCTCTTACATACGAGCTATAATAATATTTTGCTTATCAAACAAGCATAGCCCTTTTCAGTTTCTAGGTAGGTATCTAAGTATTTCAAACCACTCATACCTACTATGAAGAAGTATATAGTTACTTATTTATTCTGGGGTAAATCCGAGGAGATTGATCGATAATGGACACACAACATTATTTACAATCTTATTATTCGAAAGATTTATTAGGTACAATCTTTTATCCACGACATAATACTTCATTTAATTTTTTTTTCATACTACTCATGCAATGCAAGTGCGTGTATTTGAAGCTTTTGTCCATTTCAAAAAAAGAAAAGTTACTTAGTTAGGAATTCGCTGAACGTTTCAGTTTGTAAACTTATGCCTATAAGGTTATAGTAGGTAGGTAGTAGGTACCTACTCAATAATATAAATTGGTAGGCACTTAATTATGATATCTATATGCATGGCGCTCAATATTTGCTTAGGATGGGTAGGTGTTAGAGCTGTATCGTAAACTTAATTAGAAGTAAATCATACACTGCCGAGCAATGAAAAAGTTCCACCTACAAAATGCCGACAAACACCTTAATATCTCCTAAGACATATAATTTAAAATTTGAACACAATATTTACGTTTTTAGTTGGTAATATTCTGATGCGCTGTTAAATGCTCGTGAGTGTATTAAAACCATAATAACCTGACCTACTCCTATTATATGCCCTTAAAAATTAAAAGTAGTTGTAGCTTTTTTTTTAACTTTTTAAGTACCTAACTTAGTACTTACCATGTTTAGAAGATGACTGGGTCTGTTATGTAGCTGCTACTTTTCAAACTCTAGTGTTCAGAGACAATCACAAAACTGGCACAAAAGAATTAAAAATATGATATTATTTTAATTTTCGAACATACACATTCGTTTCCCGCCAAAACCATTGGTGAGGTACGCATGCGCGACGTTACCGCGCGTCGAAACTTCTGCTCACGCTCTATGCGGACTGCAACCACTCACCCGCCGACCGTTTCTCCCGGGGAGAATCTAAGCACGTAATGCGCCTTATGAAAGCGTTGGCCGTGGAAGGTTAGAATTTTGTGCACTCAGCCATTTACTATAAACTTTTACTGACCGCTGAACTGCTAAGCTACCTTGCTCCGACGAGAGAAAGGTGCGATGCAGGTCATGCTTTACTGGTGTATTTTAGCGCAGCAAGTCATCAGAAAATGCATTAGTGCACTAAGCCTACCCCGCCCACTGGACCGCGTGACTTGAGTTGAGATGGGCGCGGAAACGTCGTCGCTTCGATATTATGTAGTCGATGGCACTAATTTTCTTTGCACACACGTGTATTCACATTTCACTATAAGAATAACCGTGTTTCACTTGCTTATGTAATAATATTCATTTAAAGGGCTTAAAAATAAATATTACGTAAGAAACGCTATTACTTATTAGGAAGATTTGCCTACTTGTTTATTATACTTGACTAATTATTAGGTATCGTGAAGATAATAAATTATTAATTGAAAGTAAGCAATTGTAAGTAAGTATTAGATAATTGAGAAAAAAAAAACCTTTATCAGGTATAAAGATAAACAACCGACTTCCAAAAAAAAAAACAATACCTAGGTACAAAGTGAAAAATAACTTTAAGTTTCGTCGGGAAGTTTCGTCTTTGGTTTAAATTAAAATACGTATTATTGAAGTTAACTCAAAAACCACTCAAGAACTTGACCAAAATATTCGTCCTCTCTTTAAGTAATAAAGTTTACGTTACCTCACGTTAGACAGGTGAAAACTAATACTCAATACTTTATTGCATTCCATAATGTGTACATAATTATGATAGTTGTTATGTCAAAATATCGAATCAATTATGGACCCTGTCGGGCACAGCAAAGTTAGTTTTCTATAGGAGAGAGGATGAAGGCGCTTTTTGTTAAGAAAAAAAAAAAAAAAACATGAAAGAGGGCGAAGAATTGAATCCTGAAGACAGCACAGTATTCTTGGGCATAACTTTGGATGCTAAGCTTCAGCTTCATATAGACAAATTGTCAAAAAAGCTAAGTTCCGCAGCATATGCTGTTAGAAAAATTCGTAATTTAACTGATATAGAGACAGCCCGTTTAGTGTACTTTAGCTATTTTCATAGTGTAATGTCGTCCGGTATTCTATTGTGGGGAAATGCCGCTAATATTCAGACTATATTTGTTTTGCAGAAACGAGCTGTTCGATCAATTTATAAATTAAGTCCGAGACACTCGCTCAGAGACTTTAAAGAAATTAATATTATGACTGTGCCTTCTCAGTATATTTATGAAAATCTTTTATATGCCCATAAAAATATAAAATTGTTTAAAAAATACAGTGGTATCCATGATATAAATACTAGGAAAAAAACACAAATTTGTTGTACCTACAACAAGGCTCAAGAAAATAGGTGGCTCGTTCAGATGCCATGTATACGCTTCTACACTAAAGTTCCAAGCCTCGTTCAAGATCTAAGCCTTAATAAATTCAAATAATTCATTAAACGTAAGTTGTGCCAGAAAGCCTTTTATACCGTTAAGGCTTATATCGAGGACAAAAAGGCTTTGGATTAAGCTGCTTCCAATTTTCACATATTGAATGTTTTTATTTTTTTGTTTTGTTGTTGTTTTTTTTTATATACACTTTGACATTAATGAATTTGATATATACTATGACATTTGCTTACTTTGTAAAGTATTCTATTATTTTAATTATTGTGAATGTGAAGAATAAGTATGTGGGTCATTTAATTTTTTGTTTTTCTCTTAGTTTTTGTCATGGTCTGGCAGTTTGAGTAATTAATGTGGCCTACCCAAATGTCCTTTCTTTGTTATTGTTCGTCGAATCGTCGAGCTCCTTACGTGTTGTGTTGATTTCTGACAAATGCGTGCTGACTGAACTGACTGGACAGGTCCTCTCAAACTGTTTGGTTCTTTCCTCAAAAAATCATCTCAGACATCAATCTACATGGTGTTCACATGATCTGATCAAGATTATGTCTGGACTTTAAAAGAGTGACCTCTGAGTTTGTTTCGGCCTTTCTTCTCAGACTAGTCAGATAGGAAACGCCGACCTCATCTATTTTTAAAATATGATTGACGTGTAAAAGTGTTTGTACAAACCTACTTACAAAATAAAATCATTTATCATTAATAACAAGCAAAAGAAGAACTGCTGCTGCTGCGCCTCGCGGTTTCACCCGCATAAATTTCGATCCCGTGGAATTAACGGGATAAAAAGTATCCTATATGTTAATCGTAGTTATAAACCATATGTGTGCCAAATTTCATCTAAATCCGTTCAGTTGTTTTAGCGTGAAAGAGTAACAAACATCTATCCATCCATCCATGCATACAAACTTTCACGTTTATAATATTATTTATATAAATAAATATATAAAATCAAATTAGTCAGCACCTGACGTAAATTGACGTATTTTTAGTAGCCATGTTTTTAATCACGTCTAATTTGTCTATGGAGTATCTTAATTTGACAGGACTAAACTAATATTTTAACTTCTGTTGAAATAGAAAGAAAAAGATGAACTGAACTTAAATTAAGTTTGGTTTGTGAACAAGGGAATCGGCGCCAATGTGTTACGCAATTAGGGTGCTGTAGGTACGTGTATAAATTTACAGAAACAAACAAACAAACATCATTCAGGTATTCTATCCATCATCAGGTCCTACTGAAGTCAAGCATGTGGATAGTACGGGAGGTTCCTGCACATCATCAGGCGGGAGGAGACGCCCGGGTGTCATTACTGCCAGGATCACCCAGAGGACACGGTGAAGCATACGGTGGAGGTCTGCCCCGCTTGGGCAGAGCACCGCCGTGTCCTCGTAGAGGCGATCGGCAGCGGCGGCCCGGCCCTGGTTCAAGCCATGGTCCGGGGCGAGAGGGAGTGGGAGACAGTCACCTCCTTCTGTGAAGCAGTCATGCTAGCGAAGGAGGTGGCGGGGTGGACGAGGGAGAGAACCTCACGCCTCAGCCGCCGCGGGAGACGCTCCGGGCGTCGGGAGCCGCGTGACGACTCCCGGCCACCGTAGGCACGGGCCTGCGGGCGGAGAGTAATGGGTAGCTCACCGTCCGATCAGGACCAGCCGATCGCTTCTGTAAAAATCTCACCGTGAAAAATTAGGTGAAGTGAGCTTAGCGTGAGCTGTCAATCCCTAGCATTACTTGGAATGACAGCTAGCTCACTCCACGTTCACTTCACCTAAGTTTTCACGGTGAGATAGTTACAGAATCGCACTGCTGATCCGCCCGTGCTGGACGGCGCGTAATATGTGTTCTACGCGCACCTCAAAGAGATGTCAGCAAGATTGACGGGGCCCGATAGGGCCGAAGCCTGCCAGGGTAGCGGGATCGTCCGAAAGGGTTACCGCTGCCCTGGAACATAAAGGGCTAAGGAAGGAACACGGGTGGGTTTTAGTCAGTAAGAGTCTGACACTCCCTTCCGCTCCACCCAGAGCGGGAGGGGTCATTTGATGATTTCCCATCCACAAAAAAAAAAGCATGTGGATAGTAAAATGTAGGTACCTACTTACCCACGTAGGTGTTGTGTGGTAAATGTACCGATGAGATTCACTGCGACATGCAAGAAAAAAGTTCTGCAACTTGGCGCAGTTAGTCGCTTTAAATATCATTATGCAGAAATAAGATACCTATTTGTTGGATAGGTATAGGTACCGTACCACCCAGGAGCATCCCCGCGAGAAAGTTTCCGTAAAAAGGGAATCTAATGCTGCGGCCACATTGTCCGGATAAGGCACCCTAAACATAGGGCACTCTCTCTCGCACACCTCTCGACGTCACGCTGTAAAACGAAGCGCGCGAAGTATAGTTCGCTTTATCGCGACAATGTAGCCATGAGAAATTATAAATAAATAATTATTCTAAACATCACGGCACGGCCCACTGCTGTTGTCAGCTGTTGTACTAAACACAAACACGCAAGAACGTAATCACGGGGCGGCAGAATCGGGTGTCAGTTTTACATTTGTAAAATGTCGTTTGTTAGCATAAAGCTTGTAAAGAAAACATGGCCCTGTTAGTACCAACTAAGCTGGGTCACTCTATTTTAATAAATTAATAACAAAGTAAGTAGTAGAGTTTTGACGTATGGTGCATGATATATGAGACATGGACGTTCACGGGCAGCCTCGTGGGCTGTGAACCAAGAGAGCCATGAACCGTTCCATGCTTGGCATAAAGCTTATAGACCGAGTCCCAAACGTCGAGATCCGCAGACGTACGAAGGTTTTCGATATCGGAAAACGAGTTATGGAACTCAAATGGAGTTGGGCAGGACACCTGGCAAGACGCAGTGATGACAGGTGGCGTAAGGCAGTGACTGAGTGGTGTCCAGAGACTGGAAGACGAAATGGCGAGATGAGCGGACGACATTGTTACCATCGCGGGTAGAACTTGGATGAGGCTGGCACAGGGGCGTTGGGAATGGCAATAGAGAGGCCTGCTCAGCAGTGGGTGAAGTCGTCATTTTTATTTGAGCACTAGTCCAGCGCCATCGCGCCGCATGTTGCTGTGTTCTGTGACTCCTCAGGACTTTCTAAACGGCTGCGGTGATACGATTTATTTGCCTACCAACGGCCAACAACGCTTTGCTATTGCGAAAAGAGGAAATTGGACACCATTGAAACAGTTTGTGCTGGACCAGACAATTCGAAATCGCGACAGATAGTGGTTAGTGGCGAGGCAGTATTCAAGTGTTACCTACAGTTTGATGGTCGAAGTGTACAATAAAGGCTCGCGCACATATGGACGGGCCGCGCCGCAACGCATTGCAAAAATTCCTCCCGTATCACTTTAGGCCCGTTCAAATGTGTGCTTAGCTTAATTACCTATGTATTACACACATCAAAAGTGTCTAGGGATCAAGTACGTTTTTAACTATAAAAAATGATCCAATTAATATTTAACAAATCTAGTCTTTCAGACTGGTTTCTTACTTGTCCTATGTTTAAGTTACCAACTTATCCCTTATATTTGTAATTTGTAAAAATATAGAAAAATTGCAATTTTTGCAAATTGTGGGAAATTAAAATGTCGTCAATTAAATGGCAAACATAAGGATTTTTTAATTTTGATTAAAAAAGATGAAAAATTTAATAATCTGTCTTTCCACCATTGACACAAATCACACAATTACAGCGATTTGGCATGCTTAAAATCAGTTTGAGGAATGGCCGCCCACGTTCTTTCTAATAAGTCAAAAAGTTGTTGTGGGGTATGCACGGCCTCCATACTGGGCAGAGCTCTTCATTGGAGTATATCCCATGCATGCTCAATTGGGTTGAGGTCTGGCGATTGAGCAGGCTACGGCAGAACGTTGATACGAGCATCGGCAAGAGTGCGTGTTACGACTCTAGCCGTGTGTGGACTTGTATTGTCGTGCATTAGTCAAACGAATCACCCCGGCTTCGCAAAGGGATGATCACGTCTGAAACCATTCTCTCCGCATAAATCTGAGTATTGAGGTTGCCCCTAATTCAAATGAGATCGGTTCTTTCACCGATCCAAATACCGGCCCAAACCATTATTGTTCCCCCTCCATATGAATGAACTTCCTGATAAAATTTCAAATGTTATTGACGTCCAGAGGTCCTCCAAACTCGGGTACATCTTGTATCCGACCTCATACCGAAACGAGATTCATCGGAACAGCAAACGCAACGCCAGTCTTCTTCCTCCTAATTTCTGTGTTCGTGCACCCATTGTAAACGGGCCCTACGATTGCGGGGTGCTATAGGTGGAACTCTCAGCGGCCTTCCGGAATGCAGACCCACTTCATGTAATCGATTTCGGATGGTTTGCTCGCTTATCAGCAAGCCTGAAGGGCTGTGGAGCCTCGTAGCTAACATCATGGCGGCCATAGTACGATTCAGTCGAGCAGTATTTTGGATGTACGGTCCTGTCTGTGAGTGGTGATGCGAGATCGTCCTCCATGTCGCTCGGCCACGCTGCCCGTGATACGATAGCGTATCCAGAGGCGGCTTATGACGCTCTGTGTAGTGCCAAGAGCGACAGCGACAGTACGTTGCCTTGAACCAGCAGTGCGATTCTGTAACCATCTCACAGTGAAAACTTAGGTGAAGTGAGCGTGGAGTGAGCTGTCATTCCAAATAATGCTAGGGATTGACACTACTGACCACTCACATCAAGCTCACTTCACTTGAGTTTTCACGGTGAGATTTTTACAGAATCGACCGGCTGCTTGCAACATTCCGACGACTCTCACAATCTCTTCTCTTGTCAAATGATGTCGTCGCTCCATATCAATGCAATTTTTTTCAGTTCCGATGCAGAAATTGTAATGGTTTTGTAAAAACGCTATTACTTACAGACTTTTATATGAATCCTGATTTTCTATTTTTAATCAAAATTTAAAGAAAATTCTTTGTTCATATAGTGAAATTAACTAAAAAGAATCTCAAAAAGTTAAAATAACAATCCTCAATTGCGGCGATACTCTAAAACGTACTTGATCCCTAGGCACTTTTGATGTGTGTACTTAGATTTGTTCGAGTTCCTCGATACGAATAAATCCTGAGAATAAAAATATTTTACAGTACCTACCTATTCATAAACACATCTTCTATAATCTCTGGTTCAAAACAAACGTGAAACTGCGTCAAACAAACAGACAACGTTGTACAGTCACAGCCAAAATATATTCATCACCTTAGGGCTATTTTTAACCGACTTCTAAAAAAGGAGGAGGTTCTCAACTCGGATGTTGATGTTTGTATTTTGTTTTTTTTTAATTTTTGTTCGCGCATGACTCCGCCGCTTGCCAACCGATTTGAAAAATTCTTATACTTCCCAAATGGTCCCATTGAAATTTCGACAAGATCTGATGATGAGTTTCGGAGACAGACAACGGAACTCTTCAATAAATGCCAGCAAATCAACGGCTATTGCTGCTATCGCTTATGTATGTATTGTTTACGCAATCACGCGACATAACGTCACGCTACCCTCTAAAAGGGTACGCAGATGTGTTCAGTATACCACGGTACACCCTCATTTCTCTCAAAGTTTCTGTCAATCTTGTAAGTACTTATATACGAATTTATGTGGAGTAGGCCCACACAAATTCGTATATACTTACAAGATTAGAGGTACCCCAATACAACTTTGACCGAAATTAAAGTTATTTTTCTCTTTGTAGTGTTTTTTCTTGGAAGTCGGTTGTTTTTTTTTGTAATTTTTTTTAAATTTATTTTTGTTATAAATAAAAAAGCCTTATAATGTCTGTTCATTGTACATACAATAGAATCTGCCTTTTACCGTCTCATTTATATATTTTGTTTTTTATAATATATTGCGTCGTCATGTTAATACTGCAGAATGACATCCAGCCATCTTCTTTAGCATCATTTATACAGTTATTTTATCACTTTCAAAATCATAGTGTTGCCACTGACTCTGGCGATTATTATTACAGAAAAGTATTAAGTATAATAAAATTCACAAAATGGTCAGGCTAGTTAAAAGGTTTTAGGTTGATCTATGCTCGACATTCTTCAAGGGTGCCATTAATTAAAATATAGTTTTATAAGCAACAGTCTATGTAGTAGCGTAGCTTCAAAAGGGTTTATATGTCTTGACTTGATAAATATTAATACAAAGCAATGAATTTTAAAATTGGCGAAAATATAAAATACATGACTGTACTTTACTACTGCACTTACTAATTCCATGAGACCATTGGACATGCCATGACAGACATCACCAAAATCACGATGTCAACAGACACTTACTAATTCCATGAGACCATTGGACATGCCATGACAGACATCACCAAAATCACGATGTCAACAGACACTTGACGCAAACTATTATTTTTATATTTTTCCTAAATGTTTAATTTCATGGGTAATATACGCAATGACTTATTTAATGATTTTATAGACATTTTAGATTACATATCATTGGAAAGCCTCAGTTTATATGACAAAATAACTGATAATTTAATAGTGGTACTCCGTACAAAATTCAGTAAACCCCGATGTGGGGACAAGTTTTTAGTATAAATTAGAATAGGTCATTAATAATATACAGTATTCAAAATTCTAGTTTAAAGTAGTTAAACAATTCACTATGGAAAGTGAAACAGCCCTTGAAGGTACTGAGAATGAGACTCCCGCTACTGGGGCTGGTGATGTTGAGGAAAGTAAAGCTCCAGAAACTACGGGTGGAGAAACTGGCGAAGAGGGTGAAGGAGGCGAAGGCGCCCCGGGTGATGAAACAGGTGAAACTGCTGCAACAGAAGTGGAAGGAGAGCATGTAGAAGGTGAAGGATTAGAGAGAGATCACGTTGAAGGGGAATCAGTTCAAGATGAAGCTGTGGAAGGGGAACATGTTGAGGGTGAACAAGTGGAGGGAGAAGCAAAAGAGAAAGTTGAGGGAGAAGCAAAAGAGAAAGTTGAGGGAGAAGAGCTTATGGGCGAAGAATTGGAAGGCGAACAGGTTGAAGGTGAGGAAACAGAGAAAGCCGCGGAAGACCAATTTCCTCCACCACCCGATGACGCCGTGGAAGAGGAAGAGTATCTTCCGGAACCACCTCCAGATCCTGCTGCACCATATGATTTCAGTGATTCGAAGGAAGCTTTGAAAGCACCCTTTGAATTACGACCTGATCAAGTAGCCGAAGTAGAACAGCTCTGGGAGATGTTTCAGGATTATACTCCAGCTTATTCTGATTTGGATGGGTATATCACCGAGAAAGAGCTGGTTTACATGTTAAAAAGTCTTCTTATTATGACGTATACAGTGGAACAACTCCAGGAACTAGTACAATATTGTTGTAGACCGCCTGATGCGAAAGGACATATACTTTTTGACCAGTTTCTTAAAATGGTTACAATAAGGCAAAGAGACTTTCCTATTGAAGAAGAGATTCGTTCTGCATTGCAAGTTTTTGACCCTGCGAAGCAAGGACTCCTGGATCGCGAAGAAATGAGAGAAGTTTTGACGAAACAGGGTCATAAAATGACACAAAAGATAGTAGATAATCTCATTAAAGAAGTAGATATGAGTAATGATGGTACAATTGGTTTAGAAGACATAGTTGGAACAATGTGTATTGATTTAAATGAGGAAGACATGCAATTGCTCAGAGCGTCTGTGTACCCTCCTAAGGTAGAAGAGGGTGCGGAGACGGAGTTGGGTGATGATGAATAGGAATGATGTTCAACACAAACTCTTAAAATAATATCTGAATCTGATTTGAAAAGTTCAATAAAAACTAAACTATAATAATATTCTTTATTTTTTTTAATTATGTTTCCTTTACGAGTTCTGGTACGTAGCCAAAATCGGAATTAACGATGCCATTTTGTTTTTTTTTTTATACTAGCCTACCTGTCTCACTCCTGGGCAAAGGCCTCCCTCCACTCCTTCCATCTATCGAAAGCCCGCGCGTCCTCCTTCCAGGTTGGACGGAACCTATCCAGCTCGTCCCGCCACCTCCTACGTGGTCTGCCGCGACCCCGCCTCACTGTCTCAGGGCACCAGTTCTGTGTTATTTGGACCCACAGTTTGTCCGGCATACGGCAGACATGTCCTGCCCAGTCCCATTTAAGTTGGGCAGCTTTTTGAGCCATCATCTGCTGCTTGTCCTGTATTGTTTTTTTTAGAATTGATTGCTTGACGGTGGCCATCTCTTAATTTCTTCCACAGAGATTTTATTTCAGCCACTGAAACATAAGAAAATAATAACTTATTTCTCTAATTCAGATACAACTGGAGATTCATTTCGGTCCGTTTTGTCAATACAATTTCTTTCACAAATATTTACCAACAACACCGCCAATGTCATTCAGGCGCTAAAATATCCTTGTAACACTCTACTAGGTGTGCAGTCGCGGCGCTTCTTGACGACAATTCGTACTGTGCTATTCAAAAGCGATACTCTAAAGTTTGTTTTTTAAACCTGATTTGACAGGTGTAACGTCAAATTTAAATTAAAATAAAAATAAAAAATTAAGATTAGTATTTGGGATTAAAAAACGAACTTTATGCGCTGTTGTATGGTTTCTTGACTTATTCTGCATCTGTCCCACACTCAATGTGACACTGTCACTGTCAGTATGCGTTCCGATTTCGACAACAATTCGAAACGCTTATGAACGCGCTCGCGCTGGTCGCTCAATGTCAAACCTATATTCACTTGAATTTTCATGATTGGATTACAGTATTTCTTTGGATAGGTTGTGACTTTAGCCAGAATAATAATTTCGAAAATGCCATGTCGCGTTTTTTTTAAACATAAATGACTCAAAACAAAACAGCACAACTGTCATTTTTGACAGCGCTCACGGTGGTATTTATTTAGGGCATGGTCGGCTTTATCGCTAGATGCCGCATGTCATGCCGTCATCTATGACGGTTCACGGGACGTCGCGTCGGCGATAACGACGCGTCGTTCACAGAGTAGGTACATTTTATTATGGCGTCGTTATCGCGCTCATGCTAATTCGGAACCCACGTTCGGCCGGCTCGGAACAGATCTACGACGATTCGACGAATAATTTCTTAAATCGATTACAGCGCAATTCGGAATGCATCATGTCTCTATCGAAACTTCAAAGGTCTCTCCGCTAGGAGTATAATAGTTTAAGCCACAGAGCACTTTATAATATGGTTTAAGCACGGTATAAGTTCTGTGGTCTGTCTGCTGTCAAGTCAAACCATTGACATAGAAGTCAAACTCACAGATGACATTAATGACAGTTGATAGTTGACTGTCGAGTGTCGCTTTTTACCATACAATTTTGTTTGCGCTTTGAAAAACGCAGCGAATAAATATAGATATAAAAGATAATTATCACGTACAAAATGAAATATTTAATATTATTTCTGACTTTTCTAACGTTTTTAAGTGATAGTAAGTACCCGATCTACGTAAAATCATTTCTTTTGCAACTGATTAGGGATAGGGGTGTGGTTTTTGAATACATACATTGTTGATTCTCGTTAGACTATTCAAGTAAACAAGTCTATTGTAAATACTTGGTCTTCGTCGTAATATGTATTGTGTATGTTGGATTGGCATTCATGAAACTTAATTGGAGAGTCTGTAAACTAAGTCCATAACTACATAATAAACAATAATGTTTTTACTGAAGAGAGCGACATTGCCTTGCAGAATATCTTCTAAACTAAAATAGAAAACTTGTAACTACATGCTAAACTACGCTACGCTACTAAACTTCACTTAAAACCACTTAAAACCGTAAAATAAATAACTAGCTACCTAATATTTGTTCGATTTCTCAGGTTTAGCAATATGGTGCTATCAATGTACGGCGGCTACTCCAGGGTGTATGGAACCATTCAACTGGCGCGGTGTGGGCTACCTTGGTAACCCATGTCCTGATAATGAAGACATTTGTGTCAAACTTATTGAAAGAAAAGGAGGTAATATTATAACCTGTCACCTCTTTTTCACTTAGAAATACCGGATCTCTCATGGTTCCTCTACCGAATTCGAATTACTCTGGGAACATGCTGTAGTTTTGCAAAAGAAAAACATTCATTCTTCTCCTTTGTGAAATTTAATCTCAGGTTTTGGTGTGTATCTCATTTTAATAAGTCAAAAATTTCCATTTCAGCACAAGAAGTGATAACAAGGGACTGTTTGAGCAACTTCAGGGCATTCCGGACAGACATACCTGCTGATACATATGAAGGGTGCCGACCAGCTGCGAGGGATGTGAATTTAGCCAACTATGTTAATAACACTATAAAGGAACTTGACATTAAAAGGTAATAATTATTGTTATGTTTATTGAAAGCTATGTAGTTTGGTGCAAGGAGCAAGCTATAGCTTTTTATAGCTATTGTGTAAAACTTATTTATTAATTACTATACTGTATTGTAGCTATTCCAAATAATTAATAATGTTATTTGTGTATAAATAAAATAAACAGACAGTTTTATGAATTTTCTTCTATTATTCTTATTTCACTTGCTCATTATTTTACTCATATTTAAGTACTTTATATGAGTTCATGTAATTCTTTATTTTTATTTGACTGTATATGTCAATTCAGTTTAATTTTATCATTTTAATGTTTTTTAATGAGTTGTTTGGAATATGTGGTTAGCTAGTGACCTCGACGATTGATCATATTAGTCTTGCCTGAACAACCACGACAGCAAGTTCGTCATGCTCCCTTAGATGGCACTGCCTGCGGTAGCATCGGGGGTCAGGTTGCCACTTCCCTCAAATATGACGAAGGGGGTAATGGCTGATCTTTGTGTTATGCTTGTGGACGGGTGCTACTTGTGGTGACAGGTTGTCTTGCTGACCATGGTTTTATTGTTGTTATTAGTATTCACTTATTTATTTATTTTACTTTGATGCTCCTAGTTGTATCATTTGTGACTTCAAGTGACAGCTATGTGAACAGAACCCAGCAATGCATAAATATGTAAGCTGTCACTCCCTTAATGCCTGGAGGGTTTTATTTAGGTAGTAAGTTTTTATTTAGCTTGAGTATGTATAGTTTTTATTATATTTGTTGGTATATTGGCGTGGCTAGCTGACATATATTATGGCAAATAATTTAATTTTTCCGTGTCTTGTGATGTTAATTACTTAACATACCTATTTATTGTATACAATCAAGTATTTTCTAACTGAACAGACAGCTGTGCTGCTGGGGAGTTTGGTGCGCCACTTCTTACCAGCTATAGAACTAGGAAGTGGTGAAGGGCGGGCGTTTTTGGGGGGGGACTGTCTTTTGTAATTTTGACTTCGAAAAGAGATGATTCTCAGCCTAATTTGAATAAATGACTTTTGATTTTGATTTCATTTGTTTCAGGGACTGGTATGACGAAACTTTATGGTGTTTCTGCTTCCTCGACCACAGATGTAATGGTGCATCAAGTGTATCAACAATGGCATTACTAATCCCATCATGCATTGTGCTTCTATTCACAAAAATGTTCTGATATTCAGTTAGCATCATCAGTCATGGATGTTTTACCAAAAACATTGATAGAGTAGAAACTTCTGGGTAAGTGATTCGAAAACAAACAAAACTTCTATGAAGATTTTACCTAGTAAGTTATGCTTAGAAGATATAATCTCTTTTTCCATTCTGAACGAAATAATTTTTCTTTTAAGCCCCATTTACACAATGTGTTTGTGTGTGTTGTTTCTTGTCTGTGGCTTATGATAAAATTGAAGTAACAATGATTTGTATCGTGTAAACACTGTTTAACACTTTGCGGGACACTCAAGGCCCCCAGACATAATAACAATAAAACTTCTATTGTGTATTGTGTAGTTTAGCAAAAATCAAAGTTGCATCACCATCACCATTGAAGGACACCCTTCAGTGTCTTTAAGTGGTGCAACTTTAATTTATGCTTCAACATATGGTAATGTCACAAGCAATTAAATTGCACCATGTAAATCAGGCTTAAATGTCAGTACCTCAGTAGTTAACTACTTGTGTAGTTTTTAAAGTTAACAAATACTGACAGTAGATTTAAAATAAAAATGCACAAGTGACCTTATGTAGCAATTTTGTAATAAGACAGCTTTTTTATTAGTACATGATGTATTAAGATCTGAAATCAATATTATTTAAGGAGACACTACCTATGATAGTTGTTTAAGGCAGCTAAAACACTTATATACAACTTATTTTATGTGCAGCTGTATGCAATCTAGTGTCAAATCATATTTTTATGATTAATTCCGTCCAATAGATATTTGATAATTATTTTTTATTAGCTAGTAGGTTTAATACATAGTTAGTTGAGATATAAGTGCCTCATTGAACATTGTTCTTTTACATAAGACTGTAGTTTTTATTGTATTGTACACAATAATTTTATGTATTTTTACACGATTTATATATGAAATAGATAACAATAATAATCAGATCACAGAAATCTCAAAATAATTATTTATGGTCATTAAAAAGCTAAATAAACCATTTTACCTAACAATTCGTTTTTTTTGTACATTTTTTTGGAACGAAGTTCCATAACGCGCTTTGCGAAAGGGGGGGCTAGACGGAAAAAATTAAGACCAAAAGTTGGAACGACACTTTTTGCTATAGTTGTAAGCCGTGCGGCGTGCGCGTGTTTCTCTGTCTGTTTGTCTCTCTCTCTCTCTCTCTCTCTCTTATAGAAAGCAAGCCAGTTATACTTCGTTCCATCTGGGTGTCCCTTGACACCTCTCAAGTTTTTTTTCACAAATTGTACTTTCCATTGCATGCTTTCTACTTTGTTCTGTAAAAATGTCTTCATGTTTACAAAAACGCAAATTGCATTTGTGTCACAATAAGGCCAGTGACCAACATGAACATTTGTAACAAAATGTTGGCGTCTAGTTGCCACATGTCATAGACGGAGAAGCGCGGTGGTGTTTCGTCTATTAACTTTAACATTCTCTTCGATTTCTCCCTTAGTCTGCCTGGAAATCAATAAAAAGAAATTGACTAACTAAACTTGTAATAAAAAGATTTTATAATCAGCCTGTCGCGATAAAAAGACTATATATTTTTTTTATAAAAACCGTTTAAAGAGGTGGTTTGTCGGGCATTAACATTCTAACTAGTAATCTATACTAATAATAAAGCTGAAGAGTTTGTTGGTTTGTTTAAACGCGCAAATTTCTGGAACAGGTCGAATTTGATAAATAAAGGAGTCTGCCCACTACACCGTGCCATACCATGACCGTGCTATGTACGTATCAGGCACGGAAAGAATCATGACACGGACTACTATGCCCACTAGAACGTATCAACAGCGTATCATTCCCGTGCTTAACGCTTTTTCAATGTAATCATTGTTTCTATGTTAAATAATGTAATTGGTGTTTTACCGTTTTAATTAACTATAAATAAATAAAATTAAAAAATGAATTGCATGCACAGAGCGTACTGGCACCGACAAAATATTCTCGTCGACAAATTATTGACGCTCCTTGCATGCCACGCGACGGTGTTGGTCGGTGACGGAACGGTCTAGTGGGCATAGTCACATACTATTCAATAGGAAGAATTTTTTTTTGCCTGATATGTTCCTAGCGCGGCCATGATATGATACGGTGTAGTGGGCAGACTCCTTTATTTTTTCGTTTGATAGCCCAATTCTTGAGGAAGGCTAAACTGTAGGTACTTAACATCATGCTAAGAACATAAGGAGTCGAGCAAAAAGAAAAAAGTACAGAAGAAGTACAGACGCCAGCAGGTCAAGCTACCCGAAACTGTCAATTTTTCCTAATCAATCTTGAACCTTAATCCTTTAACGATAAAGTTGAAAATCTGTTAAAGAAATTTGACAGATTGTAGTAGCTTGATGTGCTGGCGTCTGTACATAATAGCGCGGGCAGGCGATGCGATGCGACGCGGTGGGTCGGGGGCCGAAATTTTACGCGGTCGAAGTCGCGGGTAGAAATTACATAGTTGGATATAAGGATGGGTGACTTGCTTAGTACATCAGAAATAGTTAAATTATTATTATTACCATCATAATGTATCGACATAACAGTTATCACCAACAGCTTAGTTTCCTTCACCTCTCTCATAAATAATTCACAGCGGATTCCCAGTAAAATTGCCATCACCAAGTCGATTACTGTGAAAAATGATGGCGTCAAGCTATCCCAAAGTCCTACTGTCTGCGAACATAAATCAAGCACTATGTTACACTGACACTTCGGATTGAAAGGCGAACAGTGAGTGGGTGATTCTACTTCCTCAAATGTTTCAGTTCTTAAGGGTAAAGTCACTGTCTAACTCCCGATAGATGGCGAGAGCATAGGTAGAGGAGACCAAAAAGTCATCAGTGGTCTACAGGATAAGTGGAAGTATTAGGAGGAGCAAACTCTTATTTTAGTGTCGGCCTTTTAGACCTACTTACATCATTTTGGACGGCAAAAAGTAAAAATTCGAATGTTAAAATACTCGATGCAACTAGCTTACAGCAAAACATGAAGACCTGAAAAATCAAAAGGGATTAGTAAATTAAAATAATGTAGGTAGGTACTACTTTTTTTATTGCTGATTGGCGATGGGGATGAGGTCCATGAATAAGTTGTATGCAAGGGTGTCTTATGCAATATTATACTCACTTGGAATTTGTAAATGTCTTGAAATTTGAAAAAGCCATCCATCAATTGTTTCAAATAAGCATCAGTATCGCTTGATATGAAATTATGAGTTTCAGCAGCCAAGCGTCTCATAACAGTTTTCGTGGGTAATAATGAAGAAAATTTTTTTTTTTTAGAATACAAAATCTCTTGAGTCTTCTTTGGCTCCAAAAAGTTTTTAATTATTGAATTCAAGAACCGAGCACGTATGTAGAAATACATAAAAATATTTGAACAGCAGACTAATTCCATGACGAAGCTGAGTTGTGCATATGCTATTCCTATGTACGGCCAAAATGCAGCTGTTCCTTTTGCACCAGCTAGGCCAAGAAGTGAAAAGAAGAGAGTCAGAGTCAACGCTAGTGAAAAAATATTTGTCCTTAATAGGAGACCAGTGATACTTTTGTTGCGATTTACATTCATACACCTATCAATTTGTTGCAGTTTAACGAAAAAATCTACATTAGCATCTCCGTTTATAAAACGTACATGAATGATATTGCATATAAATGTTAGCGTTTGCAATCCTGTTACACAAGTGCTCAGATAGTAGATAGTTTCGTTATCAAAAAGGATTGTATCATATTTGTGGATCACTACATAGTCTAAACCAAGGAGAAGAATTACACTGAGTAATGTATGGCATCTTTGAACAAACGATGGCGTCGTCACAAACCGGTCTTTGATGTCAACACGGGTGGAAGCCATCAGCATCTGGAAACTGTACATAAGTCCTAAGGACTTTAGTAATTCTTCGTCAAGAATATCTTTGGAAACATATTCGATTTTAGTGTTATCTTTAATTTTCTTCATAACTGATGCTAAATCCTAAGTTTGTTAATAAATAGGTGCACTTATAGCGATGCAAACTGTAACACTACGATGGTGTAACTCGCGGTAACAGCCAGCAGATGTAGTGGCAGTCGGGTGCCCAGCGTACAAATGTTGTAAATCGATACGTTGCGTCTTCCTTCCACCAGTAATATGAGTTGCTTACCATGGTCACGGGATTTGCCTGTAAATATAAATATTTCAGTTCAAATTCCTTATCAATAAAGACTTAGTAAAAAAAAAAAAAACAAAATTCAAAACAGTATGAGATAGTCATCATCATTCGCCTGCCCTTATCACAATATATTTGGGGTCGGCGCAACATGTCTTTTTCTTCTTCCATATTTATCTATTAGTCGTGATCTCGGTAGTATGAGATAGAATCAAGGATCACAAATTTGGGCGATTTAGATCTAAAAATATATATTTAAAAGCCAGATGCAAGTACTAAATGCAGTGGTGTCCAAACCAACTGCTAAACGTGGGTCGAGCGCCATCAGTTCAGTAGGTACCGTATAAATGTACCTACTGAACTGATGGCTATGCCATTTTCAATCAGTAAGTAGTTAGGTCAGGTGTACCTATGTCCAGAGTCCAGAGTCCCTCTAGCTTTTCATAGGCAACTAGAATATCCAGCAAGAGGAACCAGCACTGATCCTGAGTCATGACCATTTGAGACGAAGTCAAAATTGAAGACCAGGACCAAGGAAGTACAAACAAACAAATATATTTATTTGTTAGCTTAGAAGCACAATAATAGAATAATAGCAGTAGCCTATTTGATTACCTACACAAAATAACGGTGACAATTAAAATAATCAAATGAAAAAACACTCATCATTAAAAAGAAAACATAACCCTATCTTTGCTATTGCGCAGTCGGGTAAAAAGAAAACTTAAATAATTACTGTCATTAAGGTTTGATGAAACGATATCGATACAAAGTTTCCTCGATTCCTCTAATTTTGTTGATAATGATTCCATTTTCAGACATAATGTTAACATTAGGAACTGCTTATTCAACAGGACAGGCATCACACACAGCATCAGATCGATGTCTGCTACTGCTGCTTTCTGGGGAGAAACGACAAATAATTAAGTAGTCTTCAACATCAAATTTTTTCCATGGACGTGTGGTTGGTTTTCTGAATATATTTTTCGTTTTCAGTTATTATCAACTTTTGTTGCTGACTGGTACCTAGGTAGGTATAGTTCTTATTATTTTCTAATCTATACTTATAATAAATCTGTAGAAGTGAAAATTCTGTACATTGAAAATATCAAAAAAATAATTTACAGGGGGTGTTACTAGACCGACACCGAACCCAAAAATGTGATTAAAAAAATTTTTGTCTGTCTGTCGGTCTGTCTGTCTGTCTGTCTGTTTGTTCAGGCATCACGCAAAAACTACCGGTTCGATTACGATGAAACTTGGTATAATTATTCTTTAATATCCTGGGCACCACACTGGGTACTTTTATCCCGGAAAAGTATATACAATAAAAAACAAACTTAATTTTGCGGTTTGATCCCTATACCCGATTACCACTGTCTGTACTGTACCAACCGCAAATACTAAGTTTGTCGTAGGTTGGGTCACCCGCAGTGGAGTTCATTTTTATTCCTTTTAGTTTTTAGAGTTATTTAGGTTTATTTTTATATGAGTCGTAGGTATAGATTTTAATTTTAAAGTATAGGTAGTATATTTGATAGTGTACGTAGTGACCGTAGGTTATTTTATAATACTGTTAGGTAGGATTAGTCATTCGTATAGATATTAGTTTTTAGGGATTTTGCTTATTTATTGAGTTTAGATTAGTTATCATCAGAAATAGGTTTATTTAGGTAGGTATTTAATTTTCTGTTATTGAGTTTTTTTTTTAATTAGGTAGGTACCTACTTAGGTAAAGATATCATATAGGTACCCTCTTAATCACCACTAATGAGACACAATTGGTTTTCTACTGTAATTAGCCACAAAGGGCCCGCGAGATAGATGGCATTCTGGGGAAGCACATACATTTTATCCTGTTAGCACGTTCCCGTGGGATAACTTCCGACATCCACGCGGGCGAAGCCGCGGGCAGAAGCTAGTCATTCTTAAAACAGTATATCTGATTGTTCGATCTTACCTGGATACCAAATTCCAAGCTAAGATTTGGCAGACGAAATAAAACAACTGTTGATAAAAGAGAATAGTTATAGATCATTAATTTAACTCGATGATTTAGAATAACACTTGTACTTTTAATCAATACTTACTGAGAGTTGAAAAAGCTCTGTAAAATCTGCTAAAGCTTCAAATATACAATGGATTGCAGTAACCAATTCGGCTGGAACTTCCTTGACAGGATGGTCACACGGGTTCATTACAAAAAACAAATTTCCATCATTGATTGTTTTTTCCATCGGTTCGTTAGTACTTGAAGTTTCTTGTCGTAGGATATCGTTTATGTATTTTACTCTTGTTATAATAAGCTGTATAATGAAATACATTTCAACCATTTCAAAATGCAGTCCTACACCCGTTGTCGTGATTACCATAAATGGTATACACATATTCCTCATTATCACTGTTTTATATAATACAATCCACAAGATGGTGAAAAAACAACCGCTCATTATAGTAAAAGTCGACTGCCTCTCAAGGTGCTTGTTTAAACTTTTACTATTCTTCATATTCAGGTATCGTTCTATCTTTTGTAATTTTACGTACATTTGACCAATTTTATTTCCTCTACGGATAGTATTTCGGAAAACTATTAGAACGCCATTTATTCCATTCATTAGGACACCGAGTTTGAGGGTCGAGTCGGCGTATGGAGAGCCATAACTGTTTTCGCAGCATAGAAAGAAGTATGCAATACAAACCGTATTTAGTTTCCAGAAAACATTGCTGTATAAAAGGTACCATGTCGAAGGTGCTGTAAGGTATCCGTACTTGATATTTACACGGAGAAATCCTAAGACCCGCAGCACGGCGAAAATTGGTTGAAAAATTCGAATGAAGTCTTCGTTTAGCTTGTCCGCGGAGAGGTCTTCAATATTCTTTACTTTGTTCATGTTGATTTAAATAAGTCATCACTTCTTTAAAAATATTAGCGAATTAGAGAATATCAGTGGACATACCTAAGTCCTCTATGATAGGCAACTACTAACTCAATGAAACAATTGTTTTGGGTTATCGATTATTTAATAACGACTCCCTCGGGTACTGTAGGTAGGACATATTCCAAATCATAAATTTAATTTATGATTGATGGTCCACACACACATGGGATGGTCCACATCACCGACGCAAAAACGACGTGGTGTTATAAGTTTGACGTGTCTGTGTGGGTGTGGCTGTGGGGGGGGTGTGTGTGTGTCTGTCTGTGGCATGTGGATGGACCGGTTTTGATTTTGTTTATTTTTTGTAATGAAAATAGGCTTATGTTTAACTTACCACCAGATATCTATATATATAAAATTCAAAGTCCTGACTGTCTGTACAATCTAGTCGTTTCTGGCACTCGCCGGCCGCTGTCGCGGCACCGCTTGCTTCGCTCACTCGGCTCGTGCGTAGGAGGTCAGTTTTAACCTAACCATTTTTAAAAAATTAACCTCGTCTATCTAGTTTGCAGCAAGCCGGAGACATAATATGGTATCATAATTCTTTATTTGGTAATAAACCTACATTTTATGACAATCATAGTGGTTTATTTTTAAGTTAAGTCAAATATGCATCTTTTTGATAAAATGTCCGAAAATAGAAACCGGCCAATCAGGAGACAGTATAAAAATTTGCTAATTGTTAGTGGTTCCGATACCGCCCTTTTAAAGAAAAGTATTAAATGTATGGGTCCGAATTTCTGACCGATAAGAATTTAAATGGATAATTATGACATCTCTATATTCCTGACTTGTATTAAATCATTTATATTTTCAATTTAACTGTATTGACCCTGAACTTGACCAATTTATAATCCCATTTTATTAAACTTGACATTATGTAGGTATTGTGCTGCCTTTTTCAAATGATGTACTAAATTTCATCTTGACATGGTAAACTTATATTTATTTAATTGAATGTGTTAATATTATATATTCATTAGTTTTTATTATTATAGCTAAAACTGTTTGCGTGCCTTAGTTAAGGTAGTTAGTATAAGGATCGTTTTAAAATCAACATCTGTAACTTGTACCTACTTTCTGTGCAAATAAAGATCTATTCTATTCTATTTAGGCAGAAATAGCGCATTAATTTTCTCGCTAAGATTTAGTGCTCATTTACTACATTTGGTGTTCGAATACAATTTGAAGTGCAAGAACTAAGGGTATCAAAGCATTTTATGGTGGTCATTATATTTTACTCCATAAAAATAGTATGAATGTAAAAAGCCTAAAACAATTTTACAAAAAACTATTGAAAAAATAGCGACAAATAGAACAAAAAAGGTATAAACGTGAAACCCTATAAAAAGAAAAAAATAACCTTGAAATTATGACCAGAGCCCCTACGAAAGTACGTATGAAATTTTTTGATTAAATGTTGACCCGTCGGGGGACCGCTACTATTTTAAACTTTAACAGAACGTTAGGCTAATAATTAGAGCGGTCCCCCGCCGGGACATTTAATCAAAAAAATTCATATGTACTTACGTAGTAGTAGTAATTAGTCTATTTGATAATTTTTTTTAGAGGGTGTTATTTTCTGGAAGCGATACAAGCTTTTTTTGCTACAGACGCCAGCACATCAAACTACTACAATCTGTCAAATTTCTTTAATAGATTTCAACTTTATCGCTGAAGCATTAAGGTAATAAGTAATAATAATAACGAAGCATTAAGGTTCAAGGTTGATAGGGAAAATTTGACAGTTTCGGATAGCTTGACCTGCTGGCGTCTGTACTTTTTAGGGTACTGCAAACTAGCAAAATCGGAACCCTTATAATTTCATTATGTCCGTCTGTCACTCTGTCCGTCAGTCCGCGTGTTACACAGCCATTTTAATCGGAGACTATTTACACCATATCGTTGAAAATTTGAAAGGTGTAGGTATTCTGCGCTAAAAAAATTTTAGTTCCATAAAATAAAATTCGAGCCATTACGAACATTTTCAAACAAAAAATACCTAAGGCAGTCGAACCGTTCTCAAGTGATGCGATTACCAACGAACAGATATATTTACTTAGGGTTCAGTAGCCAAATGGCACGGAACCCTTATGGATTCGTCATGTCTGACAGCCACTTTTTTCCGAAACTATAAGAACTATACTGTTGAAACATGGTAACTAGATGTATTCTGTGAACCGCATTAAGATTTTCACACAAAAATAGAAAAAAAATATTTTTGGGGTTCCCCATACTTAGAACTGAAACTCAATTATTTTTTTTCATTAAACCCATACGTGTGGGGTATCTATGGATAGGTCTTCAAAAATGATATCGAGGTTTCTAATATAATTTTTTTCTAAACTGAATAGTTTGCGCGAGAGACTTCCAAAGTGGTAAAATGTGTCCCCCCCCCCTGTAACTTCTAAAACAAGAGAATGATAAAACTAAAAATAATATATGATGTACATACATTACCATGTAAACTTCCATCGAAAATTGGTTTAAACGAGATCTAGTAGGTAGTTTTTAGGGTTCCGTAGCCAAATGGCAACGGAACCCTTATGGATTCGTCATGTCTGTCTGTCTGTCCGTCCGTATGTCACAGCCGCTTTTTTCCGAAACTATAAGAGCTATACTGTTGAAACTTGGTAAGTAGATGTATTCTGTGAACCGCATTAAGATTTTCACACAAAAATAGAAAAAAAACAATAAATTTTGGGGGTCCCCATACTTAGAACTGAAACTCAAATTTTTTTTTTCATCAAACTCATACGTGTGGGGTATCTATGGATAGGTCTTCAAAAATGATATTGAGGTTTCTAAGATCATTTTTTTCTAAACTGAATAGTTTGCGCGAGAGACACTTCCAAAGTGGTAAAATGTGTCCCCCCCCCCTGTAACTTCTAAAATAAGAGAATGATAAAACTAAAAAAAATATATTATGTACATTACCATATAAACTTCCACCGAAAATTGGTTTGAACGAGATCTAGTGAGTAGTTTTTTTTTAATACGTCATAAATCGTAACGTAACGGAACCCTTCATGGGCGAGTCCGACTCGCACTTGGCCGGTTTTTTTTAATACGTCATAAATCGTAAACCGCAATTTAGCTTTCATTCAATCAACTTATGATTGATTCTTATGATAATGGTACGGAACCCTTCGTGCGCGAGTCCGACTCGCACGTGGCCGGTTTTTTTTTAATTGACATACTTTAAAATATTAATAACGATGCTGGCTTTGGTGAGCGACTATTTCAAGACATATTTCAAGAACAAGACAAACAAAGCTGCTATGTATCCACGCGATGTCTTGTCGTTTAGAAGGTAAATTTATCTTAGTCTTACTATAGTAGAATTACAATAAATCCCTGTTACTTTTTTGCAAATCGTAATTTTAGGATACGAATTTAGTTAGCCAAGGTCAGGCTGACTTTTGTTGGATTAAGCATAATACACAGAATTTAGAACCAAACGGTCAACATCTAACTACTCCATTTAAATCACCTTAACTAATCTATTTTGTATTTAGATACGTTAACGCACGTTAGACGCGTTGTTTTCAATAGTTTATTTATTCCCTAAAAACATTTCAGGTCCTATTTGGAAAGGACCCAACGATATACTTCGGACAATACAGTTTTATCAACCTACCTTCTCATACTGAGAAGGTAGGTTGATAAAACTGTATTGTCGGAATTTTCACGATGCATAAGAAACTACCCCTCAGTCTTATAGGCATTATTACTACCTACCTCGTAATACTGATACAATTTACGATACCAAGTTATGCACAAAATTAATGTTAAAATATAAAGTCAGAAATATAACAATAATATTTTATTCTCCCTCTGCGATTATTCTCTACAGTTGTTAGAATGAACTCAAGTATAATTACATCAAAAACTAAGCACTAATTATTGCAAAAAACACATTATTATCACATACAAATATAACAATTTTTTATATATTATTTCTATTTTAACTGCATCTTCATGTGTTCCCTTTTGGATAAGCAACGCACTCTAGGTAAAGGTAGGTAGTGTCTTAAATAAAATAAATTGTAAACATGATATCCAGAGTGGCGCCATCTGCTATAGTAGTGCCGTAGTGCGGTACATTCTTTGTATAAAAATTACGTACAAACAAATAAAAATATGGAATCGGCAGTTTAATTGCTGATAAAAATGCAACCGCTTTGACAACATTAATCACTAATAGACAGTCTACGTTTTTGAGCTCTTTAAACTAATACAATATGTATTATTAATTACGTGTAAACTACAAAGCTGATAACTACCCAATTAAAAATAGCTAAAGTCACAACATACTAACGCGTACAACATTCCAAAGAAATCTATTATATTCACTTGCTCCCAAAATGTTAGTGGAATTCCGGTTTAATAGGCGAAACGGTGGGATTCCTTGAATCCTAGTTTCTCAAGGGCAGGATTGCAGGCGAAATTGATCATAGGAGGGGGTCCGCACATAAGGACAAGTGTGTCATCTGCCGGCGGGAACAAATGCTCTCTGATCATCTCATCGTTGATGAAACCGACGCTGTACTTCCAACCTGGAAATAATGATAGTTCGTTTTAAAACTGGTTTTGAGTCACGTTGATTTAGTATAAATTCATAATATCATATATATATATATATGATGAATCGGCAGATTTTTAGGTGTACATACTAATATTTTTTGTCATGATCTACATATTTTCAAGTTCGTCAACCCCCCTTTTTTTTTTTTTGAGGATGGGAAATCATCAAATGACTCCTCTCGCTCTGGGTGGAGCAGGAGGGAGTGTCAGACTCTTACTGACTAAAACCCACCCGTGTTCCTTCCTTAGCCCTTTATGTTCCAGGGCAGCGGTAAACCCTTTCGGATGTTCCCGTTACCCTGGCAGGCTTCGGCCCTATGGGACCCGTCGCTTTTGCTGACATCTCTTTGAGGCGCGCGTGGAACACGTACACGCCGTCCGGCACGGGCCTAGTCCTGATCGGACGGAGAGCTACCCATTACTCTCCGCCCGCAGGCCCGCGCCTACGGTGGCCGGGAGTCGTCACGCGGCTCCCGACGCCCGGAGCGTCTCCCGCGGCGGCTGAGGCGTGAGGTGCGCAAAGTGCGTTCCCTCGCCCACCCCGCCACCTCCTTCGCTAGCATGACTGCTTCGCAGAAGGAGGTGACTGCCTCCCACTCCCTCTCACCCCGGACCATGGCTTGAACCAGGGCCGGGCGCGAGAGGTCGCCGCCGCTGCCAATCGCCTCTACGAGGACACGGCGGTGCTCTGCCCAAGCAGGGCAGACCTCCACCGTATGCTCCACCGTGTCCTCTGGGCGATCCTGACAGTGGTGACACCCGGGCGTCTCCTCCCGCCTGATGATGTGTCGTCAACCCCCCTTAGCCAGAAATATTTCTAGTTCTTTATTCGTCTCCTTCTTCATCTAGTTGCCTTTCATCGTAGCTAAGTCAGAATGCCAGACGAAAAACTCCTCCTTAATCGATTTCAATTTAATCTCGTTTAATGACAGCAATGAATCGATTTCTGATAATATTTACGTGATCGATCGTGGCTCCGATTTGAACAATTAAAGTTTATATATTCATTTATGAGTATGTAGGTAATTAGGCAGTAACTCACCGTCATTGGGCCTATCGATGGTGTACCACACTTTGAACTGATCAGGGTGTTCAGATTGATACTTTTCCAGTTCATTTCTCAATAAAATGTCTTCTTCAGACTGGTTGGCAAACAGCAGTCTCATTTCTGTAGGGTCATTGGCATCTTTGCATATGTGTCGGATGAGCTGTAACATTGGCGCGATGCCAGTCCCACCTGCCGAGACAAAACTATGATTAATAACTAATAACCATTCATTTCAAGTGTAAAACATTTTGAAAGCACGAGTAAAGCGACATTTTGATAAAATGAACACCATGTATTATTGTAATTCGTCATGTATAAATATTTAATGTAATAATTTCAGATCCATTTGATGTTTCAGTCAATTTCATTTGTCTAATGGCAGTTGAATATTGGCTACAATTTAGTAGTAGACGCTTCACAGCAAAAAGAAACTAAGATTTATAGAGTTATATTAAGAAATCATGCTGTGACACCTTTTGGTGTGGCCGTGTGACAAATTTATATGATGCAAACGTTTCAGATGATTTGTCATGTGAAGCATGATTTAATATAATATTAATAAATATGGGGCCTTTCAATGTCATTCTTTATTAAGTTGATAAGAGTTAGTGACGTAAGTATCCGATACGTCTTCTTATCGGTTAATGCAAATCACGACAAATTGAAAATAGGTACCTGCGATCATGTTGAGTTTCTTAGCCGGCATTCTGATGGGTGGGTCTTTCCTCATTTTCTTGATAAGGAAGGTCCCATTTCCGGCGTACTGCAACCTTCCTGAAGGACCTCGCACGTCGATCGTGTCATTGATCTTCAAGTTGTTCAGGTGTTGCGACATTTTCCCGCCGTCGGGGAATTTAGGATGCACATTTTTGAAGTACACCTGAAATAAAATGTTTTATATAAATAGGTATGGAAGAGGCCTTTGACCTGTGGGATATTTACGGCTAATAATAGAAAATGAAACAGGTACGGTAAACGGTCTTGTGGAAATAATTGCTTTGACTTTATGACATTACATAATGCGGGTCTTATATTATTACTAGCTGCGCCCCGCGGTTTCACCCGTATAAGTTTCGATCCCGTGGGAATATCGGGATAAAAAGTATCCTATATGTTAATCCTGGGGGCCTACTCCGAAGTTTAAAGTGCGAATGTTCGGATCGGACCGACACATGGCCGAACCGAATATTATTGAAAAATGCGAAAAAAGTTCGGATCGGCTCAGTTGGGTCGGGACCATAGTCAATATTCGAAAGAGTGTACGAGTGTGTAGGATCGGAACCGACTGAACCAAATAGTAACTTCGTAGCAGGAAACGGTCGAACATTCGGCCGATACTACTTCGGAGTAGACCCCCAGGTTATAAACGATCTGTGTGCCAAATTTCATCCAAATCCGTTTAGTAGTTTTTACTTTTGAACGAAACGTGGTCAATTAAATTGTTTGTTAAAACATCCATCCATACAAACTTTCACGTTTATAATATTAGTAGGAAGTAGGATTAAACATAACTTATAATTAACTCGTCATTAATAATATAATTTATTAAAGGTAGGTAGGTATTACGATTTCATAAGAGTGTGTCTTAATGATATGACAGTAGGATAATTATGTTAAGATGTTTATCACTACTTTAACATGGGTTCACGGTTAAACGGATTTGGCTTAAGTTACACAGAATCAGTTAAAATAATAAGAATATTGTGATAGAAGAATATTGAAGATAGAATGTAAATGAGGGTGCCCCACCCTCATTTACATGTAACTAGTGGTAGTGATATATCGACTTAGAGTCCATGGCTATTAGCTATCCGTCTGCGTACGGAACTGGTTGCGGAAGGCGGAGGATAGGGTGTTGTGGCGCAATCTGGGAGAGGCCTGTTTCCAGCAGTGGACTGCAATAGGCTGAGTTGATTGACTAGCATCCATCAGTTATTTGTTTATTCGCGCCGTTATCTTAATAAAGCTTAACAAATATTTCTTGTTGTGTCATCGGCATCACATACTGTTTAAGTATAGATGGTGACAGGGACATCGACGCGGAAACTGTAATCATAAAGTCAGCACATGGTTCTAGACCGTACTGTAGACATTTTTCCTCAGTTTTATGTAAATGTAGGACTAATGTTGCAATATGTAAAAGTAGTAGTGCGAGTGTGTAAAAGTGAGTGTCCGTGGAGTTTCTTGCCCGTTCTTCTCCATAGGTACCTATGCTTTGGAATGGGCAACTAGCTTCATCTTTCTGACTGACCGACCCTTTGACAATTCAAAAGTGCCTGCAATTGGTTTAGTTGAAATAAATGATTTGAGTTTGTAATGTACCTACATTACAAATACTTTGGAGTTGCAATCAAATATTCTAGACATTTAATCTAAAATATTGAAAATTATCACAAGATAAGAGACGAACATGGTGAAGATTGCGATTACGACGTTTGTTTAAGTGTCTGATTACATGTTGCTATTTAATCAGGAACGAGCACAAGGTATGATAGGTAGGTAGGTATGTAAAACATTTTGAAAGTATGATATACATTTTGGGTTTTTACCTTAATCACGAGGTCAACATATCCCTTCTCTTCATCACTGGAAACTGGAGTGTAAGACCTGATTACGAGGTCATCTTCAATCTTTGCTGACAAGTGGATGTGCTGACCAATTGGCAAGCCTGTAACATAAAGACAGGGTTTTTATTTAGAAAATATTATAGGTAATTGCAAGCAAGATACATCGAGCACAGTCTGACTTTGCTTTGAATAAGCGATTCATATGAATGTGAACCTTATTCTTATGTATTTAATGATCATATTCGTATTGGAAAATGTGAGCGGGCATATCATATCAATTAGTACCTACCTACATTATTTTTATAAGAATAACATTCATATTCATAAATATGGGATGCTTGCTTTTTTAAGTAAAGTAACGTCAAAGAGCGATTTATGTATCTTGCTCTGACAGTCGTTATTAAACCTCAGCGGGGTAATTGCGTACCTAACACACTATCAGTAGCAATGAGTTTAATTTTGACAGTTCAACAACATTCATTGCGTTATTTACCTAAGAAGCAAAGGATTAGCAATTTCCTTCAAAATCATTCAGCACTCTAATTACGTAACACTGAACACACGATCAATCGGAATCTGAATCATTTTGAAGCAAATTGCTAATCCATTGCTTCATAAGTTCGAAAAATTTGTCTGCTCATCACGTAAATAACGCAATGAATGTTGTTGAACTGTCAAAATGAAACCGATTCCGATTGATTCGCAATTAGGGTGCAGATTGTGATTGATCGTGTGTTACGAAATTAGGGTCTAGATTTGATTTTAACAGAAGGAAATAATAAAAGCAAAAATAATCATTGTTGATAAGATAGACAAGTTTTTGGAATTTTTAAACGTTTCAAATGATAAAATTATTCAAATTCGTTTAATGGATAAAATAATGTAAAGAAGTATTTTTCTTTTTATCAATTATATTGTTAGATGATTTGCTGGAATTTGGTTGTAGATAAGTCTAAATCTGGACAGTCATGGATAATATGCAAAATGAGTTGGCAATGAATGAAATCAAGATTAATTTTTATGATGCTAAGTAAGTCATATTATTGTGTTAAAAGTATTGGTTAAAAAAAATGTTTGAATGTCCCAAATGTCCGTTAACTTTAAGCAATGTTTATAATAAATAAACTAACATCTGTAAAATATAATATACCAATATTGTTTTGGTAAATATACCAATAAGTACATATTATATTAGGGTATAATTTTAATGTGATTCTCTGGGTCATCCAGTCTTGTATGTAGGTATGCCTAAATACCATACAACTTAAAACAATAGTTTGACTGGAACTTATGAGTTTAGTAGAGGAAAAATCAGATTACTATTTTAAATGACACAGTACTTGTTGTCTTCCAGTTAAAAATGAAATACTTGCTGTCTTTTTAGATGGTATTTAGGCATACATACAAGAGTGAATGACCCAGAGGGTCACATTAAAAATATACTTGCAAACTTCGATCAATAATAGTACTAGGATCAGGAACAAAAATCAGTCACTCAAGTGGCCACGTTTGTACACACATAAACATCTACATTTTATTAGAAAAAAGTTTAATAATATTAACAACTTCAGTTTATTATAAACCTTAATGCTTAAACATAAAGTTTAATTACCATTGCAAAATATATTTAAAATGTCGCTTGAGCATAAAATAATTATATTTTTAAATTTTCAGTATTTATTCTAAAATGAAACTTAAAGTCTAAGTAATAAGGTTAAAAACATACTAATTTGAAATAAGACCACAAAAGTATTTGTGGTCTTATTTTTTGAGACGTCTTTGAAGCGCTTTTCGGGAATCTAGTACTATTATTGATCGAAGTTTGCAAATATTAAATTTAAAAAACAAAGTTGATGAGGTTAGAAAGGTATAATTTATGTAAGGTATGCCTTTTTTTTTTAGTGTTCATTGAATGCAAGAGTTCAATTTGCTTACTCATCTATTGAGTACTTTAATAAATTATACTTTATTGTACTCACCTAAAACATGTTCTGATGTTGGCAGACCGAAACGGAACCTCCTTGTATCATGACTGATCTCCTCTCTCTCTATGAGTGGCAGAGCATACTTAGCATTAGGGTCGACTAATGCTACTAGCTGTGGACTCTTCTTTGGGGCTTCTTTTGTTTGTTTCTTACCCCCCCACAACCAGTTGGCAAGTACTGATACAAGTACTACTACCGATCCAACGCCAAGCACAATCGGAAGTACCTGTAAAAAAGTTCTTATTAGAATTGTGGTGAATTAATCTGTTTGACTTAGTTGAACTGTGTAATCGGAACTACCACAAACATGTAAATATGTTACATTTCAAAATAGTACTACAATTTGTAATTCTAAATGTCATTTTGTGAAGTATTGTTCTAAATACATATGAATTTGTTATTGCGGGAATTACTATGTAAGTCATGTATTGGATTTTACATGTTGATGTAAATGAATAAGTTTGTCTAAGTTAATATTCATATAGATAGATGGTAGGTATTTGTTTATGACTGATGAATACCAAATAGTGATAATGAATTGAGGCCATGAGAGCCACAGTGGCCTAACTGAAAAAGTTTGAACTAATTTTTAGGCCACTGTGGCGCTATGACTTTTACAGTTTAGAGCAAAGACCCACAGCGGCACTGAAAAAAATTGAACTAATTTTTAGGCCATGGTAGCGCTATGACTTTTACAGTTTAGAGCAGTTTTTTCAAATAAAGTCAGTATTGAAAAAATGACAGTTAGGCCACTGTGGCTCTCATGGCCTCAATTGAACTTTATTTTTTTACATAAAAAGTTATTCCTTCTTGTTATCATTACACATAGTGAAACTTTTAAAATTTTGTTAAAGTTATTATGAATAAATTGTCATGAATTAAACTATAGTTGGTCATTTTTAATTATTGTAAGAAACTTTATTTAATACAGATGCCTCTTTTTTTTTTGCCGTGACCAAATGTAATGTCATTTAATTTTTATCAAAAGTCAATTGCCCATTATAAAAATTTATTTAACAAGTAGGTAGGTATTTCAGATAACACTTTCTACCTGCCAAATAGCACAAATTAATTTAATTTAAAGTAAATTGATACATACTGGAATGTTTTCAAAAAAGTAAGTCACCGCCACTTTTAAGTTATTCATTTTGGCACTTTTAAATTACTGATTAAAATATAAAAACACACTTTCTGATAAAGTCTTTTTGATTAAAATAATCAAACTAGTTACACGGAAACTTCGTTTTACGCACGACCATATCGTAGAGGGTAAAATATGAAACTGTTTAAGGTCAAACAAACTTATGAGAGCTCCGAGTTTAAAGGATTGAGCGAACGATTAGCAAGCGTAGATTAGACCTTGAACTCTCAATCAGATGTTAACTATACAAATGATCGAATAACACGCGTGTGTGTGACATTACTACCGATATGCTGCCTGATTGCTGAATGAAATGATTGGCGTAGGTTAGGTAATTATTAATTTTACACAAAGGAATTCGACACGCTTGACGAAACATGCTACTAACCAAACTCATGATGTTCTTTCACTGCCAACACTAACAGAATAAACATATTTGATACAGGTAAACCTACGTTAGCCATTATCAGTTCAATATCACATCAATTTACCTTTAGATAAGAACCATTGATGAATTTATCAACTTGTGTGTTTCATAACCTCAAAAGTGTGTAAATAAATAATATACTTACTAATTTGGAATCAGTGAAAGTCATCTTCAGTTCATGTAGAAAACAGAAAAAAAAAACACCAAAAACTCTAAACTGCACTCGAAGTTTAGTTTACAATGCTATTGCATGATATTTAAATACATACAATCACAGTGAAGGTATTGCTTTGCGCGCTGCTCTTGTAACTGGCGAATACTGTGAATTCCAATTAGCAGCCAGTGAGTGAGAGGAATGTATTTTAGTCTGGTACGTATATGATTTATAGTTACCTTTCGCTGTTTTGGGCGATGACAATCGATCCAAAAATAGTACGTAGGATTTAGTAAATAGTCAATCTAGCTATCTACAACTATATTTTCTAATTAGTTTAAGCTAGTGCTTGAAAGGGATTCTCACAGTCTTTGAATCCCGCGCTTCTTTACACTATTTTTATGCATAATACCTAATTACCTACTGAAACTGTCCTACTTTATTGTTTACAAAACATTACAAACAACAGGTACAAACTTTCTTTAGCTAAAATGTTTTGATTTTGCCGCCATTCTGTTAGCTTACTGTCAATGTCAACTGTCAAGAAGTGATCATTATTTTATCTTGAAGTTGGCATCTTGACTCGGTGTTGCTCATGAAATTATTATGTAATATAGTGTTGTTATAGCTACAGACTACTATAAAATAAGCGAAGAACAGACTTTTGACGCTAAGGTCCCTATTTTGTATAATATTTTAGTAGCTGTGCTACTTATGTGCTGGTACAGTTAACCGCACGTCCATGGTAACAATTTAACATTGTCTTTATATCGTAGCTTGTGTTACTATGCACGTGCGGTATATAGCTTAAGACTGATTAAGTTGCAGTTTTGTATTTTCGTTTTTAAAGGTACGGCCTGTCCAGTATGGAGCCGATTAGCTCACTCTAAGTTTGTGGATACAGGGGGCTTACGGCTTACCACCAGCTCTTATAGCAGGGCAGAAGTTGAACTGCGCGGCTTTTATGTACTTAGTCGTAGTAGCTCTAAATGAGACATGATTATGCTGGTTGCTTAAAACCGACCACTGATTGGCATCGCACCTCTAGAAATTCCCAGGACTATAGCCAGCCGCATCGAGAGGGCCAAGCTACTGGATGACCCATGCCACTCAATGCACAATTTTAATTCAGTGACACAGAGGCTTAAGCCGCAATAATTTTCTTGGGTGCGTGAGTCCAGCCAAAGGGAACCCCTCCACGGAAAGATGTGATCTTTGGAAAGAACGACGTAAAAAACCTTAAATAGACAAAGACTTTGTACCCAAGTAGGCCGCAGCAAGGACAACTTCCACAAGAGGGGGATCATGGAAGGCTCCGACCTCCGGAGTGTATGCGGTGTCTCTCAACAGACAATGGCTCTCCTCCCATCTTACACCGCATGCCCTGTCACCTGCACACGTGGGGACCTAATGGCTGCGTTAGCGAATGCTATCCGCGTTGCTGAATTTTGGGCCAAACAAATTTAAGGAAAAATCTATATTTTTACCATCGACACGCTAAAAAGAAAGTAATAATGAGACACAAGTATTTAATTAATTAATTATTTTATTTTTTAAAAACGTTGCCCCACACTAGGGATTTCTCCTGAATTTCTCCAGTTTAAATGTTTGCAAACGCACTCACGAGGTGCGTTTACAAACATTTAAACTCACATACAAAAACAGCTAGACCCGGAACAACTACTTGTAGGCCATACAAATATTTGTTCCGTGCGGGAATCGAACCCGCGACACGCAGCGCAGCAGTCAATCGTTCAACCACTGCGCCAACCGAAACAAAACAAACAAAATATCTAATAGTAATTATTTTTTAGAATAATATTAATTTACAGTGTTCAACACTGAGTCAAACGTCGAAGCGTTTCATAACAAGCCAGGGCTTAATTTTATAAGTCTGATATCATAGGACACTCGGCTTATTTAAGTACAATACAATTTTGCTTACTAATAATAATGCACCTATCTATATTTACATAAAGTATCTAAAGTAGGTACACATTTATCACGACTTATTTTTATTATTAACTATTTGCTAGTTATTAACAATTTCCCTAATACTTTGAGTTACCCCCGCGACCAGCACGAAGCTTCCAAACAATACTAATATCACGTCTTTCACGAGAATCCATTTGTATTTTCCGAGGCCTCTCTCCCAGTTAAAAATAATGTCCATCAAAGATGGCGCAATGAGACCCAGGAAAGAGTAGAAGAATGCTCCCTCCAGGCCAATCACTTGTTCCAGGCGCGGTAAAGTAGACGCTGCTATAACTGTGTACAAAAGATAATAGGATTACTTAATAATATTATATGATGCTTGAAGTTTCTGTATTTTCTTAAGAAACAATAAAAGCAAGTATGCTTCCAAAAACTGTGGAAGTAGTACCTGTGGCATAAAGTACAGTGTCTGTTAGGGCCTAATTCCTACTCAGCTATAGATACCATTATTATCGCGCTACCTTGTGTTACATTAGGACACTCACCTGTGAGTACCGCGAATACAGCTCTAATGACGCCTTGCGCCAGATTATGGTATTTCTGTGTGACGTGTTCCTTAGTGTTCCGCCACACTATCTCCATAGGAACGTAGAACTGCAGAGTGTACGTGAAGAAGATAGCAAATACGATGAACACCTTCGCAACTACTGCAGCTCTGAAAAAATAAAGATGTATTGTAATACTACCCACGTACTACCTACTGATGATTTACATATAGCATTACAAAGATCTTTTGGCGCGTGGCCAAAATCAGAACTAACGCCACCATTTTGATTTTTCAATATAATTTTACAAAATTGTGAACCAGCAGCATAATGTCACCAAAATATCCTTGTACGTAGGCAACCCTTACGGCCTATGCACACGAACGACTTTTTACACGCTGTTTACGCGCTAAGTCGCTGTTTGCATAGGCCTTATTAACATACATTAGGGCCAAGAAAAAGATATATGCCTACTTAAATTATGCCGTTTAGACAAAGATTAACTACTCCTGACAAAAATATCTATATTATTTGACGAAAACAGAATTGAAGAAGTAGAGCTTATAAAATTTCTATGCTTGACTATTGACTCTAAACTGACTTGGAAAGAACATGCAGCAATCCTTATAAAAAAATTAAGTCGCTTTTCCTTTGCTCTATACAAGCTTAAGAAAATAGTTAATCAGGCAGCTGTTATAGCTGCATATTATGGCTATGTAGATTCCACATTACGCTACGGAGTAATTTTTTGGGCAAATTCCTGCGAGAAAAATAACATTTTTAAAGCACAGAAGAGGTGCATTAGATCGATGTGTAATTTAAAAATTAACGGATAGTTGTAAACCTTATTTTAAATCCCTTAGAATATTGACATTGCCTTGCCTTTACAAAGAAGAAGACCAGAATATCGACACGAATTATGTCAAAGAGCCTCAAAAACGGCCCGTATGCACAACAGCATTCTCTGCATGGCTCTAAAAATATATAATAAAATACCAAATGCTATCAAAGATTTGAATTTGACACAATTTCAACGGAAATTTATTGATTTTTTAATTAAAAAATGGTACTATACCATTGACGAATTCCTTCTTGACAAAATGTTATAAACTGATAATTATATATTATTTATGCTTGACAATTTGACTAATTATTGATTGTATTTTTAATGTTTGTAATAATAATTAATTGTATTTTAGTTTGTATTGTAATCTAAATTTTGACATTTTTGTTTTGTATAGGCCATATCAATTTTAAATTATTATACATATTGTTAAAGAGTGTATGCCCAATGGGTAGCTTTTTGAGTTTCCTTAAAATAACTGTAAGACTGTTTCACCAAAAAGCACTTTGACTACTTAGAATTAGGAACTTTTTCTCAATTTATTGCTCTGATAAACAATTCCGAAACCCTGGTCTTCACTGACGAAAAAAATAAGTTAAACCCATTTGACCATACAACTAAAATAAAGAAAACAATAATATTTAATGGATTTTTCTAATTAATTTCATCCAAAGTGACCAGTATCTTGAATTAATACAAATAATAAGATCGTGCTTCAAAAAGGTCGCTTACTATCTATGTAAATAATTGTAAGTAGGTATAAAAATATATTTATTTGTTGGCGCAGTGGTTAAGCGATTGACTGCTGCGCTGCGAGTCGCGGGTTCGATTCCCGCACGGAACAAATATTTGTATGGCCTTCAAGTAGTTGTTCGGGGTCTGGCTATTTTTGTATGTTAGTTTAAATGTTTGTAAATGCACCCACGATACAGGACAAATTCCTAGAGTGGGTCGACGTTTAAAAAAAAAATTAAATTGTACCTAACTTACCTAGGTATAGGCACTACTCAAAGATAAATATACCCCCTTTACAGTCGACCAGTGGACTGTGGAGCTGTTATTAAGAGTTATTTTATATTTTAGGCAAAGGAGAATGGGCACCGTACTATCGGTTTCTGCCCGAACAGATGTTAAGGAATTCTTGGCGTTCAATGGCCATAAGATATACTTCAATGGAAAGACGTTTTCAAAGAGAACCTTTGTTACTAACACGGCTTTTGCCAATTTTTAGTCAGTTCGGAGTCAATGACCAAAATAGGAGACTACTTGGACACCGAAGTTTAAGAATGTTCTTGGCGCCCTTTTTGGCGTCAAAAGTCGTGTTAGTAGCAAATGTTTCCCTTGAAAAGCTCTTTTCATTGGTGTATATCTTACGGCTATTGAGTGCCAAGAATTCCTTAACATCGGTGCCCAAGTTGTCTCCATTTTAGGTCATTCACTCTGTACTGACTAACAATTGGCAAGAGTACTGACTAACAATTGACAAAAGTCGTGTTAGTAGCAAAGGTTCTCCTTGAAAGATCTTTCCATTGGCATACATCTTAACGCTATTGGGGGATGCAGCAGGCTTAACGTTCTGTCCGGCCGACCGAGTCTTAAAAACTAATGGCAATGTTTTAAAATGTCCGTTTATGGGCTTAAAAGATAATATTTGCAAGACACAAAATTAATGAAAGTTAATTGATTGACGAAATACCATAATTTCAATAATATTTCATTAGCTCTGTAGCTCCTTACGTAGGTACTAACAATCAAGAGAAATCTTCATAATAAGAAAGCCTTGGTGAGATCTTTCCATTGGCTTGTGTCTTAACTTAACGCTATTGGGCTTCAGGGCAGATTCGCCCGACCTCCTTTGATTACTTATATGGTGCATGCATACTTCGTTAACCATCTTTACCTTTCATAATTAGAGTTTGGAGAATTAAGGTAATTACAAGCAGAAGGCCAGTTCTCGTAATTTAAAACGTTCAAAATCTAGTTGCAGTCTCATTCCAGCGACAAACAAGTGTCAAAAACTTGTCAAAATGTAGGGAAATTAGAAGTATTTTTTGACAGATTGAGACCGAGATCAGACTGTGAACGGTCTTAAAATTACGAGAATTGCCCCTCTGGTAAGTACTTACGGTTCACCCGTATCCAGATTGAGAGTTATACTCCCTCTGGCGTCATCTCCGTAGCGTACGTAGCCCAGGAATCCCATGAACATGTACAGCAGAATCACCACTGACATGGTGACGTTCAGAACGCCGGGACAGCCGAGGAAGTGCTTCGGCTGAGCCATGGTGTTCTCAACCGGTAGCACGACGCCGATGCCTTCCATCGCAAATATAACTGTACTGGAATGAAGTTAAGAATCAAATTAGGGATTTGAAAGACATTTTACATAAGATATCCTTATAAAAGAAAGGCGCATAATTTCATTCCACAAATGTTTGTAACTGTGGCTGCATTATATACGATTGGCAAAGATATTGTATAGTAAGATATATCTACTTATTACAAGCAACTATGCATAAAATAATAACCAATGCCATTTACTTAGTAGAAAACAAAATGCAATGAAAAAAAAAACTTTAAGTTTTGAATACGTTCGGCCAGTTGTTGCGGATATAAAGAGGACACGTAAACAAGAAGGATGTTTTCCGTACGAACGAATTATAAATCCACTGATTGTTCGCTTAGCACGCATACCTAATAAGTAGATACTTAAAAATCGCCGTGAACTAATTAGGTACATGTGGACTGGGAAAGGGATAAACATTAACCATGTCAACTACCTATCGAGTAATTATAATAAACAATTGGTAGGTAATCCAAAAATTACGGTTTAGGTCAGGAGACACAATAAGGCCCGGGCTCTGATGACCGGACTGAGGTGTGCGAAGAGGAGAGGAAAGGAAATGCATAACAGCTAACCCTAGTGGTTAAGCATTTCCTCTGCTCCTCTCCGATTCAACTCGCCATATCCAACGCCGATGAATACACCCGTATCTGTAAGCATTGGATGTGGCCCGAGCGCGGCGGGTGGATTGTGCGACGCGGGGGAATTAGCAGTGCCTTCGCCACATACCGCTCACATCTCTCGTCCGTCACCAGCTCGCGAGACAAAGCTCGAATCTCTGTTTCATTCGCCAATATGAGACATCCCTTCTCTCTGCTCAGCCGTATCCATTGAAGCTGAGTGGAGACAAGACATGTACCTAAATAAGCAAATCTTATTGGTTGTTTCTAACCAATCTCCTCTCCTCTCGTCTCGTCTTCACTTTGGTGGAATCCGGGCCTTAAGTCATTGCTTTAACATTGAAGAACCCATTTCCCCAAGTCGCATTAATACTCTTTGGTTTACATTCATATAGTACGCAATACGCATGCAAGAGAGAGAGAGATAGAGAGATTTCTTTATTTGTTTAAACATTGTGTACATACAAAAGCATGCAAGATATTACGTCGTTTGAGTCCAGTCATATTTAACCGTTTCGGTATATGTACAGACGCCAGCAGGTCAAGCTACCCGAAACTGTCAGATTTTCCCATTCAACCTTGAACCTTAATGCTTTAGCGATAAAGTTGAAAATCTATTAAAGAAATTTGACAGATTGTAGTAGCTTGATGTGCTGGCGTCTGTACAAATATTTCCATAACATTAAAAATAATAAAAAAAGTAGTAGGTAAGTTAAAAGTAGTAGTACTAAGTTTGCAGTAAAAATAGCTTCCTCAGTTTCCTTACCCGATAAAGAGCGGTAGTCTTGCAATATCGACAGACATCGGCACGGACTCAATAGCTGGGAAGTCGGAGCAAATATAGTATAAACAGATGAGGAATGTGAGAACCAGCAGAATGTTTGCGAATCCAGAGAACGGTGCCAAGTATTTCAGGTTCTTGATTTGTGTGAATAAAAGCACAGGCACCAGGACCATGAGACAATACATCGTTTCACTGATCCCGTTGTCCTTATTGTAGAAGTCGACTATCTGAAATGAAATGAATATAATTTGAATAATGATAGTAATCTTTAAACTAGTCAAATTAGAATTTAAAAATCACGCTTGAATTACCGATGGTGAAGCACAGGGTGCAACTATAGCACACCCACATATCGCCAGATACGTTTAAGTCCCATTGTAGATAGCTCGAAAGGCGGAAGGACAGTATAGTCCTTTGGCCAGCAGTGGTACAGACGCCAGCAGGTCAAACTACCCGAAACTGTCAAGTTTTCCCAATCAACCTTGAACCTTAATGCTTTAGCGATAACGTTGAAAATCTATTAAAGAAATTTGACAGATTGTAGGAGCTTGATGTGCTGGCGTCTGTACAAAATGGCATTATTATAAAATAGAGGCCGTCTTTTACGAAAATCGTTTGCTTAAGAATATTTGCCGACTATTCTATACCTAGTATTACTGAATTATACCTACATGTCAATTGAAAAGGTCACAGCTAGAAAAACCTCGCTCGCAAAAAGTTAAATCCGTCATTTAACAAGGTCATTATTTTTCAAGATCTTTAATTTTATGTGTAATACGTACGAGTAGGTCAACATTCATTAACGCGATAAAAACAACGTAGGTATAACTAACGAAATTCTCGTTCCATGAAAATAACACGAAATTCCCATCCACTTGGGCCAATTTTGTTCACGGAGAGTGACATTTACAAATATGTTCTTGTATTGTCTTTTGTTATAATTTCATTTCCAAGTGCATTAAGAAAGACCAATGTTTTGTCATTGATCCAACATACCTGTTTAACAGAATCCACTATTAAGATGACATAGACTGCACAGGCGCCAAGAATGGTGAAAGCCATGGCCCAGTCTATAAATATCCTGAAATATGAATATCACGATGCCTGTTAATATTTAACACCACTTCCGTGATCTGTGTTAAGGTGACATAGGTATTGCTTATTATATCTCTAGTTATTTGAGACAGGTATTATTTTTGAGGGGGAGCCAAACTTTAGGCGCCGTCTACAAGAGCGATGCCAATGCGCAGCGTCATTTACAAATGTAACTTCAAATATACTGGCAGTACGACTGTTTTTGGTTATGATAACTCACTCAGTATTACATAATATTATACATTAATGCGAATCTGCACAGCAAAAGCCAGTTTTCACTATTTCAATTTTATTTAGTGCTGTTGTAATGGAATGAAATGTTTATTTCTGTAAGTAGGTAAGTCTTTTTTTTCTATTATAATAATATCTTTTTTTTTGTACTTATGTGTTTTAATGAAGTTATAACCTCTAGTTATAATAATCAACATGAGTCTCTACACAGTATTCTATCAAACATTTAAGTAGCTGCCCCAGCGTTTCTTAGATTCTAAGATCAAAATTAGAAATCACTTTTGGCAGGCGACTGCAATAGTTTGCAAAGGAAAACTACCGCTGCATGCAGAGACAGTCCCGATTTTCAAACGTGAATCAGCAGTCACGTGAGGTCCATTTAAAAAGTCTATATTGGCAAGATATTAATAGTATACTACTCCTAACTGTTGCAATGCTTGACCTTAGGTATCTATTGGTTTCATTACCTCAAATTTACAATGTCACTCATTGACCACGTGATTATTTCCGTGGGTCATGTGATGGGCCTGCCGTTGTATAAGTTGGTGATTACATTGATTCAAGTGTGTTAATGTGGCGCAGACATTAATGTTGGCAACGTGGGAACTACGGACACAATTGTGACAATAATGGATTCGCATAAGAATTCAGTTGTCTATGACTCTAAGCTCTTCACGTTATGTGAAATTACAGAGAAATTTCTTTCGAGTCTAAAAATGTATGAGAAAAATGCAGTGCTGCTTCTATTTCTATTTACAATATCAAAACTCAAATAGTAGTGTGAGTTGATTTTTCAATCACCCGTCAAGTATTCATGTAACCAGAAATAAAATTGAGCTTCAATAAAACTGATACAGCCTGTACTGCTCTTAAATAATTTTAATTATTTTTAAATGGTATCGTTACGGAGATATACGATGGCAATAACGTGATAGTTTACAAATCAAATACAAGTCATAATAAGCTACAGTCATTATATTACTTGAAGCTGCAAATCATTGTTTCATAACTGTAAGTGCAAATATAAACGGGATTATGGTATATATATACGTGAAAATGAACGAGACTAAACATGAAACATCACATATTCAAACACTATTGTCTTCCAAGATGTATATTTAATTACTACTCTGGTGAGAGTTGATGTGACTATTATTAAATTACGACTTCAGAATTAATTTTCAAATGCCTGCCGGCTTTAAGCTTCCTTTGTTGATTCATTTAAGAATTCAACATAAATTCATGTTACCCATAGGTTTTGTAACAAAGGACATGGAAATGGTCTATTGTGGTGTAGGTTATGGTTCTCACCTTAAGTAGTGGCCCCAGCTCTAAACGAAACCAAATAAATAAATACACAATTGCAAGCGCTGCACAAATATTTGAATATCTAATAATATATCTGGGTTTCCATACCTTGATGCTCTAGACACTTTCCGTAACGGTTGAGGTCCTGTCGCGAATACTGCTTCAACAGTTTCAGCATAACCTAATGATGGAACTCTTGTAACTTTTGATACTTCTTGTGAAGTTTTAACCTGAAAAGTATTAAATTTTGGTCATGATTGTATTAATACCGAAAGGGCTGCATGGCCTGTAGCAACCGTATTGCGTCGTACACAATGACACTATAATCTAGATAGATATTTATGATTAAATAGATGGTGTCACTTTAAATTATGAGTAGATATACAGGGTTATTGGAAAAACATCAACAACCTCTTAAGAGGTCATTGTACTCGTCATTATGAACAACTTTTACTATGGGACCAAACCTGAAATCGCGAAAAAAAAATTAGCAGTTCCCTACATTTATGTTCGGTTAACCCGTCAAAATGTAGGGCACTGCTGATTTTTTTTCGCGACTTCAGGTTTGGTCCCATAGTTAAAGTTGTTCATAATGACGAGTACAATGACCTCATAAGAGGTTGTTGGTGTTTTTCCAATAACCCGGTATAGGTGTCTTTGTAATTAATTCTATATTTCCGTATAATTATTCTTATCTCTTATTTTACCACAATGCGGTTTTCATACAAGTTGACATTATAACACTGTTATATAATTATGTGTTAGGTACTTATAAGGAACATCTAGTCATCTTCTAATTGGATCACATTCTTGACTTCATCTATTGTTAATACTTAGAAATATCTGTTTGCTGATATCAGTAAATTAGTAGCTGATATTTTACCAATAAATAAACGCAGTGTGTACAGATGTATCCTAGGATGATTGTTCCAGCAATCCCAACTATTGTACCAGCATTCTTGAATGCAGCTGGCATGGCAAGAATTCCGGAACCCAGTGATGATTTCAGAAGATTTGCAAATGATCTCACATCTCTAGAAAGAAAAGTTACACATGATATAGATGATAAAACGATTGATAATTTAAAATACTCTGCAGATCCAAATCAATCGGCCATTAATATAAATAAAAATAGGATTCAAATCAAGGTACTAAATGTCATTGAACTACTTATCGTTGCTTCAGAAGCAGTAGATTTTTATGCTACGACGTTTTATGATTTATGAATTTTTTATTGCCTCAATTACATAGCAATCATTCAGCTTCAGAATCAATCGTATCAATCTTGTGAATTACTACTATTACCGTTTTTTTATGGAGTCACGTAAAATCTCAATGGGATTCTTTGTTTTAATTTCAATGTCGATTAGTTTCCGTCTGGCAGATAAAACAGTCGTTTAGGTTACTTACGAGTTGGGATGTTCCAATTTTCTGTTTTGAAAAGGATCGTAATCGCTCATTTCCAAATCATTCTCTTTACATTTTGTGTTGATTGTGCTAATGGATATCGTTGACGGATATATTCCATTTTCTGTTATGATGGCCCTGGAAGAGATATTTCATTTTGAATATTATTTCGTAGATTATAAAATATTTGCTTATCATTTATATTTTCAACGCGAAATGTTGGTTTAATGGATGTAGTGCTGTGATAGAAATAGTTGATCTTGACACATTAAATAACTTTCACTTTTATTTTTCTTTCAGTTCTAATATTAGTAGTCCAAAGTAACGGGTAATTATTTAAAAGATTTTAAGATAAGTAAAAGATCGCCTCGAAGGAATTGGGGGAGGGCTTTGCCCAGCAGTGAAAAAAAGATCGCATACAAATCGTACCTATGTATAAAAAAGAAAATACTTTTATTTGCAGTAAACATGATGCAAAAAAGAACATAAAACACACAAAAAAAATAAAATAAGAAAGGGTTGGGGGAAACATGCGTCACATGCACGCAAAACGGCTATCGCTCAGCATAATGCTGCGACTCTATACAAGACAGAGCCCCAGCGCTGGTTTGCGACATATGTAGCGTCTATAGCTAAAGAAAGCATGTTTAAAGTCCGCCAGACAGCAATAGATACAGACAGATAGCATTTATTTTCAAAACGATTTTAACGCCAACCCGCATTTATTTCTGGCCACAGTAGCAAGATTCCAAATGGTACTTATTTATCTACATACCTAGTGGTTTATAAATTATAGACCACGATGGTATGAAAACGTACCTACATAGGTACATTGTTCAATTTTCACTTATCATTTCGTATAGGGCTATTAATGTTCTGTGGTTTGAGGGAAAAACATTGGGTTATTGGGGTTTTTCAGCAGGTGACAGTGATGGCTAGGAACATGGTTGGTGAATGGAAATGATTTTTTTCCATCCTGACTCCCTATATCGCATAACCCCACGCCCTAACCAAAAGCGATAGTCGCGCAAATAGGTGATCGTTGCGTTCATATGTCACTTATTGTTCAGTGAACCGGAACGCGTAGTCACACCGATAGAGGACACCTTCCGGTTTTCCGGCCTAAGATGTTGCTGACAAAGAAGTTAGATATGTGACTACAAAGCATTCTGTGGCGCTGTTCCAAGGTGTGGGTCTTGCGTGCTCTAATATAATACCTACATGTTAAATGAGTTACGGGGGTCGACTCTGTAGGTCCGCCAAAGAAAATACGGGCCTATCCGACAATTAAAAAATTTGGACTGGCAAAAACTCATCGGGATTAGGGACAACTGTCAAATCGTGTTGTCGTTTATTCTTAGTTTGGGCCCCGAACTAATATTATGCTCTTAAGTGATACCTACGGAGTAGGAATGTCCCTTAATGTCGGCTAAAACTACGGATTTCGTGCTTAGGGAGTAGACCCCCGCAGCAGGTACGATTTAGATCACCATCAGCGTTTCTAACACACCAAGGACTGATTTTTCAATCAACAGATATTTTTTATTCGTCGTATTTGTTCGTAAATCCTAATTTGTGTTTGTACTTAACTGTGTCAAGTTCTAAGATGATAATCAGTCATCAATTTTATTTGTAAGGAAATAAATCCGTGTACATAAGTATCTACCTATGTTTTTCTAAAGTGGTGGAGTATATTTTCCTTATAGGTTATGTAGGTATATCATACACATTTTGCTTCGAAACAATAATTAATTAAAGAGCATCAATTAAAATACACAAAACCGGTTTATTTATTTCTTACCCAGTGGAACTACTATGTATATCTAATATTATGTTAATAGAATATAACTAGCCTGAGTTTTATTATAATAATGACAGTGGTTTATGCTCTGACGTAAGGTTGTGGCCGTCCAATGGAAAGAACTAACTTCTTTATGGCATTGTTGCCAGCAATGTATCTATTGGCACTTTTCTTAAGAACAATTTACGAGTATTTTCTAATTTTTTCTCTCTTTTGAAATTTTGATGCTTATGACCATCAAAATTTCAGTGAAAAAATGGCCTAAGTAGAACTGTCATGCAATGGACAAACGCATTCATATTATGAATGCGTTTGTCGATTGCAGTTGTCTTTATTGTTGCTCGTTTGTCGATTGCAGTTGTCTTTTTTGTTGCTCGTTTGTCGTTGTCAATTCATACTTGAGTTGAGTTTTCATTACAATAGAACAAACACGTGTTTCTATTGTCAGTTTCCTTGAGAAAATTAGGTTTACTACTCAATCATCATATCAACTGATGATGATAATGTCTATTTATAATATTTTATATCCTCATTTACATAACTTAAAGAATAGGTAGATTGCTTTGCATAATTAGATAGGTATTTACTGATCATATTACAATTCTATGATACATTCTGTCTGTAATGTTAACCTGCGGTGAAATATGATTTAGCTGTGGTATCGCTAAGTATAACTTAAGCTATTTTAATACCTTTAAATGCCATCTGCAGTAATAAAAGGCTTTATTGATAACATGATTGTCGCTGTACCTAATCTTTTATTATTATTATATACGTTTAGTATTCACATTTTATCAGTTCTTTTACTTTGCTTTAAAGTGTTCATCAATGTGACACTTATAACCATTGATTGCAGTTATTTTAACATTAAATACACTCACGGAGTCCTAAATCGACCCACCGTCACAGAACATAATAATAGCAGTGGTACCACCGTGCATATTTACATGTAGGTAATAGCGATCTAAACATCAATATAATGATGAGTCTAAAATAGGTGCAGTTTTGAAGTTGACATACTGGACTCTGGACATACGGGGTAATTGCGTAACACACTAACAGTAGGATTTAGGAATGGCTTTCATTTTGACAATCCAACAACATTCATTGCGTTATTTACGTTGTTGAGCAGACAGAATTTTCGAACACATGAAGCAATGGATTAGCAACAATATTCTTCAAAATGATTCAGATTTCAATCACAATCTGAATCATGTGTGTCTTATGCAATTAGGGTGCAAGTCATCATTTTGGTGCCATCATTGTTCCTAAATACACGAACAAAAACATGCAGGGTGGCTCAATTCGGTTGTCCGGAAGTGTATTATGTAAATGATGTTGTCATTTCATTATGCTTCTATTATGTCAGGTATTAGCGAAGACTATTGATTTATTATCGGCGATATAGCAAATAACTCATTATTACTAATTAGTTTACATAATTACCTACCTACTAAAGGTAGCAAATATTTGGTAAACAAATATACGATTATTAGCGAATTGCCAAATGTACCTAATTATAACTTGCTGTCAAGCACGGTTTCGTTCGCATACCTAAACTATGGAATTTTTAGGGATTTTCCACCTGCCTTTAGAATTGGTAAATCCTTTCAACAAGAATATAATTTCTTAAAAGCCTACTCGTAAAACAGGCTAGCAGGTTTATGTCTGTACGTCTAGACGTCCGGGAAATTATACATTTACATTTTATGACATTCATTTTTCATTCATTCATTCATTTTTAGGGTTCCGTAAACGGGGGTCCCGTTTTTACCCTTTGGATACGGAACCCTTTCGGAACGGAAATCACTAAGACTTCGCTGTCTGTCCGTCCGTCTGTCTGAACCAGTATCTCAAGAACCACGATAGCTAGACAGTTGAAAATTTCACAAATTATGTATTTCTATTGCCGCTATAACAACAAATACTAAAAACAAAATAAAATAAATATTTAGGGGGGCTCCCATACAACAGACGTGATTTTTATAGATACGTACGGAACCCTTCGTGCGCGAGTCCGACTCGCACTTGTCGGTTTTTTACTTCATAAAAATAAAAAATGTGTTATCGTGATGCCGTGAAGTGAACGTGGACGTCTACAATAATATCGTCACGTTAGAAATTATTAAAAAGCGCACAATGGCTGATGATGATAATTGCTTAGGTAGATAAGTTAACAAAGCTGATAATACCTACATAACTTTCATGAGCCCTGCGTGCTTTTCAAAGGAAATGCACCATATTATCAGTCGGTACCGACGAGATCTATCTCGCACGTTTTATCTAAAGAACGTGATAGACCAGTGATACATTGTCGCTTTTGGACATATGCCATCACTATGGCCATACTTGTTGATTATTTGCGACGCAACAGGCGGTAGGTAAACATTACAAATGGTTCCGGTATTTGTCACACCTTAGTAATTTTGGATTTAGATTGAGTTCCTATGGACTGTGTACAAGATGATATGGCTGGATAGGGGGTCACTATCGAGATGACGACTGTTAGAGAAGTATATGGAAGAAAAAGACATGTTGCGCCGACCCCAAATAAATTGGGTTAAGGACAACAGAAGTATGATTGAGTTCCTATAAGTTATTATAGGTCATGTCAAAATAATAATGATTTATTCGTTAACGGCAAATACGCAGCTTTACATCAATATAGCTCAATGCAGATTTACCTTTGCTTGCTTTGATTTCATTCGAGGTTCACGAAAAGAGGCTCAAATCTCAAATCTTTTATTGCAATCCATTGTGTACTCTATTAAAATAAAAAATAATAGAAACAATTATGGACCAGTCAGTATCTTCGAATGAAGTTAAGTTTTTTTTAAGCTAAACACGAAATATTTAGATGCCCCATTGAATACTATAAAGATATAAGTAATAATAAAGATATTTTTTCCTAAATCCGCATTTCATTTAATTGACTGGATTTGGGTGGAAGGAGATTACGGAAGCCCTTGCCCCGCAGTGGGGCAATAATGTCCAATCAAAATGACTGCATTATGTAACGCTAACGTCATTGACTGTTATTGAACTAGAAAACTTGATGATGCAATTTACGAGGTGGCTACTAAAATAGCTGCCAAACTTACAAACCCTATCAGCTCTCCCTCTCATATCCTAATCAGATGAAAGAGCTAGAATATGCAATGAAAGCGGTTAGACCTTTATAACCTTAGGAAGAATGTGAACTTTAGGAATTTGCTTTAGAGTACACAATCCATCGTTGTTTGTATGCCAGGCTTGATAACATATATTTCACTCTTGTATTCAAATATTTCAATAACAAAGTTGATATCCTCAAACAGGTTGTTCTATGACCCCGTAACACAATAGTTTTCATTCATAATATGAAAGCAAGTTATAAAAATGTACAGACGCCAGCACATCAAGCTACTACAATCTGTCAAATTTCTTTAATAGATTTTCAACTTTATCGCTGAAGCATTAATGTTCAAGGTTGACTGGGAAAATTTGACAGTTTCGGGTAGCTTGACCTGCTGGCGTCTGTACATATGTTAATAAGCAATTAAAATACGATTTCAAATCAATATCTGACCGGTATATCTAATTCTGATATTTAAATACCTACTGGTATTTAGCTGCATAAAGACTAGGTAGATTGATTGATATCTAGGAAGTACTATTTATTTTTACACAATTTAAAAAAGCTTCATGCATGTATAAATAAATAGTGTCATTATGTATACATGTGGTATACATTGTGATGATAAATGATTTTAATTCTGTAAATAGGTTTGTATAAACACTTTTACAAGTCAATCATATTTTAATAAAAACTAGATTAGGTCGGCGTTTCCTATCTGACTACTCTGAGAAGAAAGTCCGAGACAAACTCAGAGGTCACATTCTCTTTTAAAGACATTGTCTTGGTCAGATCATGTGAAGACCATGTAGATTGATGTCTGAAATGGTTTTTTGAGGAAAGAATCACATATTGAGTGGATCTGCAGTGCGATTCTGTAACCATCTCACCGTGAAAACTTAGGTGAAGTGAGCGTGGAGTGAGCTGTCGTTCCAAATAATGCTAGGGATTGACACTACAGACTGACAACTCACATCAAGATCACTTCACTTGAGTTTTCACGGTGAGATTTTTACAGAATCGACCGGCTGTCCAGTCAGTACACGTATTTGCCAGATGTTATTGTGATTGTACCTAAGTATGTCAACAATAGCTGCCATTATTAGAACAAGTTAATTGACATTGAAGATTGTATATCTTTTGATGAGAAGATAGAGATATGAAAACCACTTGAAGAATCATGAATTCATTACCGCCTTTTTGAATGTTTTTGCTGATTGTTTGAATATGGTTAGAAGGTGTTATTTGTATTGCTTTTCGGAACTCAGAACTGTATTTGCGGAAGCTTTGGTTACTTTGTTTGTATACAGTCCTTGATTTTTTTTTGTTTTAATAAAACGTTGCCCCACACTAGGACTTTCTCCTGATTTCTTTAAATTCAAACTAAAACATAGAAGGAAATCTTTAGAACTTTCAGGTTTTTTATGGTGTCACTGTGGTTGATTAAAAACTGCGCAGTTGCGAGAAATTAAATTAAAGAATCATAAAACAATCTTATGAAAGTTGATTGGGTAACTATCAATTCCAAGTTTGGTAATGAAAATAACGAGATTAAAAGTAAAGATTGGTTTGTTTTAACTACTCTACGTTGTATTACATAGTTTGTAACACATATCTTCACGCTTGGCGGCCACTACAGCAAGAAAGTGTAATACTGACCGTTAGTTAGCCGCACACGTGAAAATTACACAACATATTGGCGCCATTTCAGTTGTAGCAGATTTGTGTTTACAACTTTGTTCTACTTATAGTTTTATTGTTACATGGAGGACTAGATTTCCAAAGCAAATAATCTTATAGTTGATGAGTAATGATTTCTTGTTTAACTTGTTTAACGACCTTAAGCATGATACAGACATTGCGAGGGAGCGCGGTCAGAGGTAACATGTTGGCCCGTAGATTTGCTCGGTGCTCTGACCTAGTAAAAATTACTCTTTTTAAGGCCTACTGTCGAGAGTTTTTACACGAGCAATCTATAAGTCAACTACACTAAGAGATCGCTGGATGTTCTGCGCGTACAATATAATAATGCTTTCAGAATGTTGTTGCGACTGCCCCGTTTCTGTAGCGCCTCAGAAATGTTTGCCGAGGCCCATACAGACGGTTTTCAAGCCATTATACGCAAAAAAACTCCTTCGCTGCAGTGCAGAGTGCGGAGTAGTCGCAACTATATCCTGAGAGCTGTGGCGGAGAGCTATACTCCAAATATTAGGCATTTTATGCGGAGGTTGATTAGGTAGGAAACATATTTTCTGACCGGTATATCTAATTATAGGTACCTATTTTTATATCAATGTTACTAACTCTAGAATGTAAGTTGCTTGTAATGCTAACAAAGTATGGATCACTGTTGTCCGAAATAAATTAATTTTAATTTAATTTAACTTAATTTACTATTGAACTGAATTATTTTTTTATGAATATTTTTTCGTTCTAACTTTAGAGTTAATTTAAACATGATTTACCAACCCGCACTGGGCCCGCGTGTTGGATTACGGCCCTCTCCCTCTCACAGAGAGGAGGCCTGTGTCCCAGCAGTGGGAACATTCTAGGTTTATTATGCTAAACATGCAGTCTTTAAGTGGTTAACATAATTCAAAGTTTATTCGCGGTCATGGTCAACATTATTATTATAATAAAATAAAAAAAAACCCAACTTACGTCGAACTGAACTCCTTCATATTGTAACTGTTCGTCATTTTCACTGATGTTTATTTGTTTTTTTTATGGAAGCAAAAATCCAGGGTGGCACAGGTATTATTGGATACGGTTTTAATTGATCAATATGTTTATGTATAACGATTTTTTGTATCGATACATTTGCGCGCTTGCGACATGTTAACGTACGGACGGCGACACAGTCAATGGTCGTGTGTATAGTGTGCAAAGTGATCTTTATAAATATAAAACACGCGTGACCGTCTCAGGGACCATCTTAGCATCGATATTTAGCTCAAGGGCCAGTGGAATCTGGAATCCTGGACGGACTTTTGTCCATTAGATGGCAGACCATCGCTGATTATAGTTGTTAACAGTTATTATAATAATTATTCCAATTATTTCAGAAAGATAAATCCGTTTGTTTTGTCAATTTTGGTGAATAAGTATGCGGTCTGAGAATTCGAAGCGGAGTCTCGTGCATATTTAACAGCTTTTTTTTATCATTTTTTGCATATAAACTGTAGGTACGTACATTATTATCTAACGAGAGTTTATTTTGAGGTGGCGTCACATATTTAGATAACATGCGCTGGAATTCGGATGGCTTTGATATTGGCTGCATTTTCAACTGAGTGGAGAGCGAAACGTTTATTTTATACTAGCTTCTACCCGCGGCTTCGCCCGCGTGGATGTCGGAAATTATCCCACGGGAACGTGCTAACAGGATAAAATGTATGTGCTTCCCCAGAATGCCATCTATCTCGCGGGCCCTTTGTGGCTAATTACAATAGAAAACCAATTGTGTCTCATTAGTGGTGATTAAGAGGGTACCTATATGATATCTTTACCTAAGTAGGTACCTACCTAATTAAAAAAAAAAATAACTCAATAACAGAAAATTAAATACCTACCTACCTAAATACCTAAATAAACCTATTTCTGATGATAACTAATCTAAACTCAATAAATAAGCAAAATCCCTAAAATACAATATCTATACGAATGACTAATCCTACCTAACAGTAGAATTATAAAATAACCTACGGTCACTACGTCCACTATCAAATATATTACCTATACTTTACAATTAAAATCTATACCTACGACTTATATAAAAATAAACCTAAATAACTCTAAAAACTAAAAGGAATAAAAATGAACTCCATTGCGGCCCGGGTGACTTAACCTACGACAAACTTATTATTTGCGGTTGGTGCAGTAATCGGGTCTAGGGATCGAACCGCAAAATTAAGTTTGTTTTTTATTGTATATACTTTTCCGGGATAAAAAGTACCCAGTGTGGTGCCCAGGATATTAAAGAATTATTATACCAAGTTTCATCGTAATCGAACCGGTAGTTTTTGCGTGATGCCTGAACAAACAGACAGACAGACAGACAGACAGACAGACCGACAGACAGACAGACAAAAAATTTTTAAATCACATTTTTGGGTTCGGTGTCGGTCTAGTAACACCCTCTGCCATTTATTTTTTTGATATTTTCAATGTACAGAATTTTCACTTCTACAGATTTATTATAAGTATAGATTTCAAAAATTTTCCCAGCGACATTGATTTCAAAGGACTTTTCAAGGTTTCAAGAAATTGACGAGTCGTTGTAAATACTTAGTGACATCTATCATTTATGGTTGGTATTTATCAGTTTTTTTTCCTTGTAATAAATTTGTCTCCTAGTGAGATCTATTGTACCGGTTGTCCTTTCTTGATTTTTATAAAAACACGTTTTTATGATCTGGCGCCTATTTGCTGTACTTACCTACTGCTTTTTTTAGGGAACTAATAAATCCCATAATTGATAAAAAGCAAATTAAGTTACTTACTTTTTTTGTTTAGTTTCAGAGAAACTAATAGTGTTTACAACTAAAATGTCACCTTCTTTAGAAATAATAGGAATTGTATTGAATAGAGTGCATAAAATTCAAAATGTGCCGATTGCCTAACACTTTCTGGAGTTGTAGATTCGCCCACAAATAAATTAACTTCGTGCGAATCGCCTACGGGCGAGTAAATTCATGCAAATAAACCAGTTTAACCTAAATAAACTAATTAAAATTCTATTTAAGTATATCGTGCCTCTGCGAAAGTATTGTTATATAGGTATTTTCCGAATTCCGTAGTAAGTAGTTAAGTACCTGGTACTTATTGACAGGCCAACTCTGTCCTTCCATACCTATTTATACCTACTGTAATTTGAAAACATTGTAAAATCGCTTTTCAAGGCATCATCAAAGTCAAGAGCAGGCCCATTCAGCAATAAACAAAAAGGCATTTATTTTTAAAATAGTACCTAACCGTGGAGTTTCTTGCCGGCTCTTCTCCATAGGAAATGACCAATTGGAACAGTGCACCTAGCTTCTGACGTTTCATAAGTGCCCATGTAGGTTTATGTGAAATAAAATATTTTGAATTTGATTTTGAGGTACTGTCGGTAACAACAGCACTATACATTTATGTCACATGTGAACCAGAGCAAACCGCGTCAGAATTGTTGCCACGAGAGATTCTAAGCAAGAAATTGAATGTTGTGCCTAATAGTTCTAACAATCTTTTATTAACATTTGGCACACATAAAAGTGCTTTTATTTTATAAATAGGTGTAAAGAATACCAAAGGGTGACTGTAGCCGAGACAATTTGGCACTGATAACGAACTCCACGAGACTCGAAATCACAGGAGAAACACATGTTTTTACACCTTCATGTATTTTTAAACTTCACTGGCAAGGATACGGTGTAAATGATTGCCGTGTAAACTAATGGTTTGTTTATTTTTAACGGAACATACGAACAGAAAAATAGAGAAAATGATGAAATATTTGAGTACACTTACATTATTGAAAAAGCATTTGGGTGGAGATTCTGTAGAGTAGGTGTGTACGAAAATATACTAATTTCGTATTAGATGCAAAAGCATTTTGTTCATCACTGTCCAATAAAAACACGTCACTGGCCGATAGCTTTTTTGTGAAATAAATAAATGGCAAATTGATTTGAGGAGCACTCTCCAGAGTCCAGACATCGACTAAGATCATTTTGTAGAATTCCTCCAAAAATTAAAAATATCAAATAGGATGCCAAACATGTAGGACGCATCTTCATTCATGCTGTTATTATTTCCGACGTACAGACGCCAGCACATCAAGCTACTACAATCTGTCAAATTTCTTTAATAGATTTTCAACTTTATCGCTAAAGCATTAAGGTTCAAGGTTGATTGGGAAAATTTGACAGTTTCGGGTGGCTTGACCTGCTGGCGTCTGTACTTTACTGTCTTACGTATAGAGTTGTCCTTCAAAATGTTGTGACATGAGAAAAATATTGGCATGAAAAGTATGTAAGTCAAAGACACTGGTGAAACGTTATTTACATACTGTCTACTGTGGGCCTAGGTCGAACGCGCGGACTAAACGTATCGTAAATTGGACTGATTTTTAAACTGTAAATACTTATTTCGCATATAATATTTACTTAGTTTTAAGATTTTATTCATATCTATGGGTGATACTTATTGTCCTTGTCAAAAAAATTTAAACCGAAATACTATAGAATAGTTGTAATGTCGATTCAAAAATCGTGCGAAGATTTTATTAATATTATGCGAGATACTTATTGTGTTTGTCGCCAAAATTTTAACCAAAATCCTAGAGTGTAAAATCGTTCGAATTTACGTCACGTGCCGCTAAAATAACTCAATCAACTCAGTCTATCGCAGTCCACTGCTGGACATAGGCCTCTCCTAGACTGCGCCACAACACCCTGTCCTTCGCTTTCCACATCCAGTCTATCCCAGCCACCAAAATAACTACGGATTTAAGTAATAAACCGTGAATAGGAAAGGCCGCAAATATTTAGAAGCCATCTGTGACGCAGGCTGTGGAGCGTGAAGATTGCTCGATATTTCATACATTATGTACGTTTTCACTTTGTTATACAATTTTAACAACGTGAAAATACATAACTTAATTTTTTAGTTGGCTCTTTTTGCGAAATATCTACAGATTGAATCAGTTAGAAAAAAGAGCCAATATGTCCATCGTCATATTCATGATTTCACTATGCAATTGCTTGACTTGCGTTTTGCGTTCATTATTTATTCAAGCATTTGCTGCATCATTTTGTAAGTATTTTATTGAAGCTTAAAGTGCTCTAGAAATCTAAGGATTAAACAATTGTTAGATTAGTAATGTTGTCATTATATGAGTGCTATATAATCCTTTCACAATAAATTGATTACAGCGAGAGCTCACGAGCTCTCTTTCTTCTTAAGTATGTATGTATGGTATATGACTACTGTTGGCTTAGCTAAGTACTCGTAGGTATGGATAGATTACAGGTAGATCACGAGGTAGGGAAGTGTCTGGGCCAGCGCCACGCCGACACATTATAATTAACATTAAACTTTGACTAATTACCATTGTATTTTTAGTAACGCCTACGCTCCTTTGTTGACGCCAGATAACATCACTTTGACAAGCTGAGGTGGACTTAAAAGTCATTTTCTCCAGTGAAGTCATAGGTTAAAAATAAAGTTTTAAAATTGTTTTTCAGCAAACTTTCTCACGGACATATGCCGCGGCTAGTTTTTACAATAACATTTTTAACGAGAGCAGTGCAGACATTTGTTATATGTTTTGTTTTAGGACCTTGCGTTTTAGAGTGTCGTTAAATCTGCAGACTCAAATAGATACGCGCTCTAATCGACTTTCTAGGAAATATCTAAGGAATAAATCTTCACTTCTTTTACGTTATTAAACTTAGTATACCCACAAAAACATTTCATGTTAAATGTTGCCAAGACTAGACCATGTAGCTCGCACTGTCAAAAAGTAATCAGATCTCATGTAGAGCCAAGCTTCTAACTCCACACGCCCTAACTCTACAAGGCCTAACTTCGCAAACTCTACACCTTAGTCAAAATATGTGGCTTGGCCATTTCGCTACATTCACATGAGCGTAAGGTGAAAAGCTCTCATACTGTTATACAATGGATCTTGTAGTAACGAAACGGCCAAGCCATATATTTTGACTAAGGTGTAGGACACTGCCCGATCCGGGAATCGAACCCATGGTCTCATGCTCAGCAGTAGCGTTTGTGACCACTAGACCGACGAGGCATTCATGATTTCATACATTAGATAATATGTATATAAAGCATAGTGTTTACTACGCATTTGGCTCCATCTAATAGAAACAAAGTGTTGCAAGAGTTGGGAAAGGAATGGTGGCAGTTTTCCACGTGTAGGTACTTCATAATGATACCTTTTATGTATAAAAGGTAACCGACCCCTGATTACATAGTACATGTGGTGGGTAATGATGCCAAAAAGTTATCTCATATTTTATTACGTTAATCACTAGGAGATATAACATTGTCTTTGGTACTTAGTTGCCTACCATAAGATTTTAAAATGGAAATGAACGTGCAGGCATCTCTTTTGCTAAGTGTTACGGTATCTTGCAGATTTGTTTGTTTTAGCACGAGTATTCTCAAAAGATAATCTAGGTATGTGAACAATTTCTTAGTTAAAACCTAAGAGTTAATGTTTTTTTAATGACCACGAATTGCTAACATATTAAATCATCATAACACATCATCAGTCATATGCCGGTGGTAACTGGTAAACACTATTCCTACTACAAAGTCAATCAACACCGTGTTGTAATTTCTGGCATGTTCAGACGCCAGCACATCAAGCTACTACAATCAGTCAAATTTCTTTAATAGATTTTCAACTATATCGCTACAGCATGAAGGTTCAAGATTGATTGGGAAAATTTTACAGTTTCGAGTAGCTTGACCTGCTGGCTGGCATCTGTACCCCTGAGCGGGTCCAGCGTGGGTTGGAGTTTCGAAACATCCACCATTTGTGCAACTTATCACTGTCTAAAAGTATATATCTAACTAGCCTTTTTTTTCATTATTATTATTTATTTATTTTTTGAGGATGGGAAATCATCAAATGACTCCTACCGCTCTGGGTGGAGCAGGAGGGAGTGTCAGACTCTTACTGACTAAAACCCACCCGTGTTCCTTCCTTAGCCCTTTATGTTCCAGGGCAGCGGTAAACCTTTCGGATAATCCCGCTACCCTGGCAGGCTTCGGCCCTATGGGGCATCTAACTAGCCTCTATTGACCTACTGCAGGGCAAAGTCTCCCTTTTCCACACAATTCTGTTTTTGCTAGTGCCATCTAGTCCGTGTGTCTTAAAGTATTTTAGACGAAGTTGAATACCAACTCGAGGATGATCTTGCTAACATTTCTGTACTGGAAAACTTAATTGAAAAACGTTAATTCTAGCACTGATCTAATATATTTAAGTTAAACACACTCACACACACATACCCTTTATTATTTTATGTATTCACACCACACAACCTGTTATGAAAACAGACATGGTTCTCTGTTTTATGAAAATGAGCGTCACTTGTTTAAGAATTTCTCCCATAAGTCTTCAAGTTTAAAATGGATAGCCCTGACACATAGTCTCGACGAATTATCGGGTTTCCATTATTTCTTCAGAGAGCTTTCCTCTACGGTTTTCGTCTTTTATGAGCTTTGGGAAATGCATGGGTCCCCGTTATTTTACAGTCAACAGCTGAGCAACGGGACATATTCAATAATTAAGCGTAAAAAAGTCGCACGTTTACGAAAAATGTATGGATATTGACAGCCAGTTGTCAAATTTTTGGACTAGTGATAGTAGCGACATCTGAAGTGAGCAAGTGGCAGTTTTTATCCCTATTAGATGCTGATGCTATTGTCAAAGTATGTGGATGTTGTTCTACAAGTGAAACAATAGATATATTGAAAAGTGCGAGCTCTCTTTACTGTAAATAAGGTATGCATATTCCATATTAGCGACAGTACGCCGACTAACGTTAATATTTTGAATGCAAAATATAAACATCACACCATGTTTTGAAAACATGACAGCTAGGAACATAAAAATTCAATGAAGGCACACAGGCATGCATATTTATTAAGAAATTACCACACTTGATAAAATTTCTTGTGACGGAGTGTCAGTCAAAGGTGTAAGTCAAGCTTCGTTTTGACCTCTGTGATATGTCAAGAAATCTGCTAACAATGAAGAAGTTTACTATTTAATAGATATGATTGATATTTGTTGTCATTTTTTAAGATACACAGATAATATTGCAGGGGGTGATTTGCACACTCAATAATGGCCCCCCGAAAACGGTCGCTAGCACCTATGTAGGTTGTTGGGTCCGTGGGGTCGCTACTCCCCAACAGCTCGCCACATGCTGCTCTGCAGGTTTATGTATCTCTCTTGGCCTGGCTCCTCACTCTAGACTTGTTTTGGCAAAGAAACTAAACTCTACCGGCACAGAACTAGACCTCAGCTTAGGAGCAAGCCACACCGCCACGTCAACGAACCTACAGATACGACGGTGGGGTTTTTATTATTATTTGGTAAGACACACCAGCAGCTAATTAGCTGGTGCGTGTGTTTCAAATAGCTTGGAGTTCAGTGTGGGAACTGTCACAACGGTTGTTGTACCCTTTATATTAATGGTAATGTAAATAAGGTTTGTTAAATTTTGCTGTACAATTAGGTATATGGATAGCATAATGCATAGCTTAATCAGCCTATAATGTTCCCACTGCTGGGACACATGCCTCCTCTCTTCGGCAAGGAGTGGCCTGTAATCTACTACTAATCTAGATGTCAAATGTCTTCGATTTTTTTGGTTCTAGGACACGCTAGTTTCCTCACAATGTTTTCCTTCACCATTTTGAAAGCAGTGGCCAGTGGTGATGAAATTATTTACACAAAGTAAAACGCCTGCCTAGGTTCGAACCCACGATTTACGCTTCGTAAGTCAGGGCCGTTTTCACTTGGCTACAACTGCTCTCAAGCATTTGGATAATTTAAAACATCGCAATAACATATATTTTCTCCATGAAAGCTAGATAAAAATTAAGTATGGAGTCATAGTGGGGAAAAAAATTATAGACCTCTATTTTACGAGTACTTTCAGTTTTCTGTTACACGCGAAGACATATTGCATAGACCCCAAATAAATGATAGCCCCGAATTTGGGGCAAGAGGATAGCGATATCTACTTCTAGGTTAAATAATTTTAAGCCATAAGGACAGCAGTCTACAAAGACTGCAGATTTGTAGACCATCTTCTATTTTGTTAGTACTGGCGTACACTGTCCTCCCGTACCTGTAATTTGAAAACATTGTAAAAGCCAATTATTGTGGAGTTTCTTGCCTGCTCTTCTCCATAGGAAACGACCAGGTGGAACTATGCACCTAGCTTTTTACGTTTCATAAGTGCCCATGTAGGTTTATGTTTTGATTTTAATACTACAGAAAGGGCAACGTACTTATTTCTTATGTAACACATACTACATAATTTTGACCGAATTACTTCTCAAACGAAATGTAGCTAATATAAAGATATTGTGCCAAATGTAAGGTCAAGAGGTCAATGACTATGGCAATCAATGTCAATTTGTCCGGGTCCACCAGACAGATTTAGATTCGGTGTGGAGTCAATGTTATCATATTTAATCGAACCAATAAAGCTGTGGTTTTTATAATGTTTCGAATGAAAATTATAGACTACGATGATGATGTGACGAAAAATAACATCAACAAACCGAGAGTAAACAGCGTCTATAAATATTTTGTTAACTAGATTTTGGCTGCAGTTGAACTCGCGTGGGATTGGAATGGTATATTTAGACGTGTAGTTGCGCCATCTATTGGCTTAAGAGATTTGCTTAGGAATAAGCTAACTGATTATCTTTTGTCATAGTTTTGTAACGAAGTGGGTTTATCACTCTCTGCACTTGCTTGGGTCAGTCTGAGTACCTACCTACCTGGTAGTTACTGTTCTCTGTGTCGATGTCGACGCCTCTGAGAGCACGTTGAACTGTTTGTCACGGTGCAGGTGGTCCTAAATCAACGACAATTGATAAAAAAAAAAAAATCCTATAGGTAAAGACGCCAGCACATCAAGCTAATGCAATCTGTCAAATTTCTTTAATAGATTTTCAACTTTATCGCTAAAGCATTAGGTTCAAAGTTGGTTGGGAAAATTTGACAGTTTCGGGTAGCTTGTTGTGCTGGCGTCTGTACTATCAATACTTACTGGGTAAGAAAGTGTCACCAATGCATCAAAATGAAAGCCTTCTTCAGACAGAGTAGCATGTTGTGGTAAAGGTAAGAAGCAAGTTCAGTATAATGACATTATACAGGTTCTTTGCTATGTTGACGTGGATGTTCTAAAATATAAAGAAGATATTTGGAAATAAGGTCACACAGAAATAACTGTCGCGCCGAACACATTCTTCCGATTTATGACGACTGCGGCTAGACCAGAGAGATATTGCGCAGAAGATCTCTTGAGGGGCATTAAATACATTTTTAAGGAAACTTGTCAAAATATTAGTAACATATTTCGTCATGTTGACACTCAATCCTGAATATCGTGATATCATAGCGTGAAGAAAAAAACATAATATTGTGGTCACTAAACTTATAATTGATCACTGTGTTGGTGATTTCGGAATATTGGTATCTTGATTTCAGAAGGCTTTTGTCAAATTGCAACTTGTTTTTTTTTTGTGTGTTTTTGTCTTTTTTTTTTTATGCGTCATGTTTGCCGCAAATAAATGCTTTTTCTTTCTTTTTTTTTTCTTTCAAATTAGAGTTTTGAAGAAGCCCCATTTTTTTATCTTTATTAATTATTAGGGACTTTTATACAATTGTACATGCCAGTCCCATCGGACTTTAGAACGTAATAAAACTAATAATAAAGGACCTTATAACGCAAAACGTAAACTAATAAGCAGCTCCGAAGTTAGGTGTCGACAAAATATATTATGATGGAACATACTAACATTGTTCATATTTATCTCTCTAACTAGATCCTCTCTTGCAGACTGAAATCTGACACACTCCGTCAGTAAATGTATAACACCTTCCAGTGTGCCACACACCTTACAATTTGGAGAATCAATTTTTTTCAATAAAACTCCAAAATTATTTTAAACGTCTTCTTTCCCTACATTTTGTTGTCATTTTTTTGTCGCCGAGATGAAACTGCGACTAGATTTTGTAAATAAAAAGCTTCCACTACTTGCTATTGTTTTTGAGGATGATGGGTCTAAGAGCGCTAATGGTAATGGCGCTGCTGACTATGATCCTTTTGAATTCTGAGAATACAAATGCCTGCTTTAAAATAAATAATTATGTGTCAGTTATGTCTTTGGAGCCCTTTGCAATTTCAGAAGAAACCACAGTTGTACGCGACTTCAAACCTACGGACCAATATGAGTACCCGCCTCGTATAGATGACTTCTAACAAAATTATATAAAGACGGTAGGTACTATGGGCAAAAGTTCCGCGTGCTCACCTTAAAAGCGATAATCGCATAGCACGGTTCACGACTCGATCGCACAATGCATGCGTTTTGACCAATAGGATGCACGAAACGTATTTTAGTCGTGTGCGTATTAGTATAATGATGTATAGAAGTGTGCGACTCTCACTAGGCGCGTGCTATGCTCACTAAATTGTTTGTGAGACGATTTCCTTAATGGGCATGGCCGGCGTGAGCTCTTCATGAATTCTTATTTTGTTATTGACTAGCTTCTGCCCGCGACTTCGTCCGCTTATATTTCGGATTTGTGACAGGATTGCGTATCTCAAAAAAGGAAATCAAAATAACCCATAAAGATAATATTTTTTTTTTTTTAAATAAATAGAAGTAAGAAGATGAATTTTTTAAACTTTGCGAAAATTATGAAAACTTTATAACACTATACAGATGCGATGTAAATAGTTATATTATGACTTGATTTTTGATTTTGTAAACTTATTTACCGACAATCGTAATATTTTAATTTCGCCATAACTTAAAAACCAAACGTCCAATTTTAATCATTCAAAGACCAAATATTATCTACATAAACAGTACTTAGTGATGAAATAATTTATTTTGATAAGCATTAATGAGTAAAATAAATGCGTTTAAATGTAGTCCAAAAAAAAATCAAGATTTTTAAATAAAAAAATGGTTGTTGTGCCTCACTCGACATAGATAGGTATAGTGTGTCGCGGACTTTTTTGTGGATATTTATAAGATCTACAATTAATTTGAACATTTTATGGTTCTATCTTTTATAGTTTAGGCAGCGTACGCAAAATACGTAACTTTTCTGGTTTATTTTTTACACCTTGTCTCCGAAAAACCCAAATATCTTACGGAACCCTATTTTTTCCAAAATAAAATTTAACCTACGTTACTCGTGAATAATGTAGCTTTTGAATGGTGAAAGAATTTTTTAAATCGGTCCAGTAGTTTTGAGCCTATTCATTACAAACAAATAAACAAAGTTTTCCTCTTTATAATATTAATATAGACAAGAAGTAATTTTAATAGGTACTCATATCTTCTGTTTGGTTTAGACAATCAATGTATTATTGATATTGCTGTATTAAATTAGTATCAACTTTCCACAAAAATAGAATAATTTGGAATAAGAAATGTCAAACTATGTATTACAATTTACATATCGATTACATCCACTTTAATTATGTTCCTCTCTCTATCGGGGCTATAAATTTACGTTACTTATGCCTCCCCAATTTTCACCATATCCTATGCGATGCCGCCATACAAATCGGAGCGAATGCACTAGGTGCGTTGACCGGCACTGCATAAAGGTATTCTTTTTACTTGTGCAGTGCTATTGAAAAGTAAATAACTATATGTCTATGTCACTTGGGAATACGTATATGTCAAGAAAGAAGCAAGTTACGTAATTTTATTGGAAATTGACAACATATTTTGGTATCTTTTTCTTTTATTGCTCTACAAATTCGAACATATGAAGCAAGGGATTAGCAATATATTATCCTTCAAAATGATTCAGGTAGAGATGTTTTGATTGAAATAGCACAATTACAGTAATAATTCTTAACTAATACTTGGCGCAGTTCATACAATGTTATCAGAGCTTTTTGTTTATAGTTGCCGCAACTTTTGCCGTAATGCCAACGTATGGCCCTTGTATTAAGCCGCCCTATTGTTTAACCGGATTTCCAGACATTCCCACTAAATAACAATGGGATTTAAATAATGAATTTATTTTTATTGCAGTTGCAAAAGTTGCGGCAGCTAACATAGAGCAATAAAAGAATAAAAATAAGTTAATTGTCTTAATCCCATTATTATTTAGTGACAATGTCTGGACACCCGGTTAAACAATAGGACGGCTTATTATAATACAAGGGCCTACGGCCATACGTTGGCGAAAAGATAACCAATTTTATTACCTTAAGATTGTCTCACATGTTTTGCAGTTGTTACTTGTATTTGGTTCAATACTTTTAACAGTTGTTTTATCCATTAATTTATCACACCTTTGATTTGATTGTAAATAAGTATCATAACGAGATTTCACAAACAAGGTATCTTTCTAATCAACTCAACAGGCGCGTTGCCGGCATTGCAACCTACCTATGACAAGTTTTTTTTGACAAATATAACATTCATTTAGTTCCTACGCCACGCGCTACTTTAAAAATTAGGTAAATACGGCATTTTCTTATTATTACCTACTAAGTGAACAATCTTAAACTAGTTTTTTTCTAGTTTTGTTACACAATATTTTTAGAGAACATAAACAAAGAAAGACATAGCCCTCTCAAATCGACGCCACGGTTTTGCGCAGTGGTTAAGCGATTGACTGCTGCGCTTCGTGTCGCGGGTTCGATTCCCGCACGGAACAAATATTTGTATGGCCTACAAGTTCCGGATCTGGCTATTTGTGTATGTGAGTTTAAATGTTTGTAAACGCACCCACGACACAGTAGAAATTCCTAGTGTGGGGCAATGTTTTAATAAAAAATAAAAAAATCGTGTCGTATATCTTGTGTTTCTTTATCTTAATAATTAACAAAAATATAACAAAAAACTAAAAAACAACAAATTCACCAAGAAAGGTAGCATGACACTAAATTGAAGACTTCAAAATCGTTGGCAATGTTTTAAACTATGACTACAGTTTAAGCAGTGACATTAATCAACGAATTAGTATAATACAAATTGGAATACTGAAAATTAACCTAAAAATAGCTATACAGTGTTATTTGTAAAACGCTATTAACCTCACAGGACAAAAATACTAACATCATAAATAACAACTTTTGTTTTATGACTTTTAATATTATATAATTCATAATTTTTATTTTTTTCATGAACTACTTATTTCAAAATACTTAAATTGATCGCTCTAAATGTGAAGAACTCTACGCGGAGAAAGCACTAGATAAGTAAACAAATAGTGCGTTGCGAATGCAGGGGCGCAGCGGTACTAGTGTTATTACCTACAACAAAAACTTGAAAGTCTATTTTTGGTTTTGTCAAAAGTCATAGAACAAAAGTGGTTGTTTTTGATGTTATTAATATAGTCCTGCACTCCTGCCAAGTGTTTTAAAAATAACCCTGTATAATGTAATTATACAGTATGTTAACTAACGAAAGGCTTTCCCGCTAACCCGCAATAGAATAGCGTCATGCTAAAAAAATATGACCATTCAAAAATGGTAATGGTGGTTTTTAAATGGTAATATTTATTTAGCATGTATGGACGCTATTATAGAACGCCTTTCGTTAATTAACATACTGTATGTTAAAAATTATAATTAAATTAATATTTCGTCGCTGCTCCTCCCGCATCTAAAATGAAATGTCGTAAAATTATATGGTGATAGTAATATACGAGAAGCGTCAACACTTAGCGAGACGCAAATTGGCACTGCCGCACTCTGGCTACTGACTTTGAAATTTTGTTACACGCCCTTTACTCACACAAATGCATATTGTCTCTAATTGGGCGACACCAGGAAGGGGTGTGGCTTGTCACTAGCTGCGCTTCCGCAGAAATATTTTCTTAAGTGAGCATGCTCATCTTTTGCCGATAGTACTAATAAATAAATATTTATTTGCACTTATTTACTATCTTATTTATTTACTTTTATACTAATCACAGATATCATCTCCCACATATTATATGATAAAAAAATACTGGCTCAAATTATTTTTAATGAATTACTCTGTTTTATTATTAATCATTTGTATAGTGTCGGAGATAGTGACGGAGCAGCCTGAAACTAAACTAAACATTCCGCAGAAAACTATTAGAATGTTCTTATACAGGATCCAGTTGTATTTGCCGAGGTCTTCCCATCTGAATACAGTTTCTACGATTCCAGGTATGATGAGACCGAGAATGGAGTAGAAAAAAGCACCAACAAGGTTGATGATCTGCTCCAAATATGGTAGAGCGATACCAATTCCACCTGAAAAAATATACATAGTTGTCCTTAAATAAAGTAATTCTGTTTAGTCTTATTACTATTATTTATTTTACTATCATCACGTTTAAAAGCTGGCTTCCCCCGAGCACTGCAATTACCGGTCCTGCACTGCCCACATTCAGTTAATTGCCTTGACTTCGCCAGTTTGTTGGTTCAGCTTGTGTCGACTTCAAGAAAGATTGAATAATGCTATTGAACTATTTTAAGTAATTTTCAAATTCAAATCCTGTTCATGCTCCTTTTTACTCGTATGCTTTTCAGGCAACGTAAAAAAATATGGATTACGATTTCAATTAAATTTTTCATATCGTGAAAAATAATTTGCATGTACCCCAAATAAATTGGGGTAATCGCAGGAGATTTATGATGATTGTGAAAACAATTTGTCCCAGTCAACCCAGTTGTTAAGTCAAATTAGTCATTAACACTGAACAAAGAGTGAGCAACAACGCATTAAAGAATGTTTAAAACAAATTATGACAAGGTTATGTTTAAGCATTTTTCTTTATGTTAAATATTTTGTCCGACTAACATGCTTGGCCTGTTTACTGAAGACGATTATTTAGGAAAAGATTAGTGACAATTAAGATTTATATACATTGTTTAATTTTGTCTCAATAAATGTGTGTTCACCTGATATGACTGATTTGCGGGTTTTTATTATAAGTTAATACTTTAATCTTGTCCACGAGTTGTGAATATAAAAATTAAAATTTTCTTTGTCTTTCTCTATATTTTTGTTTCTTTGGTTATCATAAAAAGCCTTCAGTATGTTTTTTTATTATTCTTGAACAAATATTATAATTGCTTGTTATTCATTCAAAAGTCCATTCCCAACATCCAACACATGTTGAGCTATATCGCCAAGCGTATTGTTAATAAGCGTTTTTAATCTATAATAATAATAAAGCTGAAGAGTTTGTTTGTTTGTTTGGATAGTGCGTCCAAACAAACAAACAAACTTTTCAGCTTTATTATTATTATAGATTAAAAACGCTTATTAACTACAAGGCGGATTTAAAAATAAAAAAAAGAAGGTTATTTAACATTACGCTAGGTCATAGCGTAATGTTAAATAACCTTCTTTTTTTTTTACCTAGGAGCTGAACAAAAAGAAAAAAGTCAGAAAGATCGCTAAGTGAAAACGAATAGCTCGGGCAGGTGAGGCGATGCAACAGGATGGGTCGGGGGAACAAAAAAATTCTTAGTTTTTGATAAAATGATAGAACTTACCACAGAAACACACGATCACAATCCTGGTACTGATTTGCATGACGTTATGATATTTATTGTTGACGCGGGGTTCCACGTATCTTGTGAATATATCAATCACAACGAAGAAATGCAGAGGATACGTAAGGAAGATAGTTATTGATATGAATATCTTCGCACAAATTGCTGGCCTGGAAAAATTGAAATAGCAAAAACATTAAAACGCATAAGAAGAAACTCATCTTGATTAATATTGGTTCAATTTCGGCTAATTTAAACATATCAGCATTTGTTCAAGTTACGATTTAAGTTAAGGTATACTATGACATATTTTTATTGCCTAAGAGTGGAGTGTGAGTTCGGGCTAAGTATGCACACATGAGGAACTCCAAAAAGTGGCAAAGCGTAAATTGACAATTAAGTAAAGTCTTACTGCTGTTTTTTTTTCAGATATGAACATTGCTCATCGACGACTGAAAGTTATTACAATGGATAACTATCCTGTTACTGGATCAAACTTTAGACTATGTCATAGCCACTACTTTCCTATCCGGTTAAAAATGTAAGCATATAAATTACCAGTCATCCATGGGCAGATTCAACGTGATAGTTCCTCTAAGGACATCGCCGTATCTTAGGTAGCCAAACACACCCAGAATTGTGTAGAACATCATCACCAATGACATTGCGATCACCATCACGCTTGGGCACCCGAGGAAGTGTTGGGGTTTCTTCATCGTGTTCTCTACTGGCATCACTACTCCTATGCCTTCCATTGCGAAGATTACAGTTCTGTGAATAATTAAAGTAATTATGTTTTGAGTGAACGATGAAAACTGTTGTCATTGTTGCTTCATTTAAGAATTTTGGCATTACGGTCATCTATATAAGTGAATCGTCTCAAATTCTAAATATAAGCTTAGTTAGGTATTAAGCATTTACTGTTCATAAAAAAAAAGACAAGACTTAAATGTTGTACTGACAATGAATTTCAGTCATTGTTTCAGTGAATAAACAGAGATTTATTCACTTTGTAGGTAATTACTAAACCATAATTTCAGAACAAAAAACCGACAGAGGTTACATAAATCATGTTGTATAGAACCATAAACTGTCACGCAACAGCGCAATAAAAGAACAAAAGACTATAGACAATTCATCATTTTGACTTACGACAAAAACGCAGGGAGTCGCGACATATCTCCTACGATTTTTTTGTCGGCGATCGTCAACGGCTCTCTGAATATGTAGTACAGGCATATCGCGAAGGTGGCGAAGAGCAGTACATTGGCCAACAAGGAGAACGGTGCCAGAAACTTCAAGTGCCTGATCTGGCACAGCAGGCAAAGTGGCGCGAGCAGGATAAGACAGTAATGCTCCACCGGCATGGGCGGCGCCTCTATGTATGTGTCGAATAGCTGGAATAAATAAGATAGGATATTTTAATGTAGGCTTATAGCAAATTGTTTATGATATACAGCTGCTACTTGATATGGTTCTAGGCCCAAGGTTGGTAATATAAGAAAAACGTGACACCGGCAATGCCAACTGCCGGTGGTAACAACTACCAAGGGTATTGGGAATGTGTAGTTTTTCTTAGAAACAATTTTGACTGATCTTGTTTGGTTAAGTCCCATGGGACTAGTCCCACTAGTCCCCTTTGTTGCCCTTGTTACTACCAATTTTACTACCAGTTGAGGCACTACTGCTAACTGCCCTTAAACGGGACCATATCACCAGCTAAACAAGCACATTGAATGGTCGTAGTTGCTCATGTTGTTGAGTTCTATTATCTGTATTATCTATACTACGCCTGTAATCCCCGAAGGGGTAGGCAAAGGTGTACGAATACCCACATCTGCTAGTTATATTAAGTTCCATGTAATAGCGGGCGACCTTAATGCCATCAACCGGGCACACATTCAGACTCTGGGTTGCTAGATTATAGAAAAACCCAACAACACTTTGCCCGACCTGGGAATCGATCCCAAGACCTCGTGCTCAACAGTCGTGCTTGCGACCACTAGACCAACCAGGCTAGAAGAGCTCTATTATTTATATAATTATACGCATATGGTCTATTGCAAGTTGTTGTTGCTATTATCAAGACACCATAGATATCCGACATAATACTCATTATCATTAGATGCATTAACCAGCGATCATAATTATTGTAAGAATGCGTTACTCTGAAGACGGACTTACACAAGGAAATGTGTTTAGTGATATTGCAATTATTAAGAAAGAAACGAAATATATCGAAGAATATATAGAACTAAGTAAATAAAAAAGTGCATACTGATGTTATTTGTAACCTTACCTGCTTAATTGAAGTTGCTATTAGCACAGTAAATATACAACAGACGCCGAGGTACGTGAAGCATAAGGAAAACTCCGCAAATACACTGAAAAGAAGGAAAAATACTTTTATTATAACAATAAGAAATATGTTCTTGTGATAAATTAAACAGTACGAGTACTTGGATAACGTAGCGGATTATTCTTCGAAGCGAGACAGAAACGCTTAGATACCTTGAATTTAGCAAGAACATTAATAATTAGTAAATAATATTTTTTTGGTTGCAAACATTGATAAGCAAAACCTTATATGAAAATATTATTTATTTATTTTGTAGCAAACGTTGCCATAATGATGCACGCACGGTGAGTAACTATAAAAATTTTTTGATCCGTACTTCAAACTCAAACTCTTTATTGCATTCATGTGTACATTTCGATGTTACAATATAAGTAAGTTCCAACATGAAACCCGGTTAGGGCACGGGAACATAATAATAATTTTAACTTAATATAATCTATCTATTATTATATATACATAAAAATGAATTGACGTTTGTTAGTCTCACAAAAACTCGAGAACGGCTGAACCGGTTTGCCTAATTTTGGTTTTGAAATATTTGTTGAAGTTCAAAGAAGGTAAAAGGTGAAAAAAATATAAAAAAAAATCAATTAAAGTAGTAAAGACAACTTTAATTGGCGGTATGAAGTTCTACAATTTTTTTTATTATAACTACTAATTATTTTGTTCTAGGTATTCTGCGACCGAGTAAAAGCATTTTTGTGTTAGATATTCTTTTAATTTTCTGTTAAATAATATATAATATAAGGACAAGAACAACACGTCAGCCTAGTCAAATAACCCGCCCCTAACTGTTCCCGGCGCAAAGGTGCCCAAAACGCCTGTTGCATTGCCACCCCAAAATGCTTGCTGCATTGCTGTTATATTGATTAAATTTGGTTTCTTCTTTTATTTGTTCCGGTAATTTGTTGAAAATTGGTAAAGCAATTTGATCCGAGAGGGTGGAAGATGGAATTTGTTTTTATGGCGTGTGTTTACGTTATGAATATCTTTTGTTTTTGGAAAAATGTTGTTATTTTTAAATACAAATATGCAAAGGTCATGTATGTATATAGAAGGTAAAGTTAGGAGTTTTAGTTTAATAAAATATGGCCTACAGCTCTGGGTATTGTCAATATGGGCTAGTACTCTGACACATTTTTTTTTTGTATTATAAATACTTCACTTGGGTTGGCGCTGTTTCCCCATAACATCACTCCATATCTTAGCCACGAGTTTGCGTAGGCGTAGTATGCCGATAGCGCTGTTTCTGTACTTAAGTTGAAATAAGGCATAGGTAAATTTGGATAATTTAGATTTAACTGTTTCTATGTGCTTAGTTAACTCAACCAATCGTTAAAAATAGTAACTAATGGTTTAATATTGGAAAAATGAGTTTTTTGTACAATTGTTGGTTTATCTAATAAATCAATCACCTCTGTACCTATTTTTCTGTTCTGGTTTTTCTTGTCTGTTTATATATGTGTGTACATAAATGGTAAAAGAAATAAATAATAAATATTTACTGTGCAAAATTAGCCAATGGCCGGACAAATTTTGGTCCATTTGCAAAAGCCGCGCCACAGGTTTCTGAATAACTTAGCAATGGTTTTCGTTCCGCGCGACTGCATCCTCGAGACGTTTCTACCTGCAAAGAAAAACATGATTGAAAAACTGTTTTGAAATCAATATATTCTATATATATAGTCGTTTTACGTGTCTGTGTGTGTTACCACGTTGGTCTCCATAACTTCGCAACGGATTTTTATAAGTTTTTCACAATCTTTTAGAGAATTTATTCCGAAAGGTTTATGTGTGTAATACATTAATAATAAACTTATATATAATAGAGGAATCTTGATGTTTGTCAAGTTGTAAAAACTGTGCTAAGCTGTATAAGATCATGTTGTCATCGAAAAGAACCCAATTTTTTTTCTTTACGGTAGGACTGATTTGTGTCCTAGATTAGAGACAATTATTATTATTACTAGCTTCTGCCCGCGGCTTCGCCCGCGTGGATGTCGGAAGTTATCCCACGGGAACGTGCTAACAGGATAAAATGTATGTGCTTCCCCAGAATGCCATCTATCTCGCGGGCCCTTTGTGGCTAATTACAGTAGAAAACCAATTGTGTCTCATTAGTGGTGATTAAGAGGGTACCTATATGATATCTTTACCTAAGTACCTACCTACCTAATTAAAAAAAAAAGTCAATAACACAAAATTAAATACCTACCTAAATAAACCTATTTCTGATGATAACTAATCTAAACTCAATAAATAAGCAAAATCCCTAAAAACTAATATCTATACGAATGACTAATCCTACCTAACAGTATTATAAAATAACCTACGGTCACTACGTACACTATCAAATATACTACCTATACTTTAAAATTAAAATCTATACCTACGACTCATATAAAAATAAACCTAAATAACTCTAAAAACTAAAAGGAATAAAAATGAACTCCACTGCGGGTGACCCAACCTATGACAAACTTAGTATTTGCGGTTGGTACAGTACAGACAGTGGTAATCGGGTATAGGGATCGAACCGCAAAATTAAGTTTGTTTTTTATTGTATATACTTTTCCGGGATAAAAAGTACCCAGTGTGGTGCCCAGGATATTAAGGAATAATTATACCAAGTTTCATCGTAATCGAACTGGTAGTTTTTGCGTGATGCCTGAACAAACAGACAGACAGACAGACAAAAAATTTTTTAATCACATTTTTGGGTTCGGTGTCGGTCTAGTAACACCCCCTGTAAATTATTTTTTTGATATTTTCAATGTACAGAATTTTCACTTCTACAGATTTATTATAAGTATAGATAAGCATGTGTTGTGCTACTGCAGGGCAGAGGCCTCCCTTCCCTATTGTTCAGAAAAAGAAATGCGTAAGGAAGTACTCAGACTTATTCAGCTCCATTCGCGTTTCGCTAAACGATTTTGGTCACATACAGTTCTGCTTCTATCAGCCGCGTACTGCGTCGTAAGAATGAGAAAAGCCGTCATAGCGTGTTATCTCCGCTGAAACGCTTCTCTCCTCCCAAGCATTATTTTTTCTCTGTTGATCGCTATAATGTGACGAACTGTTATCGTACAAGCAAGAATATTTTTGCACTAGCAATATAAGTTTCTCTTCGTCCATCATTTTATTTCGTAAAAATAATCTAATTATAATTACTTTACTTTTAAAGTTCGAAGTCCGAACTCTCTCAATCCTTGCGTGCATAATGATTACGTAATAATTAATAAAATCTATGCAGGAACTATGCAGGTCGCAACTTGTCGATAAGGAGTCGAGAACCATCCGTGTACAGCACTGTTCCGCCCCGTTCGACGCTGAATGCGGCGGAACAGCGCTGAACGCGGAAGAACAGCACTAAACTCTATCTACAGCACTCGCATGATAATAACACATTTGTCCTCATTTTATACTTGTTTGCCGCGAAAGCTGAATAGACTCGGAAAGCTGAACGGATGCGTACGCGTCTCCATACAAAATCGTTGTTTCCTATGGGCATAAGCTGAATAGAGCTGAATAAGTGTGAGTAGTCCCTTATCAAGATTTACCATCCACACCGGGCGGTAAGCCCTTTAATTTCCTCGTATTATCTTTTCAATTAATCCAAATTACGTATTTAGGAACAATTTTTTAATAAAAACTTATTAAGTCTTCTTTATTTTGATGCAAAATTAAAAAAAAAATATTTAAATAGGTAATTAAAGCGGTGAAGTTTCTTTTTTATTTTGCTACAAAATAGTGCCAATCCCTTTTCCCGAAAGTCTTGTTAAACATTATTCTTATCTTTCATTGTTTGTAGTCACAATGATAAGATATTTTTTTTTTATTTTATAATTATCTAAGCAGACTCAATCTGTTCTAGACCTATGTAGAGTTGTGGGTACCTATAGGAAACGATGCTGAGTGATAATGCACAGACGTACTAAAGGGTCGTACGAGTGGCTACTAATGACCCTCATCTTCAAGTACCTACACACTAACATTGCCTATACATTGTCAATAGTAGAAAAGTAAACATTGTATTCTATCTAATACACAACACTCGCGCCGTTACATAAACGTGGCAAGAATCTCATTGATCAGTAAATCAGTACCCTAATTACGAAACACACATAATCACAATCTAAATCATTTTGAAGGATATTGCTAATCCATTGCTTTATATGTTCGAAAAATGTGTCTGCTCAACAACGTAAATAACGCAATGAATGCTGTTGACTGGTCAAAATAAAAGCCAATTCTACTGATTGTGTGTTACGCAATTACTCAGTAGAGTACATCCCTGTTTACCATTTGTAACACCATGTTAAGAGCCTACAGTATATCTAGTTACAGAACCCATAATGATGGTATGTTGCGGGGAAAGAAGAAATTTATCACAAGTGTCTAAATTTCATTCTCAACCTTGAAATGGTAGCAGCAGAGCTTATACAATTCTTTTTTATCAAAAGTTACAGAAAAAAGATAATAAAATATTTGAATTGTACTTACAAATATATGAACACAATGTCCGCAAATAAATGCTACGATAACAGTGCCGACTATGCCGACTCCCCATCCAGCATTTGAGAATGCTAGGGGCATAGCAAGCAGGCCCGATCCTAGCGAAGACTTTATTAGATTTGCTAAGGATCTGAGGTCTCTGAAATAAAAAACGAATACGAATAAGTAATAAGCGTCCACCAATCAATCAATCAACTCAGGCGCAGATCGCAAATGTATACAGGCCTCCCCCAAGTTACGTCACCACACACAACGCCCATTTCGTCAATACATCGGACTGGGAGAGTACACTCAGGAAAATTAATACTCAAGCAAACTGAAACCCTACGTCAATTTGCCGTGTAATAGCCATTTCATACAACCTTCAAAGAATGATAGTTGTGATTTGAATATACGGACAATTTCAGTTGGCAGTCAATATGCTTAAGAACAAATTTCCGTGACTTTCCGTCTACGCTATGTTTGTAAATTCGCAACGTGTATAAAAAAATGACTGGCACAAGAAATTATCGGAAACGGTTGACACATTTTTTTTAGTTTAAATTTTCAAACAATCCTCTGTGGAAAGTGATTGCTGATGCCCTAAGATTCAATACCAACACTATTGCTGATGCGGTACTGATCTTGAAGACAATGTTCAAAATCTCATTTGGCTGTAATTTCATCGCTAGCTTTGTCTTTGACACAATTGAAGGCTACTATTATTAATCAAAGACGTATTAAAATTATGTGATGCTAACCTTCACTATCAATATCGTATCTTATTTAGCACACGCATCTTTTTTATTTAAATTTGTGACCAGAGAACTGTAACTACTATTTTGCTATATTTATTATTATTTGCCGTAAAGTAAATATCATCATTCATCATCATTTCTGCCGGAAGACATACATTGCTGGACAAGGCCTCCCCCCCAACGTACCGCCACTTCGACTGGTTCTGAATTGAATTGCCAAACTGAAGTGGCAGTGGGCAGGGCACATTGCACGCAGAACAAATATAAACGATGTATATTGCATAAAATCCAAAACCTACCGATTAAGAGAAGTCCCTGGCTCCTGTAACATAGGTGTTGTTACCTAGCGCAGGAGTCAGGGCTTCACTTTGTTTGTATTTGTTTTTATGCCACTATAGAATTTATTATTATTATAAACCAGTGAAGTTCAAATAGTACTTACGAATTTGGTTTAACGACTTCCCGATGTTCGAAAGGGTTGTATTCTTCAACATGTTTGTTCTTTTCCTTCTCACCCATGATTCTTAACTAAAAGTCCGCACTCAGAGCAAATTAATAGTCTTTGATTGCGGTCGTTGTGTTTTTAATTTTCCGGTTGTTTAACGTCTAAGTGTACTCGTATAATGTCACTAGAACTAGAATTACTATTTTAATACCGGTTATTTACAGTGGCACTTTACTTCACGAGTTATGTTCATGATATCACTGAAATATTTTACAAAACAATTATTATGCGGTATCAGAAGGTTGCACTGTTTTTCTTATTTATATTGACGATGGCGATGGCTCATGGCGCAATTGCTCTGCAATTGTTATCCCTTATCTCTTACAAAAGATAAATTCTTGAAAGGGATAATAATGTTTGTCATTAACGAGATAAAAGTTCCTGATGCCTATTTGAATAATTTAGCGAAAGTTTTGATAGCAACAAAGTTATAATAAAATGTAACCCGGTTCTTCCAGTGCTGGTATTAACAAACAATAAAATACACTTTTGCGAAACCACTCTTTCTTTTATTTATATTTTTTTTGATCAACGTAAACGTTCTCACACACTAATTTAAAGTGTTCTGTTTGCTTATCAAAACCGTAACGAATTTCATGAATTTAGTTTGATTAAATTCGCTGGACGTATTGAATTCCATTGTTTCGATTATTATTTATTTGCGAATGCACGAGAATTGCGGAGACGCGGTCACAGTAAACAGCTCACATACTAATGCCGACTGATACTCTATCGTCGTTCTTATAGGGCGCACGTGACCGGTACTGAACGCAATTTAGGCACAATAATACAAGACAACATTGCTTTAGGATTGTCAATATTATACTTATGACTTTTAATTTATGTAATTTTAGATTTTTTATCTCGTCGCTTTATCGTGTTGAGAGCATTGAATTTTCTGGCTTTTTCCAAGTTATTTTTAGAGATGACGTAATTTATGTACAGTAAGGTTTTTCATAGGTTATCGTTCTCTGCAAATATTAACCCTTTGTATGAAATAGTATTACGATATCGTTTGTAGGTATTCATTGCATAGCGCCTACATCGTAGTAACGCGAGTCTTCGTTATGAGAAGTTGTTTCTCTGTAATCGTCATATTTACGTTTCAGAATGTAAGGAAGGTATTTACACTTAGGTAATACTATACTATTATAAGTTTCAAACCCGTGGGAAAATCGGGATAAAAATCAGTGGGCCAAATTTCATTCAAATCCGTTCAGTAGTTTTTGCGTGAAAGAGTAACAAACATCCATCCATCCATCCATCCATACAAACTATCACGTTAATAAATATCAGTAGGAAGTAGGATAATTATGCGATATTACTTATCCTGCTGCTGATGCTTCACGTGCGTTTTCTGTTACTAAATGAGCGACGTCCTCGAATTTTGCAAGTCGCGTTTCGGATGTCATGGCTAAGAATTACAATACAATAATAATAAAAGAATGTAGTCATTGGATACGTGTTATACTTCCTTAACCTTAAATGTTTCACTTCCGTTATTTACTGGATCATCGAAATCCAAATTTTTAACATCGTAAGCCTTTTTATAGAAATTACATGTGGAGTTACCGTTTTTTTCCATGGTTAACAACTAGGTACTTAGGTACGTATACAATTCAATTTTATTGAATGATGTCAATGTATAGGTGTCTTGTAGGTTTCGCAAGCACGTGTTACATCAGTGTTAGTTGATTGATAATAGGAATTATTGATAAAGGAGAGTTTGTTAGCCCAGTTCTCCAAGAACATCCTGTCTTTTAGATATATTGTAAAGGTAGCCTGCCTTATCAACTGCTACTGGAAATTGGTCCTTCTTTTTAATAATAATAGCCTTTATTTAACAATCTTACATTAAATATTTATGACAAGATTAATTATTTGACACCGGTACGTGAAGATTGTTTTGCATTCCAGCCTAGGCCTCCCCTAGACCTACTAGAGCTTGTCCTTCCTTATACAGGGTTTTAATTATAAATTAGCTAGCGAAACGTCGCAGACGGTATAGGTATCGCTATTTAATCACGAACACGAACAAAAATACAAATATTTAATAATATTTTTTTTTTGTGGTCAACTACCTCGTCCTGGTAGTGTAGTTACTTGAAGTAGAGTTGAGAAATGAATGTCAGTTTTTTGTGTTATCGTCTTTAGATGTCAATACCTATTAACTCTGTGAAGTTTACACAGACAATAAGATTTAAAAAATTGCCGCATTGTTCAAAATATATTACCTATGCTGTATTTTTTACTATTGGAAACAGTAATGTGTTTCATATTATTATTTATTAAATTTTCAGTCGCAAAAAATGTTTTCTAATTACACACAAATTATAAACAATTCAATTCAATTTAACTCGACTACAGTATAGATGATACGGTAGGTTAAGACATAACCTGTGATAAAAAAACAATTATAGTAAAAATAATAAATTTTCTGGAAAATCATGTGAAAATATCACTTATCTAATAATTTGACACTAAGCTGGCTCTCAATCTTAATACTGACAAAATCTTCAAACGCATTAATTTGTTATTCTACATGTTAGCCTCGTATTTTTTGTTTACAAAAATAACAAGACAGTTTTTTATAAATTACAGTTTAATGATAGCGTTGAATACATTACAATTGCTCTCGTTACTCAGTTTTCCTGTGTAGAATCTCAATTATGTCCATTATCGTGACGGTACATCCTGAGACCAAACTAAGAAGGCCGAATAAGCAAATGAATGTGTTCTTCCACAGGATCCAGTTCCACTTGCCAAGGTTCTCCCATCGGAAGACAGTTTCTATTACACTGGGGATGATGAGGCCTAGGATTGAGTAGAACAATGCTCCGACTATGTTGAGAATTTGCTCTAGCAACGGGAGCGCCATTCCTATTCCCACTGAAAAAAAGAAGTGTCATAAATTAATTCCTTCTATAAGAGAACACTATGGACGACCACTGTGTCTTTTTCTTCTTAGCGTGTCGATAGCAATCTAAATGGACTCGGCCCAGAATTCGGCCACCTGTTTGGCGCCATCACAGCGTAGTGTGGGACGCCCCCCAACTAGATGGACGGACGAATTAAAGAAGGTGGTTGGGACAGACTGGATGCGGAAGGCGGAGGACAGGATGTTGTGGCGCAGCCTGAGAGAGGCCTGTGTCCAGCAGTGGACTGCAATAGGCTGAATTGCTTGACTAGCATCCATCAGTTCCTGTTACGTGCAGCTGACAGGACACGTAGGACATGATATCAAGTGTCCCATCGTTTGACTACTGACTCATGACTACTATGTGATGGCCCGTGTCTTTATTTTGAATAAATAGACAAACACTGTGTAAATTATTATAATAACTTCGTTTTGGATTTAGGAAGATTCTATTATTATTGTAATAACTTCGTTTTAGATTTAGACCCATTCTATCTATTATAATTTGCTTCTGATCTTGAGCTGGGCCGTGAAGAAGACGGATGAAAAAAGATTTCATGCAGCGGAAATGAGAATGCTACGATGAATGTGTGGAGTGACGAAAGTGGATAAAGTAAGGTATTAGTATATAAGAGGAAGTTTAAAAGTGACGCCAGTGACAGAAAATTTGAAAGGAAATCAATGGGCTTGGTTTGACCATGTGATGAGGAGGGAGAAAACGCATGTGACTAAAAGAGTGATGGATATAAATGTTGATGTATGGAGAGGTAGCGGAAGGCCTAAGAAAAGATGGATGGATTGTGTGAGGAATGATATAAAAGAGAAGGGAGTGAATGATAGCGTGTCGGTTGACAGGGGAGAATAGAAAAACATGTTGCGCCGACTCCAAGAAACATGGGACAAGGGCAGGATGATGATAAGAGAACTTGAGACTTTGATTTTTATCAGTCATTGTTCTCTTTAAAAAAATACCGCACCCCGCGGTTTCAGCCGCATTAGTGTTGATCCCGTGGAAATATAAAGATATGAAGTGTCCTATGAGAAACTATCTATGTTCCAAATTTCATCCCAATCCATTCAGTAGTTTTTGCGTGAAAGAGTAAGAAACATCCATCCATCCATCCATCCTCACAAACTTTCGCGTTTCTATTATTAGTAGGATAGGATAGAATCCCTATAGGCCGTAAATATTACAACTATGTATAATAATTATAACAACAGTAGCTACAACAATTTGCATTAATAATCCTATGTTTCTGATATAAGTAAATCACATTCAAGTATATGTAGTAGCACATAGGTACTTAACGCGATAACGAAACCAATGGGCATCACATTATGATATTCAATGAAGAGAATTGTTATGAGACACGGAAAGCGGCACTTGTGATATTGATATCGAATGCAATACAACGTTTCCAAGAGGCTTAAAGTCTTAAACCAGATAGATATGTGTGTTAACCACTATGAGTATTTATGAGTTAACATTTCAATGTTACAATTACTTTTGTTCTTTAAAGCGCAATGAATGTTAACCGTAGTAAGAATTGTCCAATCATCTTAAAGGCGTTTACAGACGCGTGTAATGTAATGTATCGATTAATGTAATGCGATTAGTGTGGGCGGCATACAAACTCAACGCGAATCTTGTATGTGTTTGACTGCGACTACTACGAGAGCCTCTGTGGGTGGTGGATCAGCGCGAGCGTTACATGTAATGCTCGTAGTCCCATCCAAACGCAAAATTTTCGTTACGTTAAACGATAAATGACATTACACGTTACACGCGTCTGTACACGGCTTTACGTGGTAACCAGAGACCTACCGCTGCAATGAACGGTGGTAATATTTTTTTAATTACCATGGTTGTCTATCGCATTAGTGATTGCACTTCAATTAGCTACCGACCCAATCAATAAGTCGCATTTTACGACATACGCTAGAGGAGGTGGTATTTTCCTAAATTATACAACGATTGCCTAATTATGTTTAATTAGAAAACCACAAGTAGCCTCGATATAGTTTATTTAATTCATTTGTAAATATGTGCTCTATTTTTGGATTTCGAAATTATGCATAATGCTTGCGTGCAATACAGTTGTCAATAGACTAATCTAATAATCGTAGTAGATAATAATACCTATGTAATTATTACTAATGTCTTGCTTCGATAGATATTTACGCCGAAAGTAAATAATTTAGTCAAGTATTCTACTTGACAAAATATTTTGAGGTGTATTTATTGAGTTGAACCAGAACGAGAGGATTTAAAAACAAGTAAGTTTTTATTGCACAATCAGCTTATAACGTTCCCACTACTGGTACAGGCTTCCTCTCGTAAGAAGGAAAGGGAAGTTATTTTGCCTAGTATAAAATTGTCACTTGCTTTGAGATTAAAACAAACAGAAAGTTCATTAGGGAAAACGGTTTACAGCTCGATAATGTAAAATTTAGTTTTAATAAAAACTTGGGCACAAACAGAGCCAAGAGCAGCCGGTCTATTCTATAAAAATCTCACCCTTGAAGTGAACTTGAAGAGAGCTGTCAAACACAAGCATTTGATGGAATGTCGGCTTACTTCAAGCTTATACTTTCAGGGAGACATTTTTCAGAATAGATCGGTAGGTGACGCTAGGCTGTGGATGAAGAAACAAGACCTACCACAAGCGCATACTCCAACAGTCCTCGCTGTAACTTGAGTGATCTGATGATAGTTCTCCTTGATGTGATGCTGTGTGTATCTCGTGAAGATGTCGATGACCACGTAGAATTGAAGTGGGTATGTCAGGAATATTGATAACGCTATGGATACCTTCGCAAGTATTGCTGGCCTGAAAACAAAAGAACAAAGAAACTTATGTACATAATAATAAATGACTTTATCTTTAATTTTATCCGTGTACCTACATTAAATGTTTGTATAACATTGGTCAGGCATGGGACATAGTTCTTCCATAGTTCAAGGTAACCAATCCATTATAACCACCCAAACCCATAGCCCAATAAGTTTTGTTTCCATGTTCTGCAATAGTCCTGCACCAACCGGGGGTTGTCCTTGAGTGCACTTACATGGTGCATACAGCGATAATCGTCGGTTGGTGCCTCCTCATCATTTAGAATTGTCTAAGGGCGCGAGCTGGCTTTGGCCCCTCCTACGCCTTCTAAAGGTCCGGGGCGAGGGTCCCGAGATGTGTCAAAGATATATAAAAAATAATAATAGCTTTTAAAGTCACATTTGCAAAAAATATGCAGATAGGTACGTAGCAAGGCGCGACCTTGGTAAGCGAAAATATGTTGCAGATATAAAATTTTGATTTTCTGAGTTTTTATAGAGTTGTATGACATCAGTTGTGCAAATAATGTGGTATAACAGATGCTGTAGCATGTTTTTAAATGCTAATAATAAGGAAAAATCATACTTTAAATCTATGAATTTTAAAATTACAAATGAAAAGGGATATGAGTAATTCAAATTCTAAATGTATAAAATTCACCGTCACCGTGTTGTTGATACTATTATTTTGGCAAGATTATCTAAATAGGTAACTAGTCAATTACCCAACTGTATATCCGAATTCACGTAAAAACCATTTGAAAATGGATTAAAACTATAAACCTACTGTTTATCAACGACGGTCGTATTCCTCGCATCATTTATTCAAGGACGTTGAGAATTCAAGATTACGGCGTATTGAGCGTCAATTACTGGTAAACTATAATTTACTAAGACTCAGACAAAGAGAATGAGGGGCCCGTGGCTAAATAATAACAGTCGCACAGGTCGATCGATCAGGTTAAGCTACGCTTGCCGTGGTTGGTCCGTGGATGGGTTCATCTTTACATACCGAGATCCCTCCTCATGTGTACACAAATTAACGGATTTTATTTTGAGCTATGACATGACACGTTCTCATCTTTTCACCACTTCACTCGTCATTGAAACATATTATTCTTAATATTGGTTTCGAACTCCTAATCAGTACGCAGCAGACACCTACTATGTAATATACAGAGTGTATATTACATAGTAGGTATACACAACCTGTTACCATGGATTCAGTACATGATTCTGGACGTCCCAGCGTGAAATATTTGGGTCTATTATTTTAAAAAAATCTGCACATGTCTAATGCGGTCAAAATGCCAAAAAAAAAATCGGCGAAAAATTTCACGGCAGAGGCTCCAGAATCATGTACTAAATCCATGATAACATGTAGTGCGTCCATGTCCCTGCCATACTGTATACCTAGTATAGACGCCAGCACATCCAGCTACTACAATCTGTCAAATTTATTTAATAGATTTTCAACTTTATCGCTAAATCATTAGGTTCAAAGTTGATTGGGAAAATTTGACAGTTTCGGGTAGCTTGACCTGCTGGCGGCGGTACATACTAATACCATTGTTGGAGTAAGATAATAAAATTAAGTGTAGATATTAGCTCTGTAAAACAATAGCGCACCAAGCAAGTTATTTCATGCTAGACTTTGCACTGTCTGTATACTTCGAGCAATCTTACGTCAAATCTGCGCCAAGTCATTGCGCACTAAGTATGATCTGCGGTTGTATTTATGTAAATAATTGACAATCTAATTAACTAGTCGTGACAAAGTGGCGAATGCAAATGACATCTCTACTTTACGTCTCACATTTTAATAATGTGTAATACAAACTACTTTTTAAAGTACAGTCACCAAAAGAGATAATTGACCAGTAAAGTCGTCGGATATAGTTGAAGTTTAGTAAGAAACCGATGGATGTTTTCGAATGAAATTTAATTTGATAAATTAAATGTTTGTTTTCTATTATACAAATTAAATTTCATTCGAAAACGTCCAACGGTTTCTTACTAAACTTCAACTATATCCGACGACGCTGGTTACATATTATCGCTGGACCCGAAATTAAAATATATATATATATATATATATATATATATATATATATAATACAAAAAAAAATTGTTGAACAATTGTTTCCGGTATGGCTGTATGTACTCTTATATGCATGCCTATGGTGTGATGTTTGTTTGTAAACGTACGAGTATACAGGAGAAATTTCGAATATGGGGCACGTATATTGTAACTAAGTAGGTACCATGTCACTTTCTTCATCGCCCTATGGTTGGAAAATAAAAAATAAAGGAAAGCTAAGGTATTAAGTCAGCCTATATATGTAATTTGAATGAAGAGGTTGGTAGCCACGGCTGGGACAGACTGGATGCAGAAGGCGGAGCATATTGTGTTATGGCGCAGCCTGTGAGAGGCTTGTCCATCAGTGGACTGCGATAAGTTATGTTGACTGATTTAGAATGAAAACATCCACTAACCATTCATCAGTAGGTAAGTTAAGTGTTATGGATCCTCTCAACACGTCACCATATCTTAGATATCCAAACATTCCCAGGGTGCCGTAGAGGAAGACGATGGCTGACATTGCTACCACCAGCACACTCGGACAGCCCAGGAAGTTCTGAGGTTTCTTCATAGTGTTCTCTATTGGCATCACTACTCCGACGCCTTCCATTGCGAAGATTACTGTCCTGAAAGATTAGTTATTGAATTGTTATTGGCTAATAACAATAGCGCCCACACTAGCAGGTGTGCTAGGCAGCTAGTGGGCGCTCACAAATAGGTTCCGATGTGTTTTAGTTATTAAGTAAACAACAGTAACATAGGCTAAGCTATTTTGTAACTAACACTGTAAACAACATTGTAGTCTGAAAAAATAAAAATGAATAAATAATAATTGATTCCTGAATTATTAACATCGATTAAATGGTGTAAATAAAGTTTTTGGATCCATTTCCCATCTCCTAAGTTTATAGCTAAGTTTTAAAAAGGATGGGAATCCGTTTTTAATAAAAATAATAAATGTTTATTATTTTTATACATTATTTTTTAGATCCATAGCCAAAAGTTGACGAGTATTTAAATTAAAATTGTGTCATGCCAGGAGTCATAAACTAATTGAATGCCAAAATTATTTGTGTATGTTTAATGTTTATACATACACAAATAATAAACTGTTTTATAACAATTAAAAAAAATGTCAACCTAATTAACTTGACGTCGGTAATTAGCAGTAAGTAGATGTTACTCATATCTATACTTATAATAAATCTGTAGAAGTGAAAATTCTGTACATTGAAAATATAAAAAAAATAAATGGGAGGGGGTGTTACTAGACCTACACCGAACCCAAAAATGTGATTAAAAATTTTTTTGTCTGTCTGTCTGTCGGTCTGTCTGTCTGTCTGTTTGTTCAGGCATCACGCAAAAACTACCGGTTCGATTACGATGAAACTTGGTATAATTATTCTTTAATATCCTGGGCACCACACTGGGTACTTTTTATCCCGGAAAAGTATATACAATAAAAAACAAACTTAATTTTGCGTTTCAATCCCTAGACCGATTAATGTACCAACCGCAAATAATAAGTTTGTCGTAGGTTACGTCACCCGCAGTATTATCTGTGCGACCTTTTTATTCCTTTTAGTTTTTAGAGTTATTTTTAGTTTTTGAGATTTTAATTTTAAAGTATAGGTAGTATATTTGTTAGTGTACGTAGTGACCGTAGGTTATTTTATAATACTGTTAGGTAGGATTAGTCATTCGTATAGATATTAGTTTTTAGGGATTTTGCTTATTTATTGTGTTTAGATTAGTTATCATCAGAAATAGGTTTATTTAGGTAGGTTATTTTTTTTAAATTAGGTAGGTACTTAGGTAAAGATATCATATAGGTACCCTCTTAATCACCACTAATGAGACACAATTGGTTTTCTATTGTAATTAGCCACCAAAGGGCCCGCGAGATAGATGGCATCCTGGGGAAGCACATACATTTTATCCTGTTAGCACGTTCCCGTGGGATAATTTCCGACATCCACGCGGGCGAAGCCGCGGGCAGAAGCTAGTTGTTAATAATTTATGAAATATTTAAAATACTGTTACGTAAGCTACTTACGATAGAAAAGCCGGATATCTCGCCGGGTTCCCAGCAGCATGTTTGCCTTCAAAGGATATATCGCCTCCAAATATATAGTACAAGCAAACGATATAGACAGTGAATAACAAAATGTTGGCGATCCCGGAGAATATTGCCAAAAACTTCAGATATCTGATTTGACATAGCAGTATGATTGGCACCAGTATGATTAGACAGTAGTATTCCACTGGAAGAATCGTAGACGGAGCGAAACGATCAACCAACTGAAAACAAATGAAGATACAACATACGACACAATATATGTATTGATCTACAAATAAAATAATTAACATAACATATAGTATTTTTATCTCACGAAACGACGCGAGATTTACTTGTGCTTAGCGAGTTTACAAAAAAGGCTGCGAATGTGTGTGTAAGCAGGTAAGCGCCTGTGCTCACACACACATCGAGAGTTCCTGCGCTCCCGGTACCGCCCGAGACAATGCCGAAGTCGGAAGTCTGTGTGTTTGCGTGTGTGTGTGTTATGTGCTGACCACTGACGCTACTCGTCTTCACGCACACATTCACAGTGTGTTTGTACACTTAGTTACCACAAGTAAAGCGCGCGACACTTTTTTTTTTTTACTTTGTGAGAAACGCAAGCCCGTAGTCCCCTAATTTAAGGGTAAGACAGAGATGTACCTATAAGTACACCCACATTCCGCCAGTTACGTTTAAGTCCCATGTTATAGGACGTCACGCTGAAGTGTTTGCACGAAGGCTGCGCTGACGTTCATACTCGGGGTCACCAGTTTAGAGGCATGAGGAACAGGGTGTAAAGTTCACTCATCCTCCATTGAAAAGGGAGGATCCTCCGACCAGACGGGTGTTGTGTCTGGCGAGCAATTACCCAACGATTGATGTTGGGAAATTGTATCTATGCTAATTGCGCTGTAAACTCTGCTTGCGAGATGCAGGATTTGCGTGACGTCAGTATGACGCGTTGTTCGCATGTGGCGTTGTAGATACCGCTACACTTGCAAGGCGTGCATGTATAACCAGATGTATGAACGTAAAACCAGGCGAAAGGAGTACGAAAGGATTGTAGCATGCGGTTTGTTTTGCCTATGGGAAGAAGTTGTGAGTTTATGTATGTATGTAGATTAGATTCCTCCTAGCTGATGTTTTTACTTCCATCAGTGCCATAAATCTCTTTATTATTTGCGTCTCATTCACATGATTACGTATGTCTTGAGTGGCATTTACTACGTGGCGTTAATGTTATCAAGAAAGCTTATCCAGTTAACAATGACAGGATAATTTGATTTAATTGCAATCAAACATAGCTTTGCATTATGATTTGCCTAATCTGTTTAGCTCGGCTTACTGTTGAATTTATTCTCATCCAGCGCAACTATTTATGTAATAATGATATTTTATGAAAATCTTATAATTAACTAGCTAACCTGAACGTTGTACCACATTTTCGTGAATATAGTTCATAATTTTCTTCATACAAACCTTGTCCTTTTTTTTTTTTTTTTTTGTGGATGGGAAATCATCAAATGACCCCTCCCGCTCTGGGTGGAGCAGAAGGGAGTGTCAGACTCTTACTGACTAAAACCCACCCGTGTTCCTTCCTTAGCCCTTTATGTTCCAGGGCAGCGGTAAACCCTTTCGGATGGTCCCGCTACGCATACAAACCTTGTCCTGACAATAACAAACACATAAGAAAATAATTATCCAATTTGGTGCAGTCGGTCGGAAGTTATGCGGGTACATACATTTCGGTGATTCATTTTTATTAATATAGATAGACTACAGAGCAATGAGACAGCTCGGCGGCCGCTGCCAGATGCGCCACTGTTAACACTTTCCATACACCGTGTCACCGTTTATTCGCACAACGACACATAGCATAATCAGCCTTTAGTTCCCACTAGTGGGACACAGGCCTCTTCTCTACGAGAAGGAGTGGACTGTAATATACCACGCGGGCCCAGTGCGGGTTGGTAGATGTCACATGTCTTCATTTATTTTTATTTTAGGTTTTAGGACATGCTTGTTTCTTCACCGAGAGCAGTGGTTATGAAATTATTTACACAACGTATAGCGTACGTAAAGATGCGCCTCCCTACTCGATCGCGTTCGTGGCAGTAAGAACACTATACTGGGTGTTTTTACCGATCGGTGGGAGTCCCCCATGCTGCAAAGGTGGGTGCGGCTACATGTCATAATTTTTTTTTTTGTCAATACTAATATTAGTTTTTTATGTACTTACATTGTTACTAACCTACTATGGACTTAGTCTGAAATAAATGTTTATTATTATTATAGCGCTTGCCTCGGTTCGAACCCACGACCTAAAACTCGTAAGTACGTCTTGTGTCGTAGTGTAGTGGTAAAGGCCCTGATTTACGAGAGAAAACCGTCATTCAAGGCTGTCAGTATCGATATACGTATTGAAACTCACAGCTTTCAATGGCGGTTTGTTACTGAAGTTGTGCGCTCAACACACTTTTGGTGCCAGGGGCTGCAGTCTCGACATTCATAGCGATCGCTTTACGACCGAATTCGGTCGCAAAGTCCTGTCACTCCATACATTACACCTGTCAATCCAGGACTTTGCGACCGAATTCGGTCGTAAAGCTTCTTCTAAGAATTCGGTCGAGACTGCAGCTCCAGGGATTTTATTAATAGTGCAACATGAAGACGCTACGTGGCGATTCCGTGCTCTGTGTAATTATCGCACCTACCTGTTTTACTGAATCCGATATTAAAACTGTGTAGATGCAGCAGACTCCCGCATAAGTGAATAGTAGAGCGAATTCAGCAAATACACTGAAAAGAAATAATAATATAAATAACTAAAACATTGTTTTTATAACAGAATAACAAAGGAAATACACCAAAGGGACAAGAGTATAATCCCTACTTGAAGCGGCTTAGTACATAAGAATAAACATGTTAGAACGACTATGGTAGTAATCACTAAGGTAAACAATAACAGGAAGAAAACTCTAGCATAGATAGAGGAATAATACTGTGTATGAATCATTCCATTTTGGCAATTCTAGGCTTAAGTCGACTTTTGATTACAAGTACAGTCCGTTCACACTTACTTTACCTCTGCCAGCAGAAACCTAACAGGAACTTTATTGTAACGAGAATAAAGATCATAGTGATTTCGACAGACGTGTCAGGGACAAAAAAATCACTGCGATTTGGGCAGTGATGCAAAATTAGAGGTAAAATAACTGTGAGCGGAGTGTAGGTAGAGTGCTATTTGGCTACAAGCATCTTCTGGCGCCTGAAGAACGACAGTGTAACTAAACATTGCGTTGCAGCCAAACATACATATTTTGTGAAATTGTTACATAAATTGGATTGAAAAAACAAGATGCATTCATTAGTTTCGATTTTGGCAACGTGCCAAAAGATCTTTGTTATATAAATAATCATATTGTACAAGACAAGATTGGACGGTGACACCCAAACCAGGCATTTGCTTGTATCTTTGTACCGTCATAGAAAGATACGGAACTCCTATTCGAAACCAGCGGGGTAATTACGTAACACACTATCAGTAAGAGGGGCTTTCATTTTGACAGTTCAACAAAATCCATTGCGTTATTTACGTTGCTGAGCAGATACATTTTTCGAACATATGAAGCAATGGATTAGCAATATCCTTCAAAATTATTCAGATTGTGATTAAAAGTGTGTTACGCAATTAGGGTGCTGTTCAAAATCGTGCTGCCCGACAGTTAGGGGCGGATTCTAATTAGGAACCTTCATAATTTTTTTTTGTATTGGTTTGTACCACGAAGTATTTTACCTCTTGAGTTTATATTTTTGGTCTACACACTTTTTATTGTCTGAAAAATCATTTGGCCAGAAAACTGACTAGAGTATAGATAAATCCTTCATTATTTTACGAATTAATGTATTTACAGCTAATAATCACGTCTGTATTTCCCGAAACGGTAGGCAGAGGTGTTTTGATATACTATTAAATCAATATTACCTTGCAAAAGGAGCAAATTTCCTCATGGCCTTGGGTCCATTCATAAAAGCAGATTTACACGTCTCGGCATATCCTAAGGACGGTTTTTTTTCTAACACACAACATTGTTGAGATGTCTTCACCTGTAACGTAATAGATAAGAACATTAAATATTAAATATTTACACGCGTGTTCCTTACAAAAGTTGAAAGAAAATATTTGAGAATAGTCTTTTTTCCACACGTCTCCGGAATTCTTCATACAAAACGTGGAAAATTACTGTTTGGTTAATATTTACCAGATTAAAACAATAAAGAAAAAAATAATATGCTTAATCATTTTCTAAACTTACAAAGATAAAGATCGTTGGTTGTCAATGGACATTTGATGAAAATCAAAGTTCTGACTTTGAAACTATTTAAAGAAACTATTACTATACCCTGTTCATTAGGTTAAGCGTTTTTTGACAGCTGTCTTAGAACGTACATTTTCCAGATTACGTAAAAGTTAACTTTAAAATGCGTAATAAAACAAATATATAAACTGCTTTATCTTATTGAATTATCTTATTTATGGCTTCTTATTAACATTATTATAATACCGTACGTGAATCAATCAATGTATTGTGTGTTGCTGCAATCACTAGTTCCATCTGTCAAAAAACGGTTTACCTAATGGACAGGGTATAGTATAAAATCAAATTGCCCTTTATTAATAAAGGAAGCATAAAGTTAAGTTAAATTGGCGTTTTTTAGATATTTAGCGCAACATTTTTGAAGTTTGAACGTCACTTAACTTTAATCATGGCTTATAAATAAACCCCATTATTTGCTTGTTTGACGTAAATCTTTAAACGTTATAATTAACCCAATAATAACGAGTAATATCTCACGACGAATAAAACGTCACGATCTGATGATGTATTCTTATTTTTTGTGGTTTTTATAGAAGGCTTTAGAACAATAGCACGATTACCGTTTATTATCTACTGTCACTGCCATTTTATGGCACTTGTGATTTATATAGGCGGGTCATATTTAAGTTCCTGTTGCACCAGGAAGTAGTTAAATAACACACTACCACAAGTATCTCACGACGTGTTTAATTAACTAGGTACAATAGGTATTAGGGGTTCCTGTAAAGAAACAGGTCTTTAGGCTAATCTGCCTAGACCTGCTGTATATAAATAGGTATGCCTGCTGTAGATAATAGGGTCTAAGTTGGGAACAGGAGACACTACATCGTTACGACACATCAGTTTATTCAGGATTACAAAACTGGAATAAATGGAACAGCCTGTGCAACTGGGCAGCTCTTCCCCTTCGGGGGAACCGACCTAAACACCAATATTTAATTAGGAAAAACGAAAATTTTATCAGTATTTAAGGAACAGTCGCATGTTCACTAGTAATGATTGCACAGGAGGTTTCATTTATCGGTTGCGATAAGAAAAAAAAAACTCGTTTTAAAAATCCTTAAATGCTGCTTTAAAAACTAAATACGATTTTGTGACATCAAAACCTTAACCTTCTTTTTTATCTTGGTTGAAAACACTGTGTAGAACCTTCATTGCAGCCTTGCAGGTCGACAATACTGCACAACTGATAATTAGTCAAGAGCTAAATCCATACTAATATTATTATTAATGTGAAAATAACTTTGTTTGTCTGTCTGTTATTTAAACGTTTTCGTTACTAAATCCATACTGCACTGTACTAAACTGAACACACTGAACTGTACTAAACTGAACACTGAACTAAACTGACCGTTATAGTGCGAAATGGAGAGGGCTATGCTCGGAGTTTTCCCACGAGATCGAATCAGAAATGAAGAGATCCGTAGGAGAACCAAGTCAACTGACATAGCCCAAAGAATTGCCAAACTTAAGTGGCAGTGGGCAGGGTACATTGCTCGCAAAACAGATGGCCGATGGGGCCTAAAGGTTCGCGAATGGCGACCGCAAACGCAAAGACGAAGCGTTGAAAGGATCGATGACAGGTGGAGGCTGCAGGAATCCGCTGGATGCGATAGGCGCAGAACCGGTCAAAGTGGCGGTGCTTAGGGGAAGCCTAAGTCCAGCAGTGGACATCTTATGGCTAAAGTGATGATGATGTTGATGAATAACCGTTATACAGTTTGACAGAAATGAAGCCTGAGACCTGGAGAAGGACATAGGGTACTTTCATCCTGGATATTTCAATTGAAAATTATGAAATACAAAATACACGCAGACAAAGTCTCGGGTACGTAGTGAAAATATGATTATACCAGCTCATTACTTTTGTAGTGCATGGTAAAGGCCTCTCCCATACAGAGAATGCATAAGGATTGATTAACACGCTTGCTCAAGACGGGTTAGCGATTTCAGACGAGTGCTAGTAGTAATATAAGTTAATATACTCACTAATATGTGAGGGGCCCGTGGCTAAATAATAACAGCCGCACAGCTCGATCGATCAGGTTAAGCTACCCTTGCCGCGGTTGGTCCGTGAATGGGTGACCATCTTTACATACCAAGAGCCCTGCTGGTCCCGGCTCTCATTCGCGGATCTTTGACAGTCGTTACGGGTAGTCAGAAGTCCGAAAGTCTGACAACCAGTGTTACCAAGGGGTATCGTATTACCCAGTAACTGGGTTGTGGAGGTCCGGTAGGCAATCGCTCCATGTAAAATACTGGTATTCAGCTGCATCCGGTTAGACTGGAAGCCGACCCCCACATAATTGGGAAATGGCTAGGCAGATGATGATACTCACTAATATATGAATGCAGTGCCCACATATAATGCCGACGAGCAATGTACCGAACAGCCCGACTCCCCATCCTGCATTAGAGAATGCCAATGGTCCAGCCAACAAACCAGAGCCCAAGGAGGCCTTGATTAAGTTCGCAGCTGATCTTATGTCTCTGGAAATAAAGAACACGGGTTTTAGTAGAGTTCATTGAAACTAACAGATGGTAATTATTACGTAAATGATATCATATACTCAAATGATTTTCTTTGTCACTTGCGTAATCCAGAATTTGCTTGTTTGGTGGAACAACTATGTAAATAAAGTTTCATTACTGTTGACGCCTAAAACTGAAACTGTACGCAAGCATATGGACAAAAATACCTTCTGATATTTCTTGTTATTGAATATTTCTAACAATTTTTTAATCAATGATATTTAATCTCAGTCATAACAAATCGAGCATCTGATATCATCCAGTGTTGACCATCGATTGACCGCGATGAAGATCAAGGAGCATTAACACTATCACCATACGTGAGAGTTGGATTGGTGATCGCAGTTATTAGACGACGTAACAGCCCTTAACGTAAGTACCTGTTAGGAGTCCCACAAAACTAAGGAGGCCTTTTCTTTGCAGGAGACTACATAGGAGAATTTTTTTTCTGAACAAACACCAATACATGAAAACTGCTCAGGCTTAATCCCTAAATTAACTTAACTTTTCAATAAAAACTCAAGGTTGTCAAAAATCTGGTACTCAAAGACAGTAATAATAAATCACACATCTAAACACACATGCCAAACAAATAGTAAAATAACTTACGATGTCGGCTTTTTAACTTGCCGATGTTCAAAGGGATTGTAATCCTGTTTTTCTTCAGCTTTCTCGACGTTCATTATGAATGGAGTTATATACAAGAATGTCCAAAACCACAAGCCTCGTTCAAAACCGAGCGAGCACGTTGGACAAATAAGTTAGGTACATTTTAATAACTACAGCACTGAGGCATGGCACTATTAAATAATGATTTACGCACGTCCGAAAATAGAATAGTATCCACAAAAAAGTTGAAAATGCTCAATTGCTCGCAGATTATCCAATTTTCCTCTTTAGAAACAGGAGGTTGTTACAGCAGATTCTTTAAGAAACAAGCGAACGAGATCCAAGAGAATAGTTTCATGAAACAATAAATGGCTTAATTTGTGTACACAATGAAGATCTTTCCTGCTCAGTGTTTGACTGAGACTAGATAGACTGATAAGAGTACTTGTCTTCTTCAGTCAGATTTCAATTGTATTAAAACAATTTACGTACGTACGATGCGGTAAACGTATTATTATTATATGAAAAGGTTTTCGTTGGTACATCTCTGAAGTAAGTTAGTTCCGTTATCGTAGAAGGACATGAGCAATTGAGCATGTAAGAATTTTATTGTATTCACAGATAAATACGAGTGTTGTCATTAGGGCGAAGGCTTATTCGTACAGTTGTTGAGAGCATGGATCAAATGATAACCAGACTAGGCTGCATTTATCATGCTGAGATAGGAGTCTTTGAGAGGGGCCCGTGGCTAAATAATAACAGCCGCACAGGTCGATCGGTCAGGTTAAGCTACGCTTGCCGCGGTTGGTCTGTGGATGGGTGACCATCTTTACATACCGAGACCTCTCCGTGTCTCGGAAAGCACGTTAAGCCGTTGGTCCCGGCTGTCATTCGTGGATCTTTGACAGTCGTTACGGGTAGTCAGAAGCCCGAAAGTCTGACAACCAGTCTTACCAAGGGGTATCGTATTACCCAGTAACTGGGTTGTGGAGGTCAGATAGGCAGTCGCTCCATATAAAATACTGGTATTCAGCTGCATACGGTTAGACTGGAAGCCGACCCCAACATAGTTGGGAAAAGGCTAGGCAGATGATGGCAGATGAAGAGAATATATCTAACTATCATAGTTGTTAAAATTTAATTAGATCGCCGGTAGAAACAAAAGTTGATTACATTCGTATCGTAGTATATTAATTCTTATTCAAATAAATAGTTTTATTATCAAGGGCATTTAATTTCGTAGTTATCACGAGTATAAAAATGCAATACGCGAACCGTTCGACGCCGCCGCGACGTTCCCTAGGCTTGCATGAATTCACGATAGTATTTGAATCATTAGTATTATGCTTTTAATAGGATTTGGATCAAATTTAGCACACATATAGTAGTTTAGATATTATAACCTGGATTAACACATAGGATACTTTTTATTCCGGTAATACGTTTCTGTGGGATAATTTCCGACCTCCACGCGGGCGAACCCGCGGGCAGAAGCTAGTTGCTTATAAAGCAATACGGTTTTATATGTTACAATGACGGACTGTCGTCTAAATACAACTCATTAGTCTTAATTCATTAGGGTCTAGGTGAAATTAATAAACATATTATATAAATCGATGGACGCAGCATGGACAGAATTCGGAACACCACGCTGCGTTCCAAAACAGGCATACTGGATGTAGGAAAGAAGGCTGCCAGGCTCAAATGGGATTGGGCGGGTCACATCAGCCGTATGCACGATGACCGCTGGGCAAAAGACTCCACTCAATGAATCCAACTTCAGGGATGGCGCCGCCGAGTCCGGCCCAGAAAGAGATGGCGAGACGATCTGGACGCGTACCGCGAGGGCTGGTTCGATGTGGCGCGGGAATAGAGTTCTTGGAAGGATTTGGGCGAGGCCTTTGCCCGGCAGTGGGACAGTATGGGCCAGTTAAAAAAAAAAAAATATTTAAATCATTTATTTCGTAATAAATTAAAATAACTGAGAATCCGATTTGCCTTACATCTATATTTTTCTTACCGTATTCTCACAGTGAAAAAATATTTGTAACACCTCCTTATGTTACTGTACAGTTACGTATAGTTATTTAATTTACAACTCTAGAAGCAAATACAGGGTGGCAGGGATAATGACACGCAACCGGTTACCATTGGCTTCAGAACATAATTCTAGACCTTCTGAAATAATTCAATGGCTATTTAAAAAAAAATGCTGTTCCATATATTTTGACATTAGGTTGGACACTGTTTTTGAAACAGCTGTTTTTTATAGCCAAAGAACAATTTCTACGCTAGAATCATGTGCTGAATTCATGGTTACAGTTTGCGCGTCAATGTCCCTGCCACCATTTATATTACAATAATTTCTGAATACGAGTTATAACCTAATATAATTACAGTAGCAAAATGCCATTTTGAATCAATGAAGGATTTCCATAATTTTTTGTCTAACAGTTCAGTTTTGTATGTTCGCAAATGAGTTGCTTGGCAGAGACATTTAACTATTAATAAATAATAGCTAATGTTCTTCAACATCTCTAGCTGCAAATATGAAAATGTATGTTAAAATACAATTACATATCTACTTAGTAATAAAAATAAGTAATCAGACAGAATGCAAATATTGTTTAGAACTTAAAACTAATAAGCCACATTGTATTTTACTGAAAATAAAAATAATTAAGAATAAAATATATTCTTATCGACGTTCCTAGTGTTCGTATACTTCGTAGTTACGTTTCTCATGCCACCAGGAAGGCGGTGGGTTCCTGTTCGAATGACTTTGTTTCGATCGGCCAGTTATGTAAGGAATAGTAGTTTGTTTAGGATAGTTGACGTAACTCTCTACAGTTGGAATAGAGTTCCTAACTAGTCCAGTTCCATAAGTGTTCTGAATTAATTCTTGACGGGGAGATGAGACTGGAGAAAATAGTGAAATAGTTCCAGTAACAGGGTTGCTGGTCACACCCAATCCTGTGTCGTAGAACGTGTAAGGTTGCTGCTGACGGAGGTTGTTTTGCTGAACCTGGTTAGTGGGCTGAACATATTGCGGTTGAGGAGGAGGCTGGCATACAGTCTCTTGTACCAAAACATCAAATGGAGCAGTGTAAATTCTGAAGTTGATGTCACTGTAGTCTAGGGTCGATTCCAGGAACACAGGCATCCGGTCAGATATCACCCATACATTTCTTTGAGTGTCAATTTTGACGTCACAAGGGAATATCAGACCTGCATCGTCTTTGTCTACTACTGCAATGTTCTGTGGCTTGTATGGTAGATCGTTTCTCCAGCATCCAATAGCGTTTTGGTCTACTAAGTTGAATAGTTCTACTCCAGTGTATTCATCCATTACTTTGGATGTGGTGTGACCGTTAGCACCTCGGACACCTACAACTTCGAAGTCGCGGTAGGATCCTGAAACTTTAGATTCATCGCGTAATATGCGCGTCGATACAGCAAACTGAGTGTTACTTGCTAAAGGACTGAAGTAAAGCGTTCTGAATCCATCGGGACCAATAGGAGAGGTTGTGATTCCGAAAATTCCCTCAGCACTCCATTGGAAGTTCAGGCCGCCGATGTTGAAGTCTCCAGTAAGTGGGTCGGGCATGAAAAATCCATGGCTAAATCTCCATGATCTGTTTTGTTGCCACGAGTAGGCGATGAGGCCGTAGCCGAGTTCGTCGGAGAAATACGCGAAGGTGTCGTCACAAGTTCTTCCTTCGTCGAGGGCGATGTTGGCAATGAAAGTCGAAGCGACAATGTCTTCAGGACGGAACACGTATCTTCGGATGCGTTGATCGGTGTTTAAATCGTATACATTCAGTGAGTAAGGGCAGACGTTGGTCACGTTGGAATCTGAAAACAAATTATGTTTTTAAATTTCAGTAATTAGCCTACATTGCTGTATTTAAATACTAACAACACTTAATTGATATCGTTTTTATTGTAAGGTAATTTTTAAGGTAATTATTAGGTTTTATTAAAGGTATTAACGTCTACCAGAAAAGTGAAACTCGCTAAAACAGAGGAACTACCGAAATTATTTTTTTATTCCTACTAATATAACACTTAGGGCTTATTTTCCAATCATCTGATAACTTTATTCGAGGAATAATTTTGAAATTTTGACAGTTATTTCATACAAAAATTGTCAAGTGTCAATTTTATTCCAAGAATAAAAATTATCTGGCGATGTAAAAATCAGCCCTTAATACTTAATGAGTGTTACTTACCGATTCCGAAAGTACCAGTGTCTAGGACCCAGAGACGGTCACATTTGTCTGCCTTAATCCTGTATACGGTGTTGAGACCAGTCTGGCAGTTACCCAACTCATTGCCTGCATAATTCGGGTAGGCGTTCAGCTTCGGTGAAGGATCGTACGGACCATCCAAAGGAATGTAGTTCAGTGTAGCGGGTATACCTGTGCAAAGAAATGGGTTAATAAGTAAACAAATTTTGTAATGGCTAAATTACTTAATTGACCTTGAATAATCAAATGTTTCCTTTAAAAAACCAAACCGTGATTTGCGGTGTTAGTGAGTGGCAAATTATGACAACAGTTTTGTAAATGTAATACCTGTATGTACAGATTTATAACGCAGATTACCGACAAAAAAGGCAATACCTAATGAACCAAAATAAACTAGGCTAAATATAAGGTAAACTGACATAAATTACAAAACAGCACCATCGCGCTACCATTAATCATGCAAGCTTTATTTGAGAACACAGCTTCGAAATACATGTTAATTAAAATACTGATGGAAATAACTATATATGGTTGAGTTAGTTTGTACACCCAGTAAGGTAATGGGCCGGTTTTCTCAACAGTATTTCATACAAACCCAACATTATGACGATGACATAAAAGTCTTCCACACGCAAAGGAAAATGCAATGACGGAAGTTCCTATACCTTTAGATAATTTTCACAATTATATTATTACGTTACTTACGTCTGATCAATACTGACCGACATAACACAACATCATGCCTGCATTCCCCGAAAAGTTAAGCAGAGGTAGTACTCCTACTCGTAGGTACATTTCGGTTTCAACATTTACAATGTTCACAAAGCAGAAACAGTTTAAAATGGCCGTGAAGCATTAGGTATGTGGGTGGAAAAATACATGATAGTCCCATGTCGAAGGGGGGCGAGCCTATTAACGTTAATCGGGCAAGTCCAGGCCCAGCCTACTACTGAAGATAATCAAGTAGAAAATAATAATATTTTGCCGACCTGGGGATTGAACCCAGGACTTTACTCTTAGCACTAACGCTTGCGACCACTACAAAATCAACAGTTTTTGATCGACATAGCGAAAATTGGTTAAGGAAAGGGAAATGTAAATGAAATCTTTGTAATCGGAGCTCCGACAACCATGGTGAAGCAAAAATTTACCTAGAATTTAATTTACACAAACTCCTTGTCTTTCAAAGAAGTTTGTGTTAGCAAACCATAATGCATTTCTGTTTATTTTTAACTTCCTGTTCACAAAAGATAATTTTACAATGTTACTGCTTAGGATTTCATTTAATAGATCACATCGCCTAATGGCAATACTTTTGCTAGCCAGTTCATTAATTATAATAAATTAAATGTTTAGCTTTACAAATGTTACGATGACTTACCCGCCTTCCACCTAGGAACGCTGACAAAAAGCTTGTTCCTCCACCTTTCAATGCCAACAGGCAGGGCATTCTCCTGCATGAGAGCCCCGGACTGGATAGCCTGCTGCCTCGAGTATGGGTCAGGGTAGTTCCAGTCCATCACGTTCCAAGAGAACATCTCTTGGAGCTTCACTGCGGCTGTCGCGGATGACACCACGGCTAATAGAACCAACAACTTCGTAGCCATTTTGTACTTCTATCTGAAATGGGAAAGGGTTTAGTGGAGACTGTGACTCGAAATTTGTTGTGGGATGCACATCAGGTGTTGGACCGTCTTCAAAACCTTGGGTTGGACTATTTGTAGAAGACGTAAAACCTGGTGTTGTCGATGTCCAACAGTGGGCTGTGATAGGCTTAGATGATCGCTTATTATTACATATTAGTTCATACTGTCCTACTAGGCATAAGCCTATTCCTTCCAGTTTATAGATCGATTAATTTAATAGATGGACACTCGAGGCTAAAGGCTAGCGCAGATTGGGGCGGGCTGCACCACAACGCAATGCATTGAAAACATCTTCGTTCATCACTTTAGTACATTTTCTATGAACCAACGCACACTACAGGCAGGCCGCGCCGCACATCTTTGTATGAAAATGAGTTGCGCTGCGGCCCGTTCCGGTATGTAATATGTTTATGATTAAAATGTTATGTTGTATTTAATCTAGTCTTACTAAAAAATATCTGGTTCAAGGTTAATATAACCCTTATTAGCATTAGGCTGCATTGTGATTGTAAGTGAACTTAAACTGTAGTGCAAGTGCTGACTTTTATATAGAACACGTGAATAATTTGTCTTCCCCTTAAGTTATAGTGAATAAGAAAGATGTTATTGGACGATTCGGTTCTTTTATAGTTACTTAGCAGTTTAAGCTGTATTTAAATGACTTATTAGTTAATATGCGAGATTGTAATGTGAATAAAGTATCTCCAATATTGTGATATTGTATAATAAAAAAAAAACAGTAGGCGGTCATTTGCATATAATTTTAATTGTATAATTTAAGTATTCAACGCAGTACCTTCCTTTGGTAATGCCTCCTTTAAGTAAATCTCTACTTTGTACTTGATATAACTTGAATGCGTGCAAAGGCTTATTATTGAATTAACTGTAGTAAGACAGTTAGTTAGACTGAGTGATAATGAAGCTTTAAGTGCTATTGTTTATTAGTATTTCGTAATTCTTGCCGGCCGTACAATCAGAACATAAACGATAAGATTTTTCTGAAAATTGATTTTATTAAGTTTAGTTTTACACACCTATCTTTCTTTTTAAATACTTTTTTTTTGTAGTTGGTTACAATAATGACAGGAAAATAATCACCAGATCATTAATTACCCGATGAGAAGATGTTATCTAATGTTTATGTTATGATGTGATACCTTACATCATCTGTTTAAAAATTTAGTCCGCTACGGAAAAATAAGGTCGATACTCGTATAATCTGTTACATTCCTCGAGAACCAAACTCCGTCACATTATTCGTGAATAAATTTTCGGCAATTTTGCATATATCCGGCCTATAGCCGAGATCCGTTTTGTTTAAAGAAACCGGTCGAGATAATTACCTAACACAACTGACGTATAACCTTAACAACACTTTCCGTTTTAGTAACATGTCTTTATAGGTATAATTTACCTATGCAGGTGATTTAGATTTATATGTTCGATCCAGGATGTTCTGTAATATTTATTGGCATGAACATTGTCGTTCCCACATCACACATATTGGCATACTAAATGTGATGTGGGAACGACAATTTTTGGTAAAGAAGGTGATAGAGAAGACAGTTTAATGTGAAGTTTTATATCTAATATTACAACTTTCTCTTTAAGCCGTTTATTGTGGAAGTTATTAAGATGCCCATCAACCGGATTTCTAGAAAATCATCTCACCGCAGCAGGCGCGTGCGTGGCTTAAGTAATTCACTAATGATTATTATAAAACAGACTAAGAATATCATTAATCCTATTCAATAAAAATATTTGCATAGAAAAATGATTAGTTATCTTATCTGTTTAGTAGTTTTATTAAATCAGCTGCAGCTGTCAGAATTTTGTAGGTTTGTAAATTTATCTTGATAACCATTATTTATAATCATTTTTATGACACCATCTATATTTTACATAAATAAAAAATTTACGCTTTAATATTTTAGATTCTAAAATGTATGTGACGCAGATTTGACTTCAAATAGAATGACGCGAATTTCGCGCGCGACCCGGGATTTGGGACTTAAGACGTAGGAATTGGGACGCACAATTTTTATGAAGATAAACCTCCCTACCGAAAGAAGCGACGGATAGACTGTGTGAAAGATGATATGACTAGAAAAGTCGTGACTACTGAGATGGTGACAAATAGAGAAGTATGGAAGAAAAAGACATGTTGCGCCGACCACAAATAAATTGGGATATGGCCTGGAGAATGATTAACGTTGTGAATTTTTGATATTTTCGAATGCGGTCTACTCTCCCTCCGTCTTACGAATTTTTGATCAGGTCACGTGTCTTGATGTGAGCTCCGTCTTACGAATTTTCGATCAGGTCACGTGTCCTGACGCGAGCTTAACATTTTTTACCCATAACAAAATACTCTCCCTCCGTCTTACGAATTTTCGATCAGGTAACGTGTCCTGACGCGAGCTCCGTCTTACGAATTTTCGATCAGGTCACGTGTCCTGACGGAAGTTTAACATTTTTTACCCATCAAAAAAATGTGCACAACGCCGCTAAAGAAGTTTTCACTTAAAAAAATACAACAATATTTACTACTTCTCAAACATTGTGTCATACATTAACTGAGGCAGCCCCAGTAAGTTACAATAGTATTTGTGTCGGAGCTGGCTCGCTCTTCCCTTAAGTGGTATCCTAACAATGAAAATGAAGTCAAAGAACAGAATAAAAATACAATTAAAAAAGAAATGAATGGTGATGATGAACGTCCCTCACGAGATTCGCTTCTGAGTGAGTCCATCCCAACTTTAAGTTTTAGATTGGTTATACTTAACTTATACAAGTACGCACATAGGCACAGTAATTTACTCGGTGCTTTTGTATTAGGCTAGAATAGTGCAGTTTAAATTCGTGTGTTGTAATTTTCAATTAACGCATTTGATATTTAATGAACTTTAATGCCACAATTGAACATGGTACTTCCCCTCTAATACGCGGGTTATCTAACTAGTTTATTTAAATTTGAGTTGCATGTGTAATTCATTGCTTAATGAACATTTGTTTAAGTGCATGCAAGTTTTTATCTTAATGCAATTCAAAGGGCAATGCTCTTAATGAGATTGCGGATTAAAAAAGATTTTGATGTTTGTTTATTTGGTGTTTTGCAATGACGCCATAAAAAATGAGTCGTTAGAGCAGGTAATTTAATATTTTGCCAACCTTGCTTTGTTACATTTATTTAATCAGCACGTCACGTCATTGACTTTAATGTGACTTCATTATCTCCATCTATTTATAGGTATATCGTTAAACTGGTGAAAAGGTTCACATTCACTGTTATTATTGTGATGGATATTTTAAAGACAGATTTTTAAAGTAGCTTGAAGCTATTTTTCGATAATTTTCTTGCGTATGAAATTTTGAACATGAAAATATCGCAGTTTTCAGGAAACACAGGCACTATTTATTTTAACGTGCATTTGCGATGCGTATGCGATTGGTTACCGAATTCCAACAGCTTCGCTCTTTTTTAGTCGACCTCACCTTACCCAAATACAGGTCTTCGTAATATTTTTTGTTTTAATTTTATGTTTTGTTTGTTGAACTGATCATAGTATCATTTATTTTTTCTTTTTGTGAATAACTAATTGTGTTGTAGAAATTAAGACATGCCAATTTTTTTTCAGTTTTCACAAACAACTCATCACGAGATGCCTACGCGTCTTGAAACATTGTACCATTTATTTTTTCTTTTTGTGAATAAGTGTTGTAGAAATTAAGACATGCCAATTTTTTTAGGGTTGATTTTTCAATTGTCTGATAACTTTATTCCAGGATTTTTTTTAAATTTTTTACAGTTTTTCATACAAAAACTGTCAAACGTCAATTTTATTCTTCAAATAAAAGTTGCCTGGCGATGGAAAAATCAGCCCTTACAGTGTTAACTGAACTGAAGGGCGGGTGTTTTTGGGGGACTGTCTTTTCTAATTTTGACGTTCGAAAAGTGCTGATTCTCAGCTTAATTTGAATAAATGACTTGATTTTGATTTGATTGATTTTGATTTTAAACATTTTTCAGTTTTCACAAACAGGTTATCCATCCATGAGATGCCTACGAGCTTTCAAACCAGACTATAAATATAATAATAAAAATACACTAAAAATAAAAAGCACCCTCACAAACACAATAACACAGTAAACTTAAAAAAAAAAAATCTTCGTCAATCCCAGCAACAAATTCACTTTACAGAATTTTCAAATTAACTCAAGCACGCGATGTCAGAGACAAGAAAATATATTCTATAAAAAAAATAAAAACCTACTGGTTGTCCGAAAGTGGCCAATGTTCGCGACAGTTGGTAGTGAACTGAAACGACAACATCCACCCCTACTTTATAAAACATAGCCTCCGCTCCGACCACGTCCTACCATCGGCAAACAAGTCACCGTAGACCTACGAACGATATTCTTAAAATAGAGAAATATCTACCTTCAAACTAACTTAATTTTATGATTAACGATCTAGCTAAACATTATACTCTTGCTTTCAAGCCGTTTTTCCGGTTTTTAAGTACACAATATGAGTAAACGGTGTAAAAAAAGGTACCATTGAAAAGATTTTTGCATCACAATTTCGTATTTCAATAAATATGCAACATACCTCTGATGTAATATTCTATTTTGAGAGCTGTCGTCGTGTTTTTATTTTGCTATTTGCATAGTTAACGTTGCAATAACATGCACAAATTCAAACTGAAATCTAAATGGTGACGTTAAATAACAAACACATGTAATTTCTCGGCAACCAATACTTATCGATTAAAAAGAAAGTTAATAAAATAGTTTTTAAATGGTGCCCTATTCTATGTATGAAGTAGTGTCATATACTTATAGTTTCGTTTGTTAATTTAAGCTGCAATAGAAAATTTAGTTTACGGGTCAATAGATATGGTACCTATTATGATAAGTTATAAGTGGGAGCCATGCCTCACATTTGTGTTAGTACGGAAATTACGAATGAATAAAAGTTTTTAATAGGTATCTAAAATATTTTATTTATAGGTATTGCATTAAAACTTGTATCTATAAATCTGTCTCACTTAGCACACATGAAACGACACTAATATGTCGTAACTAGACGCTTGAAAACTCATAAAAATGTATGCGCAATTTAATGAGCAGTAATTATTTACTTATAAAATTAATAATTTACTGAATGATTAGATAAGGAGATAATCTCACGTAAATAAAAAAAAAAGATTCTCTAAAAATTAAGAATAAGAAAGATTTGGTGTGAGAGTCAGAGAGAGTTATATCTTTCTTCTCTCTCAATTTCACTATCAATTCTCGTCCAATTATCGAATCGCCAGCTAAGACGTTTCACAAAAAAAAAAACTGAATCCTAAAAAAAGCTAAGCTTTTAATACTTTACTGTGGCAGTTCTATTGGTTTATGAAGTGCATGGTATATGCGCTTGCGCCGCATATTTGAGTTGCTCGGGCGCACTGCATCAACACCTCGTGACCTGTACCTACATTGTGGTCTCAATTTTGATAAACGCCTCATAAAACACTGCAATTTTGTCTATGTACGCTCAATGGTCAATTTGTGGCGCCCCGGAGCTTGGTTCACTGTAAGTTTTTGTATGGTTATATTGTCTTCTTAATTTTATGTAGCCGCAGTCACTCCTAGGGCCGATTTTTCATACGTCAGATTATTTTAATCTAAATAATAAATGTGTCAGTTTGGCACATTTTCTATACAAAAACTGTCAAATTTATTCCTTTGATAAAAGTAATAAAAAAATATTTCTAGGTGTCATTGATAAATTTAAACAAGGACTGATTTTCAATCGTCAGACGAAATAGACGATTGAAAATCAGTCCTTGTTTAAATTTATCAATGACACCTAGAAATATTTTTTTATTAGCTATTAGCTAATTCGCGTGGCTGAATTTTGGGCTAGACATAATATTTGAATTTTAGATTAGATTAGATTCGATTATTAGATTCTGTATTTGCCTGAAATATGGAATTTTACAGATTTTATAACACACACAATAGTTCTTCATATTCCGCCTACTAAATTCGGCATGCAAATATTGTGACAATAATAATAATTCTAATTAATTAAATCAATTTAAACTAAATGATTGAATTCCAATGTCAAAAAAAAATGTATTAAATCAAGGATCGGCTACAAATCAAATCAAAAATGTCAAATAAAAATAATTAAATTACAATTTTCACAATTAATTTCTTATTTGCCATCGATACGCTAAGAAGAAGAACCTTATTGTTATTTAATTCTTCAGTTCTTATTTCAGGTGTATTCAATAAAACGTTTAAAGTTTTAAAATAAATTAGTTTTTTTTTATTAATTCGTGCTTTCAGTGAACTTAATATTTATGGTAAGAGTATGACGGAATTCTGCATTTGTCATCAACTTCCATTTTAGTATAGGTTTGGAGGTCATAATGATTGTTCTAAATTTTCATGACCGAAGCACAACGCACAGCCTGAATTGTAAACAGGACATTTATGCAAAGATCGGTAATTCTCCTTTCCGAATATACAGAAGAACGGACCAGCACAAGAACGGATTTTTATTAATCAAATCAGTCATGAGCGGCTTTAATATGGGTCGAGGTTTATAATTATGCGAATGAAATCGCTGACCGTAGCTAATGTTATGCAAAATGTTCAGACGCCACCGGTCAACCTACCCGAAACTGTCAAATTTTCCCAATCAACCTTAAACCTTAATGCTTTACCGATAAAGTTGGAAATCTATTAAAGAAATTTGACAGATTGTAGTAGCTTGATGTGCTGGCGTCTGTACAACCTATAAATAGACTTAAGATTAGATTCTTATGCTTTCTTTGTTATCGTTCAAAAATGTGGCCTTCAGTTTGAAACGGAAATGGTTATCTATCCATATTGTTACGTCGTCGGCGCTTTGTGGTTTGAGTTATATATAAATATCGCGACCTAGGTCAACAACGATAACGTGGCACGTGCTATTTGAAATCTACTTCGCAACTTGTTTCGAAGGTGTCGCCCATTGTAAACGTATAAATAATACCTAGTCTATAAAATATTAGCATTTTTTTTTTAAATCTATTAACCAAATTTTCTGCAAGAAACTTTATCAAAAACTAAATATGCATGAGAGCAGTGGCGGCCCAAAGGTAACGGCCGCGACTTTTACGAGTTAGTCGCAGGTTCGAACCCAGACAGGCGCTTTACTTTGTGTTAATTATTTCATAACCACTGCTCTCAAAAAGTCGAAGGAAAACATTGTGGAGAAACCGGCATGTTCTAGAACCAAAAGATCTAAGACATGTGAAATTTGCCAACAGAAGAAGAAGAAGCCCAGTAGTGAAAAGAAGAACATTATAGGCTGCTTATGCACATATGCATATTTAAAAAAAAAAAATTGGTGAGAGTTAACTTGTCACATACTCCTGTTTGTGACAAATTGATAAAATAATAAACCTACCTAATAATAATATTCCTTATTAATAAAGATTCCTCTTTCATCTTATTATTTTCGAAATTATTTAAACTAGATTATATTTACATAATTTAAAAAGCTAACAATCTTAAAATAATAATAATAATATGTACAAGTATATAAAAAGGAGGGGAAATCTCGAAATTGGATTGACATTTTCTAGTCTGCCTATGCAGATTGGAAACACCTTGGTGCTCATGATACATATTTAGACGGTGTTAACTTGGATAACTATCTCGTATATCATTAGTATAATAAAGTACTACATTTTACTATTCTGAATAATAATTTTACATTGACGTCAATAAAAAGCAATAAAAATATTTCAAAATCAGTGTAACCAAAAATTAAATGATTTATTTATGAGGGCGTTTGTAACTAAACTTTTTATGAAAAAAAAAAAAATCTTTTGAGCACTTTTTTGGTTTCTTTGCGGTCAGATTTTCCAAGTCGAATTGCGCTATAATTGAAATAACCTTCATTTCATTAACGTACATGTCAATGACCGTGCCTATAATGTTCCCACTACTGGGACGCAGGCCTTCTATCGGTGAGAGGGTGTGGGCCGCATGCCTAATGAGGGTTGGCGGGTGTACTATGCCAAATCGAATGCCAAATAATCGAATATCAATTGATCGACCACTATAAATCGAACGTCTAAATACTCGAACAGCAGATGTCACATGACTCAGATTTTTTGGTTCTAGAACATTGTTTTCTCACAATGTTTTCCTTCACCTTTTTTGAGAGAAGTGGTGATGAATTTATTTACACTAAGTAAAGTGCCTGCCTGGGTTTGAATCCACGACCGACAACTCGTAAGTAAAGTCTGCTAATACGGGCGGAACTGATTACTTTTAGAAAATGTTCGTTTTTCAATCCTGTTGTGTTACATCAACTTATAATTATAAGCAACTAGGCGGTGCCGGATAACAGTAAGGCTATAACAATTTTCTCTATTGCTGTCGAAGTATATGCAGATAGTTTTGGCTACCGATCAGGAATTCCATTCTAGTGAGTAATATGGAATTCAAGAGACAGATGCATTTTCCCTTTGATCAGGAACACAAGGACAACGATCTATATTTGAACAATGTTACCTGCTTATTATTCTGAACAGTAGTGAATAGAAATACACGCGAAGATAAAAGTTCGTCACTCTACACGCGAAGATAAAAGTTCGTCACTCTTATCTTAGTTTTCCGATGGATAAGTCATGCGATCGAATGATTTGTTATATGTACCTACAAGTATCTCCCAGATCCCCGACTCATGGTAGTGGAAGGAACCGTTGAGTTATAGTCGTTAGGAGTCCGACTTAACCCTCCGAACCGATCTCCCCAGACGGAAGGTATCTATGAGTATTTCCCCACAGAAAAAAGAAATTGGTAAAGGTAAAGTTTATTTTTATTTTGTATTTTTTCCCCACAAACAATCAATCAAACCTATGCTGTATGAACAGCTGGACTTTCCTACCTGGCTTTCTATTACAAATCACTGCAAAGCAGTAGTCAGGAATCAGATCGGTTGGTTTCTGTAATAAAGCGAATTTTCCATCTCAACACATCGAAGTTTATCCATGAAATAGACGGGTTTTGGTCACACATAATTACACATAACAAGACAAAGGCACTATTTTGTGTCTGTTTACAGGTGCTACAATCATTTTAATTAAATGCAAGCAATTACGGGGCTGCGAAATAGCGGCCCTCAGTGTGAAACTAATACTTTATATGGCATTAGTTTTAGCAATACAAATGTTACAATGTCATAATCTGTCAGTAAATTAATTAGGTGCATTAAATTTTATAGCAGACAGTGTGAAAGGTGTTGAACTGTTTTCGACAAAAACATAGTCAGCGCAACGGAATGCTAAAACTAGTTTTTGGTGACAGCTAAATGTTAAGTGCATAATGCAATTTAGATATTTTAAGTTATGTGTCTACAAAACATAGCTGATAACGATCGTGATATGTTTAAGTTTAGTTTAAGTTTATTGATTTAAAACAAGTGTTACATATATGTAACACTTGTTTTTTAAATCAATAAACTTAAACTGACACTGGATCCCGCACTAGGATACCCTGTGTCGCAGGATCCAGTCTCTTTCGACAAATAGTGTGACTTAAAAAAGTTAACAAATGCAACGGTTTCAGTATAGTTAATAATAAAAATTATACTTAGATCTAAAAGGTAACCAAATACATATATGTGTATGTGTTATGAGTGTAAGTATATATGTGATGAATCTAAGCATGCATGTTGATTGTGATGTAAATATCCATTTCCTTGTGCGTCTTGTAAAATGTAAGTTTCAGTGTTTACCTACGTAATTATGTGTCATCATCATCCACAGCCTGAATTCATCCAGTGATGGGTCTTACCCTCTCTGTGCTTGTGCCAATCTTCTGCTCCTGTGTCAGTCTCATGCTGGCTCGGCCTGCGAAGGTAACTGTGTTGCAATTATGCGCACTTATTATTTTATTGTTCTTATCTTGTAGGATCTACTGACGTCACTAAACTTGTACTCAAGGGCGAGCCGTGGGTGGGCGGAATTAGATTATTTTTTCGACCTATGTATTATTATAAGTACCTACATATGAACGTAGGTTAGCAACCTGTCATTATACAGCGATTTAATCACTTACCGACTGTTTTCGTATGGTAATGGTTCAGATAATGCCCTAAAGGTAGCATAACCGAGAGGTTACGCAATAATATTTATAAGTTTATTAAGTGTCGTACTATAATTCATTTCTCTTTAAGAGTTTGGTGTCACGCTTGTGAAGTCGAACGTTATACTCGTATTAGTAGGTCGAGGAAGAACTAAAAGTTTTACATAGAAATCACTCGTGTTATGTATGAAGGTAATATCTGTTTTTAATGCAATAAGAATATAAATTACACAATCTGGCCGAGGGATTTATTAGAGCGAGTAAATAATCACTAATTGAAACGGTTCACACCTCGACAGAACAATTAATTATATAGTATTAGGGCTATGGTACAGGCTAACATCGGCTTCTCCTTCGTAGTAATTAACAATTAACAGTCGTACCAACGGAAAACATTCCATAACCTGCGAAGCTTGTCAAATAGATTGGTGATCGTAATTTGTTTGTCATCGACCTGTTTTTGGAAGCAGCTGATTATCATCTAATAAATAAGAGTAAAGCAAGCAAGCCTCGATGCAAGTTCACGTTACTGCTCCTATGACGCACGCTGTCCGAGTGTATTTTACAAATGACATCGACTGACACCGACATCGCGCAAAGGTCTCCGTTAGCCGACAGAAGCTGTTACCCATGTCGAAATCGTTAGCAAAGTGCAGCCCTAAAAAGTGTTACAAAAGTACGTACATGACGTCGGCGTGGGCAAGCCAAGGTACCACCACACCCATGAATCAATCATCATATGTATAGCCATTGCACCATGGCTCACCTCTCATAAACCTAATAAGTGTTTCCAACATAGAAGGTCTTGTAAGGAATGGTACACTCGACCTCGTAGGAAAACGACTTCTTAATTGTATCAAGGTAACCATGACATAATATATTGTTACACCATATTTTTTTAGAGAAACTTATTTAACTATTGGAACATGGAAATCGTATTCATAATCATTAGGTGTTTGAATTATTTTATAACGTAATCCATGGATTTTAAGCTATACAGCGAGTTAACGACTTTGTGATTTTGTAATTCGACGTTATCACATTAAACCATCTTTGTTCCACCATCGGTGTCTACGTCAACGCGGATCACATAATATGAGGAAGGCGGGTTTATGGCAGCATCATTTATATGGATATAATTCGGCAATCGGGAAATTGAGTCACTCACTCATGGCCCTTTCTATTTTTGAACTTGTCTGACACATCGTCGTTTGTCTAGTCTCCAAATAGCATATATCCGATTTCAAAATCGATCACACACCCACAACTGTAGAACTATGGCGTATTAATTACTGCTGTAGGCACTTTCATAGGATATTGCAATAGAAACCACATTGAACAGAAGGATTTTTTAATACAGACAGTCGTTATTAGCAAAACTGAAATAAGTCTGCTGTTGATCCCCTTGACATTTCATAAGTCCTGTTATTTAGTGAATTAATTTATTTTAGAATTATTTAAATACTAATTACATTGCAAATTCAGTGACAAACAGATGCATGATGCTGAGAAGTTTTTAGATACCTAAGTATCTATATATTTTGGGGTGTATTTTTAAAAGATAATTAAAGTTAAGGGACGGTCAAACGTCTAATATGTATGGTTGGTTAGACAGAGCACTACTTAACTGTAAGCAACGTTTATGAATAAAGGGTTAATCAAGGGGGGGGGGGGGGTTAAGGGTTTATCTCAGTTCAATCGGCGGTAGTTTTAAAAGGGATGATTTTTTGGTTGACTTTCTGAAAGTACTAATTGGAATTTGGCATTAGTTTAATGATGTTTATATTTTGTAAAAATATCACAAAAATCAAAACAGCTGTTCTCACAGTTGCGTACAGTCACGAGCAAAAGTAGGTATGTATACATTCGGCATTATTCAAAAGCGATTTATTCCTTTATTTTTTAATTAAATTTTATGTTGTTACGAACATAGCATTTTTGAACCCATAGGTTTATGTAATGTGTCGTATTTCAACATTGCATTCTTTATTTCACGAAAAAATCGCAATCGAAAGTTGCCAAGTGTTGACATATTGGTGCTCGTGACTGTACCAGCAGTGCGATTCTGTAACCATCTCACCGTGAAAAGTTAGGTGAAGTGAGCGTGGAGTGAGCTGTCATTCCAACTAATGCTAGGGATTGACACTATTGACAGCTCACTCTAAGCTCACTTCACCTAATTTTTCACGGTGAGATTTTTACAGAATCGATCGGCAGTTTGTCTATTGCGCTGTACACCTACAGTATTAAAGTGGACGGGTTTTGACGCGCCGTTGATTTTAAAACGATTTATAGATCCGCTCGTTATCACTACTTTATTGTCTGTTCAAAACACTCGAGGCACGAGAGTAATACAAATATCATTAACATTTTATTACTTTTAATAACTCGTAATTGAAGTAAAGCGTGCTTGACGAATTAATCGCACACCGAATCGTGAAAAAAAAATCATATGATACATTATGTCGAGTTATGCGAACATAAATCTATGGATAACTGATTTTTTTTTCACGATTTGAGGATTGGTCCTGTAGTAAAAGTTGTTCATAATGATGAGTACAAATGACCCCTTTTAAGGATTAAAACGATCAAAATTTTACGGTGTATATTTTATATTAATATACTCGTAATTACCGGCCTGGCACGTGACGATGGGAAGAGACCAGACGGAATGACCATAATGCCCTGGAAGTTAGGCAGACCTTTGGTGTGGGAACATGTGTCGACACCCTTGCGCCATCCCATTTCCCTAGCACGGTGGGCTTTGCTGGAGCGGCTGCTGCTGGTGCAGAAAACCTCAAACGGTGAAAATATTCCAACCTGATTGGGAGTTATATGTTCGAGCCGTTTGGGGTTGAAACACTAGGGCCATGGGGTCCGAGTGCCCACTTGGTTTATCGAGATATCGCCAAGCGGTTAGTCGACTCTTCGCGTGACCAGAGGGCTGGCCTGTTTCTTGACCACAGAATTAACATCGCCATACAACGTGGCAATGCTGCCAGCCTTTTGAGCACGGTTCCTGTTGACAGCGATCGGACGAATTTTTTCTATGATTCTTTTGCTTATTTTTTCACATGTACAAATTATTATTTTAAATGTTAGCTTAAATAAAGATTATCTATAGGTTACATTCTGCCTATACGAGTATCTCTCGGTTTATCTATCTCTTCGGAGAACGCCTGGATGAGATTTCTGTAGGAATTCAGTATCTATGGACTTTACTTATTTATTTACCTATCATTTATGTTCACACATATATAAACAGACAAGAAAAACTTTGTCTTAATTTCATATTTAATTACAGGACAAAATATTAATTTAAATTTAATTTAATTTATTCGGAAGAACAAACAATTACACATTATATATTACAAGTAAATAGAAAATAAGGAGTTATACAAATCTGCGACCAACAACGTTCTCCACAGATACACAAAAAGACAAAGACAATGTCGTTGTTGTTATCAATGTTGTTGTTGTTGATTTAAACTAAGTATATAATAAATAAATACTAATAACTACATAAAAATAATTAATAGTTAAATTATGAGTTGACATTAATAAATTAAAACATCTTATGCTGACGCAAACTGATTAATATAAAAACAGTCAATTTATTAAAAAGTGATTTAATTGCATCTATTGAAATCATGATCAAATACTGAGAAATTTAGTATTGACATAAAATCTGATCAATCAATACAGCGCGCGTCAGCAGCCTCCGCCCACATTGTGTAACAAAATATATATATAATTCTAACTTAGTGATGCAAGTTAGATACCTACACCCAAACATCTGTAGAAAGCGAATAATATTAAAATATGCCTACCCAACTACCCAGCCTCCTGTACAGTTTATAATCATTGTGTCTACGAAACGTTTAGCATCTAGTTATTTTTTTGTTTCATAATTAGCAAAACCACTTTGACCTGTAGCTACGATGATTTAATAGCGCATTTAACTATAATTTCGGTTTAGTTAATTGCTTGACAACCGATGATCTCCAATATTAGAGGTTGTCTATGCAGCCGGCAAAGGACGAGTTATGAGCGGGGGAAAACCGTGTGCGCACGCGCTGCGCAGTGAGGTCACGGGGTATAAATTGGTGAGTTATAAATTTATCATTCGCAAACACCTAAAAACTTAAATGTTTGAATTGTTTTCAATGCTTATTTGTATAAAATAATGTTACTCAATTATTTGTTTTTGTGGCTAATAAAAACGACGATCTAGATGATAAACACATCAACACGGTCTAGGGATATTTAAAAAAAATGCGAATTACTATTAATGTGTTAATAATTTTATATGACATAAATATATTAAAAGAAATGTTACTTAATACTCTACCATTTTTTAAAATAAACGTTTACTTAGTTTACAATTTCAGGATTTTATGAAAAGAAAAAGAATAATAGACCGAAACCGTATTTGAATTAACTTTTATTTTTTAAGAAAAATCATAAAAAAAAGAAAAATCATTTAATTGGTGTTAATGAACTTGGAGTTAATAATCTGAGAAAGCGCCCATGAGGTTCATAACACATCGGCAACGATTTGGCATGCTCAGAACAAGGTTGTCAATGTCTTGCTGCGGAATATCGTCCCAGGTCCTTCTGAGGTGCGAAAAAAGTTGGTCTTCTGTTGCCAGATTTTCGGGGGCTTCCCTCAGAGCTCTTCTTTGAAGCATATCCCATGCGTGCTCAATGGGATTTAGGTCTGCCGATTGAGCAGGCCATTCTAAGGCCCTAACATTGTGTTCCTGCAACCAAGCTGCTACCGTTCCCGCCGTATGTGCCCGGGCATTGTCGTGCATGAGCAAGAAATCTTGCCCCATTTGTATTCTGTGGGGCAAGATTATGGGCCCCAGCACCTGTTGGCGATATTTTTCTGCCGTCATAGTGCCCCGCACCCAAACGAGGTCCGTCCGTCCTCCAAGGCGAATTCCTGCCCAAACCATAATTGTTCCTCCTTGGTATGGGTGGACTTCCTGGGGGTGCTGGAGTCGGCTCCATCGCCCAGGAACTCTCCAAACACGCGTCCTGCGTGAATCTGGATGGAAACCGTACCTGGATTCATCCGAGAACAGCACATTGGACCATTGCTCACGGCCCCAGTCCACGTGGTTCCGAACCCATTCCAACCGTCGTCCACGATTGCCTCTCCGTAAGGATGGGACCCGGAGTGGTCTACGAGAGCATAGATTGGCTTCATGCAGTCGTCTCCTTACAGTTTGGTCACTCACAAGCACTTGGTGTTCCACCTGCAGCCTTTGGACCAATTGAGTCGCCGTTACATTTGGTTGTGCTCTTGCAGAAATTTGCCGAACTCGGTCTTGTCTGGGAGTAGTGATGCGACTTGGCCCCCGATGCCTCTCCGCTACTTCACCTGTGACACGATAACGTGTCCACAATCTTGAAATCACGTTTTGGTGCGTCCCTATTGCTTCAGCAACATCACGTTGAACCGATCCAGCTTCCAGCATTCCTACAGTTTTCCTCCCTAGTTAAATGCCGGCGTTGCATGGCTAGAACGGCTCAATTTGCGCTTTATCTTTAAGTATTCAAATAAAAAAACTGATACTCAACGTAATTTGTATATTTTTCTAAATCTCGCTTATATGAAAATTCGCTCTCCGACACATAAAGACATTTTTTGCCACAAAAACAAATTATTTTTCAAAAATTTGAATTTAGAACAACTCCAAGATAAATGACGAACAAATTGCCGTATAAAAATTTTCAATGCGGCCAGTACTTTTTGAGTTATTTAATTGAGTATGAAATATCCCTAGACCGTGTTGATGTGTGTATATATTGTTTTTACAGGAGTACCTACACCAAAAATGCTTCTGCTCTTGCATTGCACTGAACATCCAGTCAACCGCGCATGAAACAAGGTGCTCAAATGCGCTTGCAATCGGTTGTAACCTCGCTTGCTCTCGCGCATTGAAGAAAAATCCAGGCTAGTTTTAGAAATTTTCACAGTTTTTATAACTGTATTAGCCTTTTACTGCTCAGTGAGGAAAATGTCATAGTTGTCGCTATATATGTAGGTACGTCCTCAACATTCGCCTGGTGATAGTGACAAGGGTATGGGTAAAAAACTGGATCAGCTGAAGGCCTTAAGCCTATTTGAACAGTTCAAATTCTACTACAAAATTCATTCATAAGCGACAAACTACATTGTTACAACTTACTCTAATAGCCGTGAGATTTATGCACAATTTATGCAAAGGGCGCCACGCAATGTTACCCAGTACATGCTTAATGTTATGCTAAGTTAAAGAATGTGTATTACGACAGTTACATAGAAGATTGAGTAATTTTAACAAGTAGCTAATTAACTTGAATGATTACAAAAAAAGCTATTGAGGCATAAGTAATGATATCTTATCAATTCATAGGGCAGAGGCTGGTTTGTACAGTTACGAAAAAAACGATTAATAAAATCATGAATATTGAGCGGTGTCAATATGTGTGTTCACTATAATATAGTAAACCATAAACACACATCGTCAATTCTAAGACGTCATATTTCGCCTTGGGACAGTATAAAAGGTAGGACAGGTAAAGGTAAAAAATATATTATTTGTTCCAGAAAAAGTTTCATCATTATGAACATGAAATTAGCAAGAATTCCAGGGTGTTAATTGAAAAGAAGTGATAAACGAGTTCAGCGATTGATACAATTGAAAAAATGAAATAGTTCTTCGGCTACGCCCTGTATGCATCCGTAATGTTTGTTACAAAATCAGAAATAATATAGTTAATGTCTACCCACTGGTTTATCCACTAGGTAATTAATTAGTGGTGATATTGTAGTGATATTCTATTTTAATCAACTTCCTATTGGATCAAAAAATCAACAAAAAGTGAGCTTTAGTTACGGAAAAGACAACGAAATAAAATGTTGGTCAAAGCTACGCCCGGGTTATTTTTTTTTTTATTTAAATGAGGAAAATATTACTTCTTTCCTTATGACTTTTTACTCTGTTTTATGTTGTTTTTCAACAAAGAGGATAGTTAATATTACAATTTGCAAGTCATACGTAAATAAAATGTTGAATCCAAGCTCGGTTTTGATTAGTTTTTAATTTAATAGAGGAAAGTGATATTTCCTTATAACTTTTTAGGTACTCTTTTTTTGTTGTATGTTTTTCCACATACCTAGAGGTAAATGTATTTAATATTGCAATTCTCTAAACGATAGGTACACAAAAATAAAACAAAATGTTATATTTACATAATTAATGTTAATAACATAGGTATTTAAAAAATTGCTTATTGTTAAAAAATTGCACACTAGGAATTTCTCCTGTATCGTGGGTGCGTTTACAAACATTTAAACTCACATACACAAACAGCCAGACCCGGAACAACTACTTGTAGTTCATAAAAATATCCGTGCGGGAATCAAACCCGTGACACGCAGCGCAGCAGTCAATCGCTTAACCACTGCGTCAATCGTTCCGTCAAATTAATTTTATACTTTTTGCTGTGTCCTACAGCGTCCATAATTGTACCTTAGCTTTAAGCCATTCTAACACCTCTACAAAATTGTGGAATGCAAATAAGTATATGAATATGAAAAGGTGCACTTGATGGCAAAATAAACGAAATAAAATGTTGAGTCCAAGCTCGTTTTTCTTTTTTTGTATGAGGAAAATATTACTTTATTTCCTTATGGCTTTTTTACTGTTTTATTATGTTTTCAAATTAGAGGAAAATCCAGTTAATATTTCAATTCTCTAAGCGTGGGTACAAAATTATACCTAAAGTAATGATTTTGAATGAACAGATATGTAGGTATCTAAATCTTTTTGGATACCAAATAAATGTAAAGAATTTAATATATTGTTGTCTTTGTAAACAGGCACCGCCGCGCTGTCTGCTACAAATGGTTACAATGAAATGCCAAAGACTAGTAGACAAACCAGTCTTTAACAACTATTGTAAGCTTTTAATTAACGACTTCCGAATTCCAGATCAAATATTTGCACCAACTCGGATGATCTCGGGACTGTTCGGAAAATCGCTCAGCATCAACAATTGTGAAATCGAAAGCGAAATAACGGTTGATAATTATCGTCAGTTACTGATAGTAGTAATGAGATGTTACGCATTGTATTGTGTGATCACGTAATGCTGTAATACAAATACTTGCATATTATCGCGAGCGGGTTTCGTTACACACCTTAAAAAAGGCGTGGTTGCATCCTAACTGATAGCGCGTTGCAATTGTTAGGGTACCGTCGAGGTTAGAACCCTGGAGAAATTGTAGATTCTTGAATGTTCCAATGTTCAAGAAATTATAACAAATACTCTTGGGTATACAGATCCGTGACTGTTATGATAGAGTTCATCAGATAAAAGTTATCAATAATCTTGTACACACGGCTACACATCAAGCTATACAAAACCAGTATAGGCTGACCGTTCACTGTGTGAAAATATCATACAAAGTGAGGCCAAGACAAACTGGTTTTGTATAGCTTGACGTGTAGCCGTGTGTACCACGGAGCGGCGTCGTCGGTGGCAGCGCAGAGGTCACTTTGACTGCATGTTTAGGGACACAGAGGGCACGATAGGAGGACACGGTTGGCGCAGCGGCTGAGCGATCGACTGCTACGCTGAGTGTCGTGGGTTAGATTCCCGCACGGAACAAATATTTTTATTGCCTACAGGTAGTTCTTCTGGGTCTGGCTGTTTATGTATGTGAGTTTAAATGTTTGTAAATGCACCCACGATACTAGGAATTGCTCCTGGCAATTCCTAGTGTGGGGTAACGTTAATAAATATGGTCAAAATATGGTCAGATTGTATCATAGTCATATTCCAGATGTGCCACATGTCATAAAGCACTTAGCACATAGTATAATATACCATGTGCTAAGTGCTTTATGAAATGAAGATGAAAATATACCTATCGTAGTCAACATATTATGTTGACTACAATAGGTATATTTTCATCTTCGTGTGAAACAGTTTGTGGCTCGTTGCCGATTGTGCGTAGTGTTCCCAATGGTTTGGTGTCTTGTTATGTTCGTTCTGAATCGCTGTAGGGACGGAACCCTCTAAGGATATGCTAAGTAGTGGTAGGCAATACTTTTTTCAATGCATTAATTGAACCGAAACTAAAACATAATGAAAGTGGGTGCATGAACGTTCACTAGTTTTGCTGCTTTAAATGTTGCAAAGTTAAACATGATGGATCACTGTGATCGTACCAGTTATGTGCTCAGTTGTATGTTTAGGAGCCATAATGCATGCCAAATGTCAGTTAAATTATGAAATGGCTTAAACGCGATTAGTTTAGTTAACAGTTACTTTTTACAACATGGGTGCGGTCAAAAGTCAATACCATATTTATAAATATAACTAGCAGAGCATTTATTTATTAAGTTACACCAACAGCTTCTATGTATATTTTAAGTACTATAGGTCACAATAGCCTCGAACTAACACAGTCACCAATTTATTACAGGTTAATCAGCAATCTCAGAAATAGGTGATAACACATAATAATAATCAAAATCAAAAGTCATTTATTCAAATTAGGCTGAGAATCAGCACTTTTCGAACGTCAAAATTACAAAAGACAGTCCCCCAAAAACGCCCACCCTTCACCTTCTTCACCTTTAATAAAACTAAAGGCTCATGCTCAAACATTGAGCATTCATATATTTTTCCAATTTTCTTGAATCATTCTAGACTTTTCATTGACGATACGTATGAATGAAAGTATCTAAATGCCTTTCTAATAAGTCTATTTTGATATCAGACATTAATATAGCTCCAACTGAAATTGAATAATCTAGTTAATTCGTTCAGCGTGATATATAACGCCAATTAGGCAAATTACATGCATTATGCATGCTTTACATTCGCAGACGTGTGTTTGAATGCAGGAAATCTATGTGGCTGTGGTTTTCAGAGTAATTGGAATTGGTCAGTGGAATTGGTCGGACGGTAATCTAATGCTTATTACAGGAACGATTAACTTGTTCACGCGGAAGACGACGATTTCCACCTAAAGTGACGATTGCAACTTTGATTTCATATATAGGTACTACTATAACTACGTGGCGTTAAGTAACAGAAAAGTTGAAGGATAATTGAGGCCATGAGAGCCACAGTGGCCTAACTGAAAAAAAATGAACTAATTTTTAGGCCACTGTGGCGCTATAACTTTTACTGTTTAGGGCAGTTTTTTCAAATAAAGTCAGTATTGAAAAAATGACAGTTAGGCCACTGTGGCTCTCATGGCCTCAATTTACGTAATTATTTGTTTTGCAATTCATCACGCTAATACATACCTGATTGATATGCATTTATGCACCTATGCAATATGCACCGTTAAGCGAAAGTCACTTAAGTCGACCAATGCAAGACATATTCGATCGGAAGTATGGATTAAAAACTAGACCATAATTCAATATGTATGTAACTTGCGTGCGTCAGCAAACCTGTCTTTGGAAGATCATTTTTGAAAGGGAGACTACGAACTTGCGTAGCCTTGTACGCTCTCCGTACAGATGAACCGACGATCTACCAAATTATAAGGAGAATTTTACGGTAAACGCTTTTGTCAGAAATTGACAGAAAATTAATTTGAATCTTTAAACTCCGTTTAATATCAACTTTTTCATAGGAAGAACATAACTTGAGTTTTAATTTAAAGTAGCGTAGAACTCTCGATTACTCGTAGTTATGTCTTTTTATTTGTGTTTTTGTGTGCTTTCCAACGTAAACAAGTAAGCGATCGATCTGCCTAGCCTATTCCCAACTATGTTGGGGTCGCTTTCCAGTCCAGCCGGATGCAGCTGATTACCAGTATTTTACATGAAACGATTGCCTATCTACAATCTACAACCCGGTTACTGGGTAACACGATACCGCCTAGTAAGTTAGTAAGATACTGGTTTTCTCAGACTTTCAGGCTTCTGACTACCCGTAACGACTGGCAAAGATGTACGAATGACAGCCGGGACCAACGGCGAGGAACGGAGAGGTTTCGATATGTTATTAATGGTCACCCATCCACGGGCCGACCTCGGTAATCGTAGCTTAACCTTCGACCGATCTGCTGCTGTTATTATTTAGCCACAAGCCCCACAACGTTAATGTAAACAAGTAAGCATTTATATAAATATCTGGGTCTAAAATGACGCTCATTACGTCGACCATCTGCTTTCTAATCAACGAATACTTCTGTTTTGTGCCCATTCGATTTAATCAAACCTTAGAAATTAGGACCGTCAGTCGATGATCGAAAAACTTAATGAAAATAAATGTTTTCCTTGAAATAATCTTACGTATAATGATGGAGTTTGCAATGAGCTGGTGGAAGTTAATAGTGGTAATTGTAAATATTTACTTGATGAGGGAGGAAATAATACTATTGATTTGTATGGGACTTTTTAACACATTTTTTTTTTTTTAAAGATAATATCTGACGGTTCGGTAGTGCCCACGTCAAGACGAACCAAGAACAAAAAAAAGCGGCACTACCTTTTCTCGAAGTGTTTCGTCAAATTTTTAAACCCTCATACCTACGGCCTGGATAATGCTAGAGAGCTCAAATTCTCAGTATAAAATGTAGTTAGCAGACTTATATATAAAAAGGAAACAAAGTTTAATTTGGCTAGTTAATATATTACTTTGGATTAAAATACGTCGAAATCGTCCTCAACTGACTCACTCACGAAGTCCTAGAAAGCTGAAATTTGGTATTCAGGCTAGGAATTGCACACAAACAATAAAAAGTTAAGAAATTTGTAACTTTCACCCTCCAACCCCCTTAAAGGGAGGTGCTTGTCTGTGTTTCTTACGAATGATAAGTATACCTACTTCCATTTGTTATGAAAGCTAGATTAGCAAATACATAAATGACGAAGAAGAAACCTTTTCGTTAGCTATGAACTAAGTAACTGTTGGCATGTAAGAAATACCTTTTTACCCGACTATGGTGGAATTATGTGTAATATCAATACAATATCATCGCTGAAATAAAAAGAAATAGAGCACCCTAAGGTCTATTCAAATTTACGTTTCTATTTTATGTTATTTCAATTTAAACAAATATCAACTTTATTTCAGTAAAAATTAAGTTGATTTGAGAGTGACAAGAATTATTTAAAAAGTCTTAAAAATGTTTGATGTTGTAGCGTAAATTAAACTTTATTGTGTAGGAATTAAAGTTATTTTTCCATAAACTCATATTAGTGTACATTTTTTTTTTAAAACGTTGCCCCACACTAGTAATTTCTCCTGTATCCCCCTGTTCCTCCGGTGTTTTTGACAAATACAACAAGTGGTGTTTGCGACAAGGATGGTTTCATCAAGGTGGAGAAGAAGAAGAAGAAGCCTCCTTGTCAGAACCAGTGCGGCACCGCGCCGGCAGGACCCAACATGCTGCTGCGTCCAGCAATCCCGACGACGCAGCTGTACGTGTCCAGACTGCACCACTCCACGAAGGTTGAGGAGATCGTGGAGTACTTGCGTGTGAAGACCAACTGGAGTTTGAGGGTCGAGAAGTTGGAGTCGCGTCACAACACTAACTTCAAGTCGTTCGTGGTGCGTGTGCCGACACATCATCTCGAGAAGTTCCTCAAGGAAGAGTTCTGGCCGAAGGGTGTGGTGTACCGCCGGTTTCGTGGCCGGCTACATGACACCAGTCAGCGAAACACGACGCAGACACTTCGTGTGCATTAGTTAGTTCTTAGTGTAATATTATAATGTTGTATGTATTTATAGTATATTTTTAAGTTATATTAATATTAATATTGTATTGTATGTGTTTGTATGGGCCTTGTTGCCTGAAATAAATGGATAAATAAATAAATAAAATAAATCGCGAATGGAGATTACAATAAGAAATGAAATCCCATCAAAACATTGCATGTAAAGTTGCCAAGACTTACATAAAGCTTTCATGGTTAAAAAGGTAACAGATCTAATGTAGAGCCAAGCCCCTAATTCTACAAACCTTACATCTTGTTAAAAATGTATGGCTTGGCCACATCATTGAACTAAATATTGTATGACACAACATTAACGACCAGTAACTTGTGTAATTTCTTACCATAAACCCATAGGAGTGCGTCTGCGACGGCCGCGAAACGGCCAAGCTGTACATTTTGACCAAGATGTAACGTTTGTAGAGTTAGGCCTTGTCGAGCTAAGGGCGTGGGTGGGTCTTTAGATGGTCATTAGGTCATTAGATCTGAAGGCCAATTCTCGTAATTTAAAACGTTCAAAATCTAGTCGCAGTCTCATCTCGGCAACAAACAACGGTCAAAAACTTGTCAAAATGTAGGGAAATTAGACGTATTTTTTTGACAGATTGAGACTGAGATCAGAGGGGCCATCTCGTAATTTTAAGACCATTCACAGTCTGAGGGGCAATTCTCGTAATTTTAAGAACGTTCACAGTCATCAGACTGTGAATTTTAAGAACGTTCACAGTCATCAGACTGTGAACGTTCTTAAAATTACGAGAATTGCCCCTCAGACTGTGAATGGTCTTAAAATTACGAGATGGCCCCTCTGATCTCAGTCTCAATCTGTCAAAAATACTTCTAATTTCCCTACATTTTGACAAGTTTTTGACATTTGTTTGTCGCCGAGATGAGACTGCGACTAGATTGTGATCGTTTTAAATTACGAGAATTGGCCTTCTGATCTCAACCTCAATCTGTCAAAAAATACTTCTAATTTCCCTACATTTTGACAAGTTTTTGACATTTGTTTGTCGCTGATATGAGACTGCGACTAGATTTTGAACGTTTTAAATTACGCTAATTGGCCTTTTGACTGTGAACGTTCTTAAAATGACAAGAATTGCCCCTCTGATAACTTTGTCGTGGCAACCTACTTTATATGCAATGTTTTTGGTGGGATATACCTAGTCCTTTTCACCGTCTAGACTAATTTTCTTTCCTTTCATGAGGTCACTGATGACTAGCAAAGCCAAATTCGGTCCTAAGGGTGATTTTCCACCAGAGATGTGCTATGCTACGTTGCTATGGATGCGTTTGATATCCACCAATCATATTCATTGGTGCACATAGCTTTGCACTGGTGGAAACGTATTCAACTAAGATATATATGTTTTTTATATGGAAGGATGCGTGCTATGGATGTGTGCTAATGTGTGCTATGGATGCGTGCTATGGATGTGTGCTATGTATGGTCGCGAGTGCTGTAGCTGTGTGCCGCTCTCGCCGCTTCCCTACTATCGATAGGTACATCGCATGGCTCGAGCTGCGCATCTTCCTCGCGCAGCTACTTTGCGGCGGCGCATTTTCATAGTCTCGAACTGCTACATAGCTTCGTATCAGTGGAAACGGTCACATAGTTTCACAGCTTAGCTATTACATCCTCGCAGCATAGCTGCATATCACATCTCTGGTGAAAAAGCAGCCTAATACAGACGTATTAAGTTTGTATTTCGCCTAAATTTGGCTGTATAGAAATTGGTGTTGTCGTCGAAGCAAACACTAAAATTCGATTAGCAATTAAAATACGTGATTGCGAACGTATAAAAACTATAATCTGACGGATCAACGGAAGTCCCTTATCTCGATCGCCGATAACCATTGTTACGATTTTATTGTCCAGCAATTTTAAAGTTAAATGTCGTCTACGGATCAAATTCCAATTAAAAATATAATAAATCATGTTTTAATCTCAAGCGAAATCTGATACAACAAAATATATTGATGTCATCAAGATAGCGAATCTAATAGATGCTGATAGCGATCTATGTGAGCTATAGGCATGATTTATTAATGAGTGCTAAAATCTAGATATTTATATTATATGAATTATTTATCTTTAGTATTCGCGCTTTGATCTCGCGATAAAGATCTGAATGAGAAGATAACATAAATTACCATAACTAATAATTAAACTGTTCGCTGCTACTCAATTTGCATGGTGGCAATTTAACATCTTCGAAAGCAGATATGCTTATTAAGAGTTATGAACGATTTTTCTAGCTAGTATGGATTGTTTATTCATTTTTTTAATTTGAGAACAATCAATATTTTATTGGCTGCACATAGGTAATTGATATGCGTGTTTATTACCCTTGTTTCAACGTGCGGGTAATAATGTAAATGGTAAATTGGGATTAATAAAATCAAGATTTACCACTGCGCCGGGAAATTGGATATTTTGGTGTTTCTTGCAATCAAACAAACGACAACTCCACCTTTATCTTGTTTTATTAATTATAGTCGTATAATGGTATCACCATTTTATGTTCGATGCTTTATGTCCGTGCAATTAATACAATCGGGTTGAGGAACTAAGTGCGGTCTCAGTACCTTTTGAATGGTTATAGGTATTTAAAATGAATACAAAATTCCGTTACGACGTGTGTGTATGTTGTTGATTAAAAAAGGTCTGCTTTATTTATGCATGATCGAGTGTTTAAAAATTATAACGTTTCATGCTAAAAGCAAATAAATAAATTAATTATAAAAAAAACCATTTTATTTCGCTCTCAAAGTACAATAAAAACTTAATCTATGAAGTAATTAGGACGTTTGATGGCTGTACAGCAGCACATTATAGGTTATCTGCCAACTTCCAAACTAAGTCAAGCTTGTATTTTGGGAGTTAGTGTTTACACAACCTTAACTTAAAAATAAATAAACTACGAAACTTACCTTTTTTTTTTTTTTGAGGATGGGAAATCATCAAATGCCTCCTCCCGCTCTGGGTGGAGCAGAAGGGAGTGTCAGACTCTTACTGACTAAAACCCACCCGTGTTCCTTCCTTAGCCCTTTATGTTCCAGGGCAGTGGTAACCCTTTCGGACGTTCCCGCTACCCACGAAACATACCTTGAGAAAGTAATTAAAGTACCTTTCACCAATCACATTATCTAAAACTGCAAATTACTCGTAAAAAAGAAAGAAAGAACAAATATGTAACCATGTAGACAAATAGGTATAATATAACCTTCACATCGACTTAAATTAAAATCCATGATTTATTTTTTAGGCTTTCTGTAGGTACAGACATTTACACATTAGCCAATCTCTAGGTACTAATCTTATTTAGCGCCATACCTACATTGCTAGAAGTTGCATGGCAGTGGCCTCCAAAAGTTAGTTGACATTTTTCCACTTCAGCTGTGACACCACATTATGATTTCAAATTCTAGTGATCCAAATGTCTGAATTGCTGTAACGTTTTTATTGACTGATTAATGGCCGATTCCTTTAATTTACTAACCATTATTAGTTAAAATTAAGACTCTTGTATCTTTACCAATAATGAAACAAAAACCTCATAGCTTTGCATAGTAGATCCTCCCATATGGAAGTAGCTATTACAAGTAAAATTAGCTGAAGGATCTATTTATATGCCCAGTTTGGCAACAATAAATTCTACCATTGGTAAGCAAAACGATTCGTTTTTGTTTATAGGAACCGAGCATAAACTAACTTTGACTTATCAAAAAAAACAGAAGTGAAAACTTGAATATTAACGTTGTGCATTTTTGATATTTTGAAATGCGGTCTACTCTCCCTCCGTCTTACGAATTTTTGAACAGGTCACGTGTCCTGACGCGAGCTCCGTCTTACGAATTTTCGATCAGGTCACGTGTCCTGATGCGAGTTTAAGATTTTTTACCCATCACAAAAAAGTACACAACGCCGCTAAAGAAGTATTCACTTCAAAAACAAGTTATACCTTAGTCGTACCAGATTTTTTTTTGTTTAAATCATATTGGCATCAGAATTGAAGTGCAAATATGTAAATTAACCTTGCTTCGCAAAATACGCGCATTGACGTGGAGTTGTGGACATCACCCCGTATCACCCATTACCTATTACTAGAACATGTCTAAATCAATGTCCTGGCAAATGAACTCTTGATAAATGCATTCCATCACCATTCTTAGAATACAATACCCAATGAAATAAATATACATAATCTTATTGCAATACTCAGATACATATATGCACTGTGTGAAGAAGACATTGCTCTGTGATAATAAATACAATGCGACCTTTACAAGTGCAAGGTACGTCTAAATCTACGGCAAGTATGTTGTAGTAATATTGTTTTGTTGCTGCTGCTCGAGTAACATGTTGGCTTGTTTTGTTCGTAGCTCTCCAGAACTGTTTTTGTTTATATTCTGAACATTGCGACACTTCTGTTGTTGTCAACCGTGAAATATGAAGTAAATAACAGATATAATGTGGTAAGCCATGTAACCAGCATATACAATCAATATATCTTCAAACATTTAAGAACGTCCCAATACAATAAACTTTACTATAGAATACATCACTTAAATTGCATAATTTCACATAATTTTTTATATTTACATAATTTCACACATAACACTTCTTCCACCAATAATTCACGTATTTAGCTCGTCTGCTAGACTTATACTAATAATAATTTATTTATTTAATTTGACAACATTGGTCCAATGGTTAGTACAACAATAACTTATCACCTAAGGGTTTGTCTTATATCGCTGCGCTTTAAATTCAGGGATCCAGCAGGAAATCAGCGTCAGGTATATTTGCTTGATACATGCTGGGCTGGATTCCCATTTGGAGCAATCCTGAGACGGACATCGCACTTTGTTTGTTTTTATCTGAATTTTCTTCACCTAATAGGTACATCGTAGTGTAACTTTGTTTGTTTTTAAATATATATATTTATATATTTTTTAATTTTATATGTTGGCACCACTTCGGTAAATACTGCATTTATTTTTCAAATTATATGTTCTTACTTAGGGATTATCATTTAATAGGGCATTTAAATGTTATATTTTTTCTGTGTAGTACCAAATAAGTGATTTATCTCCTATTCTGTTCCTGAAAATATACGGGCAAGTATCTATCAGATAATCAAAACTATACCTATCCAATGAAAAATTACTTCCCTGTAGCGAACAGCTAACGTTCCTTAAAACTTAAAATAGAAATGAATGGATTTATATTACATAATAAATTTCACCGCGTCGTCAACTTAACTTTTCAAAATGAAAAGATAACTCTACGATTTGCATATCTCTGCTAGCTTAATCCAACAGCAAACAGAGTTCAACCCACGGTATAATTTTAAAATCATGCATCCTAATTCATAAAAAAAAATATGCAAAAACATTACAGTAGTAATAACAGTTTGCTATAAACGTGTTTAGCATACCAACGTACCTAGGTATTCTAAGTTTAAGTTCAAGAGTTAGTTAATGGGCCCATATTAATTGTCAAGTCATAGTATCATGCTAATGTAGCAACGTTTTTGCGGTTCCTTTTATATTAAGTTCAGCATTCTTGTGTGAGGTGGAACTCCTATTTAGGAAACTCGTCAATGTTTCCAGTCTTGGACCCTGGTGTCGCGTGCCTAGGAATGTGGTGACGACGTTTTTGATTCTGTTAAGGATTTTTATAGGTTTCAGTTGGCTTTGATCAACCTGCCACATGCTACTGTTCTTTTTTGTAATGTTTGCTCGTATTTACTCGCCTGATGAGTCAACTAAAATGATATTCCGTAAAGTAGATACCTACTTATATTTTTTGTTGTAATCTTTCATAATTACGTCTATAAAAACCAAAAAATAATGTGTTGCAAAAAACATTTTTTAAGAACTTCAATTATATTTTGAGTTTTAGTAATTAGGTCTTAAATCCAGAGCTATATACTAAATCAATTGATTAATGATATGCATTGTCATTTTTAACAAGAGTTGGTATTAATTTTCCCTTCGTATGGTTAAGTCCAAAACGCAAATGGTCGTAATATCAAAACGCAAATCGTCTTACGAGCAGTACTTATATCCTTTTAGCAGAACATCTCATTTGTAAAGTACAATAATGCAGAGAAATCACTATCGTTTTTTATCCTCGTGGCTCATTATAGCATTTATTAGAAGGTACTTATTGAAAACCTTGAAATGAAAAAAAAAGAGTCTGTTAGTTTTTTTTAACCAATATCAAATAGAGTAGTTTCTAGGTACTATAATAATTGCGAATTATACTCTAATACACTTCATGGTCACCGTACTATCAGAATCTATTAAAACACTTGTCTAAAAATAGACATAGCCATTGTGGTCTTCCAGCATTTTGATCTCGATAGTTGATTTTTAGTGCCCATCTAAATACGAGGGTGTAAATATCGATAAATTCCTGTCGGCACTATAATAAATAATACTTCGCATGCATCGAAAATACATCAGAGACGTGAAGGTAATCAATTGAGGCATGGACCTAGTTCAGTGGGATATCTATAGTTTATTATTACTGCTGTTCTGCATTTATTAAGCAAACAATATTTTTGTTGTTTTAATTTTTGGGTTTATTTATTTAAGCAAATACAAATGGATTCTTAATTAAACTGTGACTACTTTCTGTGTCTAGATAGTAACGTTCATTTTTTTTACTGAGAGAATGGAAGGAGCAACTGTTTTTAGAATACATGATGCTCGGGTAAAAGTAGAAGGCGCTAACGCCGATGTAGGTAGTGTAAACTGGAAACGCCTGATGTTTTCGTGTTAAAAAGCTTTCTAGTAATTTTTCTTCGCTTTTGTGTGTTTCAAGTAAAATTTTTGTGGATTTCATTAATAAATACAAATAATAAATTGCTTTATGCACTATTATTAATAAGTTAATCGCAGTCATGTCATTGTCTATGGTAAGCTCCAGCAAAACTGATTTCATACCGTACTTTACGATGTTATAGGCTTATTATATCGACTTCAATTTAACTGGATATATTTATTGCTGCAAATATATCTGCAAGACTAGAAGCTACAGCATTTGTTGTATAAATAAGTCCTAGATCCTAACATTCATTCCCATATTAAGCTACAAAAAGTCACAAATACGCTTAAGTTGGAAGTATAGCATATTTTGTACAAATTCTTCCTTACTTATACCCCGCAGTGATGCATTTTGTTAGCACAATCTTATTCCTAATAAATCACATGAATTTTTCATAGCCATCCATTTTCAAGGAGTCTTGTTTATGCTTTGCAGGGTTACATGCATTTAAATTGGATTTTAACAGTTGATAACCACTTTAGGATAGAGTGTAATCAATGCTATCTCTAGTTCAATTTTTATTGAGTGCAAGTTATGAAGAATCAGTGGTATTGGTAGGTAACTCAATCATCACGTAATTTGTTGTTGGGAAAAATAGAGGTTAATATATTTTTTTAAATTTAGGATTTACAGATTACTGACGTTGCTTAAAAAGCCGCTTAGAATGGGCTTGGGCTAGTCTCGTCTGCCGTATGCCGAATGAGCTGTGGACCAAACCACGTGGAACCCTGACTCAGCCAGACGGCATCTTGGTAGACCCTGTAAAAGATGTCGGGACGAGCTGGACAAGACAAACGACCAGTGGTCTACATTAACCCTGGATCGAAAGAGCTGGAAGTAGAAGGAGAGGCATTTGCCCAGCAGTGGGATGCTGCAGGCTAATAGTAGTAGTAATAGTAAGTAAACGTCAAGCGTAACCTAAGTTCAAATTAAGACTTTAAAAAATATAGGGTATTTGCCTGAGCAGGACAGTACGTATTCCTATCAAAGTTAGTAGGTATGAATTGACGGGGCCCGATAGGGCCGAAGCCTGCCAGGGTAGCGGGATCGTCCGAAAGGGTTACCGCTGCCCTGGAACATAAAGGGCTAAGGAAGGAACACGGGTGGGTTTTAGTCAGTAAGAGTCTGACACTCCTTTCCGCTCCACCCAGAGCGGAAGGGGTAATTTGATGATTTCCCATCCTCAAAAAAAAAAAAAAGTTAGTAGGTATGAATCAAAATCAAAAGTCATTTATTCAAATTAGGCTGAGAATCAGCACTTTTCGAACGTCAAAATTACAAAAGACAGTCCCCCAAAAACGCCCGCCCTTCACCACTTCCTAGTGCTATCGCTGGGAAGAAGAAGTGGCGCAACAAACTCCCCAGCAGCACAGCTGTCTCTTCAGTTATAAAATACTCGATACTATACAATACTAGGCGTTAAGTAATAAACATTACAAAGCACAAAAACAAAATTACTTGCAATAGCAAGTAATTTAATTTTATGTTATGTGCTTTGTTTGTTTTGTGCTTTTGTCAGCTGGCCACGCCAATATACCAACAAATATAATAAAAACTATACGTACTCAAGCTGAAAAATAATTAATTAAAATGTAAATAAACACTTACTACCTAAATAAAAGCCTCCAGGCATAAAGGGCGTGACAGCTTACATATTTATCTATCTATCTATATATCCAGAATATATCTATCTATATATCCAGAAACTGAATACCACATATAACCTAATTAATACTGAAAGTCGGTACAGTCCGAGACCTTTTCTTTCTTTTTCCTTTCTTTGTCGGTGTCGGTCTAATGAGACGACATTTTATCCATCAAGGGGTGAGTGAAACCTGGGAAGAAGAAGCTGTCTATATACAAAACGGGATGTAATTTTTCATAAAAGAAATTCGCTAATGAATAAAGATTCACATTACAATGCGTCGAAGTATAATCATACAATTTTCCTTATCATGAGCACAGGAATAATGACAAGAGGCAGGATAATATTATTTTATGTTGATAACATCTAAGTTCTGTCGAAGACAGGCGCGACTACCATTCGGTAACAAAAAGTAAAGGTGGATCGAGTTTCAGCCGGTCTCAGTTATTTTAATGGGTTCACATACGAAGGGATTTCATATTCCGTTTACTGTACTTTTAATGTCTATAATTAAATAATATGTGCGCTATTTTGCACTTATTTATGTTTATTTAAAAGTTTTCTTGATTATCTTTTCAGGGAATCGGTAGACATACCGTACGAAGTGTTTCCGCAGTCATCCTATCCTACCTTTTGGTTTTTGATTTGAGCAGTTGACTTAAATGAAATACATAACATACATACCCATAGCCTTTAATGTTCCTACCGCAGGGACACAGGCCTCCTCTCTTAGAGCGTAAGTGGGCTGTAATCTACCACGCGGGCTTTTGTTTCTAGGACATGTCGGTTTCCTCACGATGTTTTCCTTCACCGTTTTGAGAGCAGTGGTGATGAAATAATTCACACAAAGTAAAGCGCCTGTCTGGGTATGAATCCTGGACCTACAACTTGTAAGGCCATTACCACTGGGTCACCACTGCACAAATGAAATATTATTAATTAATTATCAGCTATTTATTATATAATTATATTTATTATTTGAAATATATTATCAATATTGGAAGGCGGCTATGTTATTCTGCAAACATCTTGATCGTGTATCTGAGTAATGATTATAATTCCGTAATGACGGAGATCCTTATAAATTTTGTCTCTTTAAATTATATGGGAGTTGCATAATGTTAAGCGATGTCTTTGAGGATATGGTAAACTGTACAAGAAATGGGTGGAATCGTAAAATTTGTTTGATCACCTCAGGGCTACCGTAAATAATAATTTGTTCCATGTAAGTCTGAACTAACTCTAGTTATTTGCATATATGTTACTTTAAACCTTAGCTCTTAAAATATTTCTTTTTTCAGTCATGCAACCTTGACTACTCCATTAATCTGTCTTTAAGTATATTGTTCCACGTCCTAAAAGTTTTTTAAAACACTATATCGATACAACCTTATCACATCCCACCTATTCCCGCAGAAAGTTACAACATTTATATTTAATAAAAAAAATTGGAAAATTAAATGTACATGTAACAAACATTGCTTTTTTATTTTTCACTTCCCTGGAAATGCAATATAATTATAACTTCAAAGTTATATTGCAGTACCCACGGATATATATTATCTACAATTAAAAGAAATTGGCAAAAAAGTTGGCTTTGAAAAAACGACACACAGAGGTACTTAACGTAAGTACCTAATAATTATTTATAACCTTACTATTATTTTAAAGATTATTATCGAAAATAAAAAAATAAAAACTGTACAAAATTATAATATTCAACGCCCACTCTCAACGCGTTGAACTCTTTTCCACCAAACTTGAAGTTTGAGGTCTGTTTTATTCAGTGACCGCCTCTATTATTTTTTTTGTAGATCAAGCTAGTGTGTTATTGATTGAATTATAACCAATATAATTTCAGAAATATTGAAAAAAAAAAAATTAAAATAGTCGTAGCGTCTACCTGAATATTATGTACCTACCTATTTACGTGTGACTAAATAAATAACAGACTTACGTTTTATTTAAAAGAATTAGCCTGGAAAGGTAGTTTTATAGGGTCCTTAAATTATTAAAAAAACAGTCTTTTTTTATTTCGACTTTTCTAAATTAAATTAGAAACCCGCAAAACCTACGTTAAAATGTAAAGGGTCTTATTTATTACAGGATTTCTTAACTTTTTCCTATGGCTGGAAGTCGTAGAGGTCGGTTTATAGGGTTGAGCCACGTGCCTGTCTGTGGGCCAGCAGATGTCCCGTGACACCTGCCCTTGCCACCTCGCCCATCACTTTCTGATCTACACCAATCACCATATACCCATCCCTTTCTAGTCCTGCTTATTTTTATATAATTTATACAAAGTGACGGTAACTAGAATGGACCCGAGGCGGTTATAATGACCAGTACCTACCTCAGCTGTGTTATTAATTGCGCAGTTAAGTACACAGGTTAAGTACCTAAAGTGATTTGTGACTCCTGCTTTTCTAAGTTGTCTTTATGTATTACCATGTGATCAGGTTCTAGGTATATAAGCAGCGGACGTGCAATAAAGATAAAAATTCCTTTGTATTTACTTGGTAGACAGTACCTGCACGCAATTTTCCGTCTTAAAAATGATCTTCAACCCTTACACTTGCCTTATAGAAAATTAGATTATTTCTTTTCTGAAATCTTAAGGAAAAACTGCAGGTTTTGCACACTGTGTTATACTTTCACTTAACTCTAATTAACTGCTTTCTGAGTCACCATGTTCTTTATGAATCGTTGCTTGTGTTTTCGATTAAACTCTTTGTCACATACAGTTGTATGGTTTGTAGTTCGTCGTACGATACCACTAACTAACTAACCTAACTTTTGGTTTATTAAAGAAAACCAGTTTTCCTTTTCAACGGAAAACTAGTCCACAGGCAACCTGTTATATAGCAGGATCATTTCTTTCCCTTAGAGATGACTCTTACCTAAATAAGGTTGAAAAGAACAAGACGTGCTTTTACCAGAGAAGGAAACTGTAATGAGAATGAAATTTTTTGTAAGTGTGTTACGCGTTTAATGAGAAGCTTCATGAGTGACATTAATTATTAAGTGCGGTGCACGTCATAAATATTGTAACGCCGCCTGCAAAGATTCGTTCCGTTGTAAATGTTTGGATATGTAGTCAACATGTTCGTTACGGTATATTAGCTAAGTAGCAGTGGCGCGGGGTGAAAGTTTTCAGTAAAGCTGTTGCAGAATTCTTTTTGGTAGATAAATGCCAAGTTTATTATGTCAATTAAATACTTTACCAACGCTCAATACATGTAGCTGTACGTACTTTAGTTGCATTGACGAATTAGCCGAATACTAGTGAGCTTCGGCTAATATTCGTCCCTTGGCACCCTCGGGTTTCTATTGTTTTTTGCACACCTATGATGACGGTTATTAAATCAACCAATTTACTTTCCCTTTTCACAGAAAATTGTTGCTCAAACAAAAAGCTGAAGCTTAGCTTCTTGAAATCTCGAGCATCGCTACAGGAATTCTCGTCGGTGTTTGGAAAGGTTGAAGTAATTAATTTTTAATTAGATACACTTAGCAGATTCTTGGGATCTGAGCGCAGTGATCGACTCTCGCGCAAACCCGGCTGCACGCAGGTGCAACTGTTATTCCATTAAAATTTAATACAGATGTCGCGTGCGCCGCCTTTTTACTTCACGACGCTCCATTATAATTAAAGAATATTATTTTGTCGTAAAATTGTGGCAGCGCGCGTTTGCTCGCGACCGCCACGCGCCATAAACGCTATTGGAAACAACGGGACTTTTGGGATGTTATGATATTATTTATTTATAGAAGGCTTAATAAGATATGGAACCGGTTACAGGAGCTCTGAAGACAATGTAGGATAAGTGGATGCTTTGACTGAGTGTATGAGTGACGGGAATTGTACATACTTAAACGGAATTAAAGGTTTCTTGAGGCTCGCTGTTTTTATTTTTTTTGCTGATTTATTTTATAGATAAGTAATTACAAGAGTTTCGTGATATTTTGTAGCAGACGAAGGATTAAGAAATTCATTAAGTCCCCTCTTACTTTTGATTTTAATTTAAGATTGTTCCTAAAAATGAGAAACATAAGTATGTCCTAAAGGATATTTAATTTACGGATTTAATTTACGTAATTTACGGATACGTGAAACAAATTATAATATGCTTGCGGATATATAATAAATATATTTGAAATAATGATTTGCGTCCGTATCAACGATATGTTTAGGGAATTTGGTTTGAGCAGCGAATTTAACTTTAATTACTTTTTGTAAGTCGTATCGAAGTACTTCACGGGCGGCGAAACGCTTATAAGAATATTTTGGCTCATTGAATTCATATTTTTGTATTGGAATCGTAAAAGATGAACCAAATTAAACCATTAAAAGATGTAAGGCCAATTTCTGGCCAAATTATACGTTAATAAAAATAAATAATAAAATTCTTAATATTTTTTAGTCACAGTCAGTTTTGATAGCACATTCATGCTTCGTAATGTGCGATACTAAAGGAGCCCAAAACTGAAAACGCGTTTATTCACGTTTTATTTAAAGATGCACTAACGTTTGAAGGAGAAAGATGCAGACGCATGTCTTGTTGCGTGAGCGGATAGTTCACCGCGTCTGTCATTGAATTAAATGTGGAACACTTGGGCAGCGATTTCCCGCGCTGCACAGGCGCCGCGGGCGCGCCCCGCCCTCCATTGTACCCCCACAATGCGTCGTACCTCACGCTAACGAGCGCTCGCAGCAAACCAGACACATTTGTAAAAACCGCAATAAGCGTTCCATTTCGGCATATTGTTTTGACATATAATAAATATTTGCAAGATTACACCGCGCAAAGATTGCGGTTGTGATTTTAAAATCGATCGGTTTCGTTTTGTCCGGGTGGCTATTGTTTCTCGAGCGTCCGGCGTCTGTCCGTCCGGTCGGTAGACCGGTACGTGGGAGCTGGGAGCGCTCCGGTGGACTGTATTACACACGGTTGCGTTCGGCAGCTACGCGCCACACGCCTTTGAACTCTAGATCTTATCTCTCGCCTTTTGTTCTACAACCTGCAGAAGGAAGTCTTATGATGTATCAGATAATGTTACGCACTTTCAGATTTATCTAAGAGTTTGCTGCTTTAGTTTAAAGTTAACCAGAAGGCCAATTCTCGTAATTTAAAACGTTCAAAGTCGGCGACAAACAATTGTTAAATATTTGTCAAAATGTAGGGAAATTAGAAGTATTTTTTGATAGATTGAGACTGAGATCAGACTGTGAACATTCTTAAAATTACGAGCATTGCCCCTTTGATGTTCGGTTAGTCCGAATTAACTTTTACAAGTAGGTGAGTTTTAATGTGGATATAAATCAATTTATGATACCTATTAGAAGCAGTTAGGCGGATCACACACCACAACGCGCCACGCGATAAGACGCAGATAACGCGCTCATGTGCGTGATTTTTTACATATACCTACAAATTCATTAACAATCGCGCGGCGCGTTGTAGTGTGTGATGTTATAGTTTTGTAATGAATGCGATTTATTCGTGATGCCATTAAATATGTGAAATAAAACAACCATCAAAGCTTCCGTATAATTAGAAAGATCATCAAACTACTCTGTAACGAACTACACCGTCACTGAAAATTAAGCAACTTCCACGTACGCATCAGTACGCAATAAGGGACAATTACCTCTAACCGCCCCATACAGTTCCGCAACAATATAAGCAGCAGAAACATAATATTTCTCGTCTAATTTAAGTTCAAAACAATAATAAAACGCGTGTTAGAAATACATGGGCGTAAATTAAAGCAAATCAGTGCCCGCATACCGCCGCCCGCGCCGGCAGCGAACGACCGTACGTACCGGAGCTTCGGTGTTGCACGTCGAGAAAATTGCAGGGTGCACCCCAGTTAGCGCCTCGTAGGTGTCAAGATTGCCATAATTTGCGTCCCGGTGTTGCCCGCAGCGCCTGTCGTCACGTGTTGCCATCTAAATACTTTTATTACTGGGAAAAAGCACAGATTTGCATTACAATAAAACGTTACGCCCCTAAATGGTACCGCCGAAGGAATAACATCAGACCAGTATCAGTATGAAATTATTGCTTTATTTATCGCTTACTTAAAGGCAAAAAGAGAAATAAAAGTCGTGAAAAGTAATGAGATTTTAATTAAGTCATGATTCGCAGTTAATTAGTATCGAGGTTGGTGATGGTAAAAGCTTTTAAGTACTTCCAAAATATTATTTTTGAACATTGCCTCCCAAGGTGAAACCATTCAATACATATACAATCTGCCAAAGTCACGACAGATAAAAAATCATAGTTTTGACAAGTTTGTTCTAAAAATTCCTTTTTTAGTCAACTATTTAGGTTATAATCTGTGCCGAACGCATAATCTCACCTTTATTTCGTTTCGCTACTAATCACCTGATAACTAGCGTTTATGAATAAAGAAAAGTTAAGCATTGATTAAGAGCTAAATAAATGGTCAGCTAAACAGTAGCTAATGAGTGATTAGCGAGATTTTTATGAATAAGGCTGTTAGTGTTTAATTCTGCTATGCTATCAAATTCAAGCAGAGCTTGCTTACCAACCCTAGTGTTTGAAATGAAGACAATGAAACAGCATAATCTGTGATCTGGGCCAAGACAGACTATAGAATGAAAAGACGCGAGATACTGAAGTTTCCATAAAAGCAAATGATAATTTATGTTCCCATACGCCAAATGCGAGAATTATTAAATATTTGACTGATTTATCTATAGTCACAACTAAGAACAAGCATGCTATAGTAAATTATTCAACGATTAAGGATTCATTGAGGGAGACGGGGATTTCTGTTCGTACGGGGAAACAGATTAAATCTTATTCAATCACAAAACGTGCTTTGGAAGCGAATGTCTCCTGATTTTAAGCAGATTAAAGTCAACTTTGAGTCTCCTACAATGGCACCGCCTCTTAAAACTCAAGTCCTCATTTATATTAAAAGTATTTTCTAACTTTGAAAGTTTGTTTGTTAGAGAATAGTATCTTTTTGCCGCTCCCGAAACGAATAAGCATTCATATATAGATAAGATTATTAAAATGATGACTTATGTTTTTGAGTTTGACATTCAATTGTATTCTGCGGATGAAAACGAAATATTCTGCTAACGAGCCCCCGCGGGTTTCATAAAAATATGTCACATGGGAACGGTTTCCAGAGGAGGTGAGTTTCTTCACACATTAATAAGCCGTTTTGACTTTGTGATTCCTCTAAGCACCGGCAATAAATTGTGAAAACATCAATATTGTATGACGAGATTAATGCCCATGTTCGGTGGACCATTAGGCCTGCATAATCCCATTGTGTTTTTTTCATCAGCTTTGAATTCGAGCTCAGAGCCGCCAAATTGACGTCGACTCCTCAGAAGAAATGATTAAAGAGTGATGAATTTATTTATAATAAGTCTGGATCTTTTACATTTACACAAGAATCCTCGGATGTAACGTGGAGCCTTTCTTCTCCTAATACTTTTATTTGGCTACGTTGAATGTCGTCTACAAAATTTATTAAATAATATTTTAAATCACTCATCCCACTCATATTATCGGAGCAACGTACTTAAATATGTTTATTTTATTTTCCGACATCAATACTCGAGTCACTCGTATCAGCGGCTTTCATATTTCAATTCACATATCGGCGGTTGTCAAAACGTCCCGTTTAAGGCGGTGGTTGAGATGCGGCGTCGCGAGGTCCGGGGGCTCGGACCCAAGCCTGGGCCATCCTTCATATCGGTCCATTCACGAGGCGAGCGGGGCGTCCGACGACACTCGGATGACTTCGCTTAGATTTATGCTCCTGTAATATGGCGGCTTCTGTAAATGGACGAGTTCTCACCACACCGCCGAGTCAATCCTTTGAATTTATTAGTTTGCTTCCAGAGATGCAACTGACTTATGTAAGTTCCTTTACCGTACCGAGGTCATTGTTTGATTATTGATTTATGCATATTGGCAGCGTGATTGTGGGATTCATTTTGGAACAAATACATTTGAGTCTCTAATAAACCAATCCACTATGACACTCTTGCAACGAGACCTATATTTTTTTCAATGGACGACCGAAGACACAGAGTCAAGTTATAACACTTACTCTTCTAGGGCCATGAAAAACGCGAATTGATAATACAGTTTTATTGTTATCCTTCAGTTAACAAAATTAACTACTCCCGGATCCTGTATGATAATTAAGGTGCTATCAAAATAATGCAACATAAATTATTGTGTGTCGGTGCGTCGGTGAGGCGTGTTTAATAGATTCCACACATACAGCATTGAGCAGCATAGCTGTCATAGCCCCTTTTATCACTCCGTGAGTTACGGCACACGTTACATTTTATTAAGTCATAATTTTGGGCGGAACGAAATGTGGGTTTTCGTAATTTTATTTGAAATCCTAACATATTTTAATTGCGTATTCGATGTTATTGACGTCAATGCACATTTATTAAATTCTTTAATTTAGATAATTATTTATTTAGCGGGTATAAGTTTATCAAAATCATTACATCAGTAACGGTATTTTTTATCCACGGCACGTCCACGTACTATCGATTCGTTAGAGTCTAGCTAGTCTGTCGAGATAGAGATACTTTCTTTTTTGCACTCTCCTATTAAGTGTTTATCACTGTCTTTGTATCGTATTAACTGGAATATTTAAAATAACATATAAATAAAACGTTGGCGAGTTAGGTATTCCACAATGGTATCATAAATTGAGACTAGTAGACGAAGCCTCCAACTTTACTACACACGCAAGTGATAAATGTTGTTTCTTGTAGACAAATAGCTGCTGCATCTTAACAAATTGCTGCGAACCGCCGCGAGTGCCCCAAGGTTGCGACTTGGACCATTTTTCCTATAAGGTAAAAATATAAACAACTTGCCTGATGTAATGAATATTAATAGAAGCTCCTGAAGATGTCCCGCAAAAACTGCGCATCGTTAGTTTACTTAAATAAATGTCACTCATGCGCATAATTTTCATAAAGAACAAATAGCCATTGGTATTATTTATGACATTGATAACGAAATCTTCTTTGAAGACTCAATTTAAGGACCCAATAAAATTAAACGAATAAAAATGTCGTAATCTCATTGTTGCATATTAACATAACTGGGTCAGGAATTCAGAGTAAGAACTGTGATATACGTCATGAAATAAAAAAAGTTGAAACAGGTGCAGACAGTTACAGCGGAGATTTTAAAGCAGTAGGTGATATTGTAATTAATGGAAAAACAATAATGCGTGGTTGAATGGTAAATAATGGCGAGCGAGTGAATGACACGCGGGTATGTAGCCCGTGCGATATGCCGAAGACTGACACGTGGGGCCGCCGGCGTGACGTTCTCTTCAACGTTTATTTAATCAAGGAGCGGTACGACCACCAGCCGGGGGCCTGGTGTGCAATACGCTCCTGCCGTCTCAATCTCGATTGCCCCCGTACAATTGCATTGTCCTCGGGTGATAGAGAATTTAATGAAATGTCTTCACGGCCTTCAACGGATTATAACATTGGCTGTGGCGTACGGATCAGTAGTTGTTTTACTGTTTGCACTTGCAGTCATGTGGAAATGATTGGATTTAATATTGTTTTCAAATGCATGAGAGCAATATTCTGCAATGAACAATAATATCTTGAAAGAAAGAAAATACATTTATTTAGTACGGACGAAAAGGTACACAATATGAAATACATCAGATATAAAACAAATAAAAAGTGTTAAGAGCGATGTAAGAAATTAGCAGGAATATGTGCCGACTGAGGTCACGACTGCTCCAAAAAGCCCCACTTCAGCAAAAATATCAGTCAACTAGTGTGACTGGTTTTCAACTAGACATGCCTGCGTCCTGGACTGGACGGATGTAAATCAGTTTTATACTGCAACGTGACGTGTATATGCATAGGTACTTAAATAAAATAAATTTGAGTGCATTACTCAAGATTGTTAGACTGAATCTAAAGTTTTGTATCGGGTTAGGAATCTTTGCTACTAAAGGGAAAGTGCTTTTTATATAGTGCCCAAGTAATCAAAAATTCAAATGATTCTGAATGTCTTTATTACCAACCAAGAAAAATGTAATCTCCCGAATCAAATATTCAAAAGCGCAGATTCTGATTTCGTATTAGTCGCAGACTCGCAGCTCCTAAGCAATATTAAGCGACTTTGAGGGCTTTTAGTAGTTTAGCTCGGAGGGTAGTATAAAATTTGTATAACAAATGAGGGGCGTGCCCGGGATCCGTCACAGTGGCGGTGGACGCCGCGTGGGGCGCTAGATGGGTGGCCTTTCAGCGCAACTTATGTTGTGGTAAAGATTCAAGCTAAACGTTTATTATCCGTTGTTGTTGAATGTGAAGAATGTGAAGATATGCCAGAATATTGTGCTCAAATTTGGCAGAATCTACCTACACTAACTAAAACTATGTTTGAAATAAGTTTAATCTATTTCCTATCCCCTTTATATTAATAATAAAGTTGAAGAGTTTGTTTTTTTGTTTGAACGCGCTTATCTCTAGAAATAAGTGCTAGTCGGATTTTAAAATTAGTTTTTTACATTTGATAGTTCATTTCGCGTTTGAGGAACGCTACAGGCTATTTGACACGCTAGGATCCTTAAGAGCTAAGCAAAAGGAAAAAAAGTACGCTAAGTGAAAACGTAGTAGGTAATAGCGGGGGCGGGCGATGTGATGCGACGGGGAACAAGAAATTTTATACGGACAAAGTCGCGGGCAGAAACTAGTACAAATATAATAAGAAACTTTTCAAGAATTTTTATCTCTTTGTTAACGCTTTAATCACCTGCTGCAGCGCTTTACATTTAATTTTCAGCGGTTGTCGGTAAACCACCACCGTGTTAATGATGTTTTAATAATAAACGCAATAATGGCGGCGTACGCAAGACTATAATATTAAATTAACATAAAAGTAATATTTATAATTTTCGCCGATCTCTCGGTGTGATTACTTCGTAAATGTAAAAGAAGAAACTGAAAAAGTACGCGAGATATTTATCTAATTTTAAATCTGTCATCAGTTTTTATTTTATGATATTTTTATCTTTTAACATTTTGACTGTGGAATCACTTAAAGTCCGTGGGTAATATTAAGTAGTTATACACTTTATGGCAGTAAGTAGAGACACTTGCGCCTTTATTTCGTTTTTCTGATGGCGTATCTATGTAGATGAAACTTTACTTAATGCAATTATGAATATGCAAGTTAAATTAGTTCAAACGTTTTACTGATATTTTTAATGCACAGTCAGATAAACAAGGTAGATGTAGGATATTAAAAGGTGGTGTTAATTTCTTGTTAAAAATGTTTGTATATGTTAGCGAGAATTTTAAGGATCCTTGTTCCCAGGCGCGAGCTATAAACTTCGTAGGTGTTGCGTGGGGCTATTGTTACAGGCAGTTGTTTGTTAAAGCGTCGGTTTTGCTAATAACATACATTTGCTAAGCGGGCCTCCGAAGCGGCTTGGAGCCGAGAATCCAGCCACCTCCGCCGACACAACGTGATATTAAGCTATTACTTATCCTGGCAACTCGGTTGTTTTCGGCAAAACAAATAAACATCGGATTAAACGATAGTTACTACGACGAATAGGTTTTGGTACTTTGGTCAGAAAGTTTTATTTAAACAAAGCAGCACAGATTTCGTCCCTCTAAACCTTTTGATGTTTATTTATACTAATTACTAATTTATACTAGAGATAACGTTTACAAACACAGTATCAAGTGCTAAAAATAACAGTGTAGTGATAGAACCTGAAAAGCTACTAAAGGATTGTGTCAATTAATATTGGCTCAAGAATTATTATTTCATTATGCATATACCTAATAATGAAGAAAATTTGGATTTCTTGAATTCACAATCGGAGTGCTATAAGTTCTTCATAGCCTTTCAAACATTCAAATTCAAGTCACATCTTGTTGCTCAGGCAAAAGTATCAAAACCATTGACTATTTTCATATCAGAAGAAATCAACTAAATGCCTCATCGAGATATGCAAATATCTGTTTGTTTATCGAAGTAAAAGAGTATTAATTTAGTATCGGATATCAGAGAGATGATCGCACCCGAAATGGATACATCATTTGCTATTCAAATAGCCTAAAGCTAACCGCTGCGCGCTGTAGATAAAATCCCTGTATTTTAGTTAAACGAATCTGTTGTTTTATCCTTTATACTTTTCTTTGATGCTGGTTTGGGTTGCGGTAGACTGAAACGACGGTATACATAAAAGGAAGGTTCAAATAAAAACTTTCTCTGTAGTATCATTAGATACCTACATTTTCTGTATGCAACAGAAAATGTAGCATTTACGATATTAATTTGCAGATTAATGAACAATTCAGCTTTTATGAATTATGGGGTTTATTTTATAAACGTTGCTCAAAGTTAAGTAATGATTAACGACTGTTTAACCGTACATTCTTGACATTAAAACATTTATGAATTATAAAGGAATAAATGTTCCACAGATTTGGATTTATTACTATCAAATACAGCTTATCATCATGTAGTTTTTATTAATCCTTTCTTTTTAATACCATGCCAAACACAGATACATATATCAATTGCTGATCTCCCAGCCCTATTTGATTGACTTGTGCTATTTGATGTAAATGTATTAGTAGGTGACTGAGACAAGTGACTAGCAAGCTGACACGGCTCGTGCATACACATCCCATTCATTCAATACAAGTGTCATTCAATCACATTCAGTTCGCAGCTCTGATTCATCATCGTCACTTCGAGGTCTGATCTTCAATTATTCTGAGAGAAACTATGAGAAAGTAAAATATATTTTAAATTAATAATGAAATTACGTTATCCATTTTAAATAAGAGCAAACACTAAGCAATAAGGATCATTATTGAATGGCATCAAAATAAATCAGTAGAATTATGTATTGAATGGAATAAAAAAAAATCAGAACGATTAGCTTGATAAACTTAAAGTGAAGGCTAACTGTAACAGAATGCCCTCAATTTGGTCAAGAACTAAATGCAGCTGTAAAAATCTTAAATGGTGATAATAATACTGAAGAAACTGATGAACTGGTTAAAGTTTCATTACAGCTTAAAAGTGGTAACAAAAGTGTAATCAATTCGGGAATGATGCAATCATCAAAGCAATTAAAGTAGATGATATCCTTTAGAGATAATTACATATATTACTTTCACTTACGCATATCGGATGTTCGTGCGATATAGCTACCAGTTTTATTTAGTTATCCTATACAGGAGTACAGATTTGAATACAAAGGTAATTAGTTCAGATTGTATCCCAGACAATTGCATCCAGGAGTATTTTAATTAAGATCTGAACAAATACTACCTTGATTTATGGCTGTGGTACCGTAATTGCCGGTTTTAAACCGAGGGTAGTTAAAACAACGAATATTAAATTATTATTTGTATTTTCGCTACAAAAAGTTCAAGAAATGAAAAGGGTACTTTCTGGTCTCACTAATTAGTTTCTGGTTTTCGACTGTTAATTTTATTTTGAAATTTAAAATGAAGGCCTCGATCAATGTTGGAATTGTAAGAATTTTGTTCCTTGGAAGAGGTTGTTGTTTATTCAGTATTCATGTTTAAGTCAAGAATTAAAATTCATTAGTCAATAGCTGAAACTACAAATGAGTCATTAGTTCGTTGTTTAACTTTGTTATATAAATTCCATCTAAGGGTTTTTCGGTGATCCCTTATAACTTAAACATACACCTTGACTTTACAAGTTTAATGAATGAAGCATTAGTAGGTACTATTCCCGTTGATGTCTTTTCTTGGGCTGTTTGTTACCCTGTTGTTTGTTACCCGGCAAGTTAACTCCGTCATTTCGTGGAACGATGTTGTCCAAAATTTTCACACGAAAACCAATAAGAGATGATTGGTGGATACAAGAGATTAACAAAATTGTTGGTATCGGTATCAAGTGCTTATTTGATTGGTGTGAAAACAACGGGAGAGTGTGAGTTTTGACAAGTTAATAACGCATTGTTTGGTTAAACCAATAAAGTTGTTATTGGGTTTTAACGTAACGAAGGAGAAATATACTATTCATGTAATTGGATTGGTTATAAAAGCAATACATAATTGTAGCTTAGAAATTACAGCAAATAACAAACATTTGATGGTAAAAGTACAAAGCCACCAGCCACGCTGTGAGAGTGTTTAACAAATCCCAGCTCTAGAATTTTAATAAACCCTGATATTTAACACACTATGGAATTATTAAAAACGTAATCTTCAAACTTAAATTGAGATATATTCCCGGTTGAGATCCTTTATAACACGGTCCCAGTGTTATTTTAATGGAGTATTAAATGTCTCCTAAGAGCATTTAAAGTCTTTATGAAGAGCTGGTAAAAAATGCAGAGAACATAAAGTGTCATATATCGGGTGACGTGGGGTCGGGTGCCTATGCATTGTTATGTTTCTTACTGCTCTCTTTTATTAAAGTAACTGACTTTATCAAGTACTCAAGAACATAAAACATTGTGTTTTAGCGTAAATCTGTGTTGTAGTGATTAGGGAATCTTACAGGGGTAATAAAACCTCGTTTTTCAACATTCTAAACATAAAGCATGAACATACAAATTATAATAATCAATACAAATTAAAATATTATAATCAATACAAATCACGCATGAAGCATGAAAATCAATACGAATTATAAATCACTTTAGTCACTTTCCATGTGTGTCTGTGTGACTGCGTTGTTCTTCTAAACTAAGTAACAGATTTTGATGCGGTTTTCACCATCATTTAGAGAATTTATTCCGGAAGGTTTATGTGCATAATTAATAAATATTTAACATAGATATACCACTCAAATATCGATGTTATATCAAGTCGTAAAACCGTGCAAAGCAGGGGCGAGTTGCTAGTAAGGATATAAGATGAAAAACCCTTGTTCCCTACATTGACTGTGGAAAGTTTTTTGAAGATCCTTACTCCTTATTTCGGAGAACAAAATGTGTCGGTTATTGCGAATTCAATCACGTCTGTAAGTTTTCGTGGCCATTAACGAAACCGTACGCATTACACAGTCATACTTATACAACGTTAATGAAATCTTTCATTCAGTTGACGTGACGGTATTTTTTACTGGTATTGATGAATTAAAAGAGTGAGCAGAGTTTTTAATGTTTAATGAGTCTGAGAAATGTTTCCGTTCACGTGCATTATGCTTACATTACTTAACTGTAAGAACGAGTAATTTATTACTAATGCTAATTATTGGTTTAGGTAAATGGGGTGCTATTGCTTGCCTCTCTGCCTACGCTTAGTAAGTTTTTCAAAATTAATAAGGTGTGTGTACATGAGTGAAGCCTGTAAGTAGTTTCAGAATTTATTTGAATACCTGTACTTGACGGCGTAAGTGGGGTTTTCATTACTGTTATTACCATTTGTTAGTCTCAGCTAATTACAATAGGTAAAATTTATGCGTAGGTAGTAGCCCTTGTTAGTGAGGGGCTTAAGGTTTATTCGTCGGCACTGTGGTAGCTAAACTGAAACTGTTTACCTGAAAACACAACGGAATAATAACCGTTGGTCTCAGAATGGCTCAGTTATATTTTACGTTATTTTTCTACTCCCACGTTTTTTCTCGCACTAAACTTCGGATTAAAAAAAATCATAACAAATTAGTCATAAATTTTCACGGTGCATCATTGATTATCTCTCCTACTGTAACAGTAGACACGCTGCCCTTAACGATAGCGATTTTTAATGCTTCATTTTAGAGATGGAACCTCTTCGGTTGTTTGGAGACCACCCCGAGGTTGCTCTTGAATATGTAATGATAAGTTCATATGATTTGAATTAATAACGCGTTACGATCAATTAGGTAATGAGCATCGGTATCTTTAGGCGATGACATACACTTGTTTTCATTAGTTTGAATTATATCTCAGCACTGGTGGTCTGTAAGTGATGGTTGTTATTTTTCTTATTTATCTCCTGATTACGTTTTATTGGTGTCTTGTTTGTTAATACATGCATTTAATTTGTTGCGCGCGCATTTAATTTGGTTACGTTTAATTACCCATTTGGTTTACGATCGACTATTTCGTCGTGACCTCCGAGGTAGTGACATTATACAGTGAGATAACAATACTGAAAGGAGATAGGTACCTACATATTGGAAGTGTTTCGTTTTTGTTTTTAATTACTGCACAGTGATTTAAATCTTCATTCTGTCAATGGTATTGCGGGATACATGTAATTATTGTAATAATCGTAAAGATTTTTAGTGCGTAGGCGGGTCCGGCCCAGGTTACAGTGGCCTAGCAATTTCAGTCGTGCGTAAGGCGTTGCCTCGGTAATAACTCGCGAACATTTCGTGTCATTCCATCATTGGCAAAGAAAAATATCGCCATGTTCGGCTACTTACAGCCCCGCGAACCTTCAGGGATTGTAGTGGCCCTATAAAAGTCAAACTCCACGGTCTGCAACGAGATAATGTGAACGAACATAATTGGCATCTAAAAATAAAGAGCCAACTTGTTGATTGCTTCAAGTTTGCCATAAACGCGAAATAAGTACGAAAACTTTTATAGAAACTAACATATAGTTTAATTCTTATTTAATAGTTTTATTGAATAAATATTTTGATTGAATATAGTTTTGACTGGAGTAAAACAAAAGGATCTTGAAAACATGTAGGACCCATCTTAGGGACGTAAAACCGTTAAAGTTGGGCAGGGCGGGATTATTGGTGTAATATTTCAACGTTGCCACTCCAACAAAACAAATGAATACTTTTAGTGAAATAACCTCACTTAAACGACCCTCTTAATAGCTCTAAATGCCGTGATGCCGCGGTTTACCTCTAATGACAGTCCTTAAACAATGAGTTATGTTAAGAGTTTTAATATTCCATTAAAATAATAATTAAGCTGTTGCTATGAAGCAGCTCTAACTAGCTCTAAGCTTAAGTATGAGTATTTACGGTTATAGTTTCTTAATTGAATTTAAATTTGCGCCTCTCTGCGGGACGCGCCGCGGATCGTGGGGATCAGATAATGGCTGTTTATAACATTTAATATCGCATTAAAAACTTTCTAATTCAATTTTCGGAACACACAGGGAGAATCCCGAAAAGGTTTGGGAAAAAAATATGCTAAAGGAGATTTAGGATGGTCCACGTGTGGGTTTACTGTAAACATGTGTACACAATGGTTGAAGAGGCCACTAAAAAGCTAATATGTCAATGGGGCACGCAGTGTTGCACAACAATGCGCTATTCTGTGCGCACTGTCATGCGTATAACTTTATTAAAGACGCGCCCCCGTGGAGGATCGATAGGTATGTCACTATTGACGTCTTAATGTGGGTTCGGATTTGCGGTTTTTGGCGTATGCATGCCATTATGCTGTAAAAAAACTTTGTTGGTTTAGCGGTTTAACAATATGCGAAATAACTAACGTATTTTGTTTAGTATCTACATCATATAACTTACTTTATAGATGAATTGCGATAAAAATGTTTGTCATCGTATTTCGCAATACATAACCGATATAGAGAAGGCAACATCCGCTGCCGATGCACATCCGGAAAGGTGCCATCTCAAATAAAAGCTCAGACATAATTCGTCATATTATTCATATAAAAATCAGTGCAAGATCGGCAGATGCGAAAGGATTGCACACATGTTGGCAAGGTGCGCCTGCGCCTACTATATGGCTTGTGCCAAACACTTCTCTTGGCAAACAATCGTCTATAATATTAGCTCCGGCATCTGTTTATGTAGGTGAGCATTTCTCTATTTGACCCTTTCGAATCATCTTGAAAGTTATTAATGTCAGTGATATAATTGACGTTTAACGTTCTGCCTTGGTAATTTCTAAAAGGTGTTTGAATTATTTGAGTTTAGCTTAGATATTATAATTAGACTTTCATAGAAAAACGATACACTCACACGCACAAATCAAATTTTGAAAGGTAATCAAACGGCAATGTACGTATTATGAAAAAGAAAGATTTGATATTCTGAACTTTGCTAGACGCAAATAAAATGTGAAAATAAATATCACCGATTCATATTTATTGAAGCCATGTTAGCGAGTTGGCTACCATCCACAAAAAAAGAATAACAACCTGGACAGAACAAATTGAGAATAATCCTCGGCTCTTTATACAGTAATCGGAGATATAATATACAGGAGATTTAAATGCAGTAAAAATTGTGAATGTGTAGGTATAAAGCTGAAGGACTTGTAGTTATTTTTGCCACAGCCTTAGCAAGAAATCGGATTCTGTGGAGGTCCTCGACGCGTGGCGCGGTGCCTTTTAAAGCAAGCCTCAGTTCCAGTTTAGTAATTAAAGTTACAACTTTATCGATCAAAGACTTTCCAATACACGAGGGACCACCGGGCCGCGTATCTGCATCGACTGGACCCAACGGTATATAAATATTAGCTAGGCTCTGCCACGTAATGGAACTGTCAGCCGATCGCTCCTTGTCTACCAATAATCCTTCCAATGAGTTTATTACTAGTGCACTGCCCACATAGTTGGTGCCCACTTTCGTTGGCAAACGGCGGACGAATAAGGATAACAGCCCATTAATTTTGCAAGTTAAACAAGACTTTACTTTTTGTGCTTCGATGGGACAGACGCTTGTACACTTTTTCTAGGCTTTATCTCCTTGTATATACGCGGTGATAAACAAGTAGATGAGTTTATCAACTGCCTCCTCCGACACGATGTTCTCTTCGCTATTTAGGGACGCTCAATCAAAATGTGTTTCCATTGCAATTTTCACAATAGGCTCCTTTCAGTTCATTGTTAGTTTCGTTTTAAAATCTCGAATTATAAAAGATACAAAGACTGTAATTATCGGTTATGGTTCCGTTTGCTCTTTCGTAGCTCATTGTGTTCAGTAGATGTCTCTATTTTGCGATTTTCTAAGGTGTGGGCTGGCTAAATGTTATTTGACGATAGTATTGTGAGCACGCCCGCAGCGCCATTGTGTCCGCACTTTGTGCTTCGATGTATCACTCCCACAATTTTATTATACTTCGCGAATTCACTTGCAGGAAGGAGAATTTGAACTGAGATGATTGATGGACTTAATCTTCGTTCTGGGATTCGATTGTTCATATGTGAGAAGTTATATGACTCTGGGGAAAAGTGTATATAAATGATATAACTCGCCGTCCTTATAATAGATGTGTAACATGAAAAAATCTATCTAAATCTTCTTCAACGAGATCAGAAACTTCACTAAATTCACGCTGTTTATTTTTTTCTGGGTAGCTTATACTTCTAACTTACGATACTCAGGTGTGCTTTTTATTTATATTTCAGCAACTTCAAATGTAAACATTACAGAAAACAAAAAATGTATAACCCACCCCCTTAATAAAACAATTTACATATGACTGCAAACGGTTATATTACCCACCGAATGTAGTGTGACAAAAACAAAACAAAATACAGGTAAAAAGGTGAAACATGGGCCAAAATTTAATTCGAATGGCTTCTTGGAGGCGACACAGAGTCTATTAAAATCACTTTAGCGCCTTCTTCAATGGATGATTGAAAGCTTCTAAACAATTCATTCTTCCCTCTGGCTCAATGGCCTGGCCCACATTCCTTGTGTAATCTTTTTAAACGACAATGGATGTGACAAAGGCGAGCCCTTCACTATTGAAGAGCGTGTAAAATACTGACGCTCCGTTCTAAATTAAGGTAAAGTTTTTCAGTTATTCAGTTAAGGCAATGCCGCCCAGTGTGCAGATTCTAAAGTCCTCAAAGCGTCAAGTGTTAATGAAAAGATATCAGTTTTTGATATTCAACCTTATATCCCAAATCATAGGACTCGTTTCACCTTTCATTGGCCAGTTTGCAAGTTTTGTTGTAGGTATCCCTATTGGCTACGGTCTCATTGTTGTTACTCTAAATACAAAGCAACTCGTCTCTTGAATTTTTATTTTACTGACCGTAATAAATTTTAAATCTTGTACTGTAGACCGCATGGGTCCACTTGTGCCTTAGCGTGAATTTAATGAAAGTTATATTGTTTACGTAATAGTGAAAATAACAGCTGATCCACAAGGCGCCATGGCTTTTTGTTGTTACTTTGAAATACATATTAAAATTCTCTTCTCAACAATTTCTTGACTATGTTTTACATTGTTGGCTTGCATTAACATTAGTTATCATAAGGATAACACGCAGATAAGTTCTAATTACTTATTTTATGAGCTCATGTAGCTACTGGAAATGCCTAGTTTTGTCGTTTATTGCTCATAACGCAGATTACTCCATATTCCTTTTTGAATGCGTTTTTTTTTGCAGAAATTATTCTTGTAATCTTGTGTAAATAATTATTCGGCTATAAAGAGAGGGATATAAAAGTATAATCTTTGAATTTGTTTCTTAAATAGATAAGAGCGCATATTTATAAGTGCAGGATGTTTTACTGGATGATCTCTTGAAATATAACAACATGCTATAAATACAATGTTCACAATTATTAAAATGTACATTGTAATCCAAAATGTAATCAAAACGAATCAAATCTATCACGGTCAACATATTTAAATTCAATGGCACGTGTACAGGTCCACTGCAGTACACCTTTGAACGAATATTCCAGGTACGATCCCAAAAAAATGATTCAAAGTAGGGGAGTGAGGGGTCCCATCCATTTTTTTGGACAAGGTGGGCCCATATAACGCGGTGCGGCTGCCCGTAGCGCTCATTCACTAGACCGTGGTCGACTACATCGAAGCTCCCAAAAGTTCTCTATCAATTCTACCTGACGCGTGCGCATCTAACCGTCCTTGCAATCATTCATCAAAATGCTTCAAGGAATTCATCACTCGCCGTCCGAGTATCACGTTGCTTACGTCAAAAGTGACACTCCGAGGATGGTGGCCATTGCACCAGCTCCTGAAAGAAAATACTTAACCCTGGATATGCAGACTGATAAGAAGAAGTATAATTACAAGAACAACGCGTACACCGGTCCTCAAGCGGTTTCTATCGCGAGGAGAAACGCCCGGGAAAGGAATCGTGTGAAACAAGTGAACGACGGATTCAATGCGCTGAGGAAGAGACTGCCTGCTGCTGTCATTGCTGCGCTGTCGGGTGGTGCGCGTCGTGGATCCGGAAAGAAACTCAGTAAAGTGGACACACTGAAAATGGTCGTGGAATACATCAGGTATTTACAGAACATGATTGATGAAAGCGATGCAGCGCACGGGGTGACGAGAACCGCGCAAACTGTACCGTCTCAAGCGCCATTCGAAGTTGATGAAGGCATTTTCGATGGAAGTTCTCCGTATTCACACTCTGTGCCCTCGCCAGCTGGTTCGGAGTGTTCGTCAGGAGTGTCGTCTACATACTCAGGTGGTTATATCCCGAATACCTACCAGACACAAGAACAAGTGAACCCTATGGATGAAGACGACTTACTTGACGCTATTACGTGGTGGCAGCACAAGTAATATGAACGGCAAGTGTAGTTATGTGCGTGATGTCTAGTCTTCTGAGTTAAGGAACTCTTGAATAATTTATTGCCTTTATAAATTAGAAAAATGTTTAGCTGTATGTAAATAGTCAGCGGGGTCTTGTAAATGATTATGTTATTGTTATGGCTGTGATTGTAAATTCTGTATAAAAATTATTTGAGTAGCATTACTCACGATGTAAATATGTAAAAAAGAACTATAATATAAATAAAAATATACAATTTAATACAAATATACTTTGTGGTTTTAATATGGTTTTTTATCATTCCCATTATTTTGAACTAATGGGCAAGCAGAAGTTAATCCCTCAATGGGAGGATTAATATAAGTCTGAGGTTCACATCCCCCTACAAGTATTACCTTTATGAATCAGCGCTTTAATCGTCAGCGACGTGACTACTCTTTTGACATTTATAGCGCGATAAACTTCCAATGATTGAACAGAAACGCTTGTAAAGCTCAAAGCGTTGCAAAAGAAATACTGTAAAGGAAGAAGCTTTCTATATACCGTCATAGTCATAGTGTTTTATTAGTTAAACATGGGTGTTAAAAAAGGTGTTTGAAACAGAATAGGTACAGAGATCTCTATGTTTTGCCGTTACGACGTACAAATATCAAGTAGGAAGGCATACGAAATTCCAATTTAGTATTAAAATGTTTGTTAAAAATTAAATGACCACTATCCTAACATTTTTTTATGTTTTAGTATTAAAGGACAATGCTCATGGATGTATGGAATCCCGTACCATGCTGCATCAAAGTTAAACTTTGTTTTTTATAGACGAAACTTATAATATTAATTCCTACAAAAAATATTTTTGGGTTTCGAAGATTTTCAAAAAAATCGAAATAACCTAAAAACTTATTTTGTTTGACATGTCATACTCTAACGGCCATTATTGCTCTAAAAAAGTGATAATCGTTTTAATAAAAATTATATTCTAATTATTTTTAATTAATGTAGAATGGGCAAAGCATAAGTTTTTTGAAAGACGCGATCATGACACTTTCAAAGTTCAAGGTTATATTAAGCATAATATGTATCATTTGAAACGGAACGTCATATAATTATAGGGAATAAAACAATGTCAACACTTTTTTAATAATAATAAATAAATAATGTCGTAAAAAATTATGAAAAGAATACCTAATATAAAATCTTGATGCATGAGACTTTTTGGTAGGTACGACTTTTGGTCATTGTTTTTTAAGTATATTTTTTTTCTTTACTGTTGCGATCATAATGTTTGTGAGGGATTGCTTAAGATAGTTATGATGGAATAAAGTCCAATGCGATTGGGAAGAAATCGAACCAGGCTGAATAGGTGTCTCTTAATTCTCTTTGCATACCTGTTAAAATAATAACGTGAGCATACTCGTAGCATGCAGTAAAAGGCGAAAGATTTATGCGTTTTGAAGGGAAACCAGAGTTGATGATTTCCCATCCTCAAAAAAAAAAGCATAGGAATCAGTTGATTAGTGTTTAACAGCGTAGACCGGCTCTTAGGGCATCTATTTAACATTGACAGTTATTTTAATATCATTCAAAGATTTAAGTAACCATTTTTAACATCTCTAATGTCAAAAAACTTTTTTATGCCAACCCGTCTTAAGCAAGCCTGGTGATCAATGCTCGTGCCTTCTCTGTATGGGAAGAGGCATTTGCCCAGCAGTGGACAAAATAATAGGCTGGTATTATTTATATGAATAAGGGAATGACGACACGGTTGGCGCAGTGGCTGAGCGATCGATTGCTGCGGTGCGTGTCGTGGATTCGATTTCCGCACGGAATAAATATTTGTATTGTCTACCGGTAGTTGTTCCAGGTCTGGCTGTTTGTGTATATGAGTTTAAATGTTTTTAAACGCAGCCATGTTACAGGAGTAATTCCTAGTATGGGGCAACGTTTTTTTTTAAAAACAAAAATGATCGTCTGGTTGACACTTCCCGTGACCCAAGAGCTGGCTGTTACTTTGGTCATAGGCTAAGCATTGCCATACAACGTAGCAATGCCGCCAGTCTCTTGGGTACATTACCAGTCGACAGCGATGCGGATGAATTTTTCGACGCTATATTTTAGTTTGTGAATAGTTTTAGTTATGTTAGGTTATAATTTTGTTATTTTTAATAATTAATTAGTTATTAGTTGTTATTTACTTACATATTATTTAATGCTACATACATTTTATTATTAAGATTATTATAAAAAATAAGACAATTGTAGAAATCAGTACGAGATTTAACGCTCCAAGGTGCCACAGAATCTAAAAGCCGAACGCAAATTCCGATAAAAGTGTGAAAATAAATAAATTACCTTTAAGTCCATTATCGAAAGAAACGGTAAACGAGATACGAAAGCTCGTAGAGATAGCCGTGCAGAATTATTTTATCGTCGTAGATTTAAAAAAGTACTGATACGGCCAGCGTGCTTGATTAAGCCATCGATGCGCAAACGCAGCTCCGGTACATTGTTATACAAGATTAATGGTGTTCACCAAGATAAGGAGGTGGGAGCTAAATGCATTTACATGTGCGAATAAAAAGACACTGATAAAGGGACAAAGAAGCTCGCGACGAATAAAAATGGTACCATTTATAGTGCCACATACGGATGAGCTGCATGTGGTACTTGTTGCAGAGCTGAAAGTTAATTGTTCCAACTTTTTTGACAACTGCATTAAGTGAGAACAAAATATTTTTTACACTTCAATAACTGCAATTATAATCCTAATTCAAATATTAATTATGCTCAAACATAAACAAAAATCAATTAGAAATGGCTAATCTAATGAAACCCTCAAACAGTTTCTTACATTAAACGGATAAGGCAAAACTTCTAGAAAGTTACGACGGTTTCAGTAAATAGTTCGTCCTAGCATATAAGGACTTGCACGATATCTCATGTTGTCGTCCAACATAAATTAACATTAGGCTTAATAAAACTTTTAATAGCTCGCGTGTCGTGGCGTCCGTGTGTAAAACAAACAGATTTATATGCAATCGCAGATTGTGGTTTACGATTATGGAAAATACTGATAGAAGAGGAAGCTAACGAGTAATTAAACCTAATGCGAGTCAGTGCAGACGTTAACTCACGTAATTGCAATTAATATTTTTACGATCGGCAACACTGGCAGGCACGTGGGAAAGTGTTCAAGCGCTACAATGAATGCTGCGTGTTCCGTCTTTAAGCATAACAGATTAGTGTTCTTTATTTAAGAACCTGAGGTTTACATTACGCTCCTTTTATTTGCTTCCGTTTTCTATAAAAAGGTTGCTACAATCTACAATAGAATCAAATGATTTCGCCAAATTCCGGAAACTATTAATTCTATCAGCGCTTTGTATCGATAATCTTATTATTTGGGGCACGTGAGCTTTGTTGTGTTCGTGATATTTGCGAATACTCGACGATAAGGCACAAGTATTTAGGATACTTTTGTATACTTTGAGTTGTTGCTCGTATATGATTTTGGTTTAGAACAATCGAAGAGCACATATTTCAAAGTGCTCTTACAAAATGGATACAATGTTTTCTATAAAAGCTTTTAATTTTCTAATCATAAAATATTGGAGTATGAAACTTTTACGATTAAATAAAACTTAGCTAAATTATGTAGGTGATAACTTGGTAAGCCTGCACTATACAGTCATCCACAAATATTAGATCTAGATAACATTATAAAGCTTATTATGAAATTTGGTTCTTTTGTAACGAAAAATAAGTCTAATTTGTCTTCTGGTTTTGTTAAGGAACCCTGTCTTAATAACCGATTGAATGTCTCAATTTCCTTCGAAATATTAGAAATAAAAACGTTTGTTTATACACTCACCAAATACTTTATCTCGCTAGATCAGTTAACCAGTGTTTGGCATAGATTGTATCTCTTTGTTGCTTCGTCTGTAAGAACTATTGTTCGTAAGTAATTCGCTCAACTTGCGGTACAACGGGTCTAAGCGATTGTTATTGATAATTTTCTATAATCTCTTTCATACCATTCAATAGGTGCCTTCATTTGTTATATTTTAATTAATCTCTCACTTTCACTGTTATTGTAGTTATAATTAATGGTTGTCTGGAAATAAATTGTTGAAATTAATTTTAGAATGACGTACTTTTCTTTAGAGCGATGAGCTATAACCATCATAATTTCAATGTTCGTACATGAACTGCTCAAGCGGCATTAAAAATTAAAATAATGATTGGCTTTTTCACATAATTTCGTAATTTTAATACGTCTAAAAACTGTTTTGTGCGGCGGTACGGTAGGTTGAGACGTAATTGGTACAATGATACGGGACAAGTAAGAGCCATCACTTATGCAAATGGTTTATAGCCCGACTCAGTTCCGACGCGGGACCGCCGCATGATTTATTACAAATCGGTACATTATATACTTGAATACATTTACCATACACATGTTACTCTGATCTTAAACACCGAACTTAAGACTTTATTTATCGTTTTATGATTGATAATTATCACGTTATTAGATTATTTATACACTGGATTGTGGAGATTAACGGTATTAAGAGTAATTTGTACTATATTGCGGTCAATAAGAGTTGTATTTATGATAGCCAACACAGATATAAGTAAAAAATGTGGAAGTTATACGTAAATCAAGCCGGATTGCATAATTAAAAAGTAATTTGGAGATTCGAAAGCTAATCACCTATTATTTTGATGACTAATTTTATTTTACCAATCTCCTTTTAATTTCATTTAACCTTTTACAAATGCCTACAACAGTTACTACATAAGTTACGTTCAGACAGAGAGAAGAAATAAGGCTAGCGGCGGACAGGTCCTCGTACATAAATAATCGTCGGATATCGGCTTCCTTCGACTGCGCGGGCGCTGGGAACCGCGATGTGATCGACGCGGCCCGGGTCACGCGTAGGGTTACCATTTTGAAATTTGAAAAGTCCTGACAAAAAGTCAGAGACATTTGCAGGAATTCCCTGCATTTTACTTTTTAATCTTTCTTTTTTTAGTATTCATTTTACTTGTTTATTTTCTTTTAAAAATGTCTCATGTCAAAAGTCCGGACAAATGACACAGCCGGACAGGGGCCCAAAAAGCTGAACCAGTGCGGACAAATCCGGACGGATGGCAACCCTAGTCACGCGCGTATCACTGTTTTGCCATCGAAATAGGGATGTTATAATGACTGCAATAAATAAGGAAGTGCTGTACCAACTAATTTACTAACTTGGAAACTTTCAGCAAGCCTTCATTATCGGTTGAAAACAACAAAAGTCTAAAAAAGGGAGGGTCGTCAGCAGTGTTTTAAATAATTACACGGCTGTAACAGATGAAAAGAAAAAAATGTTTTAAATAATTTCATTTAACATGTTTTGTCAAAAATTGCATTTAAATTAATTATTTTGCATATTGAATTCGAAAGAATTGGTGAAAGTTCTTCCAGTAAGTAAAATATTAAGATTTAAATCATCAGGAACCTAAAGGTGTTGAAAAAAAAAAACAAATTATTTTTTTCTTAAGACTAAAATAAAACATCTGTCGACCAGTAGCAGATTCAGAAGAAGATAATTATAAGTTATAATTAGTTGTATTGCGTTGAATGTGTGGCCACTTGACCGCACAACAAAAAGTATCGTCTTACACGAAAATATGAATTGTGATATACGATAGTGCTAATTCCAAATTGTTAGGCAAACATTTTAAAAATTGTTGAATGAAATGAAGTTATAATTATTATTTTTGTTCCTCACTGTGGCATGCTTCCATACGAAAAAAAAAAAACTAAAAAATCTTTTGAATTTCTTCTACATTCGCAATCGGAAGATACACTTTTGTGATGTGCAATTTGAGAATGATTTCCGCATGAAATACACCAAATAACTGACTCTCATGTTGCTACGTTTTTTCTTCGTTTCCTCTGGCTTTTTAAACACTTCACTGCGGTTCGATTTGTATGAAATTGTCCGGGTCTCTCTAAGGGCATATTGTAACAAGCGTTTTTTCTTGTAATTTCGTACTTCAAATTGCGCAACATCGTTTACCACGTACTTTAGTGGCTTTTATATACAAAAATTTAAATAAAAAATACTTTCTAAAGATACCGACGCATTTTACTTCATTTTAATGGCACTTAAGGTGGAAACATACCGAAAATGTATTTTATTAGATTTCGAAGCTCGGAATGTGTGAGTATCGGCTACCGGGGTGTCTAATAAATATCAATAGATTCATATAAGTATATCGTATTTTATAAACTCTCTCATTTACAAGCGGTAACACTGGTAACATTCGTAAATATGTCGTTGTGCATGTGTTTATGTGAACATCAGCTAGTGATGTGACATAACACCACCGATACAATCACTCGACTCGATGTAAAGTTAAAACAGGAGCCAATTGACTGTTTAAAAGTGTCCAATAAGGCAGGTGTTGAATATTATAGTGCCAATTGACATGAATGGACAAAACTGAATCGATTTAAAAGCAATAACATTATATTGCTGTTCAATACGTGTAATAAGATGTACCAAATTAAATGTGTCCTTAAGTGTAAGAATATCAAGTGACAAAAAAGGTTAAAAGTATAATCACGCATTCGAACAGTTACATTAGTCGAGGAGTCGATTATTTTTGCATAATAACATCGAGTCGAGTAGAATGAAGTGAGTGGATCGCACCATTAACATAGACACGGGATGAAGATGTTAGTTTAGTAGACAGGACAGTGGCAACGCCGTGATTTAGATAGAACACCGCTGTGCCCAGCGTGACCTTACTGTAATAACTTACAATAGAAATTATTGATTTTATTGTACATTCAATTTCTATCGATGCTAGTGTAAGCAGTAAAAAGAAGTACCTACGTTGTTACAATGTTGCTAGAAATAAAACTAGTTAGCTACATAGATATTGGAATTCAACAGAACTCTATGTCAGAATAAAAAGAAGGATACATCAGGAATATTATTAAAGCTGTTCATACTGTTCATATAAAACAAATAAATTAAAGTAGGTAATTAAAAAATACTTATATTTATGACCAGTGAAAATAAACCAGCAAAAGGAAATCCGCAAGAAAAGTATGCACTTCAAGAATTATTAGAAGATAAATCTAACGAAATCGCCCACAATTAAAATTATACAGCCAATCAAATGCTAAACCGACTTACGTAGAAAACTTTAATTGAAATTAATGCACCTTGCCCTAGATTTATACGGTAACAAAAAATATTTTCTGAAGAGGACAGCTAAAGCAGTGATCTTTAAAATGTCGGCGTGAATCTCATAAAAGGGATTATAGGTTGGAGAAGCTTAATGCTCTAGGATTCAATTAGGTGAAATAAGCTTAAGTGGGTTGTATCCGCTGTTATGACAGCAGTCAAATTACCAGGACCTGTCGCTTCCGCCATATTACGAGACTTTTAGTGAGGGTGACGAGTAATGACGTAATAGTATGCTTCTAATTTAATGTTTATTGTTGGTTCCTTGATTTGATTGAAATATGATGTCGAATCCCACAGTTGAATTAAAATGTGAACTTGATACGGGCATGCAGGTACCGTACGATTCAGTTTATCGTGATTGTTATTGAAGTTCATCCATCCGAAAATGTGCAGTGGTTTCAAGTAGGACTACCATTTCTGTATAATTACCTATTCATTCAGTTTGGCTAGACTAATTAGTTGTTTTCCAATCTTTGGTTAAAGTCGGAAAGGTTTCCCCAAAACGACATATATTTTTCTTGTAAGTTAGTTAGTTAGTAAGTTTAACTGGTGTAAACCAAGAGTCACGTATACTACCTGTCTGTGTGTACACCCTGTATGTACTCCTGAATTTCAGGACTGTTTTTTATTTGAGCAAAATAAAGTTACGATCCAGGAAGGCTATTCTCGGTATACATTCGTAGCATGGCACATTCAACAGTGCCACTCGTTTCCTATGTTGCTTATAAAATGGTGATATTATCCAAAATCATGATTGTATTCTCAGTACAAGTGTGATTATCGTAAAGAGTGCGGTACTGCACCGATCGGACTGAATCATCGGCTCTCAAAAGTCAGAACGACTGCTGCGTCCTGCTGTTCCAACGACGCTGCTGTACGTGTCCAGGGGGTCTACTCCGAAGTAGTATCGGCCGAATGTTCGGCCGTTTCCTGCTACGAAGTTACTATTTGGTTCGGTCGGTTCCGATCCTACACTCCTACACTCTTTCGAATATTGACTATGGTCCCGACCCAACCGATCCGAACTTTTTTCTCATTTTTCAATAATATTCGGTTCGACCATGTGTCGGTCCGATCCGAACATTCGCACTTTGCACTTCGGAGTAGGCCTCCTGGCTACATTACTTTACAGAGGCCTAAAAGATTGTAATTCTTCGCGAAAACGTATTTTGCCTTGAGGGTCAAGCAGTAGGGTTCTCATCACAACACGAATTTCTTATTCTTTCTGGTGTAAGTGCCGTACGAACATCTGTCTAAATTTATGAAGATTGGGCGAGATTCCTAAACTGGCTACCGGACAGCGCGCGAAAAATGACGCGAACTAGACGTGTAGACTAGTCTTTACTGTAATATATTATTTATGTAGGTATGGTATTTTGTTAGTTATAAGTTTTATATCCAAAAATATAACGCAAATCCCGCGCGTCAAAATTCTGGACTTAGGACGACCACTGTGGCACCTGTAGTACTTAAAATTTTTAGTCCTGCTCGACCTCATCCGCGACAGCTTCAGCAACGTTCTTCCTTCGGCACTAATTTGATCTTGGTTTTAACAGGATTGGTTTTAGGAGCCGGCTCTCTTACGCAATTGACACAAGCTGTTTGACGTTGTTGGTCCGACGGTCGACATGACGTCATGTCCGTTTTGATCGGCCGCAATCACCCTTAGCATAAATCAACTTGATTTTCACGGAGGAAAATATCACGAAAGAAGAAAAAAGCTATTGTAAGGCATTGTTGAATATATGTACTTTTGTTGGTGTTATTGATTAAATAAATAATTGCTTGATACCAGAGAATTCCTGGACAATACATATTTAGTTTGAAGATCCCTCTTTTTTTCTTCTAGTTACCTAAAGTTGGGATTACTCTGTATTTTAATATACTTATTTACAAGTATTTCAATATTCAAATTATTTCGAAGACGAAAATTGGAAATAGATAACATAATTATATTTCCAATGTCAAGGAATACTTATTGAACGTTTATCTCTCGTACTTGTGAACTTAAGAGTCAAGTGTAGGTAGCAGATAGCGCTATCATTAATGCACTGGCGCGTGTATTTCTACAGTATGCGGGTAGTGATACTAAACACTCTTATTTCGTTGGAATAAGGTTGATTTTTGAACAGCATTGGGTTGTCTACTTGTTATTCGCGCAAGTTCATTGTTAGCAGTATTCAGCACGTGACGGACAGTTAGTACAGGTATCGTCAACGTGCCAACTTGATAAGTGTACTGGCATGTAGCCTACACCGAAAGCTTTGTATCCTAGGTATTTACACCACTATTTATCACGAATAGTTTCGATCATAATGGATGGCTAAAAATCTACTGCAAACATAAAGCAAGTCCTTTAAATGTGAGCTTCGATAAAAACTGCTGAACAAAGTTAATTCGAGCACTTGTCAATAGAAAAGGCTTGTAAAGGTAAATGATATATTATTGTGTGAACCACATTAAAAACAGGAACCTTTCCATAGTTCACATGTATTCAAAAGCATTTTTCACACAGTTTGAAAAAGGCAATATCAAAAAGTCCGAACTGTCGGAAAAATAATGTTCCCACGTCGTGTGCGAATAGCTTCCGCATCAGGTGCAGAATCGAAAGGGTTCGTCAATCTCAAAGGGTTCCCATTATTATTGTTATTCTGATTGACAATCGCCCTCTCAAGTCGAGCCTTTTTTCTGCCAGATATAAAACTAATATTGGTAGGTCCCATCCTCTTCCGCCAGCTTTTTTGTACGTCACTGCACTGCATTTAGTTTTGAGAAAAAAGTTACTTTATTTGAATTGCTTTTAGTCTTTTAATGGCGTTGTATATCAAATTTATATCGAGTTTACCATTACGTTCAACGACCTTTTTCTTTGAGCATCCTATTTCTTCGTGGGTTCAAGTTTTCTGGTGTAAGGATTTTGTCGATAGTGAAACAGTTTTTTAAATAAAGTAATTAATTACTTCAAGGTCAATAAATTGTGAACGGACCTAAAACGGTGATAAGAATATCAAAAGGGTTACCACCCAAAGGCGAGAATGGAATTTTATTTAATTACATTATCTAATTAGATACAGCGTACACAATAATGCTTGCATCTGCGTTTAGTTCCGTAAATTGACATCAAGTGGTCTACAACCGAATACTGTTTGTACTACGATATATTAGAGTTGTGTTTTGGTTGTTTTGAACCTGACTTGCTAGTGTCTGTTCAACGCGAGAAGTGTCGCCGGCGTGATGAATGGCCACGCGTTGATTTAAAGGGGTACATTTGAATGAAAGAGCTTGATATTGTGTATCTCTGTAACCTATCCTTAAATGCAATAAAACTATAAAGTAACCTTAACATACGGGCACTTACACTGAATAAAAAATATTGATTCTAAAGAATAAAAAACTGATAAAAGATACGAGCCATAATTGACATGAGGTGCGAAAAAACGATATCCAATATTAAGATCGAATCTGAACTTGTAAGACAAATCGCTCCCAACAATGTCACCCGTTGGGTGCTCAAAGACAGCGTTCGGACCCATTCATCCATTTTTTAGTTCAAGAGGTACAATTAACAATGACAGCGGTCAGGTTGCGTATAAAAAATTACCATGGAACGAGTTTTTCCGAAATGTAGAGCTGAGTTTTTTTTAATCTGTATGAATGAGGATGAGGATTTTATTGCATTTAGTATTTTGTTCGTATGTCTATATTTTATGATGTTGCATCAAAAAATTCTTGCGGCGTATAAAAGGCGAGATTTACATCGGTGCCCTTTGTGCCTTCTGTGGGTGATCTCGTTTGACAAAAGTGTTAACATTTTCGTCTATAAAATATTTTGACTTCTCTCTTAATGGACGTAAGCGGACAGGTTACATTTTTTTAATAATGTATCGTGGAATTTTGTTTGTTGTTAGATTTTAGATGCAAATGTCTTATTAATGCTTTTTATCGGCGATTATACTTTTTTACCGTTTAATTCTAGCACCCAAAATAAAAAAATACTACCACCTATAATATGTGTTATTCATCCCTGTTTCAAGTAGGAATATTTTTATAAATAATAAAAGGTCCTCTTGTGAGTTTTCATCGATTCAAATGAATAAATCGCAATGGCATATTACTGATCAATAAACATTTAAACCCAATTTCTGAGACACGCGAGAAAAGCCGCGGGCAAACAGAACGTATTTATGTGCTTAATCCAGAATAAGTTTTATGATTACATATCATGATTCCTCCACCAGCACTCACAACATCACGACATGATAAAAATTAATAACCGTTTTCTTAAGTAATAGCCTGAAGCAACCATCGCGAATAGAAGGGTTTAACTTTACTGAACAACCCTTAAAAGTTCTACGGAAACGTTCATTATATCCTCTGCATAACATTCAAAGTGGTTTAATTAACGGTTGTCTAATGTTCGTCAAAAGCGGGTTATTAAAAACTATTAGAATATTTCAAATTGTACATTCTTCACCCTTTCCGCCCTTGACAGGTCCAGGCTCTAATTTAGCTAAAAGTATGATTGCAGGTTATTTGCTTTAATGAAATTAATTACACAAAACTTTGTTCTTTTTAATTAAACATTAAAAAAATATGATCGATTATGATAAGATGAAACCACATTTTATATGAATGCCAAAGGGTTATTTTTCATTTGTATCTCTGTTTTCAATTCACAATCGACAAACAACGATAGCATCGATGCGTGGACGCCTGTCAAAAGTTATATTTATTTTCTTTACAAATTCATAGAATCGTGCGAAATCACAGTGGAGATGTTTGCGGGTACCGTGGCATTATGCGCGGGCGCTCCGTTTGTCCGCACAAAGCTCCCCAACCCTTTGGCGACACAATGCGCGTCACTAATCTAGATCATGTGTGCTATTGTGTGTCATTGTAGGTACGCTCTCCCCTCCCCCTCTGCGCCCGCGCAGCTCGCTCTCAGCGGGGAGAAGCGCGGCCCTGGATATCTCACTCGATGTCGATTTATAAGAAATTACAGCGCCGCGGGTGCCAGGTAGTTGCTCCCACGGATGCGTGTACACAATGCAAAAACTTTGCTCTCCAAAATTCACTACTAAACCAAACAGGAAATGAAAAATATTATTTCTTCCTATTGCCACTTTGTGTTCGACTATTATTCAGCATTATGTGTACAGATATTTCATAAATGGCTTCCGAATTCTTTTTCATTGTGTTATTACTTTCTCCGTAATCATAAATTACGGTTCATCGTCGTTCAAGGAAGATGCTCCATGATTAGAGTGTGCTCGGCCAATCATTAACGTATGTGCAACAATTTCGTTAATAATTATGTAGAAATATTGGAAGCGGTCTCATGTGTGTTTAACTGGTTATTACTTTAAGACCTGGGGCTTGGACTAACGGAGCGATAACTTACAAATGTGTTAGAGTCGAATGATTTAAGTACGATTATTTTTAATGCGTGGGTTGAAGTCCATTAAGTTTACGAAGATCCACTGTATGAAACTACGCAATGTAGATAATAATATTTCTATTATAATTTAATTTTTGACACTTAATAAAGTTAAAGTAAAATATTGTATTTGTCTTAATTATTGTTAACAGAGTTATGACATTCATAAATAATAAATTATGTGTTTCAAACGGAATCTTTGATTTATTATTGAAGTAAACTAGAATAACAGTATCAGAGACATCATCGTTCGTTCAACTTTTTTAAGTTGAACAAGTACTCTACACTACAAAAAAAAAAAATGATCATAATTTTCTATTGCCATCCATTTTATATTAACAAGACTGAAAGGAAATATCAACCTTGCTATTCCTGCTTCTCCACGCCAGCTTTGTTCGATATCGCGAGTGAATGGGCGGCGTGTGCCCAAAGGACATGTTGAGTGTCATCCCGCGGACACCGTTTAATTGGCACGAATAATTTTGTCGTACGACTCGAACGCAAACCACTAGGTCTTATAACAGTATACTGGGAATGATCGAATGCCGAATGATACGAGTTCGATTTGTTATTTAGGCGATTAAATTAGTAATCGAATAAGTTGTCGGCAAGCGATTTTTGAGGAATTTTAATAGGTATTAACAATCGAGATATTATATAGATTAGTGCCATTGTCCAAAGCACTGAACACAGTCTTTTCGAAGAATTGTTAGAAGAATGACTGGCCTGGAAAAATTCCCCATTTTCCATTTATTGTATACATATCAATAAAGTTATCAGATGATTTTTCAATCATCTGATAACTTTATTCGAGGAATAATTTTGAAATGTTCACAGTTATTTCATACAAAAACTGTCAAACGTCAATATTATTCCGCGAATAAAACATATCTGACGATGGAAAAATTAGCTCTAATACCGCTAAACTTAAGTGGGACTGGGCCGGACATGTTTGCTGCATGTCAAATGACAATTGGGCTAAAAGAATCACCGATTGGGCCCCATTAAATGCACGACGCCATCGCGGCAGGCTAAGACGAAGAGTGCTCATTAACACTTGTAATTTACTGATCATACAAAGTTTGCTTTATAAAATGTATGCAGAAGTTATGACAAATAATTGAGGTGTCGTAAGGAGCGTCGCGCCGTCTTAAAATGAAATAAAAGAACATAACACAGTTGTACTTTTGTGTGTAACACAATGTAAAGGTGATTATCATATAAACAATTTAACACCTCGATATAAAGGGGTGTACAGACACAAAGACATGGTGCGCGCGTTCGAGATCGTGTAGATTACATCCTAATCACACATCTACAATTGTTGGCACAAACATTTGAAGAGCATTTCTTTGATTCGTTTTTTGCTCAGTGTCAAAATATGTTTACATCGGAATAAAAGCTATTTTTTTAACAGAACGTTTCTAATAGTTACAAAAGAACAACAACTACATATATACAATGTGGAGACAATAATACGACAAAAATGAAAACACTGGCAATACTAATGCATAAGAGCCTTTTAGAACTATCAATAATTTCTAGCTTCGAAGTTAAAAAAGCGATTTTTTCAAACAAATAAGTAGTAGCGATGGGTCGACTATGGGATTTGCCAATCTTTGACTAGCTGTAGTGACTAAACTATTGGATATACATATTTGATTGAATTCGTATGCAGACTGGGAACGTCATTAGACGCAGTTTAATTTATTGTTCAACCAACTTTAAGAAATTTATTCTTTCTAATATGAATTATCTCGAACAAAAAACTACATATAAACGCACTTAACGCAGGCCAGCAGTTTTAATTTACAACTTATTTTGCTACATTTTAACACACACACATTCTCTTCTAAAAGGAATTTTAATTATTATATAGCTTCAGCTTGTATTTCCAAAGTTATGGCGTGGTTATTCGTACACATGTTAAGGTCAGGAGGTGGGAACGACATGGCGAACTGATGCTTATCTAAGTGTGTAAGACAAATATCTTCCACGTCCAACAATGTCGCTGAACATAGGACACCTCTATTTTTCTGTGATTTATATTTTTTGGTATTAATTGGGTGTGTGTTTACATGTAATTTTGAATGGTTTGGCTTGTGTAGAAATGAAAGTATCTGTTTCAATATTCGTGGTGTAACATCGGCACCAAATAAACAAAGTTTCTCACTTCCTGTATATGAAAGAGAAAAACTGTGCATAAATAATACCACACAACAGACTTCCTGTCAAACGTAATAATAATTATAGCCAACACTTACACGGCGTACTGTCAGATTTCAGGGTTAGTACTGATACCCCCGTTCTTGTTTCCCTCCGAAAAATTAAATATTTTATAATCCTGTTTTATCAGGCGTAATCTAGGTCGTACAGTCAAAGAAAAAAGTGAGTGAGTGATATTAATAAGTATTCCAGATCAAATTATTCTACATTATCACAAATCAAATCACAGCTTTCGTCAATTTTGCAATTAGTTTCTTCACAATTACAAAAATATAATGTTAATACAAAAAAACTGGGTAATTAAATAAAAAAAAATACCTTTAAAAATATATAACACGTTATAGAATCATTCTAAATGTATATAAATCAACAGGAGTAAATGTTATAATTACAATATAATATTAATATACATATTTTAAACACAAATCAATAAATAAATCATTAACTTTACTTACTTTACTTTTTTATATATTTATGTTCTGTAATTTGTATGGCGTACAATAAAGAGTATTCTATCTATCTATCTAACTTTGAGTAAAAATAACTAAATAATCATATTTTGGTGTGCATAGTTATCATTGAGCTGATTTCTTGCAGGAATTATTCATTTAGTTAAATTGGTTCCTAAAAATAATTATATTTGGCTGATAGCACTTTCTCGCTTCACTGTACTTAATTTTTATTTTGCGGGGGGAATCGAGAATGTAATTAAACGAATCAGTACTAACCCAGATTTCAGCCCTTGTGTCAATGTTCGCTACTCAACCTACATTGAGTTCCATCTAAATACACATTTTGTGGAATTGAGAAACGGACATTGACCAGGGTATCTAATAATAATAGTTAGGCATGTAGTTATACAACATAGAAGAGTTCTAACCTAACCTAACCCATTTGGTAGGGGTGGCCTTTACACCTATTTAACCAAAACCGTAGTTCTGGACCTTTTGCCTTATGATTCTTGTACTGTATACAAAACTATAATGATAAGGGATTGCTGCTGCAATACAGAAGTAAAACCTTACACGAACGGACGCACAACACATACATACCTACATGCGTGTTAAGTTGAATAGATTTCTACATTCGTTACGTTCGAAATTGCCATTTTTTCTCGTTTCCCATGAAGCCATAAGGCACGTGTATAAATCCCTGCGCCTGCGCATGGCCTAGGGGGTGGACGCTTCCTTTTTACTTCACCTTTGTTACGCTTGCCAGCGAATTTATTTCTTATTCGCGCGTTGAGTTGCGCTTCCTGGGCGGTTGGCTGTACCCGCTGGCGGTGGGCTATGTGACATACTGGTGGCTAAAACTATGGGCCGTTGTGTAAGAAAGCTGTTTAATAAATTGCTCCAAAAATAAAAATTTTATCTCAAAATACAATAGGTGAGTATAATGCACGCTCCCTTGACGTCTTTGTCACCTTTTACTGTACCCTAGGGAGGTTTGGGGGTGGCCTTATTCGAAACTGGGGACTCAGTAACATTTATTAGATGTTAGTTGCCATTATGGAGGTTTTGTGAAGTTTTCAGCATATCTTTTATTTTGTTGTGTAGGAGCATAGTGACCAGATATAGTTATTTCATGACAGTTTATTGCAAGCCAACATAAAACATATTAAAGCAAAATAAGTAATATAAATACTAGTTTTGTTTGAATAAAAATCACTTTTTGTAGACCCTCTACAAAAAGTGCTACAAAAAATCGTAGCGCGCTACGAATAACCTACGCACCTACGACTGTTGTTGGTGAAATAGTTTGTTCGTGTGTACGCCACTGTCGGCAGCGGGAGCATTCGTTAATCCGCGGATGACTGTGAATTCTTTATTCTTTAGTGTTTTAAGTAAGCACATACCTTCACATTTGGACGTATATTTTATGTACAACATACGTACGTTTATATGGCCGCAAACAATTGGCTTGCCTTTTGTCTTGACTTTACAGCTTTATGTTAAATCGAGACATGATTTTTATTGTTTGTCTGCGGCTTTATAATACATAATTAACAAATAGGGTATTATAAAGTTTAATTATTTATCGATATCTGTTGTAAAGTTATTTAGATATATGTATATCGCTATCTATTTACTGATTGTACAGTATCGTGGGAAAGTCCTCGCTTCGCTTGTATCCGTTCACTTGCAATACTTTTGTTTTTGACTATTTTTATTCAGATTAATGCAAATGGGTTGGTACCTACTGTTACTTGAATGTGTTCTTAATTGCATGTGAACGAGTGAATGGAATCTTTAATGACAATAACCTAGGGCCTCTCATATAGAAAAACAAGTACAAAAGTATGAATTATGTGGTGACGTATTTTGTCTTAGTCACAAGACTATTATTTTACAATTGAGATCAAAACATTTTCGGGTGATCATATTTTCTCATATTGGTAATTCAGACGTTTAGATTAACCTTAGGATAATCTATGCTATACTAATAATAAATCTGAAGAGTTTGTTTGTTTATACACGTTAATCTCTGTAACTACCAGTCAGATTTGAAAAAAATATTTTTGACAAATAAAAATAAAAAAACTAAAAGAAGCGTAAACGAAGCTATAGCGCGGGTAGACGATGCGATGCGACAGGGTTGGTCGGGAAACCAGAAATTTCACGCGGACGAAATATAAAATAAATAAATTATAATCATATCCGACAGGTTCCTTTCGTAATTAGTGTTACTTCTAGCTTATTTAGCTATATCTGTTAAGCCTCTCTCCCAAACTCTGATTAATCGATTACCCTGCATTCTCCTGTACTTAAATAAAACGTCCTATCCAGCTCAAAAGCTAAAGATCAAAGCTGCCATAAATATCGGCACTTTGATACGGTATATCACGCATAACTAAATTCTAATGCTACTAATTGGATGCAAATCTAACCTGAATACTAACAAGCGGTGTTTAGTCCGGTCAGATGTTATAAATCAAGTGGACCAGATCAAACGGATAACGTCTTTCCCTCATAAAAATGTAGCAAAAAATATGGTCCAAATGTGGTTTGAACAGTGGCCCTCTGCAATACGGCCCGAGGCTAGCGATTTTGTCTTTATTTATTTTTTCATTTTACCTTTCTATAATTGCCCCCAATATTTCAAAAGTTTATTACCCCGTGTGAAATATTGGTATACGTAAAAAATGGAAAGGAGCACCGATTTAGAAAAGGGTTAATTGTTGTGTTTTAGCATTAATCGTGGTACATAATTAGCTACATTTTCTGATAAATGAGTGAAGAATTGAAGTAAGTTGATCCTAATTATTTAAGAATTAAACAGGTATGTGCATTACTGTTAATGTGCAACATGTACCCAGTGTAATTATACATGTAAAAAAAGAAGTTTAGTTAATGTTAATTTTCCATTTACTTGAAGTCATTATGTAGATACGGAGTTATTGATAGGTACGCTACCGAACACATGTAAGTATAACTAATTGATTAAAATATTTATTTTTATTGCTTCATAAGCTGCTCAATCTTAATGTCTGTATATAAATAGCTGATAATTTAACACCTTTAGCTTAATTATGTGAATCATTAGGTGATATCATACCGTCTGAAATGATTCAGGTATAATTGTTGTTATCCGTTTAAGCGGTATAAATCTTGTGTTGTTATGCTGTGTGATTTATGTGCTGCGCGTACGCCGATCGCTGCCGTAGGAGACGGTTTCCCACGTCCGTTCTTGTCAGTAATTATTATTCAACATTTATTTCGAGTCAGCGGCTACTACGAAAATTTTTGGTTGATATTGTTTTGTTGAGAAAGGAGTTGTTTTAAATAATAAATACACCTCTGAAGGAATCACTGAAAAATAATAAAGAGAAAATGGATACTTTGGTTGGCCAGGGACATAAAATGATGATTTATTTATTTATTTATATATGCTTTATTGTACACCACAAAAATACATAGCATAAAAAATACATGACACACTACAAAATATACAATGATGTTTTTTTATTCATCAAAGGGAGACACCAGATATGGATTATCTTTGAGAAACACAATCATAAAAATGTTCGCATTCTTTCTGAGGGGTGGTCCAAAATCTAAAACACAAGTAAAACCCAAAAACCATTAATTGTTAAAGAACCTTAGATTTTTTGCACATTATTATCCCGTTCTATAGATACGTCCCGGGGACGTATTTGATAAGGTCGTCGAGACACTTATCAAGGGGTGAAGTCTTTTTAGAATTGGCGCCATACAGATTAAGATACTGCCCTTAATGTGTTAATTAAAAAAAAATACTTTTCTTTTTTTCACACGCGTTATCAACCACTTAAGTAAATGAAGATAGGGGTACACTATCGCGGTTTTTACACTTATAAAAGCGTTAAAATTTTATCAATGAGAGGTGTAATACGTCAGAATCCACATAATTCATTATCAGAATCTGGGAGCATTAATTGGCATTTAAAATAATTAATTTGGTCATTAAACAATTTAAATTAATTGCGAGGAGTTTGCGATGCTAAAGTGCCTGACTTTTATTACAACTTGACTAAGTTATTATCTCTTATATTGGGTGATAATGGGTGCCTCACAAATCAGTAATGAATGGAAGCTTTATTATGTAAATTAAAGCAGTTGATAGTAATGTATAATGACTAATAAAAGTTTTTATCTGCGGAATGAATAAGTATTTTCTCTTTCAATCACGAAGAAAATAACCTTAATGACCACGTACATATGCATATGCACCCTTAACTATGTTTTTATAATATATTTTCTTCCTGAAACAATATAAAGATCCTTCCTTCTTACGTAAACCAAAATATTAGAATATAGAAAGATATCCAGACGTTATGTCTAAATGACCAAACAGTTGTGAATTTTCCAATACACATCACTTTTTATGACGCAATAAATATATTCCATTAATACACAATATTTATACGTTGGCATTGTGATGTCTTCTAGCTCCGAAGATTTATGTATGAACACAAAACATTTTATAGGGGGATGGCTCGTTAACACCAATGTAAACGTCGACCAGTGAAATATCTTAGTTACTGTCGGTAACAGTTATGGACCGATGTTTGCTTTACCATTCGTATCATTGACATTTAAATTCTGACGAATTAATAGGGCCAGTGTTATGACCGCGTCGTAATATTTTGAAGAATAGCACCTCTTTTATTGTGTCTCGTAAAACAGAAAGTGTTTGTTTATTAGAACTTCGATTTGTAGGTGAACTTTTTATTATACCTGTAACAAACTTCCGCAACAATCGAACGCTCCGATGTGCATCGAGTGAACCTTAGGATTTCCATATCTATTTACCTACATATAATTGCGAGGCCAGTGGGCCCAGCACGAACGCGCAAAGTTATATAACTTAACGTAAAGTCAAACGATTTTAAATTTGAAAATACTCGTTTCGGACATAGTATTTATTTAGTTTTAAGACTTATTCATATCTATAGGGGGTATTTATTGCGCTTGCCGCATAAAACACCAAAATGCTATATTAGGATAGTAGTATTTGCGATTTAAACTACGTTCGAATTTACGCTAGGTTTTCTTCGTGCGTTCATACCTCAAGTTTCGGACGCCTTATGCGTTTTTCATATTTAGCAGCATCCAAAAACATTGTAGGCCGAGTCAACATCGTCCGGAAACGACAAAGACGATGAAGTCAGTGACTTCTTAACAGAGCGGGAACTAAAGAATTGATAAGTGTAAATGTTAACAATAATTACTTATTTTATGAATCAGGTAATACGTTCTTAGTTAAGGTTATCTTCGAAATATTGTCGCTATATTTAACAACTGATTATTTTCCCTTTGTTTCTTAGCGCTCATTAGTAGAGAACTACAATTTTGCGTGTTTTACTTGTAGTATTCCCTGTTCATATCATTGTGAACTTTAATTAACTGCTTCATTATAATTAATTTTCAGTCTTTTTTCGTCCTAGCCCGGTTTGCGACGGGCCACTATCCCATCTGAAGATAAAGTGTTAATGCGGTCAACGATAAAGTACCTTGATAAGAAACCTATTCATTCATGTCTTGGCTACATAAACAGGAGTTCACCTGGATCAAATTATAATAATCGCAGATCCCCGTCTTTCATTCATGATACATTATTATTAACATACTGCCCCTCAAAATTCCTCAAAGAAGTGTGCCAACGCACACGAAGCTTTCTGCAACAATTCCATCAATTTCATTGACACAAATTCGCACCTGGGTTAACATAATGCCAATCTGAACAGTTGTACAATTTCGTCTATCGGAAAGTATAGGGTTGCACAAAAGAAAGGGGTACTTATTGTAAATAGAAAGTTTTTGCGCAAAATGTCATCGGGACGTCTGACTGACAGTGGGCACCAGTCCTTAGGATTTCATCTGTCCTGCAGCTTGTTGATTGTGCAATAAGCACGAGCACGAGTGTCTGCATCTGCTTATGTCGCTTTTGCCCCAATTAAGACGATGTAGATAGTTTCTGCAAATTAAGCCTTTTCTTTCTTAAAAGCCTCAGACATTGACATTGCAGTAGGCGTTTAAAAATGGTACGGGTAAAAAAAACCGTTAAATATGATAGTATTCCAATGTAACCTAAATTTTTAGTTTAGTTCAGTATTTTATTTTATTTTTATTTTATTTATTTGGGACAAAAAACAAAAAAAAAAGTATATTCTTTAAAATAAGAATTTACATGTTTCGAGATTCTATTATAATTATAAGCAATAGAAAATACAATTAAGAATTCAAGCTTTTTGCCATTAAAAGGTGCAGATGAAGCTGATGGAATAGACACTTAAATGACAGGATAATCAAAAGAAAAGTGGTAAAATGGTCATATCAAATCCCATGATATACAGGGATTTTAACTACACTGCGCTACTTTCGCGCATTCCGCATTTATATCAAGGCGGATGTTGAAAAAATTACTACGAGCAAGGTACACTCGCAATCATAGTCTTTGGAAAGTGAAGTGTGGAGATATTATTTGAAATCATTTTTCTCAGACTAGTCAGATAGGAAACGCCTACCTTATCTACTTTTTAAAATATGATTGACGTGTAAAAGTGTTTGTACAAAACTACTTACAAAATAAAATCACTTATCATTATTATTTAAGTTCTAAGCTCTGTTTCAGATTATTATGTTGTTGATATGTGTCAAAATGTTGATATATTGTTTTTGCATAAACCTAAAGAGGCACACGTAATGTCTCCAGCATTTTCTGTAAGTAAACCGTGCTTTGATGCAGAAACAAACACACGCAAGACTTTTCCTGGCAGTATGCAGGATACAAAAAAAAAAAATGCTGATATAACTTATTTATGTTCCCACTTTTCTATATCCTAATATCAGCTAACATTTTGCAACGGTTAGTTTTATTTTTGAGTGCATTAATTTGGTTGATACATGCTAAAATACCTATATCTGCTAAAAATGAAAAAAAAATCCCCATGTTTGTGAAAAAACAGTAGTTTGATCGCTCCTAAAACAAAACGCAACATAAACTGTTTGAGAAAATACAGTAGTTTGATCGCTTCTAAATTAAAATGCGACATAAATGTTCCTCAAGTTGCGCTCGTCAGTACGCGACGATGACAAAGCTGTGGCTTGTGCCACTCACAGCACCTGAGCCGCGACACCTTGCTGCTACCCGCAATCCTTAACATCTGCCGCACCGGCCACACCACTTATTGCTAGCCCGCACTAAAACTATACGCGTAACGACCTCATTTATTTGCAACGTATTGTTTGACACATACATGGATAGAAAAGCTTAGGTGTGAGTTAGAATTTTATTAGCAGGTTAGCAAGGTGCATGAGGATTGAGTTAGATGAGAATAGTAAATGCGTGTTGTTGTGATGATTTCAGCACTAGCAGTTTTTTAACATGATGTTGGTTAGTGAAGAGCGAAACAAATATGCGTCTGTATTCATAAACGTTGCTTAAAATTCAGTAGTGATTAGTAACTGTTTAACCATAAATTTTTGACGTTTAAACGTCACTTAACTTGAATTATTGTTTATAAATACTTAAAAAAAGTTTAAAAATTCGTGAGCTATGAGACTTTCCGTGTCTAAATTGATTATATAGGTACCAAAATCATTACTTCAAGGTTTTTTGAAACATAAACATGTAATTAACAATTTTGATAAAACTGCTCGAAATAGACAGCTAAATCACGACAACCTTCACTAGTGGCATTAGGTACCCTCTCCTATGTGCTCTCTTTATCTCAAAATCCTCTACATTAACTCTTACCTGCAGGTCAGCGATTATAACACCAAATTCTAGGTAGCAGTAGAATCAATTTCACGGTACAAAAACATTGTTTAAAATAGTTCTCAGTGAATGACATGTTTTGTAAACATATTATCGATGTAACAGTCTGTAAGCGAACAATTTGTCCGTCGAAGCAAGAGATTTGATCTTATCACCTCCATTGTGGCTGCGTTTGGTTAAAGATTACGTTCAACCAAGTCTTAAAGGTTTATTTTGAGAATTGTTCGGTTCAAAATTACTTGTTCGTGGGTGTTATGGGAGAAATTGAGCTGGTGAGAGATTGAGTGTGAGATTTATTTCTGTGTTGGATTGTGTGAACAAAATATACAAAGAAAGTAAAATATGAAACGATTAAATACGGTGAAAGACACGAGTAATAAAGACAGCACCATTCATTTTGTTGGTATTGTAATGTCTTGATTTTCTATAACCAAAAGTTATAATGAGTACTGGTCACGACAGCCACCAATTAGTTTAACTTGATAATTTAATTAATCTTTTATTGGTTACAATCAACATGATTTATGTTAAAATAATAAAATTATAATTGTACCTTATTGACTTTTAAAATATGATTTCAAAAACTTAGAGACATGGCATGTGAGCCTCATCAATATTATTGGACGTATCCCGTGACAAAAATATATTTCGCTTATAATAATGACTTCCATTCTATACCCAAAAATATGAAAAATGATGAATGGAACGTTGTCAAAAGTGATATTTATTTTCTTTACAAATTCACGGAATCTGTGCGAATCCGTCGAGATGTTTGCGGGTATCGACGCATTATGCGCGGGCGCTGCGTTTGTAAGCACACAATGCAACCCTTTGGGGACACAATGCACGTCACTAATCTAGATCATGTGCGCTATTGTCACCCGCACAATGAATATCTTGGACATCTCATTCGATGTCGATATGAAAGACTTTACGAGTGAATGCAGCCGTTGGGTGCCGCCGAGTGTTTTATTGGCCCCGGCCAAAGTTCAACGGATAAATTAATGTTTTCTATTACCGTTTATTATGAGCTAACCGCAGTGTCGACAATCGTTATCCTAAACATGCTTATTTATAATCGTAGCATCGTGCCTGTGCCGGGGGCGCGCGGCGTCCGATCCTTTGAATGCGGTCATACATCACGGTTCCTAAGTAGACAGTATATCAACCGATATTCAGAGTAATTAGCCCTTTGGCGACGGACCTCCGGGATTTATTGTGGTAGGGCGGTAATGTGGCCGACAGCCGTGATCCCGGCTTTTGTTCTCGAGCCCCGAAATATTCAATTGGGTTATTATTTCGTGCGTTAAGTAGATCTGTCGGGAACTGTTGAAGAAGCTCCGGCCGCCTATTATTAAGTAAGTGCATTACTCCTTCGGTGTCCTCCGGAGGGAGGTAAATTAATATTTAAAGGCGTTTATACGTAAGCATCGCGTTCATGATTACATCTTATGTTAGAGCACCGCATACCGATTATATTACTTTAAAGTGTATGCGGTAGATACGAAAGATTGTGGAAGGACTCATCGCATCTTTTTTTGTAATTTAAATCAAAATCAGTAAATCTCCTAACCGCTACCTATTAAGTGCTCTTTGGGTTACCGTTTCACCAATATAATAAAGTTGCGGAACATGTGAACTCAATTCTATTATCACCTAGATAACTTTCCGACAAAAGGGTTAGGATGTTGCACAAAAAGGGGCGCTAATCAGGTCGGTTGCTACCGTGATCCGTCAATTAATTAAGTTGCCTATAGATATGAGAGGCGACAAAGAGACAGCCGCCGGGAGAATGCTACCAGTTCACAATATCACTACCTTTATCATTAAATGGAACCTTATTATCTTACGCATAGAGGAGATTTTGTTAGATTTCGTTGATAGTTTGTGCATTAGCTACCGTAGGCGACGGCGCGTGATAACGCCGAGTGCAGCAACATCGTAAAACATCATTAGCAAGATAAACAGCCTAAAAGTAGCCTTTAGTGAACCGAACGCAGGAAGTTATACAGATATGTATGCAACTTGATTAATGTGTGGAGAAACTCAGATTCGTTGATAAATTGACGAGACAAAAAAACTCTTCAAAAGATACCTTTTCAGATGTAAAAAATTATAATCACTACTGTTGGTGTATTTTTTATAATGTGATAGTTGTTATTTTGCCAAATCACAAACGAAAGGTCTCGTAAATTTGTGAAAAATATTCCCAAGAAAACAGTAATTTTATCGCAGTTAAGTCGTTAATAGAACAAACAATATCATTGTGTGGACTGTGCGACAAGAAAAAACGAACAAAGGGGGGCCGATGTTAGAAAACTTAATTTTACACCCGAATCAAAACTTCATCCCGTATTGTGTTTGTATGGTGCTAACCAATTCTCTTTTGTTGCGACCCCGCCCACGCTTATTATCAGATGTTTGGATGGCATGTCATTTTTTATCAAAACAATAACGTTTTTATAGAAACAGTAGGGTAACACAGTCGCTCTCACGCGCGGTGTTACAAGTGAATTTTTCAAAGGTCTAACAATGCAGTCAAATATAATTTACGTGGACGTATAAATTATACCACCTAGCTTTTGTGTTCTTAGAAACAAGGAGCCATTGCTTCGAAAAAATCATAAAAAGAGAAAACTGTTATAACATTTTGTTTTACTGAAAAGTCTTACTTACATACTACTGAAAAAAAAGTTGTACATACTACATAACTCTCGCTTTTCTTGAATAACGTTTTCAGATTATTCTAAAGTGCGCAAAAGTACGAAATTGCAAAGCTAATTAATATTGTGTTCATAATTTTAATGACCACTGACATATTGTGGCCAGAGTATATGTTAACATTCCTATATAATCATGTCAATCAATGTATGATTAGTAAAGACAACATGGGTACTAATTACTTACCAAGAGAAGCAAGAGAAGGCATCAACGTACGTGTAGGACGTATATTCACATGTTCCTCCTAATCTTTCCTGCCCACATTACAGCTTCATAAGGGTTGCGTGCCACAATTTACTTGGCCAATATCTTAATAAAAACAACACGAAATTACAGTTATCCAGGTCCACGTTCCGCGACCTTTAAAAAAATAATGCCAGTATATCCACCCACATTGGTTATAAATTAATAGAATCTGCCCTCATCGTGTGTCATATAATAATGGTTGATTGGGTTCGTGTGAGGTATTTTTTTATTATTTTTAGGGAATATCTCGACGCGATCGCGCAGCGTCCCGCTAATTCTCTACATCTGGACAACGATGATTTATTATATCTAAAGGGTAATAACAGGATTGACACAAACGAACGGACGGGTTGTTTGGATATAAAACTATGGGAACATGACATTTTTTGAGTAAAGAAAGAAGGAAAGAAAGAAAGAAAAAGTATTTATTGCGACTCGTACAGGATCATAAACTAAACTAAACACAGTTAAAAATAAAACAAATAAATCTCGATAAAATAAAAAATAAAAATGTAAATCTCGATAGGTCCGTACATTTTTAATGTAGGTACGGACTTATCGAGAAAAATTGCAGGTCATTTGTCACTGAAAAGATGGAGTTTTAAACATTGTATCAACTTGATAATTATAATTAAATTAAAGAAATAACACTTATTTTTAGTTACCTGTAATAACGGTCTGTCATTGTTTAATATCTTCATACAAAAGTTTAAAGCACATTTGACGCACTGTACCTACCAGAAAGTAACAACTGAATTGTGGAATCAGGAAATATATTTGACGTGAAGCAAAACAGGATCTTTTTTATTTTCCAGAATGTTGGGCGAAAATGGAAAATGGGCGTACAGGGAACAAATCAAAGTTTTTATTATTATTATAATTTTTTTTATTGATTCTTTAAAAAAAAAAAACTTTGCCCCACACTAGGAATTACTCCTGTATCGTGGGTACGTTAACAAACATTTAAACTCACATACACAAACAGCCAGACCCGGAACAACTACCTGTAGACAATACAAATATTTGTTCCGTGCGGGAATCGAACCCACGACACGCAGCGCAGCAGTCGATCGCTCAGCCGCTGCGCCAACTGTGTCGTCAATTTCAGATTTCCATTCAGCAAACACGCTTTTATAAAGCTTCTCTCTCTTATACCATTAACATGGCTGCATAGTAAGCAAAGCACAGTATGTAACACAACGGCAGTATATCAACCGACCGATTAGCACCTTAAAGTTGATTGTGGTATGACATTATCAATAGACCAGTCAATAATGTCGCTTATCCCTGTGACATAATCCATATGTGACCTACAATGACAGCAAGAGCCTTTCAAATAATTAAGAATGTATTAGTAAAAGCTTTTAATGTAAAGATGTCATATAAAAAGCTCATATCGTATTGTGTACCGTGTGAACCAAGCTTGTGATTTATATTTGCTGTTTTTAAATTAGTTAAGTGAAATGAAGTCTACAGGGCCAGACACTGATTCGTTCATTATGCTAATTTGTGTTGTTTTGTGAGGAGCTCGGTCGCTTCCCGCTGTTTCGTTGACAGCTTTCTTTGTTTTCATATACCTAATGTTAAAGGGTTATTCACAAGATACTTTAGGTATCTAGAAGGTAGGATAAGGTTCTTCTTAAAGCAAAGAAAAGTTTTAATACAAGATTATACCTAAAGAATCTTGTATCAAATATTTTCCTTAAATTCTTCTTGTAGGGTTTATTGAATTTAGTTCTTTTTTTATTGACAATGGGCTCACTCTTGACCTCAATCCAGCCCAGAGGCAGGGATGAGATCTACGGTGGAACGAGCTTGCCCAGAAGAAGCCTATGCCTAGCCTAGTTCTAATAATGAATGAAGAGCAGTGGTGGCCCAGTGGTAACTGCCGCGACTTACGAATTGTAGGTCGTGGTTTCGTACCCAGACATACTCTTTACTTTGTGTAAATAATTTCATCACCACTGCTCTCAAAATGGTGAAGAAAAACATCGTGAAGAAGCGGCATGTCCTAGAACCAAAAATTCGAAGACATGTGACATCTACCAATCCGCACTGGTTCCGCGTGGTGGATTACAGCCCACTCCCTCTCGAAAAGAGGAGGACTGTGTCCCAGCAGTGCGAACTTTAAAGGTTGTTTATGTATATACCTATGTACCTTTGTAATGAAAGATGTAAGTTTCAGTTTACAACTTTCTACAGTGAAATTGAATCTCATTGGCGGCTTTGTGATCATGGGTCAGGACAAGCAATTTAGGTTTAAGATATATTGGTTTTGTTTCTAGGTCTAGGGCAGAACCAATTATCTCCTAAGTTATCCTAGATTTGACTTTTGACTATGTTTATGTAATATCGACAGTAGTTATTGGAACTAAAAATCGACTTGTAGTTAGTCGATTTTTAGTTTAACTAACTAATCATACAAATAAATACAAAAGGACACTTAGTCATTCAATTTATTGCCCAGTATAAATATGAAGTTAGTTGTGTTCAATATTGTAAACTTTTAAGACATTTTTCAGAAACATACTTATTCTTAGATACTACTGAAAATTAAATACTTATCGTTTACCCACTGAAACTTTCATTTGCGTGACAAAGTTAGTGAAAGTAAGGATATAATATAAGATATGGATCCATTCTGAAATGTACTAATACGTTTCTAAAAGAATAACAATAATTCAAAAAAAGTCATGTTATTAATGTCAAGGTTCTCATCTAACATGTATTTAATTTGATAGTTATTGACGTTAGACTGACAGGACAAAGGGAATAACCTGCATGTAAAGGAATCTATTTTAAATTATCTTGATAAAATAAACATTATGTGTCGGAAAAACTAATTGATACACCCTATAACTTGTTTGAACTCACGACATTTTACACCGGTAGTTCGGTATAAAAACTAGTGGAGCTAAGTGCAGCTTGCAGGTTTTTTAAACAAAGGAATAAAAATGCCAACAGGTCGATTCAATAAATAGTTTTAATTTCTTAACCTAATAACTTTCAACTAATTAATGTATATTTACAATATCATCGACTCGGCCGATAATACAAAGTGCGTTCTTACAGTTTCGGTAATATCAGTAAAAGGTAACGTGTACTATCGACCATTTTGTTTCACAAAGTATACTAAAAGTATTATAATAACAGCCTATACCAAACAATTGTCTTTATACTTATCGGCATAATTTAGAGGTATTTTATACAGTCAAACACTTGAACAGTGTACTTACATTAAAAGATTAACACCCACCCGAACAATTTTTTTTTTAAAGTATAGTAGTCAGATGTCTTGTCTGCCTAAAAAAATCAGTACAGAAATCCAAAACTTGATTAATTACCCCGCAATTAAAACTAAGACTTAATAGCTAAATTATTAAAGGCACTATTGATTTGACTAGATATACAAGAGTCTTTTCGTATGTATAAACGATTAATGCACTATTAATAAATAACTGACATCGTTTCATCGTTTTCGGAGGGTTGGGTCCAGTTGTGTCACTCACAGCGTTTCATCTGTGAACAAAAGAAAATAAACGTCAGTATCGATTGTTTAAAAACTCATAGAGCTCGTTGATCACTTTAGATAAGGCAGGTAATACACAACCCTAATTTGTTTAATTGATATTTAAAAAATATGGCACAACAAAAAGAAAACCTTTTAGCTGAATTAAGCAAATGTATCTCAACTTACATGATTGTTATTTCTGTTGCCACCACGAGATGACGTCGAGTAGCTCGTCCTCGTCCATAGGGCCGAGCTGTTGTTGCGTCGTCGTCGTGACCTCGTACCGATCAGCTGAGTACGCCGACGACACCCCCGACGAACATTCGGAAGGCGCAGGGGAATCGGGCTTCTCTGAACAGGGAGATCCACTTCCATAGAAGAATCCATCGTCCATATCCATCGTTGTCATCGGCTGTAATGTGTTTCCATTTGGAATATTTTCTCTGTTTTCTTGATCCCGTGTAATTCCCAAAGCAGCATCGCTTTCATCCAAGAGTTGCTGCAGATACCTAATGTATTCTACCACCATCCTCAGTGTGTCGACTTTGCTAAGTTTCTTGCCAGATCCTCTGCGGGCACCACCTGATAACGCAGCGACAACTGACGCGGGCAGGTGTCGGCGTAGCGCGTTGAATCCATCATTCACTTGCTTCACACGATTACGTTCCCGAGCGTTACGTCTCGCGATCGACGCGGCCTGGGGTCCAGTGTAAGGGTTTGTTCTAAAGTGCACCTTCTTTCTGTACTGTAGATTCGGTGGTGAATCATGTGTAACATAATTTTTTTCAGAGGCCGGAGCAATCGGTATATTTCTCTTCTCTACGGGCGTTTTTGTTAACGTAGCTGAAGGATATCCGGACGCGACGACTACGTAGTTCGTCTGACCTTGAACGAGTTGAATTTCTTGTAGCATTTTACGTGCGTGCGGCGCGGACGTTCACTACGAATAAAGAGCACGACCGGTCGGCGCGGCTATCGGAAAAGCACTGCGCGATAGGGGAAGGCTTCGTGGGAGCTTTCTGTTAGAGGCGAGCGCGAGCGGCGGCAGCGGAGCTTCACGTACAAGTGAGTCGCCGGCGCACGCGCACGCGTTATATCACCTGCGCCGGCTGCAAAAAATATAAATTTTAAAATTCTCTTCCCCTATTATTTTCGATCATCCCTTCCCCCTGTACGTGCGGGTCCGTACCTGGCGGTGGTTAAGGGGTGCGCGGCGCGGGGAGGGTGGCTAACGCGTGCCCAGTTTTTTTCTGCTGACCACTGAATGCTGTAACATAAAATACAGAATTGAATAGTTTTCGTAGCAATGACTCGTAACTGCACATTTTCATGAATAGGTTCTTATTAAACTTCTATAATAATCACGTATAGTTGCAAAGAGAAGCATGATAAATATTACAGGTTAATTTAAGTGCCTATAAATACCTGCGGAATTACCGTTAATGCGCTGCCACTAAAAGGGATGAAGAGATATTGTCACATAATCAGCGTATCGATGTCTTTATATTTAAAATAAATCAATCGTCTTAAGAATCCACATCAGTATTATCAGTTTCAATCTCATTGAGTGTTTGAGTTTAAAGGCATTTCTTATAAAGGCAAGTCGTATTCGAACCTGCTGGATAAAAGTCGCATCAGTGTTTATCGGTACATTATCGATAAAATACATTGACATTTACGTTAATGAAACCAATTCTGGAAATTGGGGAATGGAGCGGTGATGTTGTAAATGTAATGAAATTACTCCTATTACATATGTATACGCATGTAGTCCGCTCCGATAAGAACGTTGGCTTGATTAAAAATGTTTGCTTTGTTAATTAGTCCAGCTCTATGAAGGGAACCGTTTTAATTTTGAATAGCAATCAGTTTATAAAGTTTATATGCAGATAGGATGGATCGTGTAGATTAAAAGTTATGAGGCCACTAGAGTTTAATAAACTTCAGTCTTGTAAGTTCATGGCTTAAATTAAGTAGGTACCATATATGTTTTAAAGAGTAAATATTTGTTGTTCCTTCTAACGGGAAAGTTTCCTCTACGAAGGGCTAAAGCTGCTTATGCTACAATAACAGTAATTTAATTATATTTGACGAAGTCTCAATAAATATTCAGAGATATCACCGATAATAATGGTGTTTCAGTGACAGTTATGGCTTCCCAAGTCCTACTACTAACACATATTTTTATAAATATCTTTAATCGACGCATCCCCGAATTTATTTGTGTCCATTGAATATTTCTAGCATTCCTAACATGAGCTTTAGATAATTTTGAATACTTCGGCTGCATTTTTCTTTTCGAAAGCTAATGAAACATGGTCATTTTTTCTTCATTAAAATATGCCAATACCATTCGTGTGAGGATCGCCGCCGTGGTGACAGTCCCCGGCGTCTTCACCAGCCCATCATCAATTAGATTTGAAACACGCTATGAATTGCACTTCTTAAACTTTGTTTTATTTTTTATTTCGTCGGCTCTTTGATCAAAGCACCGGCTACCGTCAATACGAGTGCGTGAATCGAATAACTCTCATTCTATTTAGCTTTACTAATTGAATCGATATGGTTGTTTCAATGTTAGGTATTTGTTTTCATTAGTTGATACATACTTTGCTCTGTATTAGCGGTTAATAGGCCTCGTATCGATGTTTTTATCGGGTTGTTTTCTATGCTTCGCTCGTTAAACTCATGTGTTTTATGATGTTAATGCTGGTCCATTTTTAGTTTCACATTCTAAAATAGTGCTGTAATTGTGTGTCATAGGTACCACCGATTTGATGTGTGATAATTTTCTTTTTATTTGTCACCATTTTTAGACTAAGTAGGTACAACCAGGGAAATTATTTACTGAGCCAATTGACACACTACGTCAATTCGAAGTATTCTAGACATTTCATTCTTTGACAGTTGTTGTCAAAAAATGACAGTTCTGATTTGAATATACGAATAATTTAAGTTGGTATTCAATTTGCTTAACAAGTAATTTTTCTGGCTTCACCTATGTATATTTTTTTGAACTTGAGCTACTTATCTCGTATTAGATTTAAATTGACTTTTAGTAATAAAACAGTGGCCAGTCATCTTGTGGGGTTGAAACCCGTGATTTTGTACCGGATATGACCTGCGGGGAGGTGTTAATGGGTTCCGTAAATAACCGATATTTTTTTTCTGTTATGTTTATTACGAATAATCGATCTATGTTCCGTTAGGGTTACGTGAGTTTTTAGGGGTTAAATGAAAGACAATGGAACGTAATTGTAACCCCTGCTGATGTTAAAGTACCTAAGTAAATAAACTGTTCCATTTAAAATTGTACTTATAAACAACGAAAGCATTAATGATGTCATGTTCAAGAAATAAAAAGTATTTATTAAATTGCGACTCGTACAGGATCATAAACTAAATACACAGTTAAAAATAAAAATAAAACAAATTATATAAAAAAAGTAACAAAAGAAAAATGAAACAGAAAGTCCTACGAGGCCAAAAGAACGCAAAACGGATAAACAAAAGTTTTCAGCCACGGACATAGCTGAAGGTATTGTGGACGTTGGGGCAATACAAAATAATTTTCTTTTAGAAATTCAGGACATCACCAAGTTAATTACTGAAAAACCGTAAAAACGTTCATAATGATGTAATTACTTTTCCATAGGTGTATTGCAAAAATGCAGTACCCAGCTTTCATTGATACCACGATAATCATTACTTAAAAAGCTCTCATTTCATCCTGACCGCGGGGGCCACATTATAGTCCAATACTAATTTAATATATTTCATAATAATTTACGAGGTGTAAGTTAAAAAGAACAGTAACATCACCGACAAAAGAAGAATATAGTGTTATTAGCGTTCAATGATGTCGTTAAGTTACTAACAATACGCTTAAGTAACACGTTAAGTCGTGTAACATGTCCAATAAGAATGCGACGATAATTCAAGTCATTGTATCCGTATTGTAAGGGTACCCACCCTATGCTCCTACGCATCTCACCGCACCACCCACGAAACTGGTTTAAAATTAAAAGTGCTGTAAAATATTAAAATTGTTAAAAGTTTCTTTTATGAATTGATACGGTTTTTTGATTAGTGGTCGTGTGAAAGAAAGTATGAATTTGATTTGTCATGTAAATCTTTGGTTTAGTTGTTTTCAGCTGTGGGCAAGTAGGTTGCATACGTTTTTCAATGCATCGCAATTGTATGTATGGATATGTTCGCAATATAGGTTACATGTTACTAATTTTGTGGCGGGTCAGGTAACAGCCCGTCTGTTCTGTAAAAATCTCACCGTGAAAACTTAGTAGTTTGCACTCGTGCACAACTCGCTAATACCATTATTTAAAGATGAAAACCTTCATAATAAAAAAAACAAATGTTATCTGTGGTCCAGTCGTTGGCGCGCTCTCCTGTCATCTGTCAAATCATAGGTAAAGTGAACTGTCATTCCACCTGATGGTAAGGATCGCTAGGGATAGACACTATTATCAGCTTGCAAAATTAGCTTTAAGCTAATTTCGCCTAAGTGTTCACGGTGAGATTTTTTCGGAATACATCGCCAGGTATACGTTTTCATAATTTCTCACTCCACTTTAAGTTTAACACTTAGCTGTTAGGCAATTACCGTTCTTTTACAAATATGCAACCTGTAAAAATAAAGTGCAATATTAGTAACAACACGTGTGATGCTATTTATTTATATGACCCCTGAACACGATGTCATGTGGGGTAAGGGTAACATCCCTTCACAAAACTGTCATAACAATAACAATTATTTCACCTCCCATTGAGCAATTACGATTTAACAAAGTATGCTGCTGGGTTAATTTATGTTTTTTAATTATTTTACCGTTTTTAAGCAAGATTTCCAAATGCCGATCATCAATGAAGCTATCATGGAATTGTAACATCGTGTTAAAATTCCATTCCAACTAAATCGTTTTTCGGTGCGGAAGAGAGAAAGGGAGCCTAGCAGTGGGACATTATGGGCTAAATAGATACTCGTAGATATAAATTTTATTCGGAGATTTTCTAAAAATAAATTTCTTTTCGCTACGTGTGGTTTTCGTTGTTACAAATTAAAACGAATTTATGTTTGAGGAGACTGATTTGGACTCTTATAATATTTTCAAATAACCTAATATTGTTCTACAGTGTAGTGAACTTTTATTGATTCATTTTAATTTGATTGATTTAAGTTCCCCATCCCACACCGGATATTGTGTGACATTTACATTTTATTTCAGCAATTACCTACAAATAAAACAATTAAGTAAAACAAATGACGTGAGATGCGTAACAACGTGGGACATGGGGTTGTGAAAGTGATGATTATGGGAACAATGTCATCTGCCATACATGGAGTTACGCATCACTGGTGTGGGATTGACCGGATGTACAGTACTCGTAAACAAACATGGAACACTGTCATAACATAGTTGCTGTGAAAGTAAAATGATGGGTTTTGTAATACTGGGAATGATGAGAGTATAAAATTAATAGTACGGCAAACAAATATATCGTCAGCAAATATCGGTAGGTCAATTCCCGTAATAAAAAACCGTTCAAAATCTCGGTGAAATCTCATATTAAGCTACGGGTTTCTGTCATTTTCACCTGTATGTGTCATTAAGGTATCAAAAAATACTCTGTATTTGGGTAGCCGGTGAATGATAGCGTGACGGTTGCCAGGGGAGAATGGAAGAAGAAAACGTGTTGCGCCGACCACAAGTGGACAACCACATGGGATAGGGGCAGGGAGATGATGATTTGGGTAGCCAGTATTCTATGACCGTTCACCGCTTTCTCAGGAAACCATAGCTTATGCGACAATCAAATGTCAAAAATTTTGATAAACGCGTTTTTGACAGCTAATTGTGACTGAAATTAGAATACGAACGTTCTTAAAATACGGGAATTGCCCCACTGTTACATTTGATATAAACGTTTTAGGTTCCTACCTATAAACTATTTGGCTTGTCATGCTTTATCGAAATCGAACGGATCGATAACAAGGAGTAACTTGCATTAGTAGCTTGTAGCTTCCAGTCGCGGTCCAATGAATACTTCAGTCTCATTAATGCCAAGTTTAAGAATTATAATAAATCATAGATGCAAGGGTCGCCGCCATCGATCACACAATACAACTACCTGATTCGTACCCAATATCGTTTGATTAACGACTTGTTGAGTGACTCCTATTCATCGAATCAAAGGGTGATCGTATTAAGTATTAATAAAGGATATGTTTTACATTTCATATCAAGCGTGGTTTGCTAACAATGAACGAACATTCCTTTTCGTTGCCAACAAGGTGTGATGTATGGAGCTTTGACGGCCAAGCCATGATACGCGGTTTGATTGTGCATCGCGAGTTTATTTGATTTCAATGATTTTTGTGGACATAGCGATACTAAGTTTCATTAACAGAGTTTTTGATTTCATCTTTGTATTTGAACTGACGGAAGTGTATTCAAGACTTTAGCATGAAGAATACTGCTTTCTAAGCAATGTGTCTAGCTAAAAATACATCTGTATGGGTAAGTTTATTTCTGAATAAACGCCAATAGCTTCAAGCTTGTTTGGTAGCAAAAAGCACTTAAGAATCTATGCCGCTATCAAGATTAGAAAGATAAAACAGGTCGAAAAACACAACCGAAACCTAAAGAAAGTCTGCATACATTAATAGCCTTTCTACTTAATACTATTTACCCAGGGGAATATACTTGTTTTCTCACCTACATGTGCTAGGACAGACAACACACGTCTTTTAGACGACATCCAAAATGCAAATAGAATGTCTCGTAGCTTGTAAGACAGTGACACGGGGGCTATCGGGACATCGCATCGGTCTCGGTCGCCGTCGCCGCCACCTACGGCTGACGGGCCCGACGGACACAGTGACGTCGTCGCATCCGACTTCAACGACACCCCGACACCGATTGTGACCGAGATACGATTCGGCTGTGATTCGATTCGCATTGACCAATCGGATGCGATTGATTGATATTCGAATTTTAAGATAAAGATTTGTGTGCGACAATGACGGTGGATGTATTGGTAGGAAGTCAATTGGAGGGGTGCGGTGGGATTTGCAGGTTTCTTTTGTTTTTCAAAGTTTACAGAGCATTGTGAGCTCCACCTTGTGTGCAGAACGTGAGACTGTGAAATTCTTGAGAAAAATAAAACAAAATTAGAAATGTTTTCCTGTTTTTCTATGTAATTAGACGCTAAAATAAAAGAGTTTTCGAACTTAGTTATTTTTTTGACAACATTCTGAGTCTCGATAATGAGTAAACGTGTAACATTTAGTATGTTGTATTTCACATAATATATCTAACCCTTCGGACATGTGCGGAGGTCTATAAATAAGGCTAGTTTAGGCAATCGTCTCATTTGCCGACAACAAGGCTTGTCGAATTCGTTTATAGGTTTACGACAGCTCGTTAGTAGCGGCGATAAGATGCCCCTAAATAGATAATTAGTATTGTTTCCTTATATCAGTTTCTATTGTGTAATCTTTTTTACTGTCAGTTTTATTGATTCGAACGGAATTGCGACGCCCCTAAGATCGTCATCTTGAAGTGTTAACAGCTGAAGAATGAGCAACATAAATAAACCGTCGAATACTGATTGCCAATAAACAAACTCGATATACGTGTTTAATATTTTGTATCATTTAACTCTGAGACTGCACCGGGCAAAACGTAAAGAAAACCAGAATTCGTTTTGTGCATTATTTTTTTGTCACTTTGCTGCACTACAAATTAATGCGGTGTACGAGAAAAAAATACACGTAACCTTATGTCTAATTGTTCTTATTATTTGCTGCCTCCTGGGTAAGCATGGGTCCATAGGTTCGATCATAACAATCACTGGTAAAAAAATACGACTTTCAAAAACAGATCAGAAGGCCAATTCCTGTAATTAAGAACGTTCAAATCTAGTCGCAATCTCATCTCAGGGACAATTAATGTCAAAGACTGGTCAAAAATGTAGGGAAATTAGAGCTATTTTTGACAGATTGAGACTGAGATCTTTGCACAATTAGATGCAAAATTTGCTAACTATGCTGGTGCATTAAATCTCATATCAGAAAACGAAAACAATCTAAAATTTCCTATCCGCGAATAAAGAAAATACCTCCTCGACCGGATCGCAACGAGACTGTTAATCTGATACCATAAGCAGAAATATTGATGGAAACAAAATTTCTCGTTAAACGTTCCGCGGAGTACCGTTCGGCGCGTGGCGGTCGTGCGCCCGCGCTGCGCCCGCCTTGCCCGGCTCGTTTAAAGCCATACCTTAATTACGGCAAGGCGTTATCGAGTAAGAATGTGCACACGCGACATTGGTATTAATTTTAATGAAAGAAGTGTGCGCTTGGGCAGCACCTGCCCGACTCGACGAGTCGTTGGCTTACTGAAAACTACGCGACAAGGAAACTGTGGAGTCACAGTTTATTAAACTTTTTTTTTGAGTTTTAAACGCTTGTCATTGTTGGTCTTATGGTGCCATCTAGTAAAGGCCTTTACTCTTAAATATTTATTCCTTTGCTTAAGGCTTTTCAGACCCTCATTTGTATTAAGTAGATATGCTGAGTGTTTAACTGTTTCTTGAGTATTACAAACATCGTTTTGCTGTCTGAGATGAATAACTGTATACCTAATAATAGGTAGGTACGCATCATTCATCATCGTTTTCTGAAAATATTTGGTCAACATTCATAAAAAAAACTTTTTTTTTTGTATTTGGATCAAAACGAATATCAAGTAAAATATTACACGTTGAAGTCGACTCCACGCACGTCCTTTCCATAATTATATCAGAAAAATGTAAGGCCGTCTTCGACCGAAGTATGCCCTTTTTGTACGTAGAATTACGGTTGATTTTTCTTCAAATAACGTGTTTACAAGTGAGTACATGTTAAGATATAATTAATGTTGTCATAAAAATCGTAGACATTACAATATGGGGTTGTAATAAATTTTCATTAGTTTTCATTAGATTTTTGTGAAACAAAATAAATATTTAAGAGTGTTTAACAATTTAATCATTTAAATTAAATACACCTGCAATGCTTCGTGTGGATATTAATGGACATACTTTTGAATGTATGACGTATTGAACACCAGGCAACGAATTTAAGTTAAGTTGTCCATCATATCCGCAAACTTGAATTATTGTCAGTATGTATGGATAATTCAGATAGGTAAGCATCCATTTGCGTAGGTATATCCAAACCGAGAAATTTTGTTTATAATTCATTTAGGTCGTTGAAGATGTTGTAATCCACAATAAGGTAAATGATGATATTGTAAATGCATACGATTTAGATTTATATCAATAATATAATCGTATGTTTTAATATCCTATTAGAGATATTAATATCTTTAATTATCATGATCTTTAAGATATATTAAATCGCTTAGTTAATTATGCATAGAGATCGCGAAATGTACAAATCACTAGATAATAAGTAAGTAAATAATGAATCGTGTAAATTGGCGTTGCGCAGGTGCGACAGTACATCTGCGCTTGCTCCTATGCTCCCCCACCTCTAGACCTCTATTATTACTTCTAAGAAATTCGATAAATCAATCATTTTTATATAATTTAATTAATGAACGTAATACGCTCTTCGGTCTAACAAACAAAATTACTTGGTTAGATCGCGAAAACGTAATAAAAGTCTATGTAATTGATATTCATGTGTATCATGGACGCGCGTATTTCCATAAATTATGCTCCAAAGATAGAACTTCGCTGTCATACGGTTATGAGGTTGATATTCTTCATCAAATGGTCCTGTATCGCGCCGACGCAAAATGTTATACTTAGAGTCGATTACTCTGTCATATTATCTTACGGCTATAAACCCAGATCCAGTCTTAGCTGTCATTAGGAATTCACTTCTACAATGTAAGTTAATCTCTTTGCATAAAGGTAACAAAAACATAAAAAATAGTCTACTTCTGTTTACCGCTACCTTATGGAACTTTCAGGTTCGCTTACACAAAACTGAGTTTTAAATCTTTTTTTTAATGATAACAATTTGGAAGGTTCGTCAATTCAGAACATCCCAATCACCGCGCGCCTCATTTGAAACACGCGCCTCGCAACTTCTTAAGTGTATGCGACAGGTTAATTTCAAGAATAAATTGAAGCTCGGCGCGATCGACCGCTTTTATGGGTCGACGGCGTGTTTATGCGAGAGGGAACCATAATAGAGGCTTAGTGAGTCCTGGATGGGGACACAGCTGCCCATTGGGCGGGGACAACGGTGCCCAGAGGAGGCTTTTGAATTTTTAGTACTTACTTTTCTGCGTAATGTGGAACTTACTTATAATGTAATACTTGCATACGTATTTTTTTTAAATTCTGCCACTTTGTATTATTTTAACTCCCTCTGACCGCGATAGACTCGGTGACATACATAATTCAAACATTCAGAAGTTAATAAATGATTTAAAAGTATTGTGGCAATCATTTATTATTATACGACGTTAAGTGACAGCTATAAGTAAGGCTTTACGGGTTTCAGGTTGATTGAATTTATTATTATTGCAACAATATGTCGACGAACAAATCAAGTGAAATAGTTGATACTCCATTGAACAATAAGTGGAGCATCAATTAGCTTGTTGAGAGGAGTAATGTATTAAACATCAGTTCTGTTCGGTTGTTAGGGATTAAAAACAACATTAAAGACTAAATTTCTACAGTCTTATCTAGATGTTAATCTAGCAGAGATTTTTAACCACGCCCGAATGGCCTTAACTTTTAATAATTGCTTTAAGCTAACTACTAGTTAGTAGCAAACTGTGAGCTTTAGCAAAAAACTTATTAAAACCTTATCGGAAGATCATGTAAATATTGCTCTTCTCAGCATTCTTGATGTTGCGACTAATGTAAGACCCACCAAGAAAAAACGATGACCATAAATATTTTAAAAGTACTGCAGAGACTACGATTACCGTAAAACTTAGCGGCAGATCCAATCCAGATAACATGACAAAAGTTTCAACATGTGCACTAACAAACGTAGCGAGACACATCCGAAAATGTAACACTTCTCAATTTTGAACTCTACGCCTTCAAAAATAAAGGTGCCAGTGTTATCAATGAACGGTTTTGTAGGTGTTCGGTAGTGTTGGTCATGAGTAAAGAAGTAGGTTCGATATCGATCTCGACTCACGCTGTTAAACGTACACACATGAACATGCCTGTAACTACTGCTTTTATTAAATGTTTTTCTTTTGTTCAAATTGCCATTATTGGCTTTTGTTTTAATTTATGATTGGAGCACGACTTTGGGAACATTTTTTCCCGGTCTACATGAGCATATAAGATCTCCTTGAATTGTATTTTAAGTAACTATGAACTATATTAACATAATGACACTTGGTACGGAGCAGGTTTCCCGTCTTTACATGGAATTAAAAACAAGACTCAGTTAACGTGACATGTATCGTTATTCCATCATTTCATACATAATTCTGCGGTTTATTAAAATATAATTATTATAGTATCATTTTGTCAAATTATCCTATTATTTTAATGGAATAAGTAGAACTATAAATAATGTTCTATTATTTTAATGGAATAAGTAGAACTATAAATAATGTTAAACACTCATAAATCTTTCTGTAGATGGTTCGAATCATGTTTCTGTAAGATCGAACTAAGTGGTCTTCATCTTTCTGGTTGGTCATGTAAAAATTTGGTATTTATTTATTTATTTCTTATTCTTCTTTTTAAACGTAGCTTCTTTAGCTATTGTTTAATCCGATTTTCCAAGATATTATTAAAATAAATGTACGTAGGTACATTTAATTCCTACAAACCTTCGACTTGACTGTATACATTTATCGATTACTTGATAATGTAAGTGAGCCATAAGCACATAAAACATTGTATAATACGAGCAAATCTCCCTACGTCCGACAAGTATGCGCGCACGCACGGTCGCGCGCGCCTCACGCGGCCTACCGGTGAATTTTAAACTTTCATTAGTAACCCACAAATGTAATCGTTTACATTAAATCGCAGGTGTAATTCAAGGCTTTTTTTTTTGTATCAATCATCTGATACGTATTTTAAATGGAGCGTGAATTAAATTTTTATTTCAGTGAATCATAGTTTTTGCGTTGGCATGTTTATTTGCGATCTATTTAAATCAACCTTATCGATGCAAAATTAGTTCAGGTTTAAAAAATGTGTATGTTTATCTAATTTTCATGACTACATATAATTTCATAATTATAATAACTGACTGAATTGAAATTATTTCAGACATATTTTTATTTAGAAAAAATATACCTATATCATGCAACAACAACTTAAGTGAAATATCTCTCCACATAATTATACCAACAATAAGTTATATTAAATAAATAAACCCATAAAGCACACTCAAGCAGACTTTATCTAGATTCGACTTATAAAATTAAATGGCTCAATCCCAGCTCGGGGCTAAAGCAAACACGGGATTATCTTTACGGTAACACCAATCCTGGAGCAATTGGAGTCGAGGGTCCGGTGCAAAGTTATAACAGTTTTGCGATTCATTGGTATTTCAGTAATAGGAACAATTTCAAAACAAAGGTTTCGTATCTTCAGAAATTCCCTTTTTCATGATGCCTAATCTTGGCATTTGTATTTTGTTCGGACTGTGAAATTGCATATTTAGAGGTGCACGAAACCAACTAAAACTTTCACTAATTTAAAGTCCCAAAAGTGTATCAAGATAAATAAGTTTTAATTAAAAACGTTACTCTCCAAATGTTCATTCAATTAGAATCTTGATAATTAAAAACCGCCGCCACAACAATGCGCACACGCAAGCGGTCAAACGCTTAAGGACTTGATACATCTCTCCGCACATCGAAATATAAATCAGAGCAGTATAGACGAGGCCTGCCCCTCGTGAGCTTTGAACAGCGGATACGATCACTTGCAAACAAAAACAATTAGCCACTCACTTGCACTTACCATTACGTAGATCGAAGATAACGTTACCGACCCAAGTGTAAATAGAATCAACAATAAAATCTGTTATAGTGCTCACTATCTGATAAATAAATAAGACGTAAAAAGACTTTATCCCGATGCTGTTTATACAGCCAGTATCAATTCGTATGTAGTTTTTAAACAGGGAATTAAGAGATTGCTCTTAAGACGATATCTTACTTTTTTCGTTTTGTGAACGTTATATTAAATGCTACTGTATATAAACCATACTTTTACGAGTAGTTACTACGCTATTATAAAATTCTCGGGGACTGTTAAATTTAATTACGGTAAGTCTTTAGCCGGGCTATATGTCTGCGGGTATTGCCTAACCATTTTGAGAGGGATCTTTTAGCAGCTGACAAGACAGGGACACAAGGTATCTCCTCCTGTTTCGGATTGACAACCTTGCAGTAATTACGTTACCTTATTGTTTAATTTGGTTTATTTCTTTTCTACTCATTCAAAACTTTAAAAGTTATTTAGTTTGAGTTTATAAAATTATAGTTAACGTTTCAAACATAGAATTTTGAAACTTTCTACCGTCTAGCTATAAGAGTGATTTCAAAAAGTTTCGCGTGGTTCAGCAGCCTACCCAAGGTGGGCCTTTTAATTCCTACCATATTAAAATATCCATAAGTACCGCACCCCTAATGAGCTCACATCCTATACAAACTAATCCACACTGCCCAAAGGCTAACTCAAATGATAACTATAAAACAAACGCGTGTATCACCGTGGGATTGAATTGCGAATTTTGATATCTCAATCTGTGTCGGGTCAGAGACGCCGCGGTCACGAGGGCCTTCGGTGGTCACGAGCTGAATATCGACTGTGAGCTTATTAATTATTATCTGACCAGCGAATTAACTACACTAAAGGATGTTAATGTGTGGTATTTATAGTCAGGCGTCAGTGGGATCGATGTTAAGATTGATACGTTTTTTGAGGTGATTCATATTCATCATCATCTACCTAACCTTTTCCCAACTATGTTGGGGTCGGCTTCCAGTCTAACCGGATGCATCTGAATACCAGTACTTTACGTGGAGCGACTGCCTATCTGACCTCCATAACAAAGTTACTGGTGAGGTGATTTATATTGTATGAATTTATTTAAGACACTGGTAGTAGTACCAACATAAAATTATAAGCTAATAATTAATTTAACGAAGAAGTTCTTAAAACACGTCTAGCTAATTCTTCCATGGACACACTTTAGCTTTGCAAGAAAATGTTGATATAATCCAAAAATTGTCTTTAAGATTGAATGAAAGTGTGAAAATGAAAAGCACAACCTTCAGTAACATGAAAAAACAATTCTAGAGAAATAAAAGAAATACATGTGCAACCTTCAGGACTATGAATACGGCGACTCACACGCACAGGGCGAAAGGTCTCGATCAATGGGCCGCCGAAATTAAATACAGGACACACTCGCTTAAGGCTCGGATGCGATAAATTATAGCATAAGTGATTCCTGACTGAAGAGTATTGCAGATAAAGGTCAGATTAAACACCTCAGAGATCCAATAACACCACCATACATCAGATCGCCTTTCTATGGCATTATTTTTAACGAAGTAAGAAAGCGCGAAAAGCATGTGAATTTTCAAAAAGGCCTCCTGGTAAAAGGTCAATGCTTTGCAGCGCAGCGGAGGACTGAGGAGTTACGGCTTCTGGCTACTTGTGAATTTTTAATAATTATAATTTGTACGTTAAGATAAGATAATATTTATTTGCTACGTTATTGAAACATTTTCAATTACGAGTTCCAACTCCCTCATTCCATTACCATTTTTAACTTTCCCATCGATTATGGATTGTAAGCGTATATCGATTAACATCGAAAGGTCCTCTCGAGACAAATCTGAAATTATTTCTGATGTCTACCGCAAAACTCACTGCGACATTCATTGTGTTCAACAACAGACCCATCGAGATGAACTCCAAAGCCGGCCACACATCTCTGGACTTACGCTTATCGCTGAGATGTGTCGCCCGAAGCACGGTACTAGTTACGGAGTTGGGCTACTGCTACACATAATATATATTCATATTCGTTTATTTGCATTCCACAATGTATAAAGATGTTCACAAAAGGCTTATAGCTAAGAGCCATTGTAGACCCTGTCAGGGCACAACAAAATTACTTATAGTTATTTATATATTTAATAAAAATCTAAATCGTAGAAACCAAAATCAAAATAAAATTCTACATAAACACTACACAGTACATAGATTGTCTTGATAATACGGAACTTTTCTTCTAACACAAAGTTTAGAAGATATACTAGTAATTTTAGTAATTCAAGCACACGTAGCTAGTAACTTCGAAATCTTTTTAGTACTTTTATGATGAAGTACCTACAAAAAAGCACCTCTTTTCCATTTCCTACCACCCGGCAGTGATCGGACAGGAAACAAGTTTACAGCACAAGAACATGGGTCCGGACCTAATTCAGACTAAACTAGCCGTTCTTACAAGACATGGCAAAGACTCTGTGTAGCCCTTATTTTCTACATCATAGAATCCAAAATTGAGAAAAAAAAATATTCATGGACGGTATTTCGTGTTGTTTCAAACTATGCCGTGTGACCGATTTTTTCACCAGCATCAAATACGCGACCACGTCGGCGTGGGCGCCACATAGATTGCATGAAAAAACAAATAAAAATAGGTTAGAACTAATAAGTGTGTAATTACGTTAGTCTCGGAGGGTGGCTCGCGGCCGGCGGTCCACCCTTACCTGAAGGGGTGCATCCATCATTACTACTGCGGTATTAATCAAAGCATTTGATTCATTAGAGTATTCGCTAGTTTTTGAATTAATATTGGATAGACACTACTCGGTTTTTCTTAGGCTCCTGTGAAATAAACAGCTAGATATCTTCCAAAACTTATTTCTAAAATGCAATGGGATTGACATAAACGGTGAATGCAGCTTAATATACTTCTCAGCAAAGGACGTTAGCACAGCACAATGAAAAACTAGAGAATAGTAACTAATATTTCGATATATCGCTAAATATTAAAGTAAGACTCGCCAAGTCTTTGCTGATTTTTACGATGCGTTTTATTTTTTGCATTTCGGTCGATTCCGAAGTCGAACTCCAACAACTTTAACCAACTTTTTATTTTAGTGTTTACCCTTCGCTTTAACGATCCACACACATATTATATTCATATTGGTATTAAAATATTATTATCCATATAGATATGGTTAAGCCCATTATTACAATACGATGGGGTGGTCACTCACTGCAGTGATTCATCATTCAACCCTAAAGATGGTATGTCGATAAGCTGTTTTATGGGTCAGCTGTTCTCTTGTACGCAATAATGTTGCATGACTTAGTATTGTTTATGATAGCAAGGGTACCATAGATCATCGTTACAATGTTTTAACAGTAAAAAAAAAAAACTCATAAACGTGCCAGGCTTTACTGCTAAGTTCCTATGCAATAATTATAATAATTAAAGTAACATCGTCTGGTTGGACGACCTACAGTAGATCTCGGGAAATACCTGTACCTATGGGATTCGCACAGACCGGGGAAGTATGGTACAAAAAGTATGAGACCTATACTTAGGAACGGGTGGATCAAGGCTGCCAAAATGATGATGATGATGGTATCCTCACCTGCCTAAAGCAGTCCACTGTAAGACGTGTGCCACTAAAACTCAAACTCAAAGTATTTATTTCAATTAAACCAATTACAGGCACTTTTGAACTGTCAAGGGGTCAGTCAGTCAGAAAAATGAAGCTAGTTGCCCATTCCAAAGCGTAGTAGGTACCTATGGAGAAGAACGGACAAGAAACTCCACGGACACTCTTTTAAATCAAAATAATATATATGGTTACAAAGTATTAGTTACATCATTCATGTTAGAAATTATGCATGTGAGAACGATGCAAAACGTTAAAAGCGTCCGTAAAGAAAAGTTTAAAAAAATAAACAATTCAAATATTAAATTAAATGAAAATAAGCCATAGCAGCAAAGAGATGACCAGTCCCTACTGACGGCGCCCGTTCACGAACATGACACTCTAATTGCACACCATTGACCTCAATTCTTGGCTACTCTCATCCATCCATCGATTACCAAAGTTATAGCTATGCAATCTGAATCACCAGTTTCCATCTCCCGGTCCATCTCACAATATTATTGATAGTAAAGTATCTATAGAAGGTAATCTGTGGTAATCGCTTTAGAGTTACGCAATCATCCTCTACTTATGGCCTATAATAATGATCGTTAAATCCAATCCGTTACTACCGTACCATCCAGTCTTTACCATAATAATCAGACTGGTAGCTTGCTCTCCTCAATAAAGAAAACGAGAGGGAATTATTACGATATAATATATTAGAAGGGTAAGCCTACGATTGAGTAATAGACCTGAAAAACCAGAACGTTTATCTGTCACAGATATCGTTTGCTGAAGAGATGTGGGTATCACACGCATTTATTGAAACGAAGCTAAAAGTATCATCTCGTAGGTTGGGGACATGAACTGAACTCGACTAATGAACGATTCCTATAATTTATGGACCGTTATTGGTTAAAATGAAGACTCTTGGATTTTTACCAATGATGAAGCAAAGTCCTCATAACTTTGCATAGTAGACGCTCCCATATGGAAGTAGCTACCACATGTAAAATTAGCTTACGAATCTATTTATATGCCCAGTTTAGCAATAAGATGCTTCCATTGGTAAGCAAAACGATTCGTTTTTGTTTATAGGGAGCTTAAGAAAGTTTGTTGTGGGGCCTCGTGGACAAGCCGATGAAGAAAGTATTACATCACAAAATATCAATTGTTCCACCACTTTCTATTTCAAACAGAACAAAGCATTCCCCGGTATATACCGCAAATTTCACTTTTACTAAACTTCGCCACTGTTATCTGTATTTGTCTATTGATGATCACCTCACCGTATTCTGTATACACTGGTGTAGTGTAAACAAGGAAGTGGTTAACAGTAGGCGATCGTGTGCCACTAATCGTCGTGCAGGGGTTGACAACAATGAGGAGCATTGAGAGCAGTTCATTGGCAACACCTTCGCATGCCGTCCACCCACGCAACTCAGATAACAAGTTGAATACATCTGCCTGTTTGATAAAATAATACCCATGTAACTGGCAGGTAACGTTAGCATGCAAATGCCACCGGATTTCAGAAAACCAATTTTTGTTAAAAAAATATTTTGGCAATACAATTTCATTGGAAGTTACTAGGTCAAGCGATTAACATTACAAGTTTAATGATTAAAAAATGACCATAAAAGCTAAGGAACGTTTTGTTTTAACAAAAGTCTTTTTAATGCCGCCTTTCTGGTCGTAAAACGTCTTTTTTAAACGTTTACGTGTGATTATAAATAATTTTTATGACAATATAATAAAAACGCACTATTGAACCACACACAGAGCATAATTAAATGTTTTTTCAGTTAAATGCAAAACGCAATTATTAGTGCTAAATATACTAATAGAGGCTCATTTACAAGTGATCAAAGTTTATGAGTTCAAGTGATCTTTAAGTTTTATTGTGCCACTTAGGAGGAGAAATCCCTTAAGTTGTTTGTTTAAAGGGACCTCGTAAGTGGCGTGGCCATTCAAAGGGTTCCGGTGTCATTACAGCCATTAGGGTCACTCTCCACACCGACAATTACTTGGGAAGGTTTTCAATTTACTTTATTATTTATATATTCAAGCGTTATCTTGAAATGATGAGCGATGGTATTGGAAGGAGAACAATGGAATCAGTGCAGTGGGACGGACAAAAATAAATATATCCGGTGCAAAACATAGTATGTACGGCCTCATAAATGATTATCTCATTTATATCATATCAAATTACCTCATTTAATTAAACCTAGAGCGGGGTATGCCATCAAACAACTTTACTTTTTTCCGGAGTTTTAAGTAAATAAAACAAATTATGTTAACGTATCATAACCAAACATAAACTATATTAATTTCATACCTATAGGTAAATAGTTTTTAAAATATAAATAACTTCATGTTTATAAGAAAAGCTCGGTCTCATAGCATACATAAAATCTCAGTAATTTCATGTCCTTTATTTTAAAAAAGAGTAGACGAGTCCACGTATTTCTATGTGCTAGTTGTAACAAATAATTTTGGAGCCTATCTGCCTACTATGATTAAAAGCATTATGTTTATAGTCCCGAATTGCTCCAACATTAAATGGATCTAATAGGAAGCGTTTATCTTAATTCCAGTGATTCCAGTCTCCCACGAAACGTTTGACGCACCTTAATGCCACATAGATGACTGTTTATAATATTTGACAAAAAAGGTGTTTTACAACCTTTACAAAAAACTACATTCTATAATTACAACGATTTTGTATCAAAACTATGCTTTTTTGTAAAACCCTTTAAGTGAGCTGGGGTCAAACTGCGCATATTTTTGACCTGCAAAAAGTAACATTAGGGCTATGGATCCAGAAAAAAGAAAATGTTATCCAAAACAAACAAAACATAATAAATAGCCTCCGTGTTTTCATATTCATTCTAAATTAAATTTAGGCGTGATTAACCCACTCGAGGCGTTTTCTCTGTTCATCAATCAAAGTGTGGTCACGAAGAGTGGAAGCAACATTTACTTCCTAAGATTCGTCTCTTTCACGCTCTAACTAATCTCTATGGATTAGAGAGGGACGAAGTATGCTTGATTAGACAGTACGCAATTATGATTTTCAGAGTTCACACGGGTGCCTCGGGAGCGCTCAGACGGCTGACTTCAGAAGCCTCCGGTAATCAATTTTGTACACAAACGGCGGTTATTAATTGATTTTTTTCTCTCTAATGACTAAAAATAACATCTGCCAAATCAACAGGACCGGTCGTTAACGAACGTGCCAAAATTTTATTTTCTCCTGTCTTCAATCTCACAGATAACTTGTAATGTACACGTGTTTTGGATTTTAAGGGTGATAAATTTGCTTGAGGTGTGATAGAAATGGTTGCCGGTTGCTGAAAAGCAAGAGGGTCGTTGACATACTTTAATTTGATTTGAATTGATGTAATGACAAGAAACTAGCAGTCACTTCTGCGCAATTAGTTATACGAATAACTAATTGCGTACCAAGCAATAACTCATCTGAATCTGAACAACAACATTTTTCAGAAATGTCAAATAGCTTTGTCTCCACCACATAACTATACCCTTATCTACTACAAACAGGTACGCATGGAGTGTTAGGCGTGTGCCGACTGTGCGAGTAAAAAAGGGGTTACAAATTTGCATGATCAGATTACAATAGTTGTGAGTATCCCAGTGGGATAGAGCTCTGCTTTGTACGAGTCCCGCTATAAATTTTATCACACATTCCGAAACCGCGTGCAGTCTTATTTATGGGCCGATACCTCAGATTTGATAAATATTCGCCCTGGGTGTTTAACTAAACCAAATTAGATTAATCTATAGAAGTTTCTATTAAGATTTAGTGGTTGTTTTTGTTTACTTTTAATGTGATTTTCGTGATCAAATAGATCCAATTAATCAGATATAATTTATGCGATTTTTTTTGTCATAATTATTGTTATCTATTATTTTTTAAGGGGTGAAATTCAAATTTTCTTATGATTTGGCAATTTGCAGGCCTGTGTCAGGTTAAATTGTGATCAAAATATGATTCGCGACCGTAACAAGTATGTATTTATAGAATTATAATCATTATAATCATCAATACAACCCTGTAGGTTCATATAACTCTATTGAATGAATATTTAGAAAAAAAAAAAATTAACTAGCAATCAATAGGGTTATATAGTTTCACCTGTACATTTAAGTATTATAGTGTGTTAACATTTAATGGTAATGCAACCCTCGATAAACCTTTGAACATTTCGCCGATGTTTTACATAAAAGTTTGGCAACGTTACAGCTATAGAGAGCTATCGCTTAAATTCGATGCATTCCGTTAAATCTACATATCGGTCGAGTGATTGAACTAAACAATTGAGATTGCAATTGGATATGCAAAGCGATTGGATATTATTCGATGTTACATACGATACTTACTGTGTTTCGTCAGGGATGTATTTCCTTAAATCAAACCGCTTTGGACCCGAGACGATCCCGTTTTGCATCCGTTCGTACATCAAGATTGCTATCAAAGATTTACAAGAGCCGTCCTCGATGGGAGAATGTTCCTTTTCCAATTGATACAGACGAATTATTTATTTATTTCAACTGTGTTAAGGCGAGTTTTGCTAGTCGATGTTTTATTGAACGATTTGTACTTACTACACTAGGAGCATTGTGAATTTATTTAGTTGTACCAATGTTTTGAGATGTTTTAGTTGAGATCTATTAACTACGAATGGGGTCCGACAAATGCAAATTGATGAATGGGAACAGCGGCTTAATACTGTTTGTTAATCAATGGACAGACAGAAACAGGATTGATGTACGTTTGACATTCGCTCTGCCAGAAATATGCGTTTGCATCGTACCAAAATTACCAAGTCTGATTGTTACCTACTATAACTTTTACTTAAGTATGCCAATTACTCAAATAAATTCAGGATAGCATATCAAAGGATGAACATTAGGCCAAGATACCGGCCCAAAATTATACTTTTTTCCAAATCTCTAAACTCATCTCCGAAAAATTAGTTAAACAAACAAAACACTAATGTGTTTCAATTCCCATATATCCACATAAATTATGAGGCGCAGGCGCATCGCGGTGGTATCAAAGCCTGTTGAACAAATAACACGTCTTGTCTGATTTAGTGCTTGGTCGCGACCCTTTGACCACGACTGTCCACACCTATGGGTGGGCAGAGAGCCCGCTAGCTTCGCTGACTAGCTGACTTTAGGTCGTAAGTCGGTGATTTACGATATGAAGTCGTTAAAGTCGGTTTAGGTATATTTTTATTGTTTTTTGAAGATGTAAAACTGCGTTAATGCTGTTGGCGGTTTTGGTTATATGAGAGTTACATTTTTATAAAAGACTTTTATGATTAGTTGATCAACATGAAGGAATAGACTCCGTTGGTAAATAATTTTCTAAATCTAAGTGCGTTCATATCTTCAATAAGTACATTCAATAATCAATTTCAAAACGGAAACAGGACTGCTATACCAGTCCGTCATATAACTAATCAATTAACAAAACTCAGTTGACATTGTAAATCGATTTCCCCACGAATAAAGTGCCGGCAGAGAAAGTAAGACATTCAAAGGGTTCCATATAAGCATGAAATCACTATGCTTGAGGATCTTAGCTTCCCGACTCACCCTTTCGCATTCGCGGACAAAGACATATCCGGGTAGCGAATACAGCTCAATCGATTCGCACAGGAAGTTGCAACGCTTCATTACCCTTGCATTATGTTTTACTAAAATTGAATATGAGCTCTTTTACCCATGCCGACAGTTTGCATTTCATTTTTGATAATGATAAAGATAAAATTTTTCATTATTATGCACCTATTATTTATGGAAGTTGTAACTTGTAATGTTTAAGTTGAGTTTGAAGGATGGTGTAGAAACGACTAGGTATCTTAAAAACTATGAAATCATTGTGTTCATAGTTTTTTATGATGTGTTTGTATTTTGATTATTGGACTTTTTGTATTTTGAGAGAGATTTTCGAAAATACGTAAGTGCACAGTTGAACATGTTGATTTCAAAATCAAAATGTTTTATTTCACATAAACCTACATGGGCACTTATGAAACGTCAGAAGCTAGGCGCACGATTCTAATTGGTTGTTTCCTATGGAGAAGAGCTGGCAAGAAACTCCACGGTTTCTCTTTTAAAATAATTGATTTGACAAGTTAAAACTTTTCTATTAATCCAAAGTACGTTTTCTTTTGAATAACTATAATTTATTCATGAACCTCACCCAGGCAAATTCAGCGTTAGCAGCGAAAAGTCGAACTGACAAACCCTAATCGCTTTATAAGAGTGAGCGCACATCAACACATCAGAACACATCACATAAACCACACCGTTCAGACGCCACAATAAAACTAATCACGTACATTTTTCAGCACAGGACGTTTCAATCGCAAGTCGCAACATGTTATCGTTAATTAAAACGCAAACGCAACATCGTTCATCTAGTTCTGTCGGTCTGTCCGTTATACTTTTTGTTCGACGCTGACTAAATTATGTCTTTATAGTGATGGTGTAGCTTTATCAGCGACCACCATCTTGTGATCGAGCCCTGCCACAGTAATTTGTACCTGCCCTGTGTTACCGATGCGTCGATCTCCAATGCTTTGATCATGTTGCGTTTTATTTGGGATACATACAGTGTTGTATATAGTGGAACATTTTGTTTAAACCACAAATTGCCTTAGCACCGATTTTTCAATGTTCAAATAAATTTTAGTTGAAGAAAAAATCTAAAGTTGACAAACCGCAATTTTTGTTTCTCAGATGAAAGTTCTCCGAAGATCAGAAAAATCTGCTCTTAGTAAATTATTTTGTCGTAGTAGGCCATACGGAAACTATCTATTTTGCGAGTTGTCTAAGAACTAATTGGTCGTAGCCATTTGCTACGAGTGCTACGACTTTATTAGTCGGCGTAGCAAGTGCTACGAAAATAATAATTAAATCTTACACAAAAGTTTTTTTTTGAAAGTTTTGGGCTCTGGTAAGTAAAATTCAAAATTGTCTTTCATCTACAAATCCCGTGTGTCACAAAATATCAGAATAAGAAACTATGCGGAATAAAAATTATTGTGCTTCTTGAGGGGTCGATATTTTTTCATGTTGTTGATTTAACTTGTAGATGTCCGGAAGCGGTGTTCATTCTGGTCTCTTGTGATTAATGTGCTGGCCTTGCTTACTCTGATTAAGATTTTAAGGGTAGTATTACAAATAGGGCACGCATAGCAGATGTATCGATAGTCAACCTAGGAGTTTCCATGTTCATTTTTTAGACATGATCTTTTTCAATCTTTTTAGATTTTTTCTTCAGAGATTCCAAGTTTCTTCTTTTGTATTTTTTTTTTAATAAAAATGTAAGCAATTTTAGCCTAGTTTTCAGCCAAACTATAAACAAAGATTTACTGTCGGAAATAATAAAATATAACCTATTATTTTCTAATTTACAAAAATAGGGTGAATTAAAATCTGTATGAAATGAAAATGTAACTTCATATTACTAGTAGGTTCTGTTATATTGTTTAAACACTATCAAGTTACAGGCGCCAGTGGGCAAACTGCAATATTTACTTAGGTCAGTTTTTTTCACGAGTTTATTCCCGCACAGAATCTGCGCTGTAGCACGCACTATATTGTTTACATTCTTTTCTACACGGTGCTTTGTATACTTCTTTTTGTGGGTATTCATATATTTTTAACAAGGCCTATTTTTCATTCGTTTTTATTGTCTATGACTAAATTTGACTAATGGCATTCCTGTACCATAAACTCACCGTACAACTACAAGACAGACAGATTCTGCTTAAATTTACGCTTCACTATGTTATCTTTTCAATTTCCCAATCAAAACGAGAGAAATATACTTCTAAAATCGATCCCCCGACAATTCAAAATCCAACAACAATAATTAATCAACATTTACGTCCACCATCTATCATATCTATCACAATAGTACACATTTTGATTTGAACACGTGCTCACCGTGCAAAATTCAAAGTGTTAGGTTACAGTGAGTAGAGTACCCCTATGAATTGCATCGCTATGCACTCCACCCTTTCATTTTATCGTATTGTGCAAGCGATACGTCATCTGTCGGCGTCCAAGCCTTTGAACGTTTGCCGACGTCGCATGCGCACGGTTGCTATAACGCGACTTAACGATGCGAAATTTGCTTTTATATTTATCAAGTACACGGTTTAGAACTAGATTGTAAGTTCACGTCTCATATGTACAAGTTTGTAAAAGACGGTCATTATATTAACAGGATGTACTCATAAATAGAGCCAAGACACGTTGTGGGAATTAACTAAAAATAATTCAGTATCTAAATAATTACTCTAGATTTTCAGATAAACAAGTTGCGACTCGCCAATGTAAAAATAGATACGCATATTGATTTGAATCTTTCGAAGAAAAGATAGTATGAATCAATAGCACAATGTGTTACCAAAAGGAATAGCACATGCCAAAATCTCGAGTACACCTTGTCAAATTTTCTATAGAAATCATAACAATAATAAATTGTGTATACAATAACCCTTCCACATCTGCCGTATATATCGGCGCACGTATTGATCTACATTATAACGGAAGGTATCTAACGCACTATCTCTGAAACACAAGGTGCTACCGATCGATAAGATGTAGGTTACCAAGGAGCGTGCCAAATAATTCACCTGGACTAACTCAATAGAATATCGCCTTTCTGAATTAATTCTTATGACGCCACCTTGCTTACTCTGATTGTTCGCAACGAGGATTATATTACATTATCTTTATGAACGTGATCCGTAATTAAGCGCCCACATCTAGACAGTCTCGACAATGTCGGCCAGCAAAAAATCAAACGCATTGCCCCGAGCAGATGCAAACGTTCTGCAAACATAACTAAAGGCACCAAATCAATTTCAAAAGTAATTCAATAACATAATGTTGATCGTTGTAAAAATAATGTATGGCTTCCTTCCACCTTGAAGTGGAGTAGGTAGTGTAGCGATGAACCTCGGAAGTGCGCGGGGGCTGAGATACAGTTACCTCGAAACTGTAACACTTTGATATTGTTTTTTTGTTTGTCATAACGGCAAAGTGCAGTACCGTTCTCTAATATCACAAAAAGTAGCGGGCTCTAATGTTTTATAGGGATGTCTTGAAAAGAAACTTGGTAAAAAATGCGTAAGGTGTTCATACAAAGTTTCTTTAGTTCCGTTATATCAATAGAGATTAGAGGCACGCGTCTTTGCACCGGCAACGCTTAGATCCCGTACATTGTCGGTGGCTCTTTGATGTGGCTGCAAAAGACGTCCGTTTGGACAATGGTTTAGGGATAATTTAGCGGAGCAAGTATCGGTCAGGTGGAAATCCGGTCGATTGTAGCTTTATCTGACCACAAGCTTAACGGTTCGCGTTTGTAGGTTCTGCCTGTTTGCATTCAAGTAGTAACTGTACTGTATCAACACGATAGTTGGTTTGCATTGAGACATTAATTTACATATAATATTATCGATACATTAAGATGTCAAAGTCAACAAATTTATTTCAAATTGGCACGTAATAGGTACGTTTCAACGAAAAATTTACAAAGAAATTGATTTCATCCTAATTGATGACGAGATAGATGGCATTCTGGGAAAGCACATACATTTTATCCTGTTAGCACGTTCCCGTGGGATAATTTCCGACATCCACGCGGGCGAAACCGCGGGCAGAAGCTAGTTGATGATAATTAGCTTCAGGCTTACGAATAAGAGAGATTAAGTTCATAATAAAACATGTAGCCTACCGAAGTTCCAATTAATTCATCGTGGTTTTTAAATGAGGGAAATCAAAATTACTAAAACAAACACTGTAGGCAACTTGTTATTACGTATACATAACACGTTATCGTTAGCCAGAACTCGCTACCAAATAGTTTTAAATAACACTAATTAATAAACAGCTTACTAACAAAATACGATTACTTTAAGTACTTCGGGAATGAGACGCCGAGCATATTACTATGATAACTAATTACTAGGGACGTCGGGACCGGTACGAAAATTGATACCATCCATCAGCACCAAAGGTTCCCGACTCTTGTTGATCCAATTACCATGATCTTATTAATTGAATATGAGATTTCCTAGAGGGAACCAATTAAATGAAGTTGTCTGATCAAAATGTAGACGTTACTTAACGTGTTTTTGATAGAGAAATTATTTAGCCCGTTAAATAAATGCCGCCTTTTTACTAAAAACTAAATCCAAGGGGTTATCACGGATCGTAAAATAATATCGCCACTTTAGATTTGAAAAGGAAATTATACTAAACGTGGTATTCCTACAGCTAGACCTCACCTAAGCCGTCTGCACTTATAAGTAGTTCGAAATGAGTTCTGTTATCTTTTCTCACATATACCAATGGCAATCATTCATAGAATTAATTTCGATAACTGTGACGCCTGGCTGTTGATATAGAACCCGATGCTTTTAGCTTCTATCTCACAGTTAAATTATGCCTCGTGAGGGATATTGACAAATGAACTGTCTTGCGATACGTCCAATCGGTTATGGTGTTACTTTCTGTCAACTAATTTCGGTGGACGGTTTTTTTGGGTCAGTTGTTCCTGGACCTGTCATATATTGTTCGATAAGAATCTATCCGTGTTTTCTAAAGCTTGTGTCTTGTTTTGCCAATTAAGTTGTCCAAAGCTGTAAACAAGAAAAAAGCTGGAGTTTGTCCCGCTATGTAATTAAACCTGTCCTTCGTATTTTAACTGGACAAGATAAATTATGGCGAGGATTACGTTGTTTGCGTGTTTGTTTACTTTTCTGATTTTGTGGAATTTCAATTTGTAATCATATTATTTAGATTATGTAGGTATCAGGTTTTTCAATATCTCTTGAATTCTTTGCGTAGCTTAAGAACTTATTGTATAAAAAAATTTGACGCTACGATTTATTACCAATACATATTTGCTTCAAATCAACATAATACAATTTCCTCCAAAGGTCTGATATTAAATTGCCTGCATATTTCTATTCCACCATACATTAGCTCGTCCGCCGCCTCCGATACAAAAGACTTACACCAAAGAAAACAAACAAAAACAGGATTTCGTTGTAATCCTCTATTCTTCTCAGCTTAGGCGTTCGGTTCCTAGTTTCATATTTGTTTAAAATCACCACCGTGTTCAAAAGGTCCGATAAAAATACTTGAAAACTTCCGGTCGGTTAGTCTCCGAATAATTGGTACGCCATATATTTCCTTCACCGGGAATTTGTTACGAATTTACGATACACATTGTGCTAAGGTATAAATCTTTCTACGGCACGAGTTTTGGGCGTGAGCGATTGTGATGGCATTTATTGTCACACAAGTGGTGGGTGACACGAGTTGCTGAAATTGTGAAGTTTACAATTTATTAGGGTGATTTGTAATTATTTACGTTAATGTCACCAAGTATTGTTATGATTGAAACATTTTAGGAGCGTGTCCTTTGTATTCCGTAAGTGCTTCTGCGTATAGATGTATCTTTAGGTAGGTAGGTGCAAACGATATTGGAAATAATTTTAACACAAAAATAAACAAAATTGAATGAGCTTTACAGTAAGACCTTCCAACGACCCCCGACCAAGACTCTAGAGCAAAAGGTAGTGACTGACAAACGCTCGTTTTAATACGAGTGTCTCCACATCAGAATGGAAGAATTATTAATTTAATATATTATAAATCTGGATCATAACAAAGCGTTTCTTTACATAAACATTTTTTATCTTTTCTTTTTTATACCTATAATCTAATGAGAAGAGCATCTGCGTTAATAATCTTTTGCAAGAATCAGTTCCCCACAATAGGCGTTAAAATAGAAAACAGTTCCTTGTGCAAAAAAAATCTATTCATCAATTTCACACTTCTTTATCTTTTAATATTTCGCCAACAGCAAGATGATCATTAGATTTCGGTAAGATAATGCCTACAAAAATAATTTCAAAATATATTTAAGCAGTTTACAGAAATATTGTGATTCCTATCTTAAAGAGTTTAAGAAGGAAAGAACTTACAAGTGTTTGTGAATACATTCAAAATTTTAAGTAGTTATCTGAGATTATGTTAATCTTGAAGAATTTTGCACAAATCCGGCAATGCGATTGTAGAGCATAATCTGACTTGAACAGATAATCGGTTTAAGGGAATCCTAAATCCTTTCGGCGCCGTTTAAATTAAAACCACTAAAGCTATAACGGGCAAGTTCGAAAGCTCTAGGAAAAAAATGTGCACAAAAACGCAGCGTATTCTATTGACCGTGACGCAACAATTGTTTAGCAGTTTGCCGAGAACCCTTAAGTCCATCTTGTTGACTTCGACGCACAACGAAATTAAACACGAGAAAAAAATCCAAAGGTCCTTAAGTAGATCGAACGAAGGGTTCTATTGTGAATATTGTGTAATGTAGCGAGACGACATGGGGCCAGCATACCAAAAAAGTTTCACTATGCTGTGATATAGCTGAACCTTTTACACAAACTTTTGACCACGGCTGTACCTGGCAGGTAGAACCCTTTTTGCACAATTCAGTGTAGCCGATAACAAAACGTGGCGAAGTTGTTGTCGCCACACTTGTCTGCGCCGACGCACTTCAAACACTCCCAATTTCACGTCTGGTTGACCGCTGAATACATGTAACTAATTTTGTGTATCAATACACATCATGGTTGATGATGTATTGTGTTTATTACGCTTCTCGCTTAAATAATTCAGCGTGAAATAGCCGACGTGAAATGTGCAACCCTAAAGATGCTACTGCAACAACATTCGTAAAAAATGTAACCAACCAAGGATTACAAATGATTTGAACTGGAATGTTTCTGAATCAGAACAAAGTCCAGTTTTAACATTTAACTTTCCAATCCCCTTTGATGATGAAGAAATATCAAACGAATGAGATGAAATATCGAGCGATTGTTGGCCAATTACGTGGCTTTTATAACGATTGATCTGAATTACGGCATTAAAGATCGATTGTCCGAATTCAAAGGTGTCTATTTGATATCAGAGCGAGACTAATCGAACCACAAAGGTGTTAAAATGATCATAGAACGTTGACCAGCTATTTAGAGTTTCGGATTGTGTTATATTATACTTGATTTTTAAATACCGTAAGAAACTAAGGAGGTTTGTAGGATAAGTAAGTCCCATTTGAACTAGTCCTTATCATAAATATCAAATTATGACCTTGGAGTGAAAAAAGATTGATCAAAAGTCTCATGCATTAAGATCAAAATATTATAGCAATTATATTCACAATTTTTTACGACATTACCCGTCGGTGATTTGATTTTTGAACAGAGAATTTTTTTTAAAGTAATACAGTGTTGATATTGTTTTATTCCCTTTACATGATGTTCCGTTTCAAATGATAATAATATGATTATATTATAACCTCGAATGTTGAAAGTGTCAAGATCGCGTCTTTCAAAAAACATGTAAAAAAAGTATACTTTGCCTTTAAAAATAACTAGAATAGAATAGAATTTATATTTAAACGATTATCATTTTTTTAGAGCAATAATGGCCGTTCGTGTATTACATGTCTTACATTATTACAAATAAAATAAAGTACCTGAAACCCGTGTTTTGTTTACAAAAAGAACTTTTGTAGGATGATAAGTGTAGTCTATAAAAAAAGTTTGACTTTGATGAAGAATGGTACGGGATTTCAAACATTCATGAGCATTGCCCTTTTACATTATTGAAACTAAAACGTAATGTTACTAAATTGGAAAGTAAACTGTTTTTCTAGAAAGTCTAAATTACAGTACAATGTATGTAAATAATAATATGTTAATCGATAAACACGATCACCAAACGATTACGACACATTGACGATGATAAAGCAACATCATTGTTTCGTAATTGAAAGTAAATATTTTTATTGTAATCGAGTAGCATTTATTGTTTGAAACAATTCAAAAAGCTAGTCATGATACGAGGAATAAAGAAAGCAAGAGTGAATACGTCGAGCGGAAGAGAAACGATACTTTTATTGTCTATTGATAGATTATGATGCTGTAAACATTGGGCACTTAGAGATATGTTAGATATGAAACTACTTAGCTACTTAGCATACTTATCTAAAGTTGTTATTATTATCAGATGTAAAATGATGGCCGAATAGTGGCGAAGCTTAGGCCAAATCGGAAAGAAGATCGAAGAAGAAAGAAGAAATCGGTCCAAAATCGCGTTGGGTTGACGATATCGTGAAATTCACGGGAAACAGCTGGATGAGGGACTCACGGAACCGGGAAATATTGCAGAAAAAAGGGTAGGTCTATACCCAGCATTAGATTTTTCAGGTTATTCCGGGCTGAAATGATGGTGATATCAAAGGCAACCCGTGTCTGAAGGTAGATACTTCAATCGCGAAAGAAACGAGTTAAAATAAAATTACCTATAGCGGTAAACTTTTTACACTAATATCTAAGGGTTGATCAAAACATTATTTTCACACGATCGATCGATTTCGTTTCCGATCATCCAATTTCGGAATATCGGTTGCGGCCACAAATCATTAAAAAAAATTGAGTTTGAAATTTTCGGAACGGGCAAAAAGTCGGCTTGCTTTACGTAAGGCGGGGCACACACCGCGTTTTCGAATTATGGCAATTTTGACACCTAACGAGTGCTAAGTTTTCATTGCCCCCTGTAATTTTATCGGAACGTGTGCTGACGGGTGCGGCGTGTGAGGGTGAAAATCACTGTGTGTATTACGTGCCTCGAGAACTGCTCCCAGATCATAACTCTCATGTTTTATAATAATATTCAAGTAATGCACCGTCATTCGTTTTTAATGATGCATCCAATCTTATCGTACTCTCTACTGATCTAGCGCTCTGTAATTTTTGTAAAAATGTAAAAGTTATTTTTGTGACAGGCAATCTAGGTAGATAAAAATGGACCATTATCCGGTACAGAACTTTACTGTGATAGTGTTACTACAGTATTTGAATGGGGAAATATTACTGTTTTAAAATGAGAAAAAGTGCAATGTTAATAGCATTACCAACTTTTTAAGTTTTAATTGGTAAGGGATAATTCAAATAGTCTTTGAAAACATTCAAACGAAATTTCAGAATCTTATTTTTTAATAGAGGCAATTCGGATGTTTTACCGAATTCATAATCGTAAAAAACAAACGATTTCCTTTCGACCAACCCAAAAGCAATATTCGCTAAACGGAAGGAGTAGCGAACCCACGTTCGGGGGTTGGGTGAATTAGTTTTTGTAGATACAAAAAAACAGTAGCAAAAATGAAGTATTGCTGATTGCTCTGCAGCTATTACCACACTGTATAATTTAGTGGTAAGCCTATGATTAAATAACGCTGCCTACCTGTTAAATTAAATTAGGCTTTTTAAGGGTGGCGCTCAGCATTCCTCTGTAGCAATTGCCTTGAATTAACAAACTTTAAAAAAGAAACAAGAAAGTATTAATTTACGGACTCATCGATTATTGAGGCGCACACGTGTTAATGGTTTTTATGATTATTTCTTTTTTATTACTTACAAAGTTTCAATTAATTGTAGTTATTACCGGCCTACAACTTATGTTGGCTTGTATGAATGCAGCTTAAAATCAATAACTCTGTTTTATTTTGTTTTAGAATCTACTCTTTCTTTGTTTTGGAAGAAATTTAAATCCAGAATCAATTATTCTTCATAGTCCATTCCAATGTCATGTTCTTCTACTTCTAAGTATGTCGATGGATATCTAAATGGCCTCGGCCTAGTTCTAGACTACGTGTTTGGCGCCATCACTAGCGTCCATCAGTTTCTGTAAAGTGCAGCCGAAAGGATACGCATGGGACGATATTAAGAAAGTGTCCTACTATTTGTGGAACAGCACCACATTTACACACCAAGGCGAAGTAATCTCCACCTGAACAGATTTTCCTTGCATCGGCCAACATGGGTCCGGAGGCTGTCTAAATACTTCTAGGTTAGCCAAGGCATCTTGTGTCCAGTCGGGAGATCTTCAGCAGGTGGAACAAATGGTATGGGTAAGGAAACACTGTCCAGCCACAACTTCAGTCTTTCTTTTGATCATTTGCCAGTGAGTGGGACAACACACTTTATAAAACTGTTTTGGCTTGTCAGCCTTAGTGGTACCTACAAGGATGTTGTCGTGCAACAGTTGTCGAGTGTCGGAGACCACTTAGGCTCTTTCGCTGGAACTTGCCACCTCTGGTGGCGCTATTCCTGCTAGTGATTGGTACTGGGGTCAGTTTTAGGCAGCCAGTGATGATTCAAAGCTGTATAAACTAACTTTGCATCCGCAGCCCTAGAAAAAAATAAAGCCAGCCCAATAGTCCGCATCAGGCGAAGCACCCCACTTCGATGAGACTAGTCGCTGAAGAAATTTCTGCTTAATGTTCTGTGTAATCGGCCGTTAACAGGTCTATAACATACAGCAATAACTGCAATTGCTGAATGTTATAGACCTGTTAACAGCCGATTGTTTTTCGTCATGTATTAGCGTCAAATCATTCGTCTCAGCCCATTACTCGACTGCTTTTATGCTAATGTTCGTGTCATTGTAGCCCCAGTTGAGAGCTATGGCCGATTTTGTGTTTAACATTATCGTACACATTTATATAATAAACAGTATCTGAGCTTGAGTTGGCCAGATTGCCTGAAGATGCAGCAAATTGCATCCACTGGTATCCCAGTGGATGCAATTTAGTGATTCATCACGGTCACGCTGGTTTTTTTTTTCAGTGGTTTTAGTGATTCATTGTCTATCGACAATGAATCACTTGTATATAAGTTTTCATATCAATGGCCAATTCAATATGCAATGTCTTTAGTCCCTGGCCCTGACATTAAGCAATGGACAAAGTTGACAAACTTTAATTGCAAAGCTTTTGGCTACTATAAATTTGTGTATTTTATGTCTTTTTTTTTGTATTGTGCATCTTGTTTGCAGATATAACAATTTTTCTTTCTTTTTTTATGACCTCTACGGTCAAGCCTGTTAAAAAAATGATAAAAGATAAACCTCTAATATTTTTTTTTTAATATTTTTTTTTGTATTTTTGTGGTTTACAATAAAGTATATATAAATAAATAATTATAATAAGAAGATTATTTTAATAAAATAAGAGTTGTGAATCAATATGATGTGCTTTCAAGATAATGAACTAAAACAGACTGCGTTATCCAACTAATGTGTATTATTGTACAGGAAACCGTGTGCCTGCCGAGTAGAGCATACTTCGTACCCTGAAGGAAAAAGAGATCTCTGCTGCAATCTCAGCTCGGTGTAATCTTGCAAATATTTATCGTGTGTCAATACAATATGCCAAAAGCGGGCGCTTATTATGGTTTTTACAAATGTGAGTACGCTTCAGGCTTTGGTAGTGTCCCAAGTTATACGTGAGAGCGTTGGTATGTTACATCAAATGAATCCAGTGTGCATAAATACGATACATATGAAATATGTCAGTAGAAACTAAACAAATGATTTAATGAAATAGATAATTTTTATTAGAGAAAGAGCTGCGTGGAGTACAATGAATATATGCTGAAGAAACCATTGGCTGGTTGCGGCAATCAGAGAATCGGGCGCTGTACTGTATTTGGAAGACTATTTCTTGCAGGACCCTGTAAAATGTGGAATTAATTGGTTCATAATTAATAAAAAAATAAGACACGTTTCATTCTTTCAAACATAAACAGTCGTCGTTAAACTTATGAGAATAAAACGTAATTGGGTGTTCCTCACCCATGCCTCTGCCCACCTCTTTGTGATGTTATTCCAGCCAATATTCTATCTCAATTTCAGATATGAATTACAGCGACTGAACTGTTCGACTAGCAAGATCGCTACCCGCTTCTCCCTTGTTCCCTTTCTACGTCTCGTTAGTGAGGAGTTACAGCGCATTGTCCAACACAATGGGGGGAGGGGCGCCGCCCGGGGCAGCCTCGTGGCTAAACACCATGAAACCAAATAAAACCACATGCAGAACATATGGTTTTTGAGAATCGTGTGTTATGTCTTCCTTACGGGTTTTGCATGATTGCTGCAGTGCGATATATTGGTGTTGGTAACGAAATACATTGTTGAAGGAAGGATGGACTCAACAGAAAATTAATTAACAAATCAAAGAGACGGTCTGTCGTTCAGAACCTCGTTATAGTTCGTTCAGCAACGTGGCCTAGTCCACTTTCAATTAAGATATCCAAATAATAGTTGATTAGGCCATATCCTTTTTAAATTAAACTTGCGGTTTTGTTCAAAATGCGGATAAGGTATCAAGAAAAGTAGAATAGATCGGAAAGTAATTTCAGGGCTTAATAGTATTGTTTTCTTCAAGGTAAAGTACCTACTTTGCTTTTATTTCCCACAGCATAAGCTAACAATAAGATTATTATTAGTGACCATATCGAGTGATAATTTCCACTTGATATTAAAAGTTCTTATTTCCATCGCTTGAGGACGTACTCCCACGATATTGGAGCTAGTAACCGATATGCATGTGATCAATTTATCAATGCGCATGATCAGAATCGCGTATCTCTTTGTATCTGCGCGTGAGTTGCTCACGCGAGTCTCAAGATTCGAATTTCGAATCTTACCACGCGATCGCTTTGCTACCCGAGATCTTGTTTGTAGCCGATAAACGAACTATGATTAATACACAGCTAGAAAAAAAAATGTAATTAGCTACTTAAACGCACTTTGAAGAACTGGGTTGTTACTATTCTTCTCATGTTCGGTTCGATCGGTCAACATTCGCTGTCAATTATATTTTTTTCAAAATCATGAAATTAGATTTCTCTTCCCTTGACACTATCTGACTGATATCAAATTGCGTATTTTCTAAGGAAAACAATGCCAAAGAGTCGGCGCTGATCCAACCTCGGATTACCGTAGATGGCATGGCGGCTAGGCTGGGCGGCTCGTCATACGCCCCGATCATTCGTTTAAATGGTCATAATTGGTCAAGCGGACTTTAAAATACAGCACTTGGTCATTATAACATAGCTCCCTCGAGCTTTTAAAATCACTAAACGCCGCTCTGGGCTTACCCTGTTCTTTGAAACTGTCATCTCTCTAATTGTCTTGTTTGCCTGTGCTGACACCTACCTCTCTACAATATATGACTTTATTTTTAAATAAGTCTCGTGTTCGGTGGCTAAATAATAAAAAATGTAACATGTAGAACGGGACGACTTCTCCGCTCGGAGTATGTTGAAAGATGTGCGTGACTGAATATTCAAATCTTATAATGTACAGGTCCCTAGTTGTTTAAGTACTTCGGTGTCAGAGGCGATCAAGTGATAAAGATGTTTATTGATGATCTTTGGTTACATTAATTGCCAACAGCGGCGGCGCTTGTGTTACCGCAATGTCGCTCCGCGTCGAGTCGAGCGCGAATGACAAAGATCCAGCGGTCGATATGCGCAGGCGACGACGGCCGGCCCGCTTTGATCTCGACTATTGACTGGTTCGACGACCAATCAAAATATTCGTGGGAAAAATTATCATTTCCATTTCGCACTTTTTTATATGCATGAAGCGATAGTAAATATAAATCCCATACATGGCTCGCAATGTATTACAGACCGCACGTCTGCGCACAAGCAGAGCGCGCAGAACGTGGTCAGTCAACTGTTCATTACAGCTACTGTTCGATATTCGAGAAATTTTAACATTATAAAAAGTTGAAAGCTCGAGAATGATAAAACCCTATACTAGTTTATAGACGCTTAACTACCACTCGATAATATTTTTTCAGATCGCTATTAAATGTTGTCTTTGCAATATAAGGATCAGGCATTCGGTGGCCACCTTAGGATTTTTATTTTCATAGAACGTTTCGAATACCAATAAGGATCGTACCGAAAAAGGAGGTCCCGAGTTATTGAGTGCTCGTGCCGGAGCACGTCTTTGTCATAAAATACCTTGTCGGGAATTAATCTTGGCATTTTGTTCAGGGTCACACGAAGCTCCCCTGTACTTATTCGCATCTGAAAAAAAAAGTGATACAGATCCTATTTTAATGAAGTGGGTTTTATGAACAATTCATAAACTAAAAAATAAATATGTTGACGGGGCGCCTTATTGGTGGTAGTAATTAACATGGCGCAAGCGCAGCACGCGGCGGCGCGCGCTCTCCTGCGCCGCCGCCCGCACCGCCTGATAGGTCACTCACACTCACTGCACACGCGGCCTTCGCGAAGGACGCCCGCGCCACTCATTAAGCTTTACTATTTAAACTTGTCATAAATTACATTATTTGTCAATTCGTATTAATTACCTATGAAATTTTATTTAATTTACGATGCCTTTAAATTCTTACTTTATTTTCTCGATAACATCCTATTATGGCACACAAGTAGAGCTGTTAATGACATCAACATCTTTTTGTTTGTTTTCTTCGAAACAAAAAACGCTTGGAAAAGAAATGGCTGCTGCTACAATGACGTTTAAAAAACAGCAATTTGCTCGTTACGTTGTGTGGCTACACACGTAATTTGATTTATTAGTACACTTGGCCCGCATATTTATTAGAACAGTGCATGTTTTCTCAAAACCAGTATAGTTAACAATTAACTTAGTGTAATTATTAAGGTTTTAGCAGGTGCAACTCCTTTAGAGGACGAGTTAATTGTGGCTGTGTCGTGCGTACCGACGTCATACCTGCACATTATACGGTGCTGCAGAAAAACAACATCATCTTACTATAAGGAGTTAATGATAGTCTGTGCTGTTTAGACACAGAGGACGATGATAAAAACACTGATCTAAATACGTCAAACGGACGTGAATAATTGCTTGTGACATTAAAATTATTCGCCCCTTTTTGTCCAAGCCCTATAAAAGGATAACGAGAAAACAAAACAAATCTAATATTCATGTTAACTGAAACTATTACTTTTATTACGCACTTTTGAAAACTAGATAAGAAAGGCAAATAAGAATAACCAACAACCCTAATTAAAGAATAAAAGACGCATGCCCATAACATGAAAATGCGTGGCAGACGAAGCATTTCGCTATTAAACTTGCTTGGTGGCAGTTACCTGGCTGCTCGGTGATCATTCGCGAGGGTTTTAATCCTAACACCTTAATAAACAGTGGAGGAGAAACAATTTGCATGTAGATGGCGCCTCAACTAATACATGTCTAACCGTCAGCTGCCGACTGGTTCAGTATTGCATACTATCGACCACACTAACCACTAATACACCTCACACGACTGAGGAACTATGACTAGGAAAATAGTAGAGATTCCTAATTTGATTTAGAATTATAAATTATTTTTTTGGCAGCTGCAAAAGTGCGCAGCGCCAAAGATTTAATTTAAGATAATTCTATATTATATGAATTAGGTTTCAGGCTATCCCGAAAAAACGTAAGTCATATATGTACCAAAGAAAATGAAATAATCGGTGGGTACGCATTTTTCTTATAAGAATGCTATGTCATGAGTCTAAATTGAAAGTGTTAGAAAACTTAAATCAGTAAATCGTCTCTATCGTTTTCTATAACCCTACACGAGACTAGATCCTAACATTATCCAGCTTCTATTTTTTATGTTTAAATGGGAATACGGGCAACGGGTCTGTAGGTGAGCCGTACTACTAAGTGGCTTGCGGAATCCTAATGCATGCAGGTAGGGCCGTCTTGAGGAACCTGCCAGGACCCGCATTTTAATGTCGCTTGAAGAATGTGCTTGAAGCTAGAACGTATTGCTGTTTGATTGGAGAGCACGTTAGTAATTGGTTAGTAAATCTATTTCGGTATTTCATTTTGTTTTATCGCGAATTTATTCTATTGATGCAGATAAGGGGCTGTTGTTGGGTACTTTTTACAAAGTGACACTCACGAGGATTTATACAGAAATATAGTCAAATGATGCATTGTAATTGCATTTTTTTATGGTTTTCAAAGCTATAGCTGAAGCTCAATGTATATCATTTAGATTTGTAATACAATACGAGTATTATGTCAGTGAGAAATTGATATCGATACGATTAACATTTTAATCAATCGTTCGACTGGAACTGGCATTAAAATAATTAAAACAGGAGCTACAATTAAGGAACGACATTGTCATGTACTAGAAATAAACAATATTGAAACAAGTGATAAACAAACTGACATTGTCAGGCGAAAGTGTCTTGGGACTTCATTCCATAGTCTTAGGCGAACGAACACCTGTTAACGTCGGTCCGTCAGACGAGTGTTTATAGAAGATATTTGCATATACATGCAAGCCAGATAAAAACACCTAGATCATAGGCAAAACATGCATGACTAATTTAGCCTTGCGGTAGTCTTATTTTAATCTTAAGTGATGCTAATGACAGATGAAGTTTCTGATGTATGGCTCTCATCTTTCTGCAAAAATATTTTAGAATTTGAGCAATTAAGGGATATATGCAGATAATGATGACTTCCTTTTTCTATATTAGCTCGTATCTGATGCAACTTCTTTTAGCTACAAAAAATATTGCCCCCGCATCTATAAAAAACTCAATTCATATTCGATATCAATATATCAAACAATGTGATGGAAATATCTCTTTTATTCTCACAAAATTAAGTTAACCCTCATAAAAGAGTTTGTTTAAAACATTAGATGTTTTTAGATGTTATCGCTGCTGTTTGGTGTCAAAAGTCTCGCATCATGCCGAACGCATTTACGTGAAGTGATACCGATCTCAGGCCTTTGTTCGCCTATCGGTTCGTAAACAAGAATAGCGGGAGTCCATATAAATCATTTTAAGACAAAAAAAGTCAAAACCAAACTTCAGATTCGTTTCAAAATTATGGTACAAAAATACAATTTTTGAATATTATTTCATGTCACTCATGTTTATGAGAAAATAATACGTATTTGTGGGGAATCTCCGGACACCCAAACACGCGAAATTACGAAATAACACGCGCCAAACCAGTCAATTACCCCATTATGTTATTTCAGTCTCGCGAGCTAATTACTACCCGAACAGTTTTGTTTACTTACTTCTTCTCTAAAAACACCTATTAATTTAGTTGACAATTACATGTTTCGATGTCCACGGTACCTAGTTAACTATGTGAAATAAAACAAATGTCCGATAACTGGTCAAGCGAGTAGGGATTCGAACATCGTCCTGTGCAAATGATTTGTGTCGCGTTGTATGTGTTTGCTATTAAATTATCGACAATGTAACAAGAGGTGCGGCGAAGAAATATGTAATTACCACTTATTGTCATTATTTGTATATTTGTTGGTAGATATTTTGTGTATTGCACGTATAACGTCGTATCGGCGCAGTAGATAGAATTGAAGTAGTCGGCGTAATAAACTTTAAAAGAGTGCTGTATTTCATCCAGCTCCTCGTTTTATAACTCGATTAATATTCTGAGGAAGTTTTCATTACTTTTTAATGAAACTCCGAGTCGTATCTGGCGATCGCTAATTTTATGTTTTAATTTACGCCTCCGCATAGCGTCTCCTGCATCATTGATCACTGTAACGGGATGGTAAGTGAGCGCCGCCGTGCGTACTAATAGAATGGACTGCCATCCCACATGATGCTAGTAAACTAGTTACATAATTATACACTTGTTAGTTGTGATTAACAATTTGATCAGCAAGGTGACGAACATTCACCAGCATTTTGGCAGCTAATTGTGCATTGAATTTTGAGCTGTCCATTAAATTGTTTTTGAGAGTAACAAGCTAATTGCATTGCGTTCGTTTATACATTTGTTGGCTCATTGCTGCTTGCTGGCCTTATATTCCAAGGGTTTTACCTGATAATGGCTATAAGCTATAACTTAAGCCGACTCATGTACTTTACTCTCATTTTATAGCCACAACAGCTGGTCAAAATTCACATCTGGATCAGACAGACATTAGCAAGACTATTAGCAGTGAAAAAATCAATTATTTCAACATTCCCTCCTTCAAGCAAATTGATTACGCTTCTGGACAGACCCTTCCTTGAGGCATTCGTGTGAACCAAGGGTTACTTACCATTCAACCTTCTAAACTTTATCACACTATCTCTGTTCCACTTAAGGATTTTCAACCCTGAAAGAAAGGGATAGCGAAAAGCTATGATTGAATAGTCGCGACCTTTGATTGATGAGTTCAGAAATCGCCGCGAGAGAATCTTAGTTTCAAATTGAATTTTACGAATGCTGTCCGGTCATCATTAGAGAGATTTTGTTTATTTAATGGTAACTTAAATAGCATGAGATGTAATGATAAGTGAAGATTGTTTAGTTTGATTTGAGGGGTCAAAACATAATCCCCCTTATACATAAAAGTTGCTTAAAGTTAAGTAATGATTAATGTCTGATGCCATATTTTTTTACATTTAAACGTCTCTTAACTTTAGGCGACGTAACGTATAAATATGGGGGTAACTGTATGGTAAAAGAAAATTTTAAGCACAAGAGTTTAAGGTTATTGTAGTAGGTACTTATGCTGCATGAAATAAAAGTAAAACTTGCTTAGCTATAACGATTTAAAAAGTTACCAATGTATACAATCAAACGCCTGAAAATATTGTACCTATTAGAATCTATAAGCTGTCCGGGGTTCTAAAAACCTTTGTCCGCCATTACAAAAATAAATTCCATAGGTATAATAACGTATTTTTACTCCTGCTACAAAATTTCTCTGACCTCCATTTTCGTAACGAAAAAATTCACAAAATTAATAGTCACCCAAAGAAATTGATGCGATTAGTTTCGGATTATGTTTGATTACTACCCTTTTTTTTGTTGCGGGAGACATTTTTTGTACAAAAACGCGTTTCAGATTTATTTTTAATAAAACGTATCTATTCCTCATTATCATTTTTGGGTAGACGCTTTAGATCCTTTTATGAAATACTAGCTGCGCCTCGCGGTTTCACCCGCATAAGTATCGTTCCCGTGGGAATATCGGGATAAAAAGTATCCTATGTGTTAATACTGATTATAAACTATCTGTGTGCCAAATTTCATCCAAATTTGTTTAGTAGTTTTGTGTGAAAGATTAACAAACATCCATCCATCCATCCGTACAAACTTTCGCGTTTATAATATTAGTAGGATACACTATTTTCCCAAAGATTCATTAAATAAAGTCAAGACTGTACAATAGTAGACATTATTTTTGTAGTTTTAACGTAGATTGGACTCGATTCACGGAAATCGACTGGTATTAAATAATTAATGGGTAGGTACATATTTACTTTAGAAAAAAATCTGAAGGAGAACTTACTAGAAACGTAGTAATTATTGGCGTAATAAGTACGAAAAAACAAAAAATCCTGAATAACTTTATAATTTTCACAGTATCGTTTTTCTTCTGTACTCCACAAAAACATCGCTTCTTTTAATGATTTCATTCGTTAAGTACCAAGACCTCCGTAAACGTACAATCAGTTCATTCAATTTATATTCGATTTCAGTGTTTATTTTCATATGAACATTATTTTTTTTAATGGACCAGCCTGTATAACATCCGTATTTGCCATACACCTGCGTCCGGCTGTATTTGGTCCTCGTTGTAATAAATAAAAGTGATATTGATTAATAAAAACGTAATTATTACTTTCATGGTAATGATAACTACACGACAATTCGTACCCCGGAGAAAGTACTACAAAGGAACTAAGTTTGATGTACTGTGTTAAGGGCTATCATTTCTCTCTCAGCATCTGCCTTTATAAAGAACATGCTTTTTTGTTTTACGGCTTTTAAGTTATAAAAAAGCCGAAGAAAATTGTCCTTTCTCATTACATTTTGGTGGCATATTGGTCATTAAGAGCGTTCAAATTAATTGTGAGCTAGTTACCATATAATTTGTAGTCTTGGGCTTTACGAAAGTTACTTTTTTTTTCACCAGGTATCAATTTCTTGGAAATGAGTCTCCCCCTCATTATAAGGTTAAATAACCCATTTTATGTTTTCTTTTAAGTTCTGGGAGGTGTAAACTGAAATGAGTTTGTAATTAAGTAGGTTAATACATATATGTAGAGGTCGCCCAATATATAATTGCACAGATATTGGAGGGGCCTCCACTAAATTTCTATACAAACATTTAAAATGCAACAAGCAGTGCAAGTTGAAATTAGATTATCTGCATCTACATTTTATCTTTACCTTAGATTATATTCTTGGTCACAAGTTAACAATAAAGTAAGCGAACCTTTTCACTTCACATATAACTTTTCAGTATATTATGATAATTTGTGAAGGGCGGGTGTTTTTGGGGGACTGTCTTTTGTAATTTTGACGTTCGAAAAGTGCTGATTCTCAGCCTAATTTGAATAAATGATTTTGATTTTTTGATTTGATTACTGCATTTCAAATTATCTTCAAATGAAGTTCTCGTAAGTGATTTGTAATCTTTGAGTAATAAAGAATTTTAAACCGTAAGTCGAGTTTGTACCAACGCAAATCTTTATTGGCATGTACACAGCCATGTAGTATTCTGAATGCATCTTAATTTTTGTACAGGAAGTCAAGTTGACCTAATGATTATCAAGTTTTTCCTACTTTCACAAGCAGCCGCCCAAAATTTGCATACTACCATCAAAATCCAAGATTAACGTAATCACAGCATTTGTGCAGCACTGAGAAATAAGCGTGTCGTCAGCCACCTGCGTCCGCCGACAGCCTGCCACGACCTGATTTATATTAAGAGAACAGACACAAGTAAAACAATACAGTACCCTCCGTACAGGACAGGAAGTCGGGAAAAAATAGGGATGAATCTTTTGTCTTGTTGCGTCATCCATCATATGTTGCGCTGTGATAATGTTTTGTGATTATTTGGTTTTGTATCGAAAGTGAAAGGGTTTGCTTGGTAGTAAGTAAACTTACTTACGTAATGTATGAGTTAAAATAATGAGTAGATTTTGCCGACAATTGTGTCGTTGTAGCAACATTAAAAACTTCAGTGACTCACGTTCTTTGTCGCCAAATCGTTTATATAGCAAATACACACGATAGTTTATTTTTATGTAAATCCAAAAATAATAAATATGCAGGAACTAGCAGTTCACTCACACAGTTATTATTTTGAAAAACAAAGATTGATCAAAAATAAAACAAAAGAAGAACAAAAACAAAGCTATCGATTTCAGTTCAAACTTCATAAATATTTTGGCGTATTTATTTATGAATCGTCCAATAATGCGCACTGGCAGTATAAATAGCAGGCAAAGGTCCGCACAGATCAGAATCCAACAACCCGGCGCGTGTAATGTCACTTGTTCACCATAAAACATTTATGCCACGATGAAACCCTGTACGGATAAAATCTATTTTTTATCAGTAAAATAAATTGCGCTTAAATAAATAACTTGTGAATACTCCAAAGCAAGCGGCTGTTTAAATTATTGAATACAAATTCCATACATTGCGGTTGAACAGAGGTGCTGGGGCGACGCGTACAGGCGGCTTATTGCTGCACTCAAAAACCGACATCAATTAAAGAGAGATGAGCGTAAGTATTCACGGAGATGCTATGACCATGGAGTGGGGTCGACTGAATTGCTGCTGAATAATTAAAGGTCAAAATTATACAAGGTTCCATCACAAAACGTAAGGAGGCCTTATGACTAGATGTTTAGTCAGAACAGAAGGCCTATTTCCTTAATTAAAAACGTTTAAAATCTAGTCGCAATTTCATCTCAGCGACAATCAATGTCAAAAACTTAGTATGTAGGGAAATTAGAGGTATTTTTGATAGATTGAGACTGAGATCAGACTGTGAACATTCTTAAAGTTAAAAGAATTGTCCCTCAGGTGTTCTTTTTCTTGTTTGCAGCCTTACTTGCAACTTTTTATTTCTATTGCATTAATTGTCTTGTATATTACAGAACTTTGAAGGCTTTTCGTCGCTGGTAAACTCCTGAAATACTCATGTACACGATACCAGCAGTAATCTACTGCTTTCATGACTTTGCATTGAAGCCCAATGTATATTTAATAAAGAATTTAGTCTGTTTCTAGTTGGCCTAGTTTTTTAACCAAGATAGGTATTAAAACTAGTTAGGTTATAATACTTATCTTGGTAAAAAAACTAGGCCAAGGTACAGGACAATTTCAATACAATATTAAATTATTATCCACAGAGATTTCCCAACTAAGTACACTCGCATACTCAACCTACACGTAGTAACTGAGATTGGAGCCTTCTGACGGGTACAGGCAAGAACAGCGGCGCTTTGATCGTGTCAGAGTTGGCGCTTGCACGCCTCCTTATGGTCTGCGTCCGTTACCCACCATTACATCAGGGGTTGCAAGACTTGCTACAAGTACTTGCAACCGACGTCATACTTGCACCATAACACTAAATATGTCCGTAGAGGACATGGAGGTTAAGTTTCGTGATTATTGAAAATAAATCTGAGGTGTGTGGGAACTGAAATCTGGCTGTTATTTTTAAAGATTGAGTTGCTGTTACCTGTGTTATAATATTTAATACGAATAAATAATCTCATGAGCTTTTTGCGTAAGGGTTTTAGGAAAAAAAATACACAAATTTGTGTTGTGTTGTGATGCTCTTTATCTCTCGAACTTAAATAGATGCTCTCTGTCCTTAAATTTCAATCTACCGTTACGTCCAAATGATAGAACTAACAGTTTCAATCGTCAAAGTTAATTGTTTTCTACAAAGCTATCGGGTTAATCGTTTAATACGTGGACAGGGTAGATATTATTTTTAATAACGTCTTCATTCATGTCGGCACAGTAAGCGTAACGAAGCTGAAACAATTTTATATGAACCATAAGAGCTTGATGCGTAATACGATTTGGATTTCGGTGCCTTGTGATCCAGAGGAGATTAGAGCAGGCTAAAGACAGTATTTTAGTTTAATGGCCGTTGTTTTAAGCAATCAGGAAGATATTCTCGTATTAAGAAATAAACGATGTGAAGTCGTTGATGGTGAATGAAAACTATTAGGTACTTCATATTAAATTTATGTGTGTTTCAGTTTAAATCATTCAAAGGATATGTGTATTTGAAACCACTTTGGACTTTTTGTGTTTTAACGTGAGATGATTTGTTTGTTCTTTAAGTTTTAAATACGCCGACAAAAATTGTACTAAATAAAAACTGTTATGTTTTTATTGGCATTTTTTAATTGTTGTCGATTTTTTTTTAATACGGTCTCAAGACCCGGGGGTATGGTTTTAACAAGGTACTTTATTTCAATTCAATTAACTGACCCCGTTATAAATAAAAATATGTAAGTAATAAAAGAGTATTCCGCCAATCATTGGAGAGTAAAAATGAAACAATGGTGTTAAAATTGCATTTTCAACGAAAAAATTGAAAGTTTTCAGTATTCCGTGAATAATATAAAAGTACAAGGTGTATAGAAGTTACAATTATCAATTACAAAAATAACGAGCTCGCCAATCTACGCGATGTTGAGGTAACAAGTGAAACTAAGTCGTCCTATAAAAGAGCAAAACACCACTTGAATTCAATGCTCTACAGACGCATAAAATAAATAGATAGGAATTTCATTACTATCACATCAATAACAGCAAGGAATACTCGAAGAAAATAGGGCACATAAACACCGACCAATAGTCACTTCCAGCAATTTAAATTTTGTGGTGTATAAATTTTGAAGTAACTCAATTAAAGTGAACGTTAATGCCAGTAAATGCCAGTATATGGAGGGGCAGGGGTATGAATCATTCGGTTTATTAACCGGCAGTTAACTGCGTATCTAACGCGCCAATCACTCCCGTTTTACAGTTCTCGCGTGAGACGTTGAATTAGCGAGTAGGTTTGGTGGAGCCTGCCACTGTTAGCGCAGTGGCTTATCTAGTCGATCCGGATCTCACTGAACTGGATATCGGTGTCTCTTTGAGTTAGGTTATGTTGTGGCAACCTATTTGGAGTTACGAGAATTTGAAAATCGATTTGTAATGATTGTCATTGGAATCATTCTTTATCGATTATTGAATTCAGTAATCATTCCAATTCGAATATTTCAAATTATTTTGATTCAAGAAATCAACTATTGCGCTGCTTGGTATTCTCAATTTCAATATATTTTCATAGCTTTTCAAATTTCTCTTCACTTTTTCTCACTGTGTTGTTTTTTCTTTATAATACTTGAAAAAAATAAACGCATTCAAATCTTACATATTAGGTACCATTTATACTTAAATACATATAATTAGTGCTTAACAGAAGGGCAATTCTCGTAATTCTAAGAAGGTTCACAGTCTGATCTTAGTCTCAATCTGTCAAAAATACCTCTAACTTCCTTACATTTTTGACAAGTTTTTGATATTGATTATCGCTGAGATGAGATTGCGATTTAAATTTGAACGTTTTTTTACGATACTTGGGCTTGAGATCTTAATTATTATTCTGTCAAAGTCAACTACAAACGATTGACAGAACTAGAATGATGTTTTAAATATGTCTTTCAATGCAAAATTTTATAACCGAGCCTTGGATACAAACTTAAATCAGCTGTTTGTTCCATTACTGAATATACCGACTGTCGACCTTATTAGCAAATCACATCGCTCAACAACAACTAATCATACTAACAACCTGTGAACCTGAAACAGATATCTAAACACAAGGATTAAGCAAAACTGGATAAGACAATTTGTTCCTGTCATCTTAATACAAATTTAAGTATGCCCAAATCGCACCGCATTGCACAGGGTGTAATTATTAATTTTGTATGCTTCAAATCCAATATTTCGACTTAAATAACATTAGATACGCTTGTTGTTGGGATGATGTTGTTAGCAGCGTCGCTTTTTATCACTTGTTTGATTTGAATGCGAAGATTTATGTCATAAAAGTAATTTTGGCTCGTGATGAATGTTTGAATCCGAAGTAAATCGGACTGTGAACTGTTCTGGTGGTCAGTGCATTGGATTTAGTGTCGAAATATATTTAGCATGTATGGTTGAATTGGATTTTCAGGTTTACTCGTTAACCCCTCGTATGACCGTGGATCCACGCCTTTTTAATTGTTGTTGTAATTACGACAATCAACTGGTTAACTGGTTCTAAGCTTTATCCATATAAAAACGCCTGGATAGTATCCTCTTGAAGTTTACCTAGTCAATTTTTCACTTATAGTTAAGTTTGTAGTTGATGCTTCCACCGGTCATTTATTAGATGACAACAGATGCTATAGCAAGTTCAATTCTTAATTAATCATTACAAAATATTCCGTTACTTACATACTCTGCATCTTTAATTTTCATTCACCATCTAAACCTTATACCTCAATTCAAGATGAAGTGACGATAGTGTATATTGATCGCGTCCGTTTAAATTAACAGGCATAGCTGTCACATCTGTGCTTACGGCCCATCGCACCAAACACGATATATTCGCGATATCTGCGCAAGCGCCGACGCACTTTGATCCCTCAGCTAACGATCCATTATACGTGGGAACTTACTGACACAATCTCGGGTATATGATGGGCTTATTAATGAGCAGTAGTTTTAGCATTACTTTTGCTTAATTAATTACTGTAAATAAATACCCCATTTTGTCATAATTAAGAAAAAAGTAAAGCCCGGGCTTAACAGAATTAACTGGATTTCAATGTATTTCTGTCAGATTAACATATATTTTAAGCCGTCAATTAATTAGTCATTACGTATTCAATAATATTTTCAAAGAAAATCACATCACTCTAGTTTAGTGAATAAATTGAAATTTGTCATTCCGCTGTGGGTCCCCAGTCCCTCAGTAACGAAGCGGTGTTCACTCAAGGTTGTCATCATTCAACATCTAAAATGACAGAGCGGTGACGGACCATCGATATCACCGACGGATTGGGCCCGCCGATCTTCGATTGTTACGAATTACATTCCCTCATTTGACAAGATAAAGACGTTATGACAAATTACTAAAGATCTACATCAATGGTTAATATTTATTGGTGCATTTATCGTTTAAAACTGACTTTGGATCATGGTATTAAAACAGGACAACAAATTTTAAAGGTTTTTTAACTAAAAAGCTTTATACAAAATTATAGAGTTCAAATAAATAAGTAGTATTCGAATTAGAATTACTCTTTTAGATATATTCAAGAAGAAATTTTGATCAAAGATTGCAAATTAGAAGGACAAAGATGAAGAAATAACAACGAAAAACATACAAAGGATACCCACTTAATTATGGTCACGTAAATCTTTTGGTACAAGCTTTGACAAATAACCCCGTTAAAGAAGTCACCCTCCCATCAATTAAACTGCTTATAAGAAGCAGTAAATCATCATTTTGTTTTGTTTCATAAAGTAATATTGCAATTTAACTTTCATTTTGCAATTTATATAGCTATTACATTAAATGGAGGCATTAAGAGCAATGCCACTAGACTCCGTAAGGAGAATGTCGCGTTCAACTTCATCTGATTAATTTTTTCATACCAACCAACTTGATTATTTATCAACAGTTTGATCGTAAATTAAAACTGGTTCATTAATGATCATAACTTTTAATTTATAGCTGGTTGGTGTACATGTCGATGCAAATATTGTGTGTATACGTGTGAGGTGAATTTATTTTATGGAAAAGATTCTATCTCTGATTTTTAATGGTAAAAGGTCTGTCATTCTGGACGCGATAAAAAAAGTTTTATGTCTAGGAAATATTGGTATAACCTGAGACCTATAAACTGCTCATACTTGTTTCTCTAAGCAATTACACGTTGGAATGACATATTCTTTGTGTTGCATCTGTAGATACGTAAAACAGCGTTTTTATTCTAATCTCGAAACAAGACCTAGTAAAATTCTAAAGGTTTTGCAGGTTTACGACCGACGCAAACTACATTAATAAAGCAATTTGCTGTATTAATTGGCCCCTAATTCGCTCCGACGTTGTCTTTAAAACGACGTGTAACGTGTACTTTGTAACCATCACTCTGAAACACGAACATGTTTATAAATTGCGATGGTGATGGCTGTGCAATAGTTGTACAATTACCGTACACCGAGTTTACGTCAACCTAGAAAATTGCATTAAATGGGATAAAAAAAAGAAAAATCTTCAGACTTCTATCTAGAAACTTTTTCTATATTTATGTTTTTTAAAAATGTATACATCTGCCATTATTTTGATAGTACCTACCAACCATAACTTTACTGACTTACCTGCTAGCAAATTCTCATATTCCTGGTTGTCATGTTGCTTTATCAACAGTAGGCACCCTTTTATATCAAATGGAAGCTTTGCTCTTAAATCACTCTACATTTAAATGTCTAGCAACTGGTTGCTAGTAATTTGCTGTTTAAATAACAGGCTCATTCTTCACTTGTACACGTTTGGGAGCAATGTAAGAACATTGTTGTGATAAACTTGACTCGATTACACCGCAATTTACCGGACATGGAAAAGTGGATCTATAAATATTTACAGCTCCTCATATACCCGTGCGCGAAATTATACAGCTGATCCGTGCATATCTTCGATTACAATAGCACATCTCGCTACTGTTGCAGACCTATTAAACTATCCCTTTTACACCTCATTGTAAACACTTACATACCAAAGTAACTACTTCTCCGCGTGTGAGTGGTATTAATTCGATACAGTCATGGCAACTTAAATAATAGGATACATGGATTCTGTATTATATTAATTAAATATCTCCATGTTATCAAAGAAATTAAATATCAACCCGGCTGGAAACTGTACATTCACGTGTAAACACCTAATCGAAATATCAAGACGTTTTTCAAACGTATTTCCTGTGTACACATGTTATATCGAATTAATTCACTTAATCCGTAGAAATATGGTGTTGAAACAAATATCTAAGGCCTATTAATAAATGTTTATTGCCCACGCAATACATTTGGAGCTTTAATCTGGTGTTAGCGGGAGGCCGGCGCCCACCCAGAGGTGTGGACATCTCTAACCAAATCGAATTATAAACCCACCGAGTAACGATTACCGATTATCGAATCGTATAGCGACATTACCCAAACAACATAAATGTCAGAATCGTTTGTCCAAACTCTTATCGAATGAAAACATTTCATTGCTGTCGGATAATGTAAACCATGGAAGATTAAACATATTGGAACACTATAAACCATTTATATACAGTCTCATTGATTAGAGCATTTATAACGGAATTCATTTTGTGTTATCCCACGGTATTTGTGGAAAATTCAAATTAGGGATATGAGCATGGAATATTTCTGTTATAAAAAATTGTTTCCACTGTTTCAAATCCAATATCTTTGTAGGTATATATATGGTATGGTTGCATCTAGCGATTCTATCGTGAGTACGCGAGGCTTGTTCTTGCCTACTGTTTTACTTTTTTCCTTATACGGCTTCATCATATTTTTTTCACACAAAGCGACCAGCGACAAACGTTTATCATTTTTATAGGAACCTTGGCGCGTACAAATGTAGGAATCATGCGGTGTCTGGAATCCATTCATTTGATATTATTTATTGTGATTTAAAACAAATAAGATCTAAATTCCTGCTGTGCTGTTATTTATAGGCTCTGAAAAGCAAAGTAAGTCATATGAAAGGTATAATCTAATATATTTTTTATTACCATTTATCTTTGTATAGATACATAATAACTTAGCCTGCTTATATAATAGATAATATATTTTATTATCCCTTGAATGACTTATTCGAAGGCAAATCCACGAGATGGAAAGAGAAAGTAGGGAGAAAGAAAGAGAAAGTAGGGAGGCCTTTGCCCAGCAGTGGGACATCACAGGCTTTTTATAATAATAATATTAATTTAATACACTATGTGCTAGCGACCGTTTTCGGGGGCCCATTATTGAGTGTGCAAGTCACCCCCTGGCATTTCATCTGTGAATATTATAATTATCATTGGTCAAGCAGGGGACATAGTCCTTCCATAGTTCAAGGTGACCCGTGATCCACTATAGCCACCCAAACCCATAGCCCAGTATATTTTGTTTCCATGTTCTGCAATAGTCCTGCACCAACCGGGGGTTGTCATTGAGCGCACTTGCATGGTGCATACAGTGATAATCGTCGGTTGGTGCCTCCTCATCATTTAGAATTGTGTAAAGGGCCTCTGCGCGTTGGCTTCGGCCCCTAGTACGCCTTTCAAAGGTCCGGGACCCCAGGGTCCCGAGATATGTCAAAGACAACTACAATATTAATATAATATTAATAATGTAATATTATTAATTTAATTATTATTATGTTTTTATACTTTTTATATTCTTATATTTAAAAATATAATGTATATGTTTACATTGAAATAAAGAAGATATTAATCCATGAGATGAGACATTATGACGTTATTAGGAACTCTTGGCAATCAGTCGGTTGACATCGCGAGTCCAACCCTATCTTTCTGAATTAAATTTAGTGAACCCACTGCTAAAAATCTCCTAAAGGTTACATACTCGTAAGTAAAGGCATTATTTCAATTAATGTAAAATAACTGCATTATTCTACTTCGCCAATAGGTACTAGAATCTGGAATATTTTTTATTCTAATTCAAGTATGTCCTTGTTAGGTTGATAGGCCGTCGCTATTCGCCCATTATTACAACATGAGAACAATTTGCAAATACTTGTGTATGTGGAGATCAAATTGAGCATTCCTGTAGAAAACTGCATCTGTAAATTGTGATGACTCCCGGGCTACCTACGATGAATCCTATGAAAAAAACACAAACACAGGAAAACCAAACGCACTTTTCCACAAAAAAAACTTATGTATGTTAAACTTAATTTCATTATCTTTAAAACTATTAAATTCCACTGTCTTTAAAACTATTAAATTCCACTGACAAACTTGATGAAATAAACAGTTGGATGGATTAGCCAATTTCTACTTTTATAAATCTCAGCTTTTCTAGTAGGTATCCTACAAACAATTCTAATCCTTTGAAACAAAATACTATAAACTGTTGTACGCACCACTTCTACAAAGTATGGTTTTTCTCAACACATTCGTCGCTATAAACCAGTACTCTAGTAGCCCATGGATATTGTTAGTGCGAAGTACCCGGTATTTGCATGTGCTCGTTAGTGCATTGCCGACTGAATGACACGCGTCCAGCCAACTGATTGTTCCCAGCGCGACACTCGCGCGAAACGACCGAATTTGATGTTTATTTACCACAGTAATGTATGAACCTGTATACCCTTAAACCTTATATGTACGTAATAATGTGTAATGATTTAAAAAGGTGTAAAAAGATTCGTATTTTTACATTTTCACTCCTTTCTCAGATTCTGGATTTGGACCGAGCTAATTTTATTTAGTTGCTAAGTGTACATAAATGTGGTTTCGTTTGAAGTCGAGTTCGATTTCGATAATGTCTTCTTTCGTTTTTAACAAATTGTTGGTCATAATTTTTATTGCAACTTGCGTAAAGATTCGGAGAATATTCTGACGTCTTTGAAAGTGATAAACATTTGTTTATTTAGCTCAAACAGCTGATTTGCTATATCAACGTTAAAATGTTTTAAACATGTGGTTGGGTAAAAAAATCCCCTATTTTATTTACAGTGGCAGTTTTACATTTTAATTTATTGATGTACCAAGAATACCATTCCGTAATCCCCAATTACTTACTAAAAACAAAATTACGTACAGATATTTTGACCAAAAACCTAATTACTCACTCCAATTTCTTCTGACGCCAAAACTCGGCTCCAATATGCACCGTGGCTATCAATCGTCCAATCACGGGTTTGATTGAATGTCTGTAAACGTCATTTACTGCTCGTTATCCACGCTCGAGGCGCGAAACGTCCCGCCGGCTTCGGCAGCCAATAAACATTTCATTGCCGAAGCGAACCTCTTTTGTTTTAGTACGTCCCTACAATATTAACACTGGAACTCTCCTCATAATCGTTTAGAAATCCACTCTTTCCATCAGCGAGGAATGTTATCTTCTAAATGCATAACCGTTTGCGAAGAATTTGGGGACCAAATGTATTCCCGAAAATAAACGCGAAGCCGAAAACATTTTGTCGTAAAGTTCAGCTAATGTTCAGTATCAAACAGCTGGATGTTTAGTTATTTTTGTTTTCTTAATAACATCAGCATTTTAGTAATTCTTATTTTATTAGCTGTGGACTAAATTCGAGAAAATAATGAGATCTCAAACAGCGTTAAGCGCCATAGTTGTATTCAGCACGGATTGCGCGAAGGAGCGTGGTATCCATCGCAAATGGCTTCTTATTGTTATTCATAACTGTATCCACCCTAAAGAAAGTATGAATATATAGAGACTCATCTCTGTTCCTATATTTACCGCAAATTGTCGAACTTCAAAAGTTATAGTAATTATAGTAAGATGCCAAAGCTGCCGCTTTAAGGAATTCGAAGGTGGCAAATAATTTAAATGATCATTACGCAATGCGGTTACCCACGTAACCAAATTTATATTTCGACGAAACGCTTCGATGCACTTGAAAATGATCTTCATGAGAAAGAAATCAATTACTCCACTTAAATAGTGCCGGTGAAAGGTTAATGTAACCATTTTACAGTCTCATTTAAAGTCCGACTTTTATAGGCTATCTTCAAAACGTTACTGTGCTCTAAATTAAATGAAGATACGATCGCTACAGTTTTCATTCAACGGTACATATGTATTTATATTTAAGTACTTGGGTACTTGCAGTCCTTGCTCCCTTAAATACGAGTGGACTAGACTCTTTTTATTGTGTGGATTATTAATGCATCCCATTATTCTATTAATGTTCCCGCATTCGCGATATGTACGGCATCTCTAATAGTTAACAGCGTAGTTGTTAGTCTTGCGTAATTAGAGAAGTGAGAATTTCTGAAGTCAGTGCCAGTGTGAACTCGAGTAGTACAAAATCAATTTTGGCCTTTACCTTGGCTAGAGGCTAAGTATTGCCATACAACGTGGCAATGCCGCTAGCCTCTTGGGTACATTACGAGTCGACAGCGATGCGGAGGAATTTTTTAGTTCGTTAATAGTTTTAGTAAGGTTAAGATATTCTAATTTTATTTCAACAGTTAATGCAGCATTAGAAGTTTATCCAGTGTCTGTCCTAGTATGTATTTTTATCCCCATTATGCCGATAAATTTTATAATATTTGTTAAAATTCATAGAATATCTTAACGATCGTTTGACTTCGAGTTGAACATGAATGGACCGATGTGTCAAGTAGTTAATTTTTAACTAGGTACTTTAAGTTGAGAGCTGCTGTGCTTTACCTCAAGCCTTGGAAAAAACAAGCAGCAAGGCAATTTTATGGCCTATATACCTGCACTAGACATCGAGTTGCCCAGAACTTGTGTCAATTTTATGTAGTGGCAGAACTCAAGTTTCAGATCATCACTTGCTTTTATCCATAATAATATGGAAATTGCTTCTGCTGGTAGTTTTTATTTTCACTAACGCGTAGACTTCGACTAGAATATTAATTTTCTGTGGCCCTTCGTGTCGGCCCGAGGACCGCCTACATAGAGCCTCCCTAACAAAATTACACACTCATTAGTTCTACGGAATGTTTGTTTGTTTTTTACCACAACTGGCGCCGAAAGCCCGCGTTAAAACTAACAAAATTAGTCACAGTCAACATGAAATTGATTTAGTTTATTGGGTTATAGGAGCGGATATTGTTTTTCGGCGGTCATCGATGCTCCTTGATGTTTGTCGGTGGCGCCAATTAATTCAACTGTGACAAAGACTCAGGTAATTAAACAGGTAATTTCTCATTGCGAGACGCCCGACATGGCATGTGACGTCACGTTGTCCTCGCATCCTCGTAACATCTTCGACAGATGAATAAGTGCGTGTTGATTGGAATTTTAATGGGCGTTAATGGGCGGGACAATGATGAAATCGTCGCAGACGGAGATTTTATCGTTTCTATGCGCTGATAAGGGGTTGATCGCCGGTAGTTTCAAAGGCAAATTGTGGACAGACTGTCGTTACCGCATGCGGTGGTCTTCAGCAAATACACTTGAGATGTTGCGCTGTTAACTCTTCAATGGTTAACGGTTTGCTGAAGGAGATAAACTAAGAGTGACAGGATAAATCTTATTTGAATATTTTTTCAGCTTTAAATAGCTGCAGGAAATATACAACAAAACATTATATCCAAACAAAATTATTATTATTCCGTATTGTGCGTGGGAATTTGTCGTGAATAGATAGTGCTATTAACCCTTAATTGCAGCTATTTCAGCCCCTCTCCGGACATGGCGTGGGCAATTGTTTGGATTTGTCCGTATGTCCGCAGTTCAGCGATAATGACTAAACGCTTTATCAAACCGGCAAATCATTATGCGACAGTTTGGACGTGAGAATTAATAAATTATGGCATCTGGTATACCGCCGGGAAAGGGACATAAAATAAATGATTGTCCATCTGAATTAGTTCTATGGGAAAACAATGAATATTTTATTTTGCCTTTTCACCATTATAGATATATGCAACATGGACATATCTAATATAAATAATTAGGTAGTAGGATAGGTAGGTACACAGTATGACTATTCAATTCAAGTGTGGGTAAAAAATACATACGACAACATAGTCCATTAGGGCAGAATATGCAGATACTGACATTAAATACTTGTGGAAATGCTTCGATGTAGGTAACTGCTTGCAATCCTGAAGTAATTTTTCTTTGACTACTGCAGTAGCTATTAACAAGCACCTTTGACACGCATTTCCTAAAGATATCAATGAATGTTCAACCATTCAGCAACGGAAGTATTAAATTATATTTTCCGTGACAAATCACGGTGTGAAAAGGTAATGGCTATAAAAATATTGCGTATGAGGTAATACAGCTAATGACTACAGGAACCCGACGTCCGTTGGTAACCTATTGACCTGTCGCGATTTAGGGTTGACAAATCATGGAGGTGTGTGATTTAATGATCGTGGTTATGCATCGTGAGAAAATTCTTTAACAGCAATTTCGGAACGATTATAATGTACCTTGACTTATTTATTTGCCTGAGGCAATCGATATAGCCCGAAGAATTGTCAAACTTACGAGTAAGTGGCAGTGGGCAGGGTACATATATCGCTCGCAGAACACATGACCGATGGGGCCGAAAGGTTCTGGAGTGGCGACCGGGTATCGGAAGACGTAGCGTTGGGCCCCCACAAGTTGGATCAATAACCTGGTAAAGGCCGCAGAGATCCGCTGGATGCGAGAAGCACAGAACCGGTCGAAGTGACGGTGCTTGGGGAAGGTCTATGTCTAGCAGTGGACGTTTTTCGGTTGAAATGATGATCAGCCTAATTACCTATATATTTTAGTTTTGCTGTTAATGAGATGAAGTATTTTTTAAATAAATCTTTATAACAAGAAGTGTCTGTGGGAAGTGTTTTAAAATTCATCTTATTCTCAGAAAGTTTGTCTTACATTGTTTTTCTTTCCAGATCCTTTTTACATAAATGTAACAGGAATATGAAATATGAATACTGAATATTGTTCGGAGTTACAAATAAAAGAGGAGGCATACCAAAATGAATTTTTATGAATTTGTAACAGCTGCTGCCATTCACATGCTTTTTCTTGGGTAACGGTTGAAATGCATATGAAAACCTTAATATTTTTTCGACACCTAATTATAAAAGTGAGTGATAAAACCTATATTTCACCGTTTACCCGCTTCCTGGTCATTTCAACAAAACTTAAAAATATCAATGGCGTCCCGATATTGATGCGTTTCATATAAACATGTGACCAGTCCCCCTCAGCGACGTTGAGAGCATGCGAATTGTCTTCATGTTTGGATATTTTAATCATGTCCATTCAATATGATTTTTATTAGCACCTTTTACGTGATGAATGTTGTAGAGGGTGCTTTTAAAATCCAATAAAATATTATTACGATGTTTTCGTGTGTAATGTGAGAACCGAGGCGACGTGTGGAGCTCACAGGAATTTTACAGGGATGCTATCGATCTCCGTAAAAATAAATGAATCAATTTAATTAAAAATAAAGGACATTGGGAAACACTTTCGCTGCGGCACAGATCCAAAATACATTTTGGTCCGTTCGGCCACAACTTATTCTAATTAGTTGGTACAAAGTTCCAATTAGTACGATTCGGTATCGGATGCGCCTGCGCCGCGCGCCCTGCACGCGGTGGTTAACATAAACTGCACAGATAAAATTTAAACCTTTTAATGAACTCCCGGATTGCTTTATTTACTTCGAGATTAATAAATTTTCGGCTTTCCGTACGCTCAGTAGCCATTTTGAATTTATTCACATGCGTGTCCTAATGCTGATAGGATCAACTTTTTTGGTAGCAGGTATTGTATTTTGATATCTTTCAAATTCACGAGAACACCACCACTACCAGATCGTGTCCTTGTAGACAACCTTGAATCCTTAAATAAGCAAGCAATAACTTACAACCACAATAATAGTAACAATTAATGTTTCACGAAGTGGCTAGTCAAATAAAAGAAAACGTTTCTTTATTTATATTTAAATAGACTTTAATATTCAATAATTGACATCATATATTTTTAATATAACAACATCGAGTGACTTAAATAAATTGTCCATAATAGCCGCACGTTTAATATTAAAACAAAATCGAACTCGTTGGAGTGGTTGCAGATCGGACGGTTCGGCGGCTCTGCAATAATAAGCCTAATGATACCTTACAGAAAAGGTGTTAAAACGTTTATTGGAATACGTCTAAAACATTATTAATAGCTTTTTAACAAGCCGACGCCTCATTTTAGGTGTGAACCTAAACTTTTTCCGATCCAATTTTTTGTTTCTCGTAAAATGTTCTCATCTCGGAGTCTGAGGAAAGATTGTAATTCAATTATTACGATATTCCGTGATAATGGCGGATGATAGACGTTAATAAAGGGTTTGTTGCGACACCGATGTCGCCTCTCGTTTAAACCGAAAGCGATTTAAGTAAAGTGATGGCATAAATTTGATTTCACGGTCTTTAGTATAATAAACGAGATCCAGCAAAAATAAAGTACCTACGTTGTAAAATTAAGACGGACGATACCTTAAATGGGTGTAGGTACACAGGAGCGTGGCACTGTTTCTTGGTATTTAGCTCGACATACCACAACTTGAACTGTGTGTTGAGCAAACCACGGAGAGAGCAACTGACATGTTACAATCAAGCATGATGGGGAAGGATCGAAGTGGAAAAGCTTAATAACCCCCTAATCGACAATTCCTGCTACCGCTATAAAAATTCACCGGGCTCAAGAGAAACCGTTGGTCCCCGCCCAGTACATTTTGTGCCAATGTCGATAATTTCAGGCTAGTGCTTCGGACAAACGCTGTCCACCGGTGAATTGTGGGGGCATCGATTTATTATTGAAATCAGCCCGTCGCACGCGCAGGCTTCCTGTTCTCAAAATTGGTTATAAAATTGGCGACCGCTCGTGCCGTACGCACGGTGGTTAATGATACCAAAAAAAGTTACAAGACTTTACTTTTCAATTATGATTCGAGATTGACATATGGAGAGCAATTTATCTTGTATGTTCAACTATACTTTTTCTCCGCAAGTTACTATATATATCGATAAATAAAAAAAATACTTGCGTCGATTGTATTAATTAACACTTTGTAATGTTATTTCCGAACGTTGCCGTTGAATAAATATAATTATTCCGATACTCTTGTTGGTATGTGTTTGCATGAATAATGGAAATATTAAAAGTTGATAGGTTGAGAAAAAGATGTCGCCTCGAAATATTACTTTTTAGTGTCTGGAGGTCCTTAAACACACATTTTACTTAATTAAACGTGAGGTAGAATGGGTAATAACGGTCAAGTGATGAATACTCATTGATGCACACACAAAAATTGATGATAATGACCTTCAAATACTTCAAAAACTTTTAAAACCGTCTAATACCTTCCCTTTCGGCCTGAAAGCTCTGGTGGGGGCGCACGTGCCGGTCAGTGCGCACGCGCAGATGTATCGCGACACCTGCCTTGACGGCTGAACCTCTCTCTCACACTCAAGTCATAACCTATCGCCATCTCTGTCCTTTAACGCGTATTTTTGATTCCAACAAAGTAATGTAAACGCGATACGAAGATCAGAGCCACTGCCTTTTACATTATGTGACCTGTTTCTTAATGATATGTTCTAAAATAATTCTCTGTACTCATTAGTATTCCCGGTGCGAGTGATCCCACCCCACAGTCTATGACCATGTTTAATACTGCAGCCTCCAACATGTTTGGGAACTTGTTCTAGTACTTGACCACATACTTCTGTATGTAGGTGCTTGGGTTAGCCGTTTAAGTGTTTGTCGGATGACTCAAACGCGGCACATATCGTTTTTACTCTAACAAAAACACCCTGCTTAGCCTTACATTAGATTCAATTGTGACTTTAATTGATGCAAAGGAAGGAATGTAAAAAGAAACACACAAGGACAGAATAATTTCAAAGTTGCAGTTATTAATGCAAATTCACCTTCATGCGTTGTTCAGGAATGCGAATTATAAATGTAACCAAACGTCCTCATATGCATCGGCACCGCAGCCTGTTTAAAAACAGTTTGTCAAAAGCCATTTGGCAGCGAATCAAATGTTAATAAAATGGTCTAAGATGTTGACTTGACCTTGATTAATGGTTTTACATTGACACAGGCGCAGCACGACAGACGTCTTGCTGAGAAAATTAGACACAGCCGAGCATCCGAACAGGGGCAACGCGATGATACGTAAATGTCATTCTTAACAAGTCCAACGGTAACCTTTTATGTAGGCAATGTGGGCACAATGAACTGGCAACATTCGATTTAATTGATGCACGTAATTATTGAAATGAGATATTGGAGACAATGAAATGGTTGAAATTGTTGCTCGTGCTATTTTTTAAGGCGGCTGTTTTCGTACATTGTCGAATGAAATAAGACGATAAGAAATTAAGTGGCGACGCACAGCTGTGAAAATAAAGATTAATTGAGTAATTTTCTTATAAGAATAGTCATAACTACACATACAATGTAATATTGATTATACTTGGTCTGTTTCAAAATCATCTTCTTCAATGAAAACTATTTGATTCAAGAATAAGCAAACGCTTTAAAATTGCGCCTTTTCTATGATTCCAGCGTAGTTTGAAAAAAAAAATGCCGTGATAATTAACTCTAAAAACCAAGTTGTAGGTTACTTGATTGGTAAAGCTTCTGAATTCTTTTATTCAGGCTCACCCCGCCTCTAAAGCCTCTGTTATTTCCATCAAATTACAAGATACCTTTTATAGCGTAAAAATTCCTTAATTAAACATCAAATATGAATCTATTCTTTGTGGTTAACGCCTTTTTTGTTAAAGGATATTGCCGCTCATCAATTTAATAACTTATTTTTTGATGTGTAATAATCTGTTTTTTGTTCCTGGCTTATAATATTTTTTATTGCGGATAGTAAAATGATGCCCACCATTGCCCCATTTTAAATTTAGGGTGTATCTTCAGTGTGATCTTAACCTTTTCACCGACATTGTCTGTCATAAACGACACCAAGGCCAGGCGATGTCAAAAGCGTCAATGTCTCTTGCTCTTGAATACTTAGTTGACACTTTACGCAAAAATCTACGAATAAATCGACGTACCTAACATTCTACTTAGTTCATGCCTGGACACTATGCAGGCATGTACTAAGTAGACAAATACTTAAACTACCAATATTCGCCAGGACCTACCTCATCCTAAATTCCCAGGTTATAAAACAGTCGCGATCTCGTATATATAAGTTTACTACTCAGTTAATGACTGTACCGTAAGGTATTGCTCCTTAATTGATAATCGTTAAAATGTTACATTTACTGCCAGTGCCCATAAAGTTTACATTCACTTCTAACGTTTACCTGCAAGACCACCGAGTGCGAGCATCTCAGGGAAATTCGCTGAGACGTCACAATTTAATTAAGGGCGACCTCCTAATTAATGTTTCCTTTGCCGACTATGACTCGGACTCCTCACGAACGATTGAGCAACCATTTGTAAGTATTTTGGGGACAAATCTCTTGGATGTTGCCTAATGTTCAATAGTGCAAGAGACATCACTGTTAGCGATGACCGACTGGTTTTTATAGGAAAGGGGTGATGTAGAGTCCCTTTTTTCCACAAAAAAATAAACAAGATTCAAAACAAAATTCTTAAATACCAACGTTCTAATTAAAATATTCAACTATTATACTAGCACAATACATTTATTCAGTGTTCACTGCTCTCATTTATCGGTGCTCGATATAAATGACCGAAATTTTATCAGCAAGTAGATCTCCCAGCCACCGGGCAAGTGATGTCTTAATAATGACATGAGGTTAAATATCGTGAGACACATCTCGGGAACAAAACCGAACGTCACGACAAAGGAGCAATGTCCCGAGTATTTTGTCACTGTTTAACTGATCCAATCAGTGCTACGTGAATCGTAGCTACAAAAAATAATACCGACATCCGAAAGGGCTGATACAAATTATTATTAAGGCATGCGATTATCTTTGTACGATAAAAAATGGGACGGTAAACAGCGTTGTTAATTTCTATCATTCGGTATCTAGATACTGTTCGGTATTATTAATAAGTAATGTCACGAAACCGATTACTATTAATAAGGTACCTAGTTCGGGATGCCACACGCAACTTCTAGTTAATAGACAAAAATAAAAGTGCTACCAAGTGAAACGTGTAATTTGACTGATTCGGAATAAGACGTCAAATGAATTGTTCCGATGAAAGGGTTTGTTTTTGTATGAATCAATCATGTTATTATTTTTAATTGAGCTTGTGATGTAACATCTGCTTGTTTTGGTTTTTAGGTGCCCCTATTAACAGGTTAACAATACACTAAAAAATGTAGAGAAAAAACATAAATAACATTGTTTTCTAATAAGATCTTATTTAGAATTAGACATGTAGTTCCATGCTAGTAGTGCATTAAGAAGTATAAATTATGCTCTGTGTAAGTGAGTGCATTTATAGGTATATGTATATATCTACTGCAGATTCCACTTAGTAGGTTAGCTAGCTTTCATCCGACGTTGTAAAGGAAATGATCCTGAATATCGGTATAAAATCATTTAAATGAACATGCGCTCTTGAATTAACAATATAAAGAAAAAATCTCTTTGTATGAAATATATTCAATTTACATAAACAAAAGCGCCGCACTGCGTCGTTGGTGTCATATTCATTATTGATATTTCCATGTCCGCCACCCAACGAGCAAAAGCGTTGAATAAAATATCAATTAGAGCACGTTTTGAATGGTAAAAAATCTCTTTATTTCTCAATTTCGCTAAGTGAATATGTTGGCCGTGTATTGGCGTATGTCATTTGCTGTTTTTGCATTCTGCATGTCGTCGGTTTGGGCGGTAAGGTAATGAGGAAAGAGAAGTATTTATTACAATGCTGGTCTCTTAAGGCGCAGCAGACCAACTCAAAAAATATAACAGATGGGTCACAAAAACTCACTCGTCATACATCTTCAATGAGACTCTAAACATAAACTATTACAGATGAAATGTACCTGATATTACCTTATTAGTCCGACTACTTTTTACTATGAAGCCTTCGAGGCATAGCTTCTCCTTAAAGGTTTCAAGTGCAGCTCTGGTTGTTTTTAGGGCTCGCGACAATGTCGATGGGTATGTGTAAACAACGGACCGCGGTAACACGTATTTTTTGTGCTTTGATTTATTGTTTCATGTTTCAAAAGTTGCTTTTTGCGCTGTACCACACACGCACAACCTCCGCGGTTGATATATGCAAATAGTTGTTTTTTATTTTTTAATCGAGTGAACTTTTGGAATTTATACTTAAGCCTTCGCTATCCAACAGTTTTATTTTCAGAAAATGATTTAATAGTTTGTAAAATTAACAAAATAAATGTTATTACTGGCTGAGGAAATTTATTACATTTTTAAAAGTTAATTTTGTTATAATACGCTTAATATCTTGTTTTGTATTTAATAACTTAATTGCGATATCGTTATGACTGCAATAAAGTAGATACATTAGTTTTTATTATAAGCACTAAACCCTGCTTGAATTGAAATTGTGCAGGACCAATGGAGCCTGCTAACAAACGCACAAATATTAATAAAACAGTGTATATGCATTCAAAAGTCTAATCTAAACGACGACAGGCAAACCTTGTAAAGGACTGAGCAAAGTTTATTGGTTGCTTAAAGCTGAGTACACGAACGCGCGCCCGCTACCACGATTTTATTATTAAGCAGTAAACGTCAAACATTTAATGTCGCTCACATAAAATTATTAAAAGACATTATAATAATGCCAGCACTCGCGAGTCGCGACCCTCCTTCTAATTGGCACCTTATTTAAATTCCTACCGTCGATTATTTTGGAACTGGACTTGCAAATGTTGCATATCTGGTTTCTGTGTAAAATCTACTTCTTTATTAAGTGAGGAACTTTTATATTCGCGTAATGGTAAGCATACTCACTAAGCGATCCGGTAATTTCATCGGCACTTTATTTCGTTAGCTGTATTAACCGATCTTGGCCTCTTATGCGCGGATAAAAAGAACTCATGTAATCTTGCTTAAGTGCACGTCTTCACCGATATTAAACGGAATAAACTTAGGATTTTATGGGGCAAAAGTGGTATTTCTATTAAAAAATCTATTCGGGCTTAAATAGATATAGCGTTTTGTAAGAAGATATGCATTTAATTGAGAACAAAATGGTTTTAAGGATCAGCTTTGGTGCGGTGGCGTCGCTACTAGTTCGAATATCTCAAACTGCGAAAGTTTTTACTTGGCGATGGAAGTGGAATAGCATTAAATTTTATGGCGGCATAGTAAATTCTCACTAGAGTGCGGTAACTCCCCGCTGGCGAGGCACCACGGGGCGAGCCTTACGAGCGCCAAATCGGTTTTTACCGTATAACCCGACCATTTGTAGATTAAGGGAAATGTGTTATTTATGCATCACAGAGAGGTGCACACCCCACCGCGGCATCATGTTAATTGATCGGCATTTCATTAATACCTCATTGTTGCTATACAGTGTCTCGGTTTTTTATTTGGCCTCCCGTAGTACGGTCGCGAGACGGACGCTTAATTACAATCAGGCGATCATCATAATGATCGTTGCGGAGGTGCTGAACCTTTTTGTTATTATTTAAATACTCCGGCGCAACATTGCGATCGACAAGATGAATCCTAATGAGGGTTAAGTTGGTTGGAGTAGAGTTGAAATTAGTGCTGCTGATCGCTCTGAATGTAAAGGAGGTATCAAGAATACCTCCTTTACATTCAGAGCTCTCTCATTCTTTACTTTTGAAAACTTTGGGTTCATACATATTGATGTGCTACGCATTCTAAGCAACGTTAGACTTTTAATTAGTTGAAATGTCTTCATCAGCCTCTTAAGACAAAAAGCGTCGGTAAAACTCATGTGAAATGTTGGGCCCGGGGTCCATTTTATTCATTTATAGCGTCGTAAACCCTTAGATTGCTAATTAGTTTTATGGGCATTTTATTCTAGTGACAAGACTTGGATGATCTTCTACCGTCTCGCGTTACTTGCTTGGATATTATTTGCCCGTAAAGGTCGCAATGAGCCTAGGCTGTAAAAATTGTGCTTTGCCGACTAGAGTAACAAGGAAGAAATAATTTGGATATTTGCGTAGTCAGAGGTGAATATGATGAAAATTTCGTATTGCCTACTGTCTTTTTAAATAATAGTGTTCATTTGTCATTATGTAAATTGCCTAAACAACTATTCATCCAAAGAAAGCAAAGAAAAAGGTCGTTTAAAAAAAGTTTTACAAACGTCACTGTATGCATGAAATCATCCATTTTTTTCAGTCTGAAAACTTTTATAGTCGTCTGAAGCTTTCCCACGGCCAGCAAAGGCGTCTTTCATCTCACACTAAAGTACCTCAGGGTATAAATATTCCAATGACACGTACGATTCTATCAGACAGTCACATTTAGCAGTCCTGCCTATACCTAGACGGCGAGATGTATGGGCCGACGCGGGTGGCGGCTTTTGTAAAATAAAAGTGTGACTTCGACTTTGTTGAAATTATTTATTTCCTTAATGCCTGTGTAAACTTTTTTGTGAGTGTAATGTTACCTATACGTTGGTGTTAGCATTAATATCGTCGCTTTACTCATTGTTTATCTATACTATATAATATTATAACTAATATTATAAACGCGAAAGTTTGTATGGTTGGATAGATAGATGTTTGTTACTCTTTCACGCAAAAACGACTGCACGGATTTGGATGAAATTTGGCACACAGATAGTTTATAACTAGGATTAATACAAAAGATACTTTTTATCCCGATTTTCCCACGTGATCGAAACTTATGCTGGTAAAACCGCGGGGCGCAGCTAGTACTATATAATACCTACTATAAAGAGGTAAAATTTGTGAGGCTGTATGTAGGAGGTTATCTTCGGAACTACTGATCCGATTCCGAAAAATCTTTCACTGATAGAAAGATACGTATTACCGAGTACCAAAGGATGTTTCATGTTAAAACACGCGGGCAGAAGCTAGTATCTATATCTTCTATACTAGGTAATAATAAAGCTGATGAGTTTGTTTGTTTGAACACGCAAATCACTGGAACTACAGGTTTTTTTGGTTTTGGAAAATGATGTTTGACATTTGATAGCTCAATTCTTGAGGAAGGCGGCTATTTAACATTGCTAGGACCTTTAGGAGCCAAGCAAAATGAGAAAAAGTCAGACAGAACGCTAAGAAAAAACGAAGTAATAGCCGGGCAGACGATGCGATGCGACGCGACGGGGTGGGTCAGGGTAAAAAAAAAATCACGCGGGCAAAGTCGCGGCGGAAGCTAGCTTGATATAATTATGAATACATATGTATGAATAGGTTTATGATAATATAGACCTTTAAAATATAAGTAATTTTATAGTCGTGTCGGCTACTAATAATAAAATTTGTAAATCATAATCATCGTAAAAGTGACCGCCGTAGTAAAGTTATTAAATTAAAATTTAAAGGAAATATAAATAGGCACCTAGAATAAGTTTAATTTTTATTAAAAGAAACATAAAAAATGTCGGTATCGGTGGCATTAAGCTTATTAAATATTGTTTGATCAGCATTTTTTATGGATACGTAACTCCCTATTAAACTGTAATACTTAAAAACGTACCTATATTTATAAGTCGGTTTATTTTTAGCTTACGTTTAAAAATATACTATTAGCATTAAGTAAATAGTTATTTTAATACCGGGTACATATTTATATATAAATCATGGTCTTACCCTGTCATTCATTGATTTTATTTGTTTCATGAATTTTAAGTTTCCCATCCTTACTCGCCAAAGTAAGTTTCCATTACATTTAAAAAGGCACTTTATAAATGACCAGTAATCATTTTAAATTATATATCGCTGCTTAACATTCGCGACTTTCTTTTTGCACGTAAGTACAATGAATGGAGTCACGTGGTCCCTCGCTTATTGACAATTGGCCACATTTGCCATTGTCAAATTGCTACTTGCAGAGTTTTGTTGTGGCCCATAATTAGAGATCATTGCCTTGTATCAATTCAGATAATTATTTCGTTTATATCATACAATGTTTATGACGACGTTGTAACAAATTGGTGCTATCATTTAACTGTTTGATGTTATGTTTTTGTATATTATATTTTTTTAGGGTTCTGTCAGATTATAATCAGCCTTTAAAGTTCCCACTGCTGGGACACAGGTCTCCTCTCTTCGAGAGGGGGTGGGCTGTAATCCACCACGCGGGCCCAGTGCGGGTTGGTAGATGTCACATGTCTTCGAATTTTTGGATCTATGACAAGCCGGTTTCCTCACGATGTTTTCCTTCACCGTTTTGAGAGCAGTGGTGATGAAATAATCCTGCCTAGGTACGAACCCACGACCTACAACTCGTAAGTCGGGGCCGTTACCACTGGACCACCACTGCTTTCTACATAGGGTTCTGTATGATTCAGAAAAAATCCAATTGATATTTTTGAGGGAGGCCATTGTCCTGCAGTGGAACACCATTGACTTGTAATTATATATTTTGATCTTTTATTCCCAAAAAAGGTGAGTTGTTGTCGTTGATGTCTTTTGTAAGGCGAAAAGATAATGTGGTATTTTCACTATTTTTACTAAAATGATTAATTATATAAAATATTTCTATTAGCAAAAACCATGGATTAAAAGAAAATAATTGCAGAAACCTCATGTTCTCATAGGTAAATGTCATTTCGTTTAATTTTCAGGAACTGTGAAAAATATTTTGATGAAAGCAATTTGAAATTATATTTTCTACGTTAAATAATTATTAAAATACACGTAGCCATCACACATAAAGCGTCTATTCCTATGAAATAAACCCAGACGCCTCATCAATAACCCGTCCACGCGCCACAACCACCCGAGAAGACAATAAAAATCTGGCGCCTGCGCCGGTCACAGATTATGACACGTTCACAGTAATGACGGGGAAATTGTGACTACGTGATATTACGCACCTCTATTTTTTCCCGAAAGTAAAAGTTCCGCCCTCTATACCATAGTGTCGCGTATTCGGAAGCCGATTGTCAATGTGACATGAATTTTAAACTGGAATTAAAACTCTTTTGTGAATGGGATGTCGTTTCTGCTTAGTCGTTGGAGTTTTGGAGAAGTGTGGGAGTAATTTGGATAATAAATAATGTTTTTGTTTTGGAAAGATCATTATAATTTTGTACTTTTTATTTCTAGGTGCATTAGGGTTATGAATTTAAATTAGTGATTATATTATATTTACTTTATTTTTTTTCTGATATGAATAAGTATTCCACTTTAGTGAAAAACCATAGCAAAAATCAAAAAACAAGCAGATAGAACAGTTTACTGATAACATACGTTTTTGCCAATTCCATAAAAAAAATTGTTACTTGTTTTTAAAATTGGCCATATTATTCAATAGGCGTTTGATCGTGGCAAGGAAACTCATGAACTAAAAACGTAATAAAATAAGCTAATAAGTAACATACAACCAATACATTCATCTTGGAAAACGAATACCAAAACTTCTAATAAGACCAAAAACCATTAGACATAATAAAATACCAGTTAGAACCACACCAGTTCGAATCACCTAAGACAATCTACCAATAAGATAAACTAACAAGATTCATACAAATACATTCTATGTACCACTTATTAACTAGATTACTGAATGAATCGCACCTTTAATTACTTACAAAATACCTACAACGCATGCGCAGTGACTGCCAACGCAAATCTATTGCTAGGCGAAGCCTCCTCGCTGTGATTGGAGGAGCCATCGCCAAGACTCCGAAACAGGGCCAATAGGCTTGCACCATTCAACAATAGGTGAGCATAGCTACGCCTGTAACGGTACCTTGCTTAGTTCAACTTAGAATGAGCTTAGATGGAATCTGATGAGGAATGTACTTAGTTATAAACTTATGATGCTACGGTAACTTGTTATAGTTTAAATGGGAGGGTCTTGCGTGGTTCAATATTTGGATAAGGATTAACGTGTTGTTTGAGTTCATTTAATAGTTTTCAGGTAAGTGCAATTTTATCAAGGAAAGTTTTGTATAACTACGAATAATATCCTAGACATTACATTATAGGGCAGGGTGTTGTGGCGCAGCATGGGAGCAGCCTATGTCCAGCAGTGGACTGCAATCTTTGTGTAAAATGCGAAAAAAACATTTTTTTTTATCTAAAGTCTTTTTAAATCGTTTATTTGAATTTCTGACTTTACAGTTACTTAGGTAGTGTTTTTGTTGTGTTTCTATTTAGAATGAACTAAGATATTGGAAAGCCAGCAAGAATCAGTTCCATTTAATGTTTCTACAAATATGTTGCGTAGATGTTTAGTGGAATAAATTGGTATTTCATTGAGAATTGTCGCTTGTTAGAAACCGAAAATAATGTGTATTTGTAGTAAACGTGCATTCTTTTAAAAAATACTTTTTCCTTTCGTGGATTTGCTTTTTTTTCTTAATTGAAATACATGGTGGCAGGGACGTCAACTCGCAAACCGTAACCATGAATTCAGCACATGATTACTGATTATGACTAGACCCGCGAAGACATTTATCGTCGGTTATCAAAACAAATACACACAACACATACAATTACACTTTTTAATTCAATTTTACTCATGTTCAAGAGGCAAATAACTTATGTGTCAAAATAATTAACATAAAAATTTTGCAAATTCCTCAAAAGATTCACTACTACATTTGCAAACCCTTTTCTCTGTTAAAAGTAAATGGCAAAATCATTTATTTACCTTACCTCAAGCAGCCCTATATCATGTTTACATACCATACAAAACCAAAAAATAGTGTAATTAATACAACATCGCGAACGCCCAAACATATGTTAAGAAGTAATTTACCTTTAAATCCAAGCGATAATCATTATGTTAATCTTGTTTTAATTAAGCAAAATGATTAATTAATAAGTTGTTCCTGCGATTAAGTACACATATACTTGAAGGGTGACGTTTCAACCGCCTCAGGCACCTGACCACAGTCCACAATTAGAGTAACACGCTAAATATTGATAATTGTTTTGTGCCCTCTAATTTGACCGCCTTTGCCGTCAATTTTGTACAAGAAATACATTGAAAGCAGCTCGACGACATTTTTATGTGATTAACTTATTTTTAGTCATTATTTTGACATGTATTGCAATTTTACTGATATGTAATTTTCGTCAAACAAAACATGTAACGTTTATAATATTTTGTTTAAAGATTTGTTTTAATAATTTAGATTAAAAATAAATGACAAGTCACGCGAGCTTTAAGAGTAAACTAAGATAGTTGGATATCAGTAAATAAGCTACTAGATGCCGTCGTTACTTATACGCTGTGCATTTTTAAGAGCAGATCATTATAAGTACATGTGGCCCGAAGCAGTATCAACACCCCATGTTGGTGCAACACGCATGATATGTACACATTAAACGAGCATCATTTCTTTACTCTCATTTGGTATAATTTACCGTCATACAACCAACATATAGTATTCAGCAACCACATATACAAAAACGTCTATTTCAATCGGTGCTTCACTATATGTTCATAAATATACACGATTCCTCTGTAAGATCAGAGAGATATTCGTTTGATGAAGCTCCGCCATTTGTTTGATAAATGAATAATCGCCACAGATGAACTGAAAATAAAAAGGCACAACACTATGGTGTGCGAACTTTATACTAGAGTTATAAATAAAAAACGACGCGTTGTTTAAATACACTCGGTACCCAAGTGCGGTACAGTCACCACTTAAAATTTATTGCAATATTAATAATATTAAAGTGACGTTTATTGTTCGCTAGCCATCGTTTACGCATAATGAAGTATGAGAACTATTCTTTATTAGTAACAAAGTACACTCGTTTATAATATTATTTCATTAAAAAAATATTGATAATTCCTAGTTCTCGACTGTCCAATGAATGCTCTACTAAGGACGTGAGAATGTGTGTAACAATGTAGAAGAAGTGTAACGATAAACCCGGTGCAGATGAAGACTACTATTACGAGTTAAAAGATATCATAATTCATTCTAATCACCGCTGATGCTGGGTCCAGACTAGAGCGTAACGCAGGACTATGATGTAGGTGCACTTAATGGAATGGGCATCGGCTGGTGGCGGGGCGTGCCCGCGGCGCTGCTGCCCGGCGAGCGCACACGAAAGCTTCTGTCGCGTGGTTACGTGCTATTAACCGTGTCGGCCGCTCGCTACTAGTCAACGGACTACTATAAATTACACGAATTATACAGTGTGGCGGCGTACGCGAGCATGTGATATATTGTGGTATGGCGATCGCGCCGAACAGCCTCCGTGTCAGCGCACGTGAAATTACACACCCGACCGCGATGTTTGCGCGCAACACCGCTAATACCCCGCGCACGCGCATCGCATTTTATTTGCGATTGTTATTTCGTAAATGATAGCCCTACGCGCGCCTAGAGAAGTTATTGCCTCTAACCCAAAGTTATTTACCGAGAGAAAGAGTCGGAGAACGTTTGTTCTGATGACAATCAGAATCTGTCTGTGTCGCGCGACGTGGTATTATCATTTGTATTGCATGTAACTCCGGCTAAAACTCCGATGTAACTTTAGCTGACTGTATAATTTATTGAATAACGCATTAAATAACTATTTACACGAGCTCGTCCTTACATACGTACGATCGATATAAATTATTTTAATAACGCTTTTCAGACGCTGAATATAATTAATTCGTGAAACCGATGCGGTTATTAAAAATGTAAATAAATTTGCGAAATGACAGCATAATTACGGCGGGAGGCCTATTTAAAATGTCTGGTATCGGCAAAAACGCGAGTGTACCGAGTTGCTTCCAATCAAAGTGGTAGGCCGCCTTTCTCAATCCATTAAGTCAAAGGCTTTATAATCCAATTAAATTACTTATATCGATCAAGATAAATTTTACATTATTGTCTTAATTACGAGTTATATGTCATCTTTGACAGCATCTTGCAAAATTTAGATCGTCATCGTTAAAAAATGTATAATTCACTGCATGCCTGTAACGAGGGATGACATGAAGCCCAATGAACCGAATGTTTATACCTTTTTACTTATCTCATCAAAGCTGGAATCAGAAAAAAATATTATTGTTAATTTAAATGAAATATTAGATAACAGTGTGCAGACTAATAACAGCTACCTAAGAGTAGTTGACGAGAACCAAAAATTGATTTGAACATTCCCACGATTTGGTTTCAATTACGGAATTCTTAATTAAATAGACACAAGCATAACTACACTGATTTTATATATCTTCATCGCTTTCTTCGCTCGTAAAATCGGTCTTCGATGTTATCGAAGGCTTACTGAGGACGCGAGTAATTAACAGGGAGATAATAAGGTTTGCGGGGAGAAGTTTATTATATTTTTAATTAATAGCATCATTTGTGTGAGTTTAGGTGTGAAAGCTGTGCCGTCTCCCGTGTTACTTGCTATAATTGGCTTTTAGCTACCGTATCAATAAATGTTAATGACATACTCGGGAAAGTTCTACGATAGTTTAATTTCGTAGCGTTTCGTAGCATACGTTTATAAGTGTCATACGGTTAACGACTAATTACAATCGGCCGTTCCATGGGACTTCGACTAATTAAAAATGACTTGAAATAAGAATATTCATGCATAATTAGAAATAAGAAAAAAACATTTTAACTTTGAGCACAACTACTTTTGCCTCTAAAGTTTTAAATAACAATTGTGGCAAATACAGGCATTATATTTTATTCCAATAAGTCAATCTTCTTTTGTATTTCACGCCATCTATGCAGCTGAATATGATTTTAAAAAAGTCAGTGCAGTCGTAACCACCCTTAAAAACAACCCCTGCGGTAGTGCCGATCGAACGCCATCTACTATCCTTTTGTAGAAATGTTTCCCTTTGGTTGAAGCGAGTATCGATTGTAGTTTCCTTTGGCTCAAGGGTTGCGTATAGATGGCGTGGTTGTGCTAGTTTAAGGGTAGTTTTGTAGATAGATTAGTTTTGGAATGTGTGAGAGTGTGTGCGTGATAGAGCGAGCTTTGACAAACTCCGCTGGTGATCGTTTCTATTCACAGTTTTTTTTATACATATATTGTATTGTGGTTTCTGTATATTGTTTTATTTTATATTTTCTAAGACAATGACACATTATGATTGAAGGAATCGATTTTGACTTCCTGTTATTGCTTAAAACTTTTTACTTTTCTTAGGCTTGCGGTTTTTTTTTTATATATCGTTAGCCTACTACCTCTATGTATACTTCTGCCGCCCTCTTCAGGGAATACAAGGCTGACTTTTTTTTAGCCATTTTTAAATAAAATTCTTCAATTATAACAATGCACTGAACAGATATGAATATTCATTACAAAATTCAAAAATGTGTTTTACGTCTAACGAGAAATAATTTATTTTCTGTGCACATTTCATTTATGTTAAGACTGTAAATGTCAAAGTAAATTGACATTCATTGGTGCCATAAATTAAATAAACCCTTAAGCACTGTGATTGCTTGCGTAGGTAGGTACTCCATTAATTAAGAAAGTAAATTAATTTATTGAACATCCAGCTGCTATATTATTTATGGTAACATTTTAAGATGTCAATATTTTCAATGTGATGTTAGTAATCGAGGAAAACCTTATCAATTTATACATTTTTGGGTCAGCCAGACACCAACTAAGTACCTATATAATTAAATATCAAAACAAACAAAACTAAAAATTATGAAACTACAATTATATTTTAATAATTATGATATATCAGTTAGGTGCATCTTTTTATCGAAACATCCACAGTTATCTTGTTCTTGAAATGATTTGACTCTAAAATAGGGTAACACCACAATACAGGTGCCTTAGAAATGGTCGGACAGTGTGCACCGTTACACCTGCCACAACCTGCTCCTTTAAGATCGTAGTTCACACGCTAATGACGGATTTTGGTGAGAATTGTTAAAATCGAAACGTTTATTCTATTATAATTTTAAAGTATTGTTTACCTGTGATTTGACTATTGAGAATGGCATGAGGTCACCTCAACTAGAAGTGTTACAAATAGTTGAGGAGTGTCGTGCGTGCGCCATGTTACACCTGCCGAAATCAACTGACATTTTTGGTGTCAATGATTTCCGTTTTGGTTTGCATTCACTTGTTTAGTTTTTGGGGCAAATTGTAAGGAAGATGTTGTTTTGGTTTTATTATATTACTGTATTGAATGTTTTTTCATGTAGGGGCCCGTGTCTAAATAGTAACAGCCGCACAGGTCAATCGGTCAGGTTAAGCTACATTTGCCGCGGTTGATCTGTGGATGGGTGACCATCTTTACATACCGAGACCCCTCCGCGCCTCGGACAGCACGTTAAGCCGTTGGTCCCGGTTGTCATTCGTGGATCTTTGACAGTCATTACGGGTAGTCAGAAGCCCGAAAGTCTAACAACCAGTCTTTATAAGGGATATCGTATTACCCAGTAACTGGGTTGTGGAGGTCAGATAGGCAGCCGCTCCATGTAAAATACTGGTAATATACCGCTTTTCCCAACATTGTTGGGAAAAGGCTAGGTACATGATGATGATTGAATGTTTTTTCATGTTAGAAGGAATAGTCATTAAAACTGATATCATAATTAGAGCAGGCTTCATGGGTTGGTTTTGTAGAAAATAATACAACTTCATTCCTTACAACTTAGTATTCTAATCTATCTCCATGCCGGCTAATAACTTAAAGAGCGGCTTGTAAACTATAAATATCAAAAGATCTAACATTATAATGAGAGTAAGCCATCAAATAAAGTGCCATTGGCGACTCACTGGGCTAGGTTACGCATGAACGTCATCAGTGCACCTGCCCACGTACTGCGAGACGAACCAAACGACTTGTGCATTAAGAAACATTAACTTTTGAGAAAAATCAACTCGAACTGTTGACCGATCGGTAACGAAGTTAAGTGCTACGCCGTAGACGCTACGTAGTAGCTACGACTCTACTAACCAGTACGATTTTTTTTAATGGTTTTCAGATAAAACATTAAAACATCGTTCATACATGTTCATAGGCGATAACACGTTCGTAGGCACTTGAACTCTTGTATCCTCAAGCGATGTTTACACAGGTATTTTTATGCAGAACAGGATCCCAAAAAGTTTACAAGCCTCATTTAATAAAACAAAAGCTTCGGGACAATATTAATAACGCAATATCGTCGCCGATCGGTTTACAGCGTCTATTCTCTATAACGACTTCTAAATAGAAGACGTGAACAGAGCCCGTCTTCCGAACATGGTAATGGACGGGATAATTACGCGCAACGACGTGCAACAATAGCGGCGCGAGCTTACCGCTCTATGGCATAATAAGCGCCGGCGTATTTTGATCAGCGCAACAAGTAGCGTGCGGGCGGCGGGGCGCGTGCCGCGCGCGCGCCGTCCCGCTCCCCTGCCCCGCGCTCCGGCCGCCGCCCGCCGGCGCGCGCGCTACTTAGCGTCGGGGGTGCGCGCCACCTCCGCCAATCCACCGGCGACCTCCGCGCGGCACAGACAAGTGCTCTCTCGATACACACTCCTAGTTCACTCGTACATTCGCGATGCCGATGGCGGCTATTCACACGTACCAAAATATCGGTGTCGATCAGAAACTGACGCACCTTCAATCTCAGGCTCCACGGAGATTAGCACCTGCTCCAGTGGACCCCAGCCGCTGCAAGAAAAAATCTTATCTTCATCAGCCCTACCCGACCCAGCCTGCCTCCGTAGCACGGAGGAACGCTCGGGAGCGGAATAGAGTGAAGCAAGTAAACAATGGTTTTGCGGCCCTACGTCAACACATCCCTTCAGCTGTCTCCGCAGCCCTGGCAGGAGGAAGAGGATCTTCAAGGAAACTGAGCAAAGTGGACACTTTGCGGCTGGCGGTGGAGTACATCAAAAGTTTGAAGCGGTTACTTGAAGAGAGCGAAGAGGGTTGCTCCGACTCGTCAGGAATAGTCATGACGAGTGGCGGGCCGCACACTCCACCGCTGTCGGAGGAGTCTCACTCGCCAGCCCCCTCGTTCGTGTCCGAGTCCTCTGCGGGCCCGGGCTGTCACGACGCGTACGACTCCTACGAGCCCATGAGTCCTGAAGATGAAGAGCTTCTAGACGTCATATCGTGGTGGCAACAACAGTGATTGGAGGTGAGTCCAACTTCTTTTTGTTGACATTTTTGATAACTGATTTATTATTGTTTTTTTAATTAATCATTGTCATACATTTTATATTGAGGGTACCTATATTTTCCATGAGATAACACTGCACGATATTTCATGAATGAATTTTAAGTGTGTTAACATAACCTTCAAGGTTTGATAATGATGTTCTTATCATCGTGTTTGCTTTCGTCGCGCCGTCTGTTAATATTAGCATCAAAGTTATCTAATTTTTTATTAGTCAGTCATTTGTTAAAGCTAGGTAGGAAGGTAAACGTTTTAAGCTTATCACCGTTTTAAGTCAAAAATATATTTTATTATATTTATTCACGCTAGCAAACTTCGCATAGAGTCAGGTAGTTAAAGCTTATAGTATTTTTTATGCCGATCTTTTAGTCACGGTTGCGTTGGGGACCGAATCTTTTATATTGCACAATTTGAATGAAGATTCACCTTCATCCTAAGCAAAAAGTAAACACATCGACCATTATGAGTGAGCATTGAACCGTAAGATAGACTTTAACTTTTCATTGTAGAATTAGGAGGACACAATGGCACGTCTGCAACAATGGCGAATGTTAAAATATGTCGCTTTATAAAAGCTCGCAAGTCGCAGCTAGGTAAATTTTTTTATGATCAAAGGTAGACTTTTCTATTTCAAGTTGTAGATAGAAGGGACCCGCATTCCACCTTCTTATTTGCTTCAATAGCCGAACAGCAATTACTTCTAACAATCTTGCGGTTCGCCCCGCATGTAGTGAGAAAATTGCACATAAAAGTGATCTATTCTAATAATAAGTAGCCTAACAGATGACTCCGATTCCCAAGTGGAATCATGCTCTGTTTTTCACAGATATCTCTCAAGTTAATGCGTTTCGTCCGGTCAGTGAGAGCTTTTTGCGAAAAACTCACCATATGGTCCGTCCTGATAGATTAAGTAGAACCGGTAGCGCCGCAACTAAAAACAAGATATTAAAACTCGCAAAAAATGTTTTGAGACGCTTCGTCGGCTATTAATTTATTGTACCGGAAGACGAAATCTCAAGAGGAAATAGAAGGGCGGCCAGCGCGGCACACGTGTTACAATATTTGCTGAGCGGTATGCAAACATATGGCGATATCGTGCACTATTCATGGGAATTATATACCGCCACGGAGCTCTATATCCCTGGATAGATATTTAGAATTTCGATTACCTGTTATTGTCAAAGCATTGACGCAAATCGTAGCAATATTCGCTTTTTTCCTTCAAAGATTTCAAATATGCTTTTCCTTTTTCCCAGGAACCCGTACATTGCGGTGATCAAAGTGCGGCCAATCAGCGGCTTGGTGATTATGAAAAAACGAGTAATCCTCCAGAGGAGCCGAGCATCGGAGCGCGAGGGCTCCGAGAGAACCTCTAATTAAGCGCAATCAGTATATTCCTAATGAGAGGGGATAATGGTGGACTGTAACGACCCCATCGATGCATTCCCCGAGCGACTGGACACCGAACGAATACCCCCACTGCATTTCCCACATCGGTGGAATAGCACTATGAAGACTGAATCGATCATTTATTTGTTCCCCTTAAGCATTTAGTTATAATGTAAGTGATTCGACATAACGCTGTGCCTTAGTGTAGCCTTACGTGTTACTACTTCCACTTAGAATGTAATCTTTACAATTGTTCTAATTGTTATCTAGTCATTAACACTTAAGTATAGTTTATGTTCAGATTTTTGAACGACTCTGGGTACCTTGTTTTGTACGTCAGCTCGTTCAATTTGTAAAATAAAATTTTGAAAATCTTGAGACAAAGACTTGTAATGTAAATACATAGATAAGTTAGCACCCTAAGACAGATTCCTAATATTATAAGATTTTTATGAAATAGTTATAAAAAATACCAGTATTCAACCATTTGGTTGTATCTGTAATTAAATACTTTTTTTTTATAAATTCCTACTTATGTTTTTCATTCACCCAATTGTACCTATTCACGACAAAATATGCAAGAGAAAAACCTATTAGTGAAGAAGAATAAAGGGCCACTACATCAATATGAAATTATGGCATGATACTAAAAATAAAATCAAAATTGCACTCATAAATCTTTGCATACCTCTCGACTAATTTATACGATAAAATATTCCTATTTTAAGCGCGTGTAGATAAGTGCTAATAAGCGTAAATGAACAAGCGTGATTTATTCCTAGTACTTTACAGTCTTACATAGACACAGTGCCTCTCGAACCTCTACAAATATACTAAAAAAGCTGATACTAAGGACTAATTGGTAAAAATAATAAGGGACTACATCGAGAAAGACATATTGCTGCTAATTTTGTAAAATTACAATAGATAATTATCTAGGTGTAGACCATAGTTTATGGATCTATACATATAATAAAATCATAGCAAAGTCAAAACTTTACCTACATTGAATTTTTTGAAGAAAAGTAATTGCAACGAGATTTGGGAACGATTCTGATGCCGAAAATATAGTTTTTATTAGCTATACTTTTGAACCTATAATTCAAGACTTAGGTACCTACTGTACAGGAATAACGGGACTTTACGGGTTCCACGAAGAATTGCGTTCTAGCCGCAGAGCATAGATAAACAAATAACGACTGGTTGGTAACGTTGGTATCCCATCGACTACAATCACCAGAAGAACCTGTTTCTCTTAGTTAACACAGAATTGCTCACAACGATAAGCAGCTGATACACTTCGTGTTTTATATTATCATAATCATACAGAAGTTAATCTAAAATTCACACCTCTATTATTTATCTTCCTCTAGTCATAACTCTAGGTAAAACAAACAAGCTAGGATTCGATTACTTTACTATAAATTATCACCCACTCCATTGACATCTATAAGTTGGGACTGCCAATGCTTCATATGTCCTTGAAATAAATAAAAAGCAACATTATCTACGTAAGTTTGAATATACAAACACAGAACACAGGACGTTGCAAAATAAAAATAACAAAAGGTGCTTTTTCCACACGTGCCTCAACTCAGGTTACTTTTGCAAAAGAAAAATAATAACATAGAGGTACTCGAAATACACGAAATGGGGGGCCTAAGCATACTTTGGTGCATTTAATTTGAAAAAGACAATTCGTACTGCAACTGGATCACGTCGCCGCGCCGCCCATCGAAATCAAATTGCAATAGTAATTTTTGATAATGGAAGGGAAGCACGAACCATTATGGGTGGATATTTCCGTCGGAGGATATTAATTCTTTGAACTTGTTCAAGTTCTTTACAAGACGAGATCTGCTAGATATGACAGGAACTTGACGAACACACCTGTGGATTTGCGAATGCTTTGTCGTTCAGTCTAGTTAATTTTCTTAAGTATTAATTGTTGGTTATTATGCGCTGGCGCATCCGTTTGCAACAAACTTGTTTCTCATTATCTTGTCTGTCTTGTTGCATACCTAGTGTCTACGTTCGTTTATATAGCGATTATCACAATCTTGCAAAAAGGAATGTTAATTTTAAATTCATTGTCAAGCGTTAATTAATGGGAGCAGTACCTATTATTATCAACTTTAACAGGTTCTTAAGGAAGTTAAAAAATAGTCTCTTCATCATGAAGACACACAGGTACAAAAAAATATTGTAATCCTAAGAAAATTATCAAAATATAACCTTGCTAACTTTCTGGAACTTTAAAGCTCGATGTAATATCGCGGCGGCATCAAACGCTACGCCTGCGTCGCCCGCCAAACTTTGCGGGGCGGCGGCGTCAGAGTTCGGCGCGAGGCGGCGCTGTCTCGTGCGAGCTCGGCTCCGCTCGTGCGTTTACGAGGCACGCGACCGTCGCGCGCGCTGCCCGCACAGCTGCCTGCGACTGGTGACCACTTGCCCAGAACAGATTGCTTTGATGTGATGGAAATTATGAAATTGGTAGACGTGATTTTTGGTTTATGGATTTTTTTCAAGAATTGGTTTGTGAATTAATCAGAAAGTAGTCACAGTGATGTTCCATGAAATTATGAAAAATGTGGTTTCAGTTAGGTACCTTCATTTTCATATCCATTCTATGTTTTTTCATGTTCCGTAATACTAGCTTTCAAGATACCTACAGCTGTTTTATTTTTTATTGTTTGAGTTAATGTATAACCGACAGGTAGGGTATGTCCATAAATATTTGTAAAAGCCTATTTCAGAAGCCACCCACCACCCATGAATTCAGCGGACACTAAAATATTTTTAAACTTTTGGGAAACAATGGAACCGTAAATATTACCAAATTGTATTTGGCTCCACTTTATAGCTGGCTGTGTTACCGATATGAATTATTGTGACATGAAGGAAATTACCTCGTTGTTTCCTTTATTTTTTCGACATCTCCATTTGTGACATGGATGACTGTAAAAGTGACAGAATATTGTTTGCAAAATTGACATTTGGCATCACAATTTTTTTATACAAAAGTTTCTCCATATTCGAACATGCCAAGTGCCTCCAAGGGCTGCCCGGGCCCCAGGGACCCCTGGCCTTGGCCGCAAGTGTTACGTTGCCGCCAATAAGCGTGTGACCTAAATCCCTTGGCGGCGCGTACGCACAACACGTTGCTATTTTTGAATATCGATCAAGTTCAAGTGCCACTACATTTGGTCGGTGTATATTTTTTGCCCCTTTGCTTCTTATATGTACCGTACATACCCAGGGGCATGTGCTGCGTAAGTTACGGCTGGCTTTCCTTGTCAAAATAAACAACACCAATTAAATAACTTCTAGCTTTATTATGAAACTAGCTTCTGCCCGCGGCTTCGCCCGCGTGGATGTCGGAAATTATCCCACGGGAACGTGCTAACAGGATAAAAAGTATGTGCTTCCCCAGGATGCCATCTATATCTATGCCAAATCAGAAGTTCAGTGGTTTAGGCGTGAAAATGTAACATACAGTTTCAAGTTCAAATCCTCCCCTTAAAAACCGAATTACCCGTTTTTGTCCCGTCAGTGGTAAATTTTCGACAACTTTACATATTTATTATTAATTATTTTCTGTCAAAAGTATCAATACTGAGTTTCGAGTTACTCAGACCGCACATTCAATTTCTTCGACCTTTGAGGGGTAGCTTTGAAAAACTTATAATGATAAACTTTATTACTTACTCGGGCAAATTTCAAGTTTATTAACTAAATGAATAAGATTTTTCATATAAACTGTAACCCCGCTTTTCACCCCCACAGGGGTGGAATTTAAAAAAATCCATAACTTGACTCAAAGATTATTTATACTAATACTAATTTTCGAGTTAATCAAGCCATGCAATAAAATCCTCTCCTGAAAAATTGACTACCCCATTTCAGCCCGTCAGGGGTAGATTTTCAAAAAACCCTGATACACATTATTCTTTACTTTCAATATTAGGTATAAATACTGAGTTTCGAGTCAACCGGAATGCGCGCTAAAATTCTTCCATACAAACTTTGAAACCCCCCAATCCCTTATTAGGGGGTAGTTTAGAAGAAAAAAAAACTGACAATCTTCATAATTTATTTAGATAAGTATTCGTGTTAAGTTTCAAGTTTATTAACTCAAGGAATAAGATTTTTCATACAAACTTTCATCCCATATTTTATTCCCTTGGGGGTAGAATTTATCAAAATCCTTTCTTAACGGATGCCTACGTCATAACATCTACCTGCATGCCAAATTTCAGCCCGATCCCTTTAGTGGTTTGGGCTGTGCGTTGATAGATCACTATGTCAGTCAGTCAGTCAGTCACCTTTGAGTTTTATATATTTAGAAGATACTTTTCCGGCATAAAATGTACCCAGTGTGGTGCCCAGGATATTAAAGAATAATTATACCAAGTTTCATCGTAATCGAACCGGTAGTTTTTGCGTGATGCCTGAACAAACAGACAGACAGACAGACAAAAAAATTTTTAATCACATTTTTGGGCTCGGTGTCGGTCTAGTAACACCCCTGCCATTTATTTTTTTGATATTTTCAATGTACAGAATTTTCACTTCTACAGATTTATTATAAGTATATAGAATAGATGTGCAACAGGTATATAGGTATGAGGCTGACGTCCATAGTCCCCAAAGTGTGTTCAAACATAAATATACTTCATCATCATCATCATTTCAGCTGAAGGATATCCTCTGCTGGACATAACCGGTCGAAGTGGAGGTGCTTGGGGTAGGCCTAAATATACTTAATTCAAAGTAAATAAATACTCATATGATGGATCATACCAAGTAATTACACCAATTATATGTATACTTTTTCGTAATCATAGAGAAGACAATCCTTAAAATTATTTCCATCGCAAAGAATTACAAAAAACGGTGGTGCTCCTGATGAATGACAACAGTTGTACGCACTTTTTATTCAGATTCTAAAGATAGTTTCAAACACGCCGATCTCAGAATTTGTTGAAGCTGCGATATAATAAAAATACTGGATTCCAAACGGGACGCACAAACTGTAATGTCCACAGATAATGTCCTATTCAATGACTATTTAATTAATCAGTCGGCACAGAGGTGCCATAAATTCAGAGTCCGCAATAAACCTCATTAATGGCCTTTAATGAATTGGAACTCAGTAGCAGGTAGTTCTATCTAAAATATCTCGAATAGTTCCACCGAAATTCTTATAAAAATAACAGTTACATCACATGGTGTCATGTCACCGCTCTCTGGGATGCCACCCTTAAACTTTGCATTTAATTGCCACTCCCAAAAATGCGACCTTTGAATTCTTTACGTTCTTTATAACGAACCTTGTTTTTTCATACGCGTGTCCATTAACAATGAATTTTAAAATTTTAACAAATCATATTATAAATGGCCGATTTAATAAAAAGCAGAAGTTCAGACATTAGTCAGTGGTTGTTATTATAATTTTTATGTCTAATGCCGCTGCACTTGCTTCATAAAAACTTTTGTAAATTGTTGAAAGCAGTGGAGTCGACAAAGGTTATCTTTGAGATACTCTAAAATAAACAGTTTACATATTCCATTATATGGCCTCTTGTGTGTGGTAAACAATCTTAATGTAATCATGTAGTTTTCTTTATACCTACTTACTTGTGATACGCCAATTAATTTTATCGAATCACCCGTTTCAATCTCTCGTGACATGGTGCATTTCTGATTTTACGCATTTCCGAAATATAATATTAAATTATCATATTCCTTACAGGCATCACTTACACCATTAAAAACTTAGCTCGTCTGTATTCAGCGCACTTCATCTTGTTTAAATCATCGCATCATACTGCCGAGCATGACCAAGTTTTGCATGCTCTTTTTTATTCACGAGAGAACCTCTCACATTCGCAAGTTCTGAGTTAAAAACACATTTGCAGCTTCAAAGCCCTTCTCTATAATTTTCCCTGTTCGAACAAGTTATCGGCTTTAGTCAAAGAGCTGTCGTGTCGCGCTATTCAAATAATTAGGGCCGATACAACCACTTGCTTCGATCGAATTAAACCACATAAAATCGCCGTGAGGACTCGTTGGCCACAAAAACTTTCAACCATCAGTGATATATAGAGCCTTCGCAAACGTCGACGATCATTTACACTTGTATCCAATAAAGCCATGTAGAACTCTAAAATAATGATCATCCGTTATTACTGAATCCCCTCGAAATGTAAGATGTTTGGTTACGCCGATTATGTGTTTACGTTACCAATTTTGGTCGATAATTTTGTCGAGATCAAAATGGAAACTTGCATTGAGGTTATCGACCCGTCCAGGTGGTAAGTGACAGTAAACATTACTTATCAATAAACGGAAGAAATTACGATGCTATTGGTGTCAGTCAACATTGAACTGACCTCTCATAATGCGCTCTAGATTACGTCTACCATCAACAATGTCCACAATCAATTTAATTTTATCGGCGCGTGTGATCTGGACAGCTGTCAAAGCAATGATAACTATTTTAAAAGTATTGGATAGCCGAATTTACTTTTCTTTAACTTTTTAACTCAGACATGAAACTTAAGTACTTGGAATATTTACATATATATCTAAAATACAGGGTGACTAAACTTACTGACGCACAATTTACATATACTATAAGTACAGACACGTTCGCAATTGTCCAGGAAAACCTCAGCAAGAGGTAACATGTCATCCAGATCGACTCTAACGAAGGTTTATTCAAAAAACGGTGTTCGCCTCCGGTGGTCCGCTGCTGTCAACGCAACCCGTCTACGCGAGACAGGGCTCGTTATGCAACAATACCGATGTGAATTACTTTACAAGGCAATTATATGCCCAATAGTCGGTAAATATCCCTACTAATTGAGCTATGTTCTAATTGACTGTTATGCATGTGTCATTTGTTACATAACAGGACATATGTTTCGTGAGAGAACTGGTGGAATTTCTTACAAATATGGTTATAATTCACGCTGTTTGAAAGTTCTTGTCACGTAGCTCATGAAGAAATTGGCCTAAGGATACGTCTCGTATGTACCGGAAGACGCCTGCATTACATCAAAGGGAACATTACTTCAATCGCTTGCAAAACCGAGCTGTAATTGGGGATGCTGATCGACGCATTGTATGTCATAGGCGCTTCCACCTGATAACTAACAATCATCAAGTATTTGAAGCCAATTTCCCCTTTCACGGTTATTACATTTAATGTGTGCGGTTCAAAATTTGCTAATAATGTACCACTTTGTTCTGTTCAGTTTCGAGCCGCTACGGTACTTAAAGTATATTAAACGTTAAGGTGTTGGTACTGGTAGGCATTCATTACGATTGGCACCGCCCAGAAGTCTGGTTTTATGCGATGAAATGTACGATTATAAGGCAGAAATCAGATACGAGGTAATCGTAGTGCAAGAAGCTTTTCCGCAATCACGCGATCATGCTAAAGTCTGAGGCCTGCGATGTATTAAAATGCATGAGTCGGGGTAGCAGCGTTTATTAAAAATATTTTAAAGATATTCCCACAGTGTTAATCAATGCTCTCATCATGATATACTGCTTTATAATCACGGAGTAATCCAGTCACATTTATCAGACGTTAACGAGCCGATAAATTGATCACTAGAGATAGAACCATTCACAAACAAGTAACATTACAAAAATATCTGTTCAAAAGCAATTTGTTAATGCTTATTTCTAAAAGGTAGCGCGGTATAGCCCGGCTCGCTTTATAAATGTTTCATTGGATTTTAAGTTTGATAAAGAGCCACATTAACAAAGTGCGGAGATAAGGTTCAGGATATACTAATTCAAATCCAGTTTAAAATATATTATCTTTTTTTCTTTCGACTTAGATAACGCTATCTGGATCGGCGCCCCCACAAAATTAAATAATATTTTATGACATGTTTCTTAATTCATCAGCATCAGATAGTTTGATGAAGTGGTAGAACAAGTTTTTGATGAGATAAAAAAAAACTATTGGCGCATGTAATAAAGTTGTTTATGCAATGTGATAATAATTTCATGGTTCGGAGGATCATTTCTGGTTATTCCAACCGCACTGCGCGGACGTAGATCATACGCCACTATGTAGCAACCAGCGGTCAGTTCTGCCAATGTCAGTGACATTAGTAAAAACTAAGTAGCGGGTCATTGTCTGGAAGGATTGCTCTGACCGCATCAATTTTCTCACTAATTTTCTATTTCACTGCGTAAACCAAGGTAAGGCACGAGTCACGAATTGCTGAACCGAGACGGTAGTTCGATGTTTTAGAATATTTCCGAAATATTGGCTGCGGCTATTTCCTTTGTTATATTTGATGATAGACCTAACCTATTTGCTCAATGAAGACTCGTAAGAACGTTGCTAGAATCGTTCTGAAACTATTTTTTTCATTTTCCTCAAAGGGCATTCATTCATCATGAGGTTGATGCAACATGGAGTTAAATTTTAAAAAAATGCCTAAAGCTCAAACCACAAAAATGTAGGTACTTCTTAAAACAACAGAAACTATTTCCAAATTCCGATGATCTACAAAATGTACATCGAAAAAATATCGATGAAGCGAGACCACCAACGTCAGTGGAGGTGTAAGACGGTGGTATCTTAATTAAAGGTTAGGAAGTTGATCGCCTGCGTAGTTCCGGCACCGGCAACCGGCACCGTGCCGTTGATTTTGGACGTAACCACTCTTTAAACCCTAATAAGTGAATATTGAGATGTTTCGCAACGATTACTGGCGCGTACAATGTAAAACGCATTACGTTTAGCATAAATAAGTACTTTTTTGTTTTTTTTTTCTGGAAGAAGAACTGTTTTTGAATTATTATTTAATATTTTCTTTTTTAAAACTAAGAGAATCGGGAAGTATTTTTTATTTTAATTTATCCTTCGTTTGGCCCATTGAGTTTTGTCCTACATAAAAAAAAATCATAGGTCTTCCCAAACAATATGCTTCCTTCGTCCCAAAATATAAAATAAAACAGAACATGTTAGATACCTTTTCCGAAAGTTTTTCCTCAAACAAAAGCTTATCCACGTAATAAAAATTAGAACCCAGCTCGAACATTTTAATTATTTAATGAACTGTAACAAATCGTAATGGCTATAATTGTCGTTAAGACAACAATGTCAGCCGGGAGGCCAACCATAGAGAATGCTGTGGGGGCAATCAGTAGCAATCGGTTAATGGGCGGTAGTCGCATATCGAATGAGACAATCAGCGCCACTGGTGTGGAAGATGCGGAACTAATCGAGTTGGAATCGAGTGGTGGACAGGATCCATTTGATTTTTCGGAACTGCGTAACCAACTACTGATGGTTAAGAAGGGTTCTTGACTTCGCGATACTAGTGTATGTATCTAAAAATTAAAATCGTTGACCAGGTATTTAGGCTAAGTATGGTTAAATAGGGACAGCGATTAAATACGCTTGTTTTTTATTAATAGGCTTCGTCCCTAGGAAATGGGACTTGAACATATCTAACTGGCGAATTGTGGGTATACTACTGTGTGAATCCTCGAAAGGCTAAGCAGCGGTGTAGCTACAATGCTGCTTAAACTTCGGGGAAAAAATGCATGATGTTTATGATGTTGTGTGATTTAAAATAAGTTTTGTCTTTTGCATTCATTCGTGCGCAGTGTGAGTTTAAGGTTTGAAAGATTTGGTGAAAACTATGAAAAGGAACAAAATACGGGGAGGGGGAAATCAAAAGTATAATGTCTATTAGGCTATCTTTATTTTTCTGTAGTACTTATCACTTGGAATGGAGATATTCCGGTGGTCTCACAGAGGCTTGCATCGAGATCAATGTAATGACGATGACGAATCGAATGGACCGCCGCTCACCGCTATTATTTTAATGGATTTATTACCATACATTACGGCCAACAAAAGATCTAATCCAATACGCTTATTAAGGCTTTCAGAGTTTTAATTGGATACAAAGTAATAATGTGAAGAAAAAATTAAAATATCTAGTAGCTAGTGCGTAATTGAATCCAACTTGAAAGTTATGTAATTTATGGAGCGCATTTTAGTTTCACACACGCTGTCAATTTCAAAGTAATTGATTCTGATCTGACGCCTCTACGTGCGACAAAGATATTGGACTAATAAAAAGCAGCTCATTCAAAACAATTTATTTTATTATTTCAATTGCCAGGCAAATCTGCAACTTTGTATCCAACTAATAAACGGTTGCTCAATTACCTTCACGTTAAAACTCATGATAACATCAATTATTCAATTTACAAACGCATCCAAAACAAATAAAATCATTAGGGATTATTATTTCACGCAGAAGTATAAGTTTTAACGATGCCATTATTTTTAATTCACATCAGAGTCTTGAACGACTTCTCATAATCTGCCTCATGACTGCAATGGTAGCAGTCACGCATGCTCCGTACGATTAATTCAAGCCAATCAGGGGCTGATTACACGCATTACGTACTTACAAACTAATAAATGCAACCCTAATCCCTCTTATCCATGAACAAATAAGTGTCATTTTAATGAAGCGCAAGTGCAAATACAGTTCCCAAGTAGGCCTGTGTTCAGAACCGGGTTGGTCTTTAGTAGATTTTACAAGGATTTCACGCGATGCCACTCGGTTCGACGGAGGCGTAGCATAAATTCTAACCCGCGGCAAACACTTACTGTATTACATGAGAATCTATCATTATACCTTATTACTCTAGAATTTTAAATGGTGGCATACATTTAACATTAAGCTGGGTTTCGCTTTAAATAGATGGGGCTTTTAAATATGTACTATTAGCATTTTAAATTGTCAAAGTTTTGGATTGCCACCCATGATAGAGATTCATCATCTGCCTAGCCTTTTTTCCCAACTATGTTCGGGTCGGCTTCCAGGCTAACAGGATGCAGCTGAATACCAGTGTTTTACATGATAGCCATCGGTCTACCTATGGCAAAAATCACTAAGTTATTTTTTTCGCCTTTTCATTGAAGTCTACATATTATTAAGGGTTAAATATCTAAGTGGAGGTGTCTTCGAGTCGTTGTCAACTTATTTTTCAGTAAAAAATAAATCCAATAAAATAAAAAACCTTACTACGTCCTAGAGCCAGCTATCACCTTATCAGCAATCCTCACACAAAACCTGCACCATCGCTAATCTAAGATTAGTTAAACCATAGACATAATGTTGAACGTTGTCTAACAATCAGTAATTTGAAACCGCACATTTTATATCAGGAGAAAACCTTTTCAACACAGCTTCCAGTTAAATTCTTATAAAGAGGAGAAGTCAACTCCATTTTGTTTTTTTTCCACATAACATTGATTGATGCTAAGCAGCATTACGAAATATAAGATGTCAATTGCATAATTAAGAAGATAGACTGGATTCTGTTGCTTCAGAACATGCTATATCCATCCGTTGAGCGGCGCATCACTTACATCCTTCGATACATTTCTTAACGTCAATGTTACATGAAATAATGTAGTACATACATGTTTTATGCAATTATACGATGTGATATGTGAAAAATACAGTCAATAAAAAAAACACGAAGAAACGATTGCAAATGAATTAGTGGCATTTTTTAATCATTGTTAAAAGTAATACAATATTATTATTACTGACAAATGCGTGCACTGACTGGTCAGATCCACTCAAATCCACAGATTTGAGTGGACCTGACCAGTCAGTGCACGCAGTGTTGTGTGTGTGTGTTTGTTTGTGTCTAAAATGGTATTTTGAGGAACTACACATAGTTCCTCAAAATACCATTTTACACACTATTCTAAATGGTCCTCACATCATCTGACCATGATTATACGACTATCTAGGAAGGGGCGACTAGAATCAATTCTATTTTATTGTAAATTTTGACGTTCAAAAGTGCCTTTTATGTGTCTATATGAAATAAATGCTATAACTGTATATCTGAACGTTAAAAGGGACCCTTTAAGTGGCTAGAGACAACCTCCGAGTTTGTTTCAGCCTTTCTTCTCAAAGTAGTTGGATAGGAAACGCCGACCTCAGGAAACGCCGACCTCATGTAGTTTATTAAATATGATTGACGTGTAAAAGTGTTTGTTCTAACCTACGTATAGAAATAAAATCATTTATCCTTTAAGTATGCAACAACGAAAACTAAAATGAAAAAATCGATTGAGAAGATTTGTTAATCACCCCTTAATATATTACCCGTAAACTTTTTCACACGTTGTAAGTATTAACTTAAAGCCCATTCAGTGTTCAATACGTTCGGTGTCCGAACTAAGATGTATGGAGAGATATTTATCTTAACACAACGTCGCTAACGAACTGGTCACACATAAAATGTTCATAAATGGCATTAACCAATGCTATCTTTTGTTAGATGTATGCACCGATAGAAACCCGTTCTATGTCTCGATAGGGATAATAAACACGTGGTTTGTATATTGTTATGTATTATGTACAGACGGCGAATGAAAAGGTTCAGCAACATTACATTACCATCATGTTTCCACGAAGCGTTGGGCAGAGATGCACCTATAGTACACCAACAGTTTTCCGGTGATATTTAAGTCCTATTTAATAGAGGGTGCTGCGAGCCTATTGCTATCAACCGTGCATAAATCCAGGCTATACAACTGCTAGGCTAAGCAACTTTTTGTAAATTTTAAGTTGCATTCTTCGATCAATAATAGGACTAGATTCCCGATACTTAAAGCGCTTCAAAAAACGGCCCGAAAAATAAGACCACAAATACTTTTGTGGTCTTATTTCAAATTAGTATGTTTTTAACCTTGTTACTTAGACTTTAAGTTTCATTTTAGAATAAATGACAGAAAATTTAAAAATAGAGTGATTTTATTTTCAAGCGACATTTTAAATATATTTTGCAATGGTAATTAAACTTTATGTTTAAGCATTAAGGTTTATAGTAAACTGAAGTTGTTAATATTATTAAACTTTTTTCTAAGAAATGTAGATGTTTACGTGTGTGCAAACGTGGCCACTTGAGTGACTGATTTTTGTTCCTGATCCTTAATCTAGTACTATTATTGATCGAAGGTTGCATCACACAATGACATTTCCACGACTAGAACTCAGGCTTCCTCTCTGTCTGACAGTTCAACAACTACGTATTGCCAACATTTTGAACAAAAATACCTGCCTACCTACGATTCGAAAATGTGACCTTTTATGTTCTCTCTATACGAAAAATAAATGTATTTGAAAACCGCTCAACCTTTTCTTTCCGCGGGTATACAAGTTTTCAGTGGGACGTTAATGTAAACATACGTGGTATGGTCTAATAGGCTGGTGTTGCCAAGTTTTAGATAACAAGAACTACTGTTAGGTAAATGCTCATTTATAGTGACAGATAACTGTCACGGTAGAAAGTGTCGATGTCGATTACTGCTTTACGATGAGGAAATCGGAACGGCAAAATATAAAATTCCAATTCAAATTATTTTATTTCACATATTATTGTTTTGTCTCCTTTACTCTTTTACACGCTGTCTACATCTCTCTGTCTATTGTCCGATCACAGGTATGCTGTAAGAGTTGTAAGTATTAACTTAAAGCCCATTCAGTGTTCAATACGTTCGGTGTCCGAACTAAGATGTATGGAGAGATATTTATCTTAACACAACGTCGCTAACGAACTGGTCACACATAAAATGTTCATAAATGGCATTAACCAATGCTATCTTTTGTTAGATGTATGCACCGATAGAAACCCGTTCTATGTCTCGATAGGGATAATAAACACGTGGTTTGTATATTGTTATGTATTATGTACAGACGGCGAATGAAAAGGCTCAGCAACATTACATTACCATCATGTTTCCACGAAGCGTTGGGCAGAGATGCACCTATTAGTACACCAACAGTTTTCCGGTGATATTTAAGTCCTATTTAATAGAGGGTGCTGCGAGCCTATTGCTATCAACCGTGCATAAATCCAGGCTATACAACTGCTAGGCTAAGCAACTTTTTGTAAATTTTAAGTTGCATTCTTCGATCAATAATAGTACTAGATTCCCGATACTTAAAGCGCTTCAAAAACGGCCCGAAAAATAAGACCACAAATACTTTTGTGGTCATATTTCAAATTAGTATGTTTTTAACCTTATTACTTAGACATTAAGTTTCATTTTAGAATAAATGACAGAAAATTTAAAAATAGAATGATTTTATTTTCAAGCGACATTTTAAATATATTTTGCAATGGTAATTAAACTTTATGTTTAAGCATTAAGGTTTATAGTAAACTGAAGTTGTTAATATTATTAAACTTTTTTCTAAGAAATGTAGATGTTTACGTGTGTGCAAACGTGGCCACTTGAGTGACTGATTTTTGTTCCTGATCCTTAATCTAGTACTATTATTGATCGAAGGTTGCATCACACAATGACATTTCCACGACTAGAACTCAGGCTTCCTCTCTGTCTGACAGTTCAACAACTACGTATTGCCAACATTTTGAACAAAAATACCTGCCTACCTACGATTCGAAAATGTGACCTTTTATGTTCTCTCTATACGAAAAATAAATGTATTTGAAAACCGCTCAACCTTTTCTTTCCGCGGGTATACAAGTTTTCAGTGGGACGTTAATGTAAACATACGTGGTATGGTCTAATAGGCTGGTGTTGCCAAGTTTTAGATAACAAGAACTACTGTTAGGTAAATGCTCATTTATAGTGACAGATAACTGTCACGGTAGAAAGTGTCGATGTCGATTACTGCTTTACGATGAGGAAATCGGAACGGCAAAATATAAAATTCCAATTCAAATTATTTTATTTCACATATTATTGTTTTGTCTCCTTTACTCTTTTACACGCTGTCTACATCTCTCTGTCTATTGTCCGATCACAGGTATGCTGTAAGAGTAAGAGATTGTAAGAGATTTCTTGAAATAAGCATCCCGTTTGTAACAATTTTTCTGTTCATATAAATGGTAAAATAAATAAATAAACCTACATGGGCACTTATGACAGGTCAGAAGCTAGGTTCCAATTAGTCGTTTCTAAAATTCGCCGAATACAACGCACGACTCCAAACAAAGATATTAAGGCAAACATCAAAATATTAATATGAAAATATGACTGATAGTTACCTGAGGACGTTTTATAAAGTGTACAGTCATTATTACAATAATTTAATTAAGATGAGAACATATTGCTTTCCTCAAAAAACAACATCGTAACAAATGAATGCTATAAAGTCCTTGTTTCGTTTCATCACATAAAATTATAGTTGTGTTCATTTGGGCCCCGAACGAGGAACGGCAGACGTTGTTCGACCAAAATCATATTATTATGTGGTAATTGAATTAATTTGATAATTCTTAAAAAATATGGCGTCTTTAAAGGTGTATTGTCTTCGGGGTGAATGTATCCAACAACAAGCATTTAATGAATAATGTAGTTTGAAAAGAAGTCTTTATGAGTACCACTTACTTATTAAGTTTGTTATTGTTAAATATGGTTTTGCTTTTGGTAATCACTTTTAATTAAGTTAAAACTGCTATGCGGAGTATATTACGATGTTTTTTGCTTGATTGTAAACACACTTTCTTTTATTGTAATTTGTAACTTATCAAAAAACATAAATCAGAAAAGTTTTCGAAACTCAAACAATTCCCTGAGAAGAAATGTAACCAAAAAAAAAGAAATTAAATAAAGCTACTGGTCCAAAATATGTGGGTAAGGCATAGCAATTTTATTATTACCCCTATTTGTGAAAATTGGAATATTATTGTCGCTTTTTGCACTATTAAAGGGTCCCATGGGACACCCACGTCACTTATTACTTCCGATCACGAAAATATTGACACGAACGTTCGAGGCCCACACAAATTACGGAATGTTCATGATATAATCTATTTGGCAGAGTCTTATTACTTCTCAAGTTCTAACAATTGGACCTCCTGCGTTTAGCAGTCAGTAAATATGCCAATTTGTCACATATCAACCCTTATGGGTTTATTTCGAGAAAAATAAGATGTCGCGTTGTGTGGGCAGATGCCACCAGCAGCTACCTTCCTGTATCACGCAGAGAACGGACATACGTTTTGACACCATTAGAGATAAAGACGAGATAAAAATAATCAGAGTTTGACCACAAGGTATTCCACGTACAATATTGACGGACAAGATAGTCAGTGCGATTTTGAGCTCTGAGTCTACACAGTTGAGGTGATTTTGAAAGGATTCCAATTCGCAACAAAAACAATTTATCATTCCTTACCCCAAACATCCCTTTGTACTATCTCTGATCTACTTATTTGTGCTTTTTTTTGCTCGTATTGTTTCTTGCGAAGAGTAATGGTGTTTGACTTTTTGTTTTAATCCCGAGATGGGAGTGCAAATAAATTTAGCAAGAAATGGCTCTCATGGGCGGCACTTAACTTGACGTGTGCTGGTCACCCAGATTAGAAGTGTTAAATCTACCCTAAACATGTTTTCGATGTTAAGATTAAAATGCCAGGATGGTCCCGTATCGGAATTACGTCAAACATGGCAGCCATTGTTCTTTTTGAAAAGCGAATTTGATGTGTGCGTTCCTGTAGTTCCTCATTATTTCCTTTCGATTTCAATCGCGGTTTAAATCTTCCGATATCATTAACGAAATCGAAACCTACGATGCGTTATGTGGCTGAATGTCCTGCACACAATGCGGCCGTACAAAAGCGTCCAGACCGCGCAATAAAAGCGTTCCCAATAAAAAGTAAAATCTGAGTAAAGGAAGTGCACGGCGGGCGGAAATGCAAACTCTCATTGTGCGAACTTGCACGTGTTCCGGAGTGTTTTGTGCACGCCCCTGCACTCGCTACCAAAGGCACCGTGAAAGCCTTCCCGAATGAAATTATGCTTATTTTCAGATATGACTTAGTGTTTAAGATATGGCGAGAATAAATAGTTGGCCACACAATGGCTTTAGGAATTCTTGTGCGATTTAAAGCGTTTTGATTGCAGACTTAAAAACAAAGAGTTTAAAAGTATCAAGAAAGTATTTTATATGCAAGGTAATAATCTACTGTTTCATCAAAATCTATCAAGATGATATTATGTTTTGAGGTCAAGTAGAATTATATTAATGTAATTCTAAAATAAAACTGAAATCTTATATTATATTTTCTCTATCAGCCATGCACGGAAGGTACATTGGCATAGCAACGACCACAAATCCACCTCACAATAATAGGTGCCTACCTACGGGACGATATATCATAGTGCATCTTCTATAAAGTTTTTTTCAACATGCCCCGAAGCAGTACGAAATGTACTTTTTCTAAAAGTAAATCTTCAATAAATGAAATAAAATACGAAATCTTGGACAAAAAATTATTCGGGCACACAGCAGGGTATGTTTGTGGCTTTGTCGCGCCCACAACTTGACAAAAGGCAAATAAGAGAACAGTACCGTGGTTCGATGAAAAAACATCATCTAAATACCGTCCTATTCATGTTTAAAAGCCGTAGAGAAACGCGCATTGTTAGCGGGTCGAATGCGGTGGCGATATTAGATTCGTATTATTTCGCGATACCAAGTGCATTTTAAGACGTTTCGCATTGAAGATCCCAAAACCGTTGAAATCGATGAACGTCCTCGGACACCGCAATAAATAGCCGTCAACGGAAAAATTCTGACATCGTCGATAATTTTATTTATGTCCACCTAAATATCAAATGACCACACGGTCGGCGTATCAAAGCGGGTCCATCATACATACATCAGGGGTACCTCGGTAACTTTGTGGGTAATTGTTTGCAGAGCGTTAACGCAAACAGTATACTGGCTATATTCAGTATAAAAACTATAAGTTCCTCATAAACAGTGAGTTGTTTACACCGCGGCGGCGACGGCAGATTCGTTGTTTTTTTACGTGTGATTTTTTTTCGTTCACCACCGTCGCAGGACCCGTGGCCAAATGTAATTCGACCTGATCGTATCTGGACACTTTTTGTCCTTGTGGTCAGAGACAGCTGTCCTATAAAGCGCCGTGTTTTGAACATTGTTTATAGACTAGCGCCATAATGACATTGTCAATCAGATATATATGGAGTGGACCTTGCTCATGTGAGCCACATTCTTTATAGTATGATTTTAAATACAGGAGATTAAGGAGCTGATTTCATAACAGATAACCACTGCGAAACCATTTAAGACAAGCATTAATCTAAATGGCAGTCCATGATTCTAAAACCTTAGCAACTCTTCTTGCTATTCAAAAGCGCCCAAAAAATTTATATCAAGCAGCAAAAAACAGACTGGGTTAAAATTTCGCGCAAAAAACGGAGGACTTATGAATAAAATCTTAATCAGCGGCCAGGACTAAAAGGCTAGCAGAACAAATACGATGATTAAAAACAAATAGGTCTGAAAAAGAGGCGGACTGATTAATTTTGTGGGCGAGGGCCGCGCCTTCACCTGTGATGTTAAATTGGCGAAGCGTTGTCAAAATTGACGCGACCAATGTCAAGGGTGACCATGAAGATTGGACTTACAGGATCTATTTGAAAGAACTGCATGCAGTCTCTTCTTTTTGATACCTCATGTGATCAAATAGACTTAGGCGGTGGGTAGGTAAAAAAATGTGGTTTTTAATTGATGCTAGACTTGATTTGTGAATGTAAAGTGAATTGAACAAAAGAGGACATGGATTCTTCTTACTGTACAATCTGTAATCTATTTTTATCATTTAAAATTCGGCCTATCGATATCAAGTAGGAAACAGTAAGAAGAATTAAAGAGTTCCTTATTAAACCATTTTATTCATTCTTTATGTACAGACGCCAGTACATCAAGCTACTACAATCTGTCACATTTCTTTAATATATAGATTTTCAACCTTATCGCTAAAGAATAAGGTTCAAGGTTGATTGGGAAAATTTGACAGTTTCGGGTAGCTTGATGTGCTGGCGTCTGTACACACAGTAAAATGGATACAGATACGACATATCAATATTAAGTACAAAAGTACTGCTTTTTAATTAATAATTCCAGCAGATTATACAGCGTTATCAATGGTCACCCTACTGATACATTTAACAGTTTTGAAACGCGTTATTAATATTTATAGTTTCAGTTAAACGGCTGTTTTTTTTTCTTATTTGTTTAGCAGCACGGGGGGCACAGGTGCCGCCTTTGATGCACCGCCCAAGATTGATTCAAAACTGAATTAAAACCTATAACGTTACCGTAAAATATAACGCAAAATTAGTATTAAAATTTATGGCTGTACTCATAAAACCGGCTTAAACAACTTAATTTTTACGATAAAGTTTATTCAAAATATGATATGTATGATAATATGAAATATATGTGTAAATTAGCAAGAAAATTACATGATATTAAACAGGTAATATACGTACTAGTAACTCTGATAAATTGTCCCACTAAATACAGTTTATCACACTCGCAATGTAGACTTTTTTAATATTTAGAACAGCAATAATTTTATGTGTATCCGTTTCAGAAGAGATATGTGTGTGAAATGTAATCCAATTGCAATTCCTTACTAAAATATGCTCTAAGGTACCTATTAAGTGGCTATATTAAACCAATTCAATTATTTTGCCCTTAGCAGAGGCCAGCATTCTGTTAGTGAACATTTTGAATCGTTCTCCCTACCCTCCCGATTTTATGACGGCAATCAAGCCATTAGGCCTATTAGAGATCATTATGCCTATTATTATTAAACCAGAAAACCCGTAGGAGCATATCGTGAATAGTAATGTTGAGAAACATAGCCTGTACGACGAAACAGTATGTATTACATTATTTTATATGGACCCATAACATTTGATTGGGTTTTATTAAATGTACGGATAGAAATAATCGTGTACATTATTGATTTCGTTATAGCACAAGTACCTAATGTAGTTTTCAGTATAGACCCGGTTATTTCAACCTGTGTATATTGTGTGCTAGGGAATTCTTGGCGTGGTTCTCACACACATTTCGCAATTCCTAGTAGAATTAACGGGAACTGGCCGCGGGCAAAAATTGCCTATAGTATAAAATGAATCAGTCCAATTACAATCGTTATTGGTATTCGTTAACTCAAGGATATACGGTGCAATAAGCGCGGAGCTACTTATAAATAGATTAAGTTTATAACCAATAGCAAATTCACTTTTCAGATAAGTTACCTTTACATTTATTTATTTAGGTTTAGTAATAATCGTGTGTGAACTTAATTATCATTAGTTTGCTGATTTTATTAGAAACTATTACCTACAACAACAATAAATGTCAGAATAAAAAATCAGTCTACTGCAACCTGTTCGTTTTCTGATTCTGAAATCACAAGTAAATGATAAAAACTATTTATGACTCGTGTGATTTTGAAGGCATAATGAAGTACAACAGATCCCAAAGCTGAAACATTGACTACTACCATTTAATTATAGTATACTATTAGTAGTAGTATACTATTGGTACATTGGACCAACTCAACCTAACTATGCATTGTTTAAGCGAAGGAAACAGGATTAAACCATTTGCCCTCTTATTTATCTTTTGCGGATTTCTATGGCTTCATCTAGAACAGAATACTTACGCTGCGGTAATTTATTTTGAAACAACAAGAAATTGCTAATAACGGTCATATTTCAATGAATATTCAAAATTTTTATTCAAATCAACATTGCGACTATCTTAAATACATTTTCAAAATCCATTTTAACTACCGCACATCCGCTGGCGCGCATTAATGAATGTAAGTCTGATATCACACGTAACGGAGTCTGTCCAAGATCTCATTTTGTGATAGTCATCAGGAGGCGAGACTCGCTAACCGCCACATAATAACCCCAGCTACTTAATTGGAACCCTTTCATTGATTTGTTAATGGTCTCGTTAATTTTTATTCGAATTATAAGCAACATTTTATGAATATGCGAATTATGATCTGATATAAAACTGCCCTACCTACAGATTCTTATTCTATTTTAGGAACGCAAGTTCTTTGTATTTAGTTACGTTCTATTTTTTCACTCGTATAATTGACTCCTATTTCTGATGATAGAGATTATAAATAACATATCGTAACTTCTATTTAAATTAAGAAATAATATATTACATCGTGCGTTCCCAAAACTAAACGACCCGATACAATATTTTATAACGTAAACCGTTTGAACCCTAATTAAGACGTTTGTGTCCGAATAAGTTATACCGACGAGAACTACCGAGAATATACTGCGCCTGCGCCACGGACACAAAGCAGCCGAACTAATAGCGTCCAAATCCAAAATTTATTTGCTCTTAAACCCATCGGGTGCTCAGTTAAAACAGGGCATTAATAGATGTTGATTGGCTAGTGAAAGCCTTTGGATGAGAATGCTCGAGCTCAACTCATCAAATTTGCATTTGGTTTGTAAACGGTGCCTCTTTGGACACTAATGAGGTGTTAGAGAATTAATCCGTGAGATCTCCACTCAGATAATCAAGATCTTCCCGATAAAACGGTAATAGGTGGGTTTTCATGTGACATTAACGAGTGACTTCCGATTTCGGCTTTTCATTACGAACATCTAACATAGTCGGGCTAGTTTTAATTGCATCTATATTTCCCGACGATGATAAACAACTTCCTATTCGTTAAGATGCCCTTCTTTATACCATCGCTGCTATGTTCCGCGTCAGTAACTAAACCCACTCCTGTGTGGACGACGTCAATTGTGGTCATAATTGCACCATTAGGAACTGTGAAAGCTATAAATCTAACGATATCGGCGGCGGTGATACAAAATCAATCGTTGGTAATAGTGGGCCACTGATCATGGCTAACAAGCGGCACGTGATTATTAGTGCAATCACATACAAAAGCGGGAGCAGCGCTCATAGTTTTGAATATCGGCCGTCTGATCAATATGGTTATCTTGCCTAATGGGCCCACGATGACTTTCTATAAATTAATAACAACAAGCTCGTGGAGCCTCCGATGATTGGGCCAGGTTAATGAGGAAGCACATCTTCATCTTTACCTCCATAATAAATGCGTGCGTGTTTTTATTAACTTCTGCTCCTTATTTTTTTACTTTGTTATAACTTCTTTTAGGTAGTCCGAGATTGATAGCATCTTCATAAATATGACGTGTAAGTTTATTTTGTAAGACATCTTGTTCAGGTTGCGTATCATTATTTAAAACAATTTCGTACACAACGGGTAACTAACTACGGAGAATCCTCCGATTGTAAATCATGGTTGTAAAAAGCTTTGTTATGGCAATTTATATTATGTTTAATAGTAATTTTTGTAAACGTTTCGCCATAAATATTTTACAACTGAATGATGGTTTTACTGCTGTTATTGCAGTGTTACTTCCTCTGCCGGTGACTCGGAGCGATTCAATGCAACCGGAAAGAATTTGTTACTCCACAAGTGCATTGTCAGGATTGTACAACGACGGTCTACTTTCGATCAAGTTAATTTGAATAGCCTGTGATGTTCCTTTATCTTGTCACTAACTTTCTACCCTATTCGTTAAAGCTGACAATAAATTATGATAAATGTGGTAGAAAAGAGTAATATAAAATATTACTGTAGGTATTTCATTCTTAGTAGCTATATATTTCTCACCGACAAAATTTTCAGATGTTTGACTTTCATCATTATTTCATCAATCAATCATTAGGTAGTCTTTATTTGTAATCAGAGGTTACAACATTGTGCATGATGTTACAATTGTTATATATAGTTTCTCTGTGTTTCGTCATTTGCCGTACAATACATTTATGGGAGGCTTCTGCTAATTAAGAAAATTAATAATTAGGCTAATGGGGCGCTGAGGCTAGGAAGCTCATAGGTGAGATAGGGCACAAGCTCTGTGACAAAACGGGGGACTCCCGCTCCGGCTCGTTCTTGGTGCAAAGGTTAGCCATTGCCATCCAACGTGGCAATGCAGCAAGCGTTTTGGGAACCTTTGCGCCGGGAACAGTTAGGGGCGGGTTATTTGACTAGGCTGACGTGTGGTTCTTGTCCTTATATTATATAATTGTATTTTATTGTTTTATTTGAATATATTGAAGAAATGTTTTATTAGGCTAATTTATTATTTAAATTACCTACAAATGGCCTGGGTAGGTTAAAATACCCTTTAGTCTGCGTTTTAAGGCCTATTTGAACAACATTTTTTTGTTTGTTTTTTTTTTTCAGGAACGACAGTCAATCTGGAAGCACGAGTCAGAACAAGCTTAACCTAATTCTATTGTGCGTTATTTTCTCAAAGGCTTGCGCCGGGTACTCTGAAAGCCTCTTCACACATCTGGTAGTCTCATTGTATTATTTATTTATAATGTTGGTAACAATACACGACACACTCCAAGTGCAAATTGTTATCTAGTGAAGGACGTCCACAATGGCACACGCCTCGAAATTTCCGTGTAATTCTACCTTTTATCTTTAGAAACCTTTGTGGCGTGAAGTTGGCCATTTATTCTCAATTATTGTTTCTTCACCGGGGGGAGTAGGTTGCGAAGGCGTTATGTTTGCTTTGATACCACTTTGAATTCATTATTGGAGAATAAACCTTATTTTAAAACCAATCTAATATGAAACTTACTCCCCTTCTATAAGATTCAATTTCGCAGTGACATTGTGGTAGAGTTAGGACCTTCTGAGACACAGTTTTGTGGGGTGTAAATTGTGAATGAATAGGTTTTGTCGCGTGACAAGTGAAGCACTTGTAATGGGACAAATCGGTACAATGTGTCTACTCCTCGCTTGTGCCAAGTCATCTGTTACAACATTTATTTAATGAACGCCGCCTTTTTTCATAAATTCACCTACTGAGTGTTACCATAAATTAAATCCAACCTATAACCGTCAATAGTGGCGCCGATTCCCTTGTTCACAAACTAAACCGAATTTAAGTTCAGTGCATCTTTTTCTTTCTATATCATCAAGATAAGTACAGAAGATAAAATATTAGTTTAGTCCTATCAAATTAAGAAACTCCATAGACAGTTTAGACGTGATTAAAAACATGGCTACTAAAAATACGTTAATTTACGTCAGGCGCTGACTAATTTGACAGGACTAAACTAATATTTATCTTCTGTCCTTTTCCTAATGAAATAGAAAGAAAAAGATGTACTGAACCAGTCTGCCAGTGTAGAATTTTAATACATTACAAATAGGCTCAGCTCCTATTGCACTGGTGAAATGTGAGTGCATTATCTTGTCACCATAACACAAGCATTAGGTTGCTTAGCTTGGGACTAGATGGCGCTGTGTGAAATGTCCAGGGATATTATTATTATTATTATTATATAGGGTCCCCTCTGCCTAACCTTTCGGGAAACACGCGTGACGTTATGAGTAGATAAAATCACCATATAGGTAAACTCAGCTACATTATATATAGGGGAATCCCTTTAGTCGATTCTCACAATTTACAGAATGATAAGATTCTGCTCCTGTTTTCTATTCCCGGATCAAAAATATTCCTCAAGTATAAATAAACTTGGGATAAATTATTTATTTCTGTAAGTAGGTTTGTACTCGGATATCTGTGGTTTGTACTCGGATATCTGTGGTTTGTACTCGGATATCTATGGTTTGTACAAACACTTTTACACGTCAATCATATTTTTTGTAAACTAGATGAGGTCAGCATTTCCTATCTGACTACTCTGAGAAGAAAAGCCGAAACAAACACAGTATCTTTTAAAGTCCAGAGATAATCTTGGTCAGATCATGTAGATATTTATCCTACAATTTGGCATTTTCGTGCAAAACAATTACTTTGCCCCGATGAAGGTGATAACTTGTGCACTGTGCCGTCTGGACTAATTGCCCTGGTGTCGAGAGTGCTCCAGTTTAATTATTGAGGTAAGAATTTCTGATACAATCGCAACAATTAACATAATGAATTTATTTGAGACTCTTTCTTCCTCTAATTTATTTATTTGTGCACTGATTTCTTTGTTTACTTTTTTTCAGAAGGCCCTGATTTCATGTTTGTAAAAAATTACATCTAAGAAGGAAAGAATGCAGATGTTACGGATTGTATATTATTCACACTGATTATGTGAAATAGTTACTGTTAGCTTGCATCATCCCACTGTTGGGAAAAGGCCTCTCAGTAGACCACTGGTCATTGGTTTTGTGAAATAGTTTATAGGTAAATATTAACGTAGCTAGCGAAATTCCGTAGTCGTTAGAGTATATGTAACAATATCTAAACACAATAAAGTACTTAATTAGTACATAAATGTAGTAAAATAAAAAAGATTTGATGATTTTTTGTTTAGGGTGAACGACCGCTGGTAGTGTAGTTAGGTACTTAAAATATGAGTTGAGAAAATAACTTTTTATTTTATCATGTTCAGAAATCAATACACATTACGTCTGCAGAGGTTCGTGCACTAGCTAATTTAAATTGACCATTGTATAAGTATAGCATACATTTTCTAGCGTTTTTATTTCAAAAACCAAAAAAAAAGTCCGTAACCGTGCTGAATCAATGTCTATCGTGATCTTCAACATGTTCCAGTAACGAAAAACCATACATAGTTTATTGTATGGGTTCCTCAGGAGAGATATTATTAGGGAGAGGGCAATAACCACTATTGCCATGCCAAAACCCAACCACTACTGCTGGAAAGTAAATATAGACAACTCGTGCTTTCAACAATTACTAACAATGACAATCCTAAGAAAAACAACAAAATTAAGCTTGCAATTGAGAGTCGCAGTTACCCCCAAGGCCACCATCTGCCATCCACTGGAGACGAACTGCGCGTGATGAATGGCCGATCTAAGAATTTACAATTTTAAATGAGTGTTACAATTGAGGGTTTAAATTACAAATCTTGGACGTACGCGGAAAGTCGTGGAATGTATTTTAGTTGGACGCGAAGCTCTCACAAGTGCGCACAGGCACACTATTGTAAACAATCAATTTCAGTCGAATAAATCTTTAATACTTTGTACAGAGAATTTTGATTTATGATCGTGACTGAGAAAGGGCGCCTAGAAAAAATGTACCAATAAAATAAAAAAGTGATGTAAGAAATTTATTGAAGCCCTTTATAAGAATTCTACGATATTTATTTTCTGATACGTTTTTCCGCAATATTTTCTATGAAATTATAATACGATGGTAAATAAAAGAGCTGACATATTTGTGTTGAAAAGAATTTTATGCGACAGCGCGGAATCCTGAAATTCTTTCTGTCATTCTGGGTGATATTGATGTGATATAATATTGTATGGAATCAACGCGTGCTCGATTTTATTATGCTCGTATAAGAACCTGAATATAATCAAACGTACACGGAATATAATCAAATGTAAAGTGTTGTTATCAGTACAAATTTCTAAGTAACACTTCCTCGGCGGCCGCGGTGCCGTCCTCTATCTCGTGTCAATATTGACCAAGCGTGGGTGTGTGTCGATTTAAACGCAATCAATATCAAGTAAGCACTGACTTGACGACAGGAAAGTGCTTCAGTGTGAGCGATCAGCGACAAATTGAACAATTTGTACCACCTACTACACCGCGCTTTAAAATGTTTTCGTAAAGGTACCAACTTGCGTGACTACGCACTTGTAATTTGGGACATGTTGATTTTGTGTACCTGTGCATGTTATTCAATCGCGAATATAGTCAAAATAAAATCATTTATATCTGACTAAACGCTTCTTCAACCAACTCATCAGTAGTAATGTCAACATATTAACAATTTAAGACGTTTGCTTTGCTTCTGTGTCTCATTAAATCAGGTTGCTAGCTATATTTTTATTGATACATACCTTACATATCAGCGGTAGTAAAAAACGCCCATGACCTTTTTATGACACGGAAAATGCGTTACCTTAGTTACTGTCTCTCTACAATAAATATACAAAGCCATCTATATTCATACATACTTGTAGATCAGATAACGTTTATTGCTAATTAATTGACAGATTCTTCAGACAAGTGGTAGGTACAACAGACAAAACTGGCGTTTTATCTGTTGTAGCACTTGATATTTAAATGAAGAAATCAACGTAGCAATTAAAAATCAACAATGTAAGAAACCAGGGATCCGCAATTAGCATTCGGAATCAAAGTATTTAACTAAATGTCTTCAACAAAGTACGCAGGAATGGCCTCCCCGCTGGCGAATAAATAAGATGATATCTTACTAATGTTTACGAACAAAATTATACAAAGTAATTATTCGGCTTAGCTTTGAAACGCATCTCTGGGACAATTATTGTGATACCATCGTAGACTGGGAATCCTCAACACATAAGTACTGGAATAAACTACTAAAATGCCTGATGAAAGGTTATTAATATTTGTATCAGGTATCGGATGACAACTTTTGAACACCTAATTCCTAAACAAGACTGCTTCGAACGAGGAATGTTATAGGCGGAAACAGCTTCATCAATGCGCAGATAGAAATTAATTTCAATTTGGTGCTAGTAATGTATCAACTACATCACACCCTATATTACTAAGAACAGACGACGCTCTACAAGGAATTTCAGTTGAATACCACATGATATAAATAGCATCAGGACATTGAATAGCTAAGGTTAAATGGTTTAGTTTGCGCAACATATATTAATATCATACACTCATAAACTATTTCCTTTTATAACTACACCAGACTATGCACCACAGTACTTTTAAATTAAGGATGACATTACTTCGCAAAGAAAGCAGTCTATGTGCCGTTACAAATTAAGCGCAGAGGCCACAGTACCTAGCGTCTTGACTCTTGAATTAATCTCAATTTGTAAGCCGCGTCTTGTCACGGTGTTTGTATAATGAAATGGAGCAAGTCTGTATCATTCATTAGAGTCGGACACTTCTATACAGTTAATTGTTTGAACTTGCCCGGGCTGCCGTTTAACATCGTCTCGGCTAATCAAGCCACGGTTAACAACATCCGCTCGGTAAGTGGCCGGCCGATGACTCGACGCATCACTCGATGATGCAATTGTCTCGAGTTCAAACTACTAAGCAGAGAATCGCGTCTTCAATGCTTACAACTTCCGATTGAGTGTCAAGGATGTTCTGCTAATGTCAATCGAGTTGAACTTGTAAGTCGAATGCATTAACTCCACTAGTCGAACGATAGACGTCATGTGATAAATGGAGTTGTAATTTATTCAAGAGTATTCTAAGAACTCGATTTATCAATGGAGTCATCAATTGATCGCATGTATCGATCGATAGTCTTGTAATGAATTCATTTAGGTCAGACTAATCAGAATGACTCATAAACATGTTTAGTGAGGAAACACCATTATGAGCAGGAAATGTTATCATTTCAAACGGAAACCATTCGGGTAACAAGTATGAGCTAGTAAACTGGAGATGAATAACTTTACGAACTGCTGTTTTATATCCTCGTATAAAATTCCAGGCAGTGAAACAAATTCAGGATATTGCTGAAATGCATCCACATAATTTAAGGAACCTTCGATTAATACTTATGCGAATACTTATGTGAGTACCCTGTGGTCATTGAAATGACTAAAGAGTCAAACTCTTAAATTCAACAGAAGGAGAGCGGCTCGATGAATGAACGTTTACGCAACGACTAGTGTTGTCACAGCGTACCGGTTTGTATCGATGTCCATATACAACAATATCTACAATATTATCAACAAACCTGAACTACCTACCTGAAAAGAAAAAAAAGTGTATGATAATAATAAATAATGTAGTCTTAAGGTTCCTTATTTTAAATTGTGCAGTTAACTTGATATTAGATAATAATTAAAGTAGTGCTGCTTACTATGTTTCATCATAAATTGAAAGAAATCTTAAAAGTAAAAATTAGCAAAGTTGTCACAGGAAAAACGTGAAAATGCTACGTATAATATTTATCCACCTATCGTCCTTATTAAAAACTTACCTTTATCGATACCTTACTTCAATCCCTATGCCAGAGACAGGTCCAGCAGCGGGTGCATCAATTAAACCGCCCGCCATTACAATTCATTCACGATTATTGTTGTTCGGCGCTGCGCCCGCGCCGATTCTGACGTCGATGCGACACGCGAATTGATACGATATGTTTTTTCGCATTGTCGAAATTCGCAATTCGTATTATTCTTTAACGAGAACTTGACTGAATTTCTGAATTATTGGGGACTGTAATGGCAATGCCCTATATTCCGGACTCCTAAGGATTAAGCATGAGCTAAGCTTCAAAATTAATCATCAATCTATGAAATCTCTTTCTGTAAGAGTGGGAAATGACTAACACCTTATAGTAATCTAATGTACAGACACCAGCAGGTCAAGCTACCCGAAACTGTCAAATTTTCCCAATAAACCTTAAACCTAATGCTTTTGCGATAAAGTTGAAATCTATTAAATAAATTTGACAGATTATAGTAGCTTGATGTGCTGGCGTCTGTACCATCTTCATCAATCATCATCATCTTCGTTAACCTCTGTATTCGTAGATAGTGGATATGGCAAATGACACATATATCTTCCGGAACTCTGGCGTCACCAATTTCACTTAAGACCGCAATATTTACTATTAATAATGAATAGTACACTACCTATTTAAAAAATCCTTAAAAATGCTCAGAATAAGCAAAAGTAATAAACTTAACACTTAATAGCATTCAATATCGTATCATGAGCACGTATCGTTAATTCGCGCAGCAGTTCTGCTATGATAATCATTTACACCTTCACAAAAGCCATTAACAGAATTTTCCCACACGTACATTCCACACAGGTAAATATCAAGATCGACGGCAAATTTTCTCAAGTAGGTGAACGTATGGATGGTAAAAAAAGCGAATCTGTGACAGGAAAACGTCATTCAGCGGCATTGCGAACTTCGCCGTGGATTGTAAAACAGTATCCTTGAGCCAAGATCCAGCGATGTTTATGATATTTCCCGTAATTACTGTAACAGTACCTAAATGAACCATTTTAATCGTCCATACTATCGGTAATTACCTCACATATATTACAACAGTTCGTGATCTTTAACTTAATTCGTGCACTGTCGCTATTTGTATTTTTTTCAGCACAAACACAACATAATGTTCCGATGAAATAATTATAGAAGATAATGGCGCGTTTACTGCTATCATTTAAACCGAATGAAATGTGAACATATATTTCTTTAATTGCAACATGATTCGGATATTTGTCAAACTGTTAAGGGGATTTAACCCATGTGAACCTGTCCTATATAAATGAAAATATTACTTGTCTTCTTTTTTAGGAAATCTTTGAAGGTGAAAGCAAATTAAATCTCAAACTACACCATGTGCAGTTAATTAATTTGATCTGGAATCGTGTTTTAATAATTACTTAAAAACTTATGCCTCGAATCGAGAAACAGTATCAATTACCAGCAACATGCTGAAGAAACTTTCTCATAAAATCAAGTAAATAAAGTCCAGATTAAAACCTCACCTGTTAGGGCTTGTTAAAAACCCATATTTTGAACTAACCATAGGCTTCCGCGTCGAATGCGGGAGAGCCTTCGAAAAAAAGTAATTTCGTGTTACATAATTCTTAATTTTTGAGTTTTTGAGATGAAGCACTTCACTTTTCTTCCTGACTCAAATTAATAGCGGCATAATAATGAACTTCGCTTTTACTTAATAACAATTACTCAGATTTAGTGGAATTGAACCAATTTATAATAAGTAGAAGTATCTTATTTAATTTCATATACTTAACCTCTTGTTAGAAGATTTTATCACTGTTAATTTGACCAATCTCATTCCTGCCAGTCACAGTCGAATGACACGTCTGCTGATTAAAAAACAATAAATTTTCCTTAAGTATGTTTCGCCGAAAACTTAATAATACGAATTTCGGCTAATCCTTCGCTGACCTATTTATTATAGAATATCTTGCACTCAATATCTTGATAAAATAACTGTTTAGTTTTTTTTTATGAAATCGTAAAATACTGCGATGTCTTTCAATAAAATTACCTGCTTTTTGTAGGGTTTTCGTAAAAGAAATGCAACGTCTGAGTTTTGTTAGAAAGACAGTTACAATTTTGGCCGTTATAATTGTATAGAATTTCTTTGTGAAGCACAAGAATAGAACAGTGAAACGAATAGAGTCGAACGCTTGTATTTGAGCCACATTGGAGAGCATTAATTGAACAATAAATGCATTGTTTTTCATAAGAAAAGAGCTTACAAGTTTTGGTTATAGCAGGACTCTCTGGACTTTATTTCATCAACGGCAACACCAACATTAAAAAGTTCAGAGGCGAACAAGTCGGCTACTTTTTTCGACAGTGGTAATCTCCTTTACTGTTCCATTTACATTCTGAGTAAACACACACAATTTGAATGTCAACAAGTTTTGATAACATTTAGCCTGATCTAGCATGGAGAAAAATGCTTCACTTTAAAATACTTGTATTCCTAAAGCGACTCAACATTTTCGTCCAAGACGCGTCGTACCTGACATCACCTCGCGAGCGCTGAGAAAATCTTCCAAAACATAATCTTTAATCCATCGGCAACACGTGCATGGGGCTATTATTGATTTTGCCGTTTTTTCTACAAAATTGCATGCCCGTCCCGACTTGACATTGAAAAAATATCTACTAGGGTGCCGTGTGAATGGGCCTTATTATAAGCTTGCGCAATGACATTTGAGTTTTTGTGGAAGGTTCCCAGTCGCGTGGCGTTGCCAGAGGAATGCGAAGGTTCCGTGAGTTATTCATACTTTTAAGTCTGTATATTAAGATAAGGTCATTAATACACTCGTATAAATAAACTTAATTTCACTGCAGTTGAAATGATAAAGTGATAAAACATGGTAATGTTCAACAAATGAACGTTCACTTTAGAGTGATGTATGGTCTGTGATAATGATAACGTGCTCGTTTATGTCAGATACGTTGTTTTGAATGTGTTCATTTAATTTACGATTTACATAAACAAATAGGCTTCAAAACAATTAAACGATTCTAATAACATCGCCTTGTTCAAATTCTCTTTTAACAAAAACTTTTACATTGATGCTAACAAATAAGTATCATTTTTCTAACTGGCCCTTGAAATTCCAGTAGCCACGTAAAAACGTTGAAAGAAAAACAAGTTTTTGTTTGTACGGATGTCAAAATGTCAACAGATCCTGACTTTCGACCCGTCGATACACGGCTCCCGGAAAAAGCGTTTAAAGTTTCATGTGATGGTATGTTACCCTTTTATAGAAATACAAATATTCCTTAGCCTCCTGTTCCACTAGTGGGATATGCGAAGCGTATACGATGCTTGGCTATAGGGAGAATATCGAAGCTATATTTATTTCCTAAAAACAAAACAGCTGAAAATCTGTGGACGTTACAGGTTCACAACTTCAGGTACAGTCGAGTTCACTAATATATTGGCAGTGACAATGTTTCAATATATTGTAAGCGTTAAAATGATCATATAGTTCTATAAAAACTTAGACATCTATAAAATGTTATCATATAAACTGTTCATAAGTATGTTACGATGCCAGGGTAGCGGGACCATCCGAAAGGGTTTACCGCTGCCCTGGAACATAAAGGGCTAAGGAAGGAACAAAAAAAAAAAAAAAAAAAAAGTATGTTACGATAGTTCCGAAGAGTACTTAGTTAGATATTTTTGACTGCACGTCAAAAATATATAACTAGGTACTCTTCGGAACACAAAGAACTAAATACTCTAGATTTCAATATATTTGGTGCAACCTAGGATTCGTAAATATCTATACAGCTTTGAATATTCAACTACATAATGGCCTTTACCATAAAATTTATTTTTGGTTGCCGGAGCAGAAATAGGTACGAGTATAATAATGCAATGTTGCCGTTCGTAATAGAACTGTATCAATCTGACCACGTTGAAACAGCTGAAACTCTTAGGGTCAACGCAGACTATACCTTCCTATTTGTTTAAAACTTTTCAGTCGGTTATAAATAAAAATAAAATTTACATAAGCACATTAGTATTTAATTTTTATTTTATTATTCTCAAATTCTTATTTTGTTCTTCTGAAAACCTAACATTTAAAATAAGGTAGGGAATTTCCAGACAAGGTTTAAGCAATAGTGCTGCCAGTTTTAGAATCTGGTATAGGTATCCACCATTGGCATCAATAACATCTTGCAAACGTTCCCGCATTGATGCAATCATGTTTGAACAGGCGGCACTACTTCTAAACCCTTCCCAAATCTCATGTACGTGGGCCCTTAAATTGGTGACTGAAGAGAATGCTGTCCAGTCGGATGAAGGATGTCATAACTGACCACTTTAAATCGCATTTGTTTCAAAGAAAACGATTACTATAGGATATTATTATACTTCTGTAAAGAGATTGTTCTCAGAATTCAAGACAACAGTTCGAGTCATGTCAAATTGTCAAGATATTTTTCATAAAAATATTGCATAGATATTTGTGAACCTAACTTTGCGCTAAATAATATGAACAAGGGATTGCGCACAATTTATAGAGTCTTTGCCTGTAGCAATATTATTGATACAATGTAATCACATATTTATGACGTCACAGATTGTTTACAATTTATTGTAAGGCAAAGCTGTTTAGAGTTTATGAAACTTACCATTGCCTATATTATATTTTTGATTCATGAACATGCTCAGATATTAACGAACTCGACTGTACCTACATAATTAGATTTTATTTTCTGTACCTACATAAATGCAAAGTGAAAGTGCAATCTTTCGTATTTTTATGCAGCAAACTTTATGCAGCTTCAATAAAATAATAAAAATCACTTTCATTACCAAGAAACAGAACAATCACAACAATGAATTTATGTAAATTAAATACTTGAATGGATGTGCGTTAAAACGTATAACCTGTGCTAATTACGACGTGTTTAAAATATCCTACTATAATAATATAGTGTAGAAAGAATCGTTTATAAAATGACTAGCTGCGCCCCGCGGTTTCACCCGCATAAATTTCGATCTCTTGGGAATATCGGGATAAAAAGTATCCTATGTGTTAATCCTAACTGGTTATAAACTATCTGTTTCAAATTTAAAATTTCATCCCAATCCGTTCAGCAGTTTTGGCGTGAAAGAGTAACAAACATCCGCGTTTATACGTATAATATTAAAGTAGAGAAAAATTGAATTTTTTTAAACAAAAGTTTGAGAACCGAGTACTGAAAACAACATCTTATGTAGATAACAATCAAACAGTCCGAATATATCTACTTTATAGCTTGCTCTCTTGTAATCTATGTATGTAATAGGTAATAGTTTACTTTGTATCGTTTAAATACATTTTAGAGAACTCCGCTATTCACTTAGCGCGACAAATGAAGCTTTTACGAGTCCCAAAAAATAGGGTCCCTTAAAAGATTTGACCCGTAATATGACACAATACCACACGATAGACACAACCGAAGATAAGATAAAACGATCCGCCTCTCAAAGGATCGACTCGACACTTATTATTCTATTACAGATTACAGGCGTGGCGAAGATAAACCAGCCGATAGATAGCCTTAAAGACCGATGATGTCAAAATATTTATTATATCAATGAATTTATTAAACATATAGCGGCTTGAGCCGTGAGAAATAGAATAGGGACATTACGAAGTGCATTCAGTATCAAATAAGAATGCATTTTAATCTTTTCTTCGATACGGTAAGTGTGAATTTATATAAGAAAGCCGTAAGGGATTACTGTAGGCGCCCATGTATCCTGTGCTTTATGGTTTCTTAAGCTTAAAAAATAAGCAATAATCACATCAACGCTATCCTTGAATTACAGGTAGACTTGAATATTGCAGTAAAGATCCTTGCTTATGGCACATTTTGTGATAGTTTATACGGCAAAAGCGATTTTATGCCATTTACGCGTATAATAACATAAATATTTGACAAAAAAAAAACTGGTAGAATTATGGCAGTTTTATGAAAAATAATATAAACAAACCACTTTCTTCAGTAGCAAAGGCGGGTTTAAATATAATTTCTTAGACTAATCTTGTGATTAATGTGACCTAGGTACCATATATTAAATCCTTATGCCGTTTAATTGCTCGATAAGTAAATAAATTGTATTGTATGGAAAGTATTATCACCATAACCAAAGATGCAGCAAGCTTACTTTGCTTCGCCTTACTGATAACCGCACCCTAATTGCGTAACATACAATCAATCGGAATCAGAATCATTTTGAAGCAAATTGCTAATCCATTGCTTCATAAGTTCGAAAATTTTGTCTGCCAACACGTAAATAACGCAATGAATGTTGTTGAACTGTCAAAATTAAACCGATTCCGATTGATCGTGTGTTACGCAAAGGGTGCCGATCAGAAACAGAAACTGATGATTTTTAATGACATGAAAGTGCATATCTCCAATTGGCATGGAACCAAATACAAGTTTTTTTTTACACAACTTAAAAAAAAACTTCGTTTCGGCTCATAACTCTCTCAGCCAAAAAAAATATGTCAATCAAAAACTTCTGTTCATCTTTTTTCTTTTTCAAATGATGTGGTACCAATTTTTACGAAAATGCTATTATAAAATTAATAAAATGAAACCTCACACGACTCATCCGTTGGTAAGACACATCCTACATGCCGACTACAAGATTGATGGCATAATAAAATCAAGTTTTTATAACTAACATTATTGCTTTATAATCTCAAATTTGACTTTTATCTTTAGAAAGCTTGTATAATAGATAAACTATCTTTGGGGACACGATCGTGTTGATTAGTCAAACCAACTCATACAAGTAACATGTCCAATTAAGACATATAAATAAAAATAAGTTACTTATAATAAATTTTAAGAGTGGTTTTAAAGAATTAATGAGTTCTTTCGAACACCATCATGCGCTAATTTATAGCTGTTCATAATTACGTTTTAATATGAAATGTCATATAATTCCGATAGAGATCACAAGGGAGATTAGTGGAAAATAAACTTTTATAATGTGAGAGAACACTTTTCGAACATTTAGTTTTCGTAAGACGCCTATAAACCGTGACGATTATTGGACATAAATTTTATTAACATTTGAACATATTTTTGACATTTATTTCAGTAATCACAACGACAGGCGTAGCCAGCTAATTATAACGCTTCATTAAAGATATTATTATGTATTTTATTGGGTATCAAAATACAAAGAGTAATAAATAGTTAACTAAAAAAAATTAAAGATTAGTATTAAATAGTAATTTAACCAATTTTTCAACGTGATTCCTGAAAACTATGAACGACATTTGCATACAAAATGCAAACGACCGAAAATTCAAGAATTGGGTCTCAAGGGGAAATAGTTAAGGCAAATCATAATCTACACCTGCAAAAAGTTTTCAGTATGCGGACATAACTAAACATCGACAAATCTATGACATATATTGTTCTGTTACCTTATCGAGCAACATTATACTCAGAACAACTCTACCTTCCCAGATCACAAAGTATAATAACAATTCAGCAACCTATAAGAAACTGCTCAATCACAAAATCAATTCAATGTTCATACATGTTCAGTACGTAACAGTGAATGTTCACGATTCAGAAGCGGCATCCGCTTCGCGCCAATAAATACCGGAGATGAATGGTCTATGCGTGAGTGCACTATCAGATGACACCAACCCGGCAATACAGCGTGTTGCAGCTTTTTGCAGCCGTTGCAGACATGTCATCGTGCACGCTGGTTGCGTGCTTACATGCCTATTCGTCATTTTTATGACGTAATATGATTGCGTTCGGTACGAAATTGTTGGTGTGTGTCGTGAGGGTGATAGACGTGGCTTTTTAATTGTCTGAATTTTCCTTTCCCCTGGTAAGGAAAATTCGTTTTGCTGGTAACTCTTTCGCGTTACTTCAGCTCTTGACAAAGGGTCTACGGTGTATAATTGCAAAAGCATCTGTCGGAAGTCGGAAACGATTTCTAGACAGTTCTAATGTTACCTGTTACCGAAAAAAGATCCTCATTTTTAAAAAAATATGTAACGTTATAAAATACGGTCACATTTATGTTATTAATATTAAACGAGACTTCTGTAAGTTCGGCGATGCCTGCGTAAGCACTGCACTGCACTGCTTGTTGAAGAGCCAATCTTTTTACAAAGGCTTTAGCTTGTGCCAAGAAGGTCTCTAAATGAATATTGATCCTTGTCTGAGCCCTTAACGTGTCTGTGGTTCTCTGGTATCACAAAGCAATGTCATTCAAAGATTTCCCGAGCGAAGCATCTCTCGGACTACTGTACATCCATTTTTTATATCAATAAGAATTTGTTCCTGGTTGACGAGTGAAGGAATCCCGCTTGTTCCCTTGTTACATACCGCTCCATCATAAAATGTAAATATCATCAATATCACTCATTTAAAGTCGCCGAACAATTACAAATAACGCAGGGTAACAACATTTTAAGTCCCCGAACCGGCTAGTGTGAATGAAATGCTATTCATGCGCCCAATGTTTTCTTTCGTACAAAAACCTTTCAATAATCAATCGTAACGGTGATTGTTATTAACTCTTCAAAATGCAATCACTTCCGGAAGGCTCGATTGTAAGATTCAGACGTTGGTCGATAAAATCGTTGATTTAATGTTGAAACTCGTGTCAACACGTCCAGTTATTGCCATCTGCTCCTACGATGTCACCTGTAACTTTTTAAGTGGAGACCGCACACTAATGAAAAATTCGCGAAAGTTGAATCAGGATGTAAGGCAACGTGTTATTTCGTATCTGCATCCCCGCTTCATGAATATACACGTACCTTGATCGATGTCATAAAAACACATGCTGGTCAGTCTGGTTTAATTTGTTCTATCTGCTATTTATGTCATTATATAGGACTAGCTGTTCCCGCTACTCGTTCGCGTGCATGATGGAAAACATTCGATTTAATGGGTTTTAATTTTTTTGCGCGGAACCCTAACTCTTTTTCTAAAATAAAATGAATAAATTACTACCTAAAATACTCTCTATAAACATTAGCTATCTGCCAGTGAAAATCCCGTCAAAATCGATCGAGAAGATTAGCCAGAACAAACAGACAGACCATCTTTGTGTATATAACCTATTTATGTATCTAGTTTTAAGAGTTTTTTATCATTGTCCCTCTCAACCAAAGCACCTACCATCTTCACCACCCTTGGTTGACTGGTAGAGAATACCTAAGGCAAGTCCGCCTTTGTACCTTTTTGTGTGAATAAATAAATAGATTTTGCATCTATATTCAGTACGTTACGTATCATCTTAGTGTTTATTATAGCCTAAAGGAAAATTAAAGTAGCAATACGGGAGCTTACAGCCGATTATGGTAATGAAGTCATCACACGTAGATATGAAAGCTCATGGTTGAAGGGTAGGCTCCCGATCTATTACGCTATAAAAGTTTAAGTACCTACTAAATTAAATTGTTTTGTTTGCATATTTAATTTACTTTATAGTTAAATTTAATCTTTTTGTTTACTTAACTTGCACAGGGTTGTAACTACCTAGTGTTCTCATTTGCAAAAGTTTTATATGAAATAAGATTGATTAATTAATTGAAATTAAGAAAAGGTGTGTTTGAGTGAAACCTCTTAAAAAATAAAGAATAAGGGAGATTTAGTGTGAGAGACAGAGACAGATATATTTTTCTTGTCTCTCATGCAACGAAATTTGCCAAAACGTGACGCGTCCTTGAAATTTCTATCAAATCGCCGCCTAAAAAGTTCTACTCCAACAATTGAATAGCAAAATTAACTTCTGTCATTCTGTTGTTATCAAACTCCTTAATCTTATTTGTCTAGTTTCAATCTTACAGACTTAAAATAATTGATCCCACTGCTGCGACACAGGCCTACTCTAGGTGAGAGGGAGGGGGCGTAATCCACCACGCGGGCCCAGTGCGGGTTGGTGGATGTCACATGTCTTCGAATTTTTGGTTCTAGGACATGCCGGTTTCCTCACGATGTTTTCCTTCACCGTTTTGAGATAATTTACACAAAATAAAGCGCCATGCGCCAGCGGCGATGAGATAATTTACACAAAGTAAAGCGCCGTCTCACTTACTTATTGAATGTTTTACTGTAAACATTTTAAACTACACTCTACATCTGCTGCATTCTATTTAACTATTGGATAAAGACATAATTCGTGTACTGTGACGTTTTAATCCCTTTACTCCTATACAAGCGTGTGCTACATTTCTTTTACTTTCAGCTCTCACTTTCAAAGGTTACGATCACATTCAGATGGGATCACTAACGCTAAATTTAACGCGGGACACGCAGACGTGGCGGCGGCTTTGGCTCTTTTTGGCTCGCTTCGTATGGCTCTTCGAAGAAAACGATACCCCATTGTTATGCCTGTTACTGAGTGTACTGTTACACTTCTTCATGCCACGTTACTAATGTTCCCTTTGTATACGTTTTTGTATCTCAAGTACTGGCTCTTCGTCAATGCGTGCATTATATTTGCGAAAGATCCTTGCGAAAATTGTTTGGTAATGTAAAGACACAACTACTGATTTCTATACTTAAGTATCCATTTTTATTCTCAACGCCAGCGGCTATTTTACCTAACCTACACGTAGGTACAACAGGCCGCACGTCAGAAATATATGAACCTTGAACTGGCTTAGCATAGTACAGAATATTAATACAATTTGAGGCCAGTTCATACTGGTTATGTTATTACTGACATGCGGCCTACCCTAGAACAACCAGGAAAAACGTTACGAGCAACGAGCTCAATTATACTTCGTTGCTTCGTCCTTCGAGATTAGATAACATTGTAGTAATACGTCTAAGATATCGCCTTTCACCCACTAAGTTTTGAGTTTTTTTTTTTTTTTTTTGTGGGTACTTAGTCTTCCTGCTCGTTGTGCTTGTAGTATCATTCATTCGCGTTTTAGTGCGTCGCCAATCACCACTTACTTTCTACTTTTCGTTCAAAATTAAAAGAAGATGTCGAAACGTAGTCACAAAAACGACGACAGTGATTATTTGAGAAGAAAGATTCGAAAACTTGAAAAGAAGATCAATAAACGCGCCAAACGGTCGCAAGTTAGAAATTGTTCCGAAAGCAGTAGCTCCTCGGCTAATATTATTCTATCGCCTGAGCTATCGGATCATGAAGGTAAGCTGAAGTGTTTTGTTATTAATGTTATATAACAAAAGAAAGATATTGTGAATAGTTTCCAGAACTATATCCGTATCATAATTTGACATGACGTCATATTCCAAATAGTGTTGTGTACATCTTATGGAGATGTTACCTTCACATAATTATGAATTCCCAATTCATTGGGTAAATTACGAGTATATACCTACCTGCATTTAAGTGATTGTGTACATTTGAAAGGAATGTTACCTTCACATTACTTAATGACCTAACTTAAATCTTTTGTAGGTACGTGGGTATAGATTCATTATTAGATAGTGTTGTGGATAGTTTATAAGGACTATCGCCGCGCTATTTTCTCTACAATACCTACATCTGGTCTTATTATATTCCAGATGAAATGGAAGTTCAGCCCGAAGTCGAGTCAGTTCCGATTTTTGATGCAGAAGAGCCACAACCGGGTACGTCCACCTCAATTACACATGTCCCTGCTACAGTTGTGGTACAGACAGTGCAATCGGAACTGCCAGTTGAAGCAGCGCTCGATCCCCCGGAACTGGATAAAGAGATTCTGAATCTCTTGGGCGAAACACCTTCAAAGGAAAAAAAATATGGACCGGATATAAGAGGTGAATTATCTGTTCACTGGGAACACATCGCAACGACAGGCTTGACAATGGATGTCAGAAAGGAGCTGCTAGAAAAGCATCTTGTTCCAAAAAACTGCACAAAGATTGATGCGCCGAAGTTAAATCCAGAAATAAAGGCCGCTTTATCGGATGTGCTCATCAGAAAAGACAAAGCACTGGAGAATAAACAGCTGCAGGTCGCTGCAAGTATATCTTGTATTGGTAAAGCTCTCAATACATTATTTTCTTCGGATCACAAAGACCAGACAGTAATAAAATTGCTGATCGAAGCAGGTCGACTGATGTGTGACTCACAACACAACGAGTCCATGACAAGACGTAGTTTTATATATTCTACAATAAAAAAAGATATTAAAGATCATTTGTATAACACAGAAATCGATCATTTCTTATTTGGCGAACAGCTGACCGATACTATCAGAGCTGCAAAAGCCATATCCAAATCAGGCGCTGAAATTAAAATAAACACACCAGTCAGAAGACCTGCACCAGCGCAGAGACCAAGACAGGCCCCTACACAGGCTTTAAACCAGAGGCCTCCGTTCCCGCCGCCGCGGCAAGCGGGAGCAGCGAGGAGGACCGACTCGGCACCGCGCCCGCGGCCGCAGCAGCAACCGCGACAGCCGCCGCGCTTGCAGCAGCGCCCAGCCCCCCGGCGCTAGACCTGGTAGGTTCCGCAGGACGATTATCATATTTTTATGATCAATGGCAATTGATGACTAGTGATCCTTTTATATTATCGTGGATAAGAGGTTACGAGATACCGTTTACGAAACCGGTGTATCAGTCATACGAACCTAGTTTACCCACATTATCTCCATCAGAATCCCTTCAATACAGGGCGGCCATCACTGATCTTATAAACAGTGGAGCTATATCACATTGCGAACCGTGTAAAGGACAGTTTCTTTCTAGTTATTTCCTGATTAAAAAACCTAATGGCAAAAACAGATTTATATTAAATTTAAAGTCTGTAAACAAGCACATCATAACCGAACATTTTAAAATTGAAGATCTGAGAACAACTTTAAAACTAATATCAAAAAACAGTTATATGGCCACCCTTGATTTGAAGGATGCGTATTTTCTCGTATCTATACATCCGAGCTGCAGAAAGTACTTACGATTTAAGTACGAGGATAAAATTTATCAATTCAATGTTTTACCGTTTGGCCTAAACACAGCCCCATTTGTTTTTACAAAATTATTAAAACCGGTAATTTGTTTACTGAGATCATTAGGCTATTCGTCATCTATTTATTTAGATGACATTTGTATTATTTCTAATAATTATCAAGATTGCCTAGATAATATATTACAAACAAGAAGTATTTTAGAGTCCTTAGGATTTATTATTAATATAGAAAAGAGCTGTATGATTCCGAGTAACATTTGCAAATACCTTGGTTTCGTGATAGATACGAAAAAATGTCATGTAAGCCTACCTAAAGAAAAACGAAATTTAATTAAACAAGAATTACAATCGCTCCAATTCAAACCTCGTTGTAAAATAAGACATTTTGCACGCTTGGTAGGTCTCCTCACTTCATCTTGCCCCGCGATTCAGTACGGTTGGCTTTATACTAAGCAAATGGAAAGATGCAAATACCTTGCATTGTGTCAAACAAGTAGTTACGATAGCCACATGGCTTTACCACATTACCTGCAGGACGATTTCTCCTGGTGGTTAAAATCAATTGATGACGCAGTCAATCCCATTAGACAAGACAGCTACTCGCTAGAAATATTTTCAGATGCCAGCAAAAAAGGGTGGGGGGCAGCATGCGGTGGGGAGACCGCCAGTGGCCAGTGGAGTAATTCAGAATGTGTCAAACATATAAATTATCTCGAACTCCTAGCAGCATTCTTGGGTTTACAAATATTCGCAAAGGGATTAAAAAATTGTCAAGTTTTACTACGTATTGACAACACAACTGCTATTTCGTACATCAACCGTATGGGTGGAGTGAGATTTCCACATCTAACTGAAATCACAAAATCCTTATGGCAGTGGTGTGAAGCTCGCGGTATATTTGTGTTCGCTTCATACATAAATTCAAAAGATAACGAAATAGCAGATGCGGAGTCTAGAAAATCTCACCCCGATACCGAATGGGAGATCAAAGACCATGCTTTTGAAAAGATTGTACAGGCCTTTGGGCAACCTAAAATTGATCTTTTCGCATCAAGGTTAAATAATAAATGTGTTAAGTACGTCTCATGGAATAGAGACCCTGGAGCATTCGCTGTGAACGCTTTTACGGTTCCTTTTGCGGTTATACTAAAAGTTATTAAAAAAAATAATAACCGATCAGGCCGAGGGTATTGTTGTGGTTCCATTTTGGCCCACGCAACCCTGGTTTCCACTGTTTCAAAAACTTCTCTGTTCCGAATTGATTCAGTTTACACCGTCTGATAATGTGTTATTGTCTATTTCCAACAGTCTCCCGAAGCTCACGTTGATTGCAGGGAAGTTATCAGGTCGGCACTACGGAACAGAAGAGTACCACCGTCAGCTTTAGATATTATGATAGCTTCCTTGTCTGCAAATTCAATTAAACAATATGACGTTGCAATGCGACGTTGGGTAAACTTTTGTAAAACTCAAAATATTGAAATACATGAAGCGTCAATTCCGATGGTAATTTATTTTCTAACTGAACTATTCAATTCTGGTTTACAATACGGATCTTTAAACAGTCATCGCTCCGCTCTGTCTTTGATCTTAGGATCGAGAGTAGGGTCTGACGACCGTGTTGCTAGGCTATTTAAAGGTTTTTACAGACTTCGTCCTCCAGCCCCCAAATATAATATCACTTGGGACCCTTCAATAGTTTTAGATTCTTTATCGAAATGGTACCCAAACCGTAATTTAAGTTTAGAACAATTGACCAAAAAGACCGTAACTTTGCTCATGCTAATAACTGCACACAGAGTGCAGACGATGGGAAAAATAACTCTAAAAAATATAACTGTCCAGGGTCAGCTCAACCTTGTCTTAATATTCCATTTTATAAAGACCGTCCGGAAATATGTCCGGCTGAAGCGTTGGTAGCTTATATAGATAGGACAAAGTCTTTAAGAAACAATGCCAATGGTCTATTCCTAAGTATTAAAAAACCACATAAACCGGTATCCACAAATACTATCAGCCGGTGGATAAAAGATATGTTATCAATTAGCGGAATTGACACCTCAATATTTTCTGCTCACTCCACCAGACACGCAGCCACCTCAGCCGCTCATAGAGCTGGTGTCAATATTGACACGATACGAAAGACCGCTGGGTGGAGTGGCACCTCCAACGTCTTCGCTAGATATTATCATAGAGATATTCAATGTGAACAATCTGATCAATTTGCTTTATCAATCCTAACCTCTGATTGATGCATTATGTTAGAATGTGATTAAAATTTATTTACTTATAAGTTAAGTACCCCTAATTAATGAGAAACTACAATTTAGTTTTAGAAAACAATTATAATATTATATATTGTTTGATTATTATACGTTTAATAGTTAAATATCAGTGTTTTAATATTTCACCATCTTTCAAAATCTACAATGTTATCTAATCTCGAAGGACGAAGCAACGAAGTATAATTGGAGATTAAACGAACTTCCCTGAAGTGAAGTTCTATCCAAATTATACGAGTTGCTTCGTCCGAAGAGATTAGTTCCCTCCCAACCCTATAACTCCCAATATCTTGAAGGAAATATTAAAAGGCTTTCAACTATATGAATGATACTACAACCACAACGAGCAGGAAGACTAAGTACCCACAAAAAAAAAAAAAAAAAAACTCAAAACTTAGTGGGTGAAAGGCGATATCTTAGACGTATTACTACAATGTTATCTAATCTCTTCGGACGAAGCAACTCGTATAATTTGGATAGAACTTCACTTCAGGGAAGTTCGTTTAATCTCCAATAATGTTTTGCACACATCATTCAGTTTCAGTAGGTACAGACGCCGGCAGGTCAAGCTACCTAAAACTGTCAAATTTTCCCAATCAACCTTAAACCTTAATGATTTAGCGATAAACTTGAAAATCTATTAAATAAATTTGACAGATTATAGTAGCTTGATGTGCTGGCGTCTGAACTCACAGCCGGATGTGGCAAGCCATTTCTCTGGAAGAAATATTAACAATTTAACAAGCAAAAGTAAACGCCATTTCATCCAAAAAAAGAAAAGACACTTTCTTAAAGTTTCCCATGTATAAGAAAGTAGGGACAGTTACCCTGAATACTATAAATGTGGGTAGTTTAATTATTCCCACGTGGCCATTAAATAAATCCTTTCACTCTTTTTTCAAAGGACACTCGCCACTTTAAGTCGTAAAGAAAACCGAACAAAGATAGAGAGAGCTAAGTAATGACAATTTACTAGTCTTGCGATAATAGAAACCCGTTTTACTTCAATATCTTTATTCTTACTTAAGCAGGTTGATTAGGCACTGCTACTCTATGTTTTACTTTACTCTGGGCACAGACCTGAGACCGCCAGACTATCGGATTGTGAGCACGCACATTTCCAACAATTAGGCACCGTGTTTTTGGCAAAACAAAACTGATTTGATTCTTAAGTACGCATATTTGCGTAACACACTTACAACGGCAATGCCTTTCATTTTGACAGTTCAACCACATTCATTGCGTTATTAACGTTGTTGAGTAGAAACAAACATATAAAGCAATGGATTAGCAATTTCTTTGTAATTGTGTGTTCCGCAATTAGAATGCCGAATCAAGACATATTATTACGACACTACTATCACTCTATGGAAACAATGATCGGCGACAAACGCAACTAAACTGTTTTATTTTGACAAGACTAAAACTGCCGGTCGATTCTGTAAAATCTCACCGTGAAAACTCAAGTGAAGTGAGTTTGATGTGAGTTGTCAGTAGTGTCAATCCCTAGCATTATTTGGAATTACAGCTCACTCCACGCTCACTTCACCTAAGCTTTCACGGTGAGATGGTTACAGAATCGCACTACTGTTCCGTCTGTCAGTCAATTATTTTGACTCTGCTGTGCGCACTTCAATTCCAAGATCCCTGGATTCGCCGCCACGTCGTAGAAATGCATAAAACAAAAAATAAACACACAGATTAGATAGCAAGAATATTTCTTGATAGCTTTTATCAATCAGTTGTTCCTTAGTACCGCATTACTGCATCGCTAGGAGGCGAATCCTTAAGAAGAGGTCTTTAATCATGTTAGAAGCTAGTAGTTTTAAAACAATTATTCAGCTTACAGCAAATGCGCGATTAAATGCTGTAACTACTAGGTTTGGTTTGTGGGTGCTTACTTTTTGTGTCTGTAATGCATATACATAAGTTATAAAATTGTATTTTAGTGACGTTCTTTGTTACATTTGCATGACAGTTTCGGACGCATTTATTTAATATTGTCCATGTTTCTATGCAAGAGGAATTTAATACTAAGGCCGATTTACACCATATAAATGCAAAAATCAAACGAATTTAATACATAGTTCTATTCCTGACAACAATTTGAAGATGCTGACAGAATGAAGTTTTAAATACGTTTAACGTTAAATGCATTTACTGATTTGTGGTGCAAAAGCGGCTTAGTTTTGTTGTGTTAATCATGGATTTATGTTAAAACAGATATTATGAGACTTTCTTTATCAGAATGTCTAAGTTTATTACCCAAGTACCTACCCAGATTATCCCGACCGCTTATCGCCGATTCGCTACCTTTTTTTACTAAATTCCATGTATAAACATGGAACTTATTGCGTGGTAGCGAATCTATAATAAAGCACGATTAGACTCCGTTTAATTATCTATCGCTGAAATGATACCCTAGACTAATTAATTTAGTCTTAATCTGTTCATTATATTAATCACTAAGTAATTTGATTACTTATGTACTAATCTGAAAACATTTATACCCATTATAGGCAATGTTAGCACTACGAGTTACTTACGTTGTAATTTTTTTGTTAATTTAGATTTTGCGTGGGTTTTTATCAACCTTTTTTACTACCTTTTTCTCTTGTAAGTATTTTTAATCAATTTTTAAAGCTTACATTTTTCTTAGAGAAAAACAGGAAACAAACAGAACACACACATAACAGACAGAAATACAGAATATAAACAGTAGCTTGTAATATTATAAAAGTTTCTTCAATAAAAATCCGTTTTCTTGATAGTTGTTCGAACGATCAGTTGGACCACCGCGTAGAAAATAAGACGTCAGGCAAATTGAAACGGATCAAAGGAATGAAAGCTTCGTGAAGGCATTAGAATTGACCGTTTTCTGCGCGTTTCAAATAAATAATACCAAATACGAGACTCTTCCGATATTGCGAACATCGAGGGAGATTTAACATAGATACAGGCTGTTGCTGTTATAGAATTGAAAATAATTATATTTTCATTTTACGACAGTATTAAGTTGGTGCACAGAATAAGACGATGTTAGACCAGGTTCTTTTTACACGGAAAATAATTAAAAATGAAAATGATCTTGAACTGTTTTCTATATATGCTTTGTCAGTTTGCTAAGGGCTTCGCTTGTTAGAAATAAACATAAAGTGGAATAAGTATTATTTCCATAACCATCTTCATCAAACGTAGTATCGCCCTCCGTCCTCGTTTAACGGTTCCATTCTCAATCAGGTTATCAATCTCATCCACAACACTCATTTCTCTTCATAATTATTAATTACATTCAAAGTTTACTTTCATAAATTCTAATTATCTGTTCATATCAGAGTTAACTTGATAACATAATTCAAATCTCTTACCCAACTCGAGTCATTAGGTCCTTAGATATTATCGGTAATCGGAAAAAACAAATCACTCCTAAATGTGAACTGTCTTAAAAGTTCAATCGCAAATCGAAGGGCCACCCGTTACATCGCTTTCCCCGGTGGTCCAATCTTCAAGATGATTAAATTAGGATACGAACAGATATAACATGCGAAATGATATACAATGAACCGAGTCCGATTCTGCATAATGAAGCAATCAAATAGTTTCCATTGTACCCCGGCCGATCCTGACGTAGCAGTTGTAACGTTAACTTTTACGTTACGTTAGATATTAACGTGGAGGGGATTAGATCTAAAAATATCTCTGTATAAACCAGATTAATACAAGAAAATCAATTAAAACCTTCAAGTTACTGCATTTATCTCATTTAACATGTGTCAAAGATTAGTTGCACATATAAATATCAAGTCTCTATCACCTCAAACATCAGAGTTTGCGTTTTAGTCACGTTTAGTAAGTAACACCGACGCTTTGCTGTCCGTGACCGCTTTGCATACGGTAATCCCGTTGGAATACTCACACAAAAAGTCGTTGCATTTTAAAATCCTTTTCGAAAGCAAACATTTGACGTTTCGAGGGAAATTGAGCGGAAGGCTTTTTGTGCGCTTCTTTGGAATGGATTAATGCAGGGTATACTTACACTAAGCTGACGTTCGGTAGCACTCTGTTTCGAATTGGAAACAGCTTTTTGACTGGTTATACACTAAAGATGATTTAAACCATCATCTTTATTGATTTACTCCGATCTCGAGGCTGGGATATATTTTAATATGGCCGTCTCGGGTTGTCCGAGCGTCCGTTATCGATGTTACATTGTCAATATGGCGCCTTTGTTCGCGCCAAAATTTATAAGTTAGACGTGTGTCCATTGTACGGCGACGTTAAAGGCAGAACTACAATGCGAAGTATTTTATACCGATCATAATCCTGACGTGTGGTCAAAATGTGTCGAAGCGTTAAAGATTTATATCAACGGCCAGGATTTTGGGCCAGTGGGTCATTTATTATCTACCTGGCTGCAAAAATTGATATCACTGCTTTACAAATATCTGCAAATACGCGCGAAATATCGTTGGCTATTATTATTTTGGCTCTAAAGCCTGAGCCTATTCGTTCTCGGATTTAAAATTTTGTAAACGAATTCCTTTTGAAAATTACAAATTACTTTCAACTTAGGTTAAAGGCGAAGTGCTTACTTACATCGGGGTAAAGGCTTGAATGTTATAAATCAATACTTAAATAGTGGAATGGGAATTAATGTTAAACGTAGGTGGCTCTACTAATCTGTTTATTAATGTATCAGTATCAGTCTGACTGTCGAGTTGTCTACTTTTCTTACTAAGTATTATAATAAAACCTATAAATGTATATTTAAACCCAATATTTTGTATTGCTTATTATTTAAGAAGAGAATATTGATTTTTATCAGATACTACTTTTGAACAATTTTTTTTAAGTGGTTTGTCTCGAAGCAGTATTCATATACCTAGGTAGGTAGGACCTACCTACCCAAATCACGGTTTCTTAGACCCTGATCACTCCTGGTTAAGTCTCTCAGAATGGTATTTTTTTTACGAGTTTTGTGAAATTATTTGGATCAGCGTATCCCGTACCTACCTGTCATTTCCACAGAAATTACGTATTAGGAAACCAGTGACAACTGTGACAAGGATAATAAAATGATACAAATTATACAAACTAAGATTTTTTTACCATTTTTTGTCAAGCTTTTTTTAACTTGCTAGTCCTAGACTCGAAGTAGATCCATTGTTTTTTTAATTATATCAACAAACGATAACTGATTAAATTTATTTATTATCTTTAGATAACACGGTTAAAAATCAATTACAGTAAGCAGCATTAAAGACAGAGACACATAAAAAAGAAAATATAAAATTATAAAGTTCAGGTTAAAACATTTTTTTTTCCTTAGCCTATATACTGGCCCACTGCTAGGCAAAGAACTCCCCCAGATCCTTCCAGGAACTCTTTTCCCGCACCGCACCGCCTTGAACCAGCCATATAAAACATTTTTTTTTAAATGCCACTTTAATGACTCCCTCTCACAACACTTCTGACATGCCAATAAAATATTCATTCATTCATCCGCAAACAGATCGATTATTAGGTGAAAAATCCACAGAAAATTAAGTCCGGCCAGAGTACGAGGTACTAGGGGCTTAGCACGCGCAACAGTGGGACATGGAGGCACAGCAAACTGCCTGTGCTTTCTGCCACGGCAGTAACTGTCTGGGACATAGAACCGAGTCTGCACAGCATGCATATCAGGCGCGGGGTTTGCAAGTAATTTATCTACAGGTTCTTGTTACATCTTCACCAGACCAAAGTGATAACAAAAATGGAGTCAAAATCTAATTTCAAGATGGCGCAAACTATAATGAAGCAAGTGCAAGTCTTTCGCGAAAAAGGATTCGCGCAAGTGTACCAGAACCAATAAATGGATGATATTTGTGCAATTTGACGCACATGTGTACCTCATCAGGTACACATATGATCAAGAGACGATTCTGTGAAACATAAACGACAAAATGCGAATACATTGCTGAGCTACTGTTTTAAATTTTTGTGGTATCGTTTCTATAATGAGATAAAAAGCTTCAATGGTCATACCATATTTTGATTTTATGAGGTAGCTGCCTACATCATCAAAAGCTTAGGTTACCTGTGTTAACTGCACGCGCATGCTTACAAATAAATCTTCTTCTATCACAGGTAATTAAATCTTATCCTTTATATTACGAAATTACACGAACCAATAGCTTCATTTTACAGACCACAAAATTCTTTCGGCACAAATAAATTATAACACCTAATCATACGCCCAATAAACCACGCATAGAACATTTTAACGACCTTAATGTACAATAAAACCTACATACTACAAACCTTTCGTACCTGTACGACAGTTCGACTGTTAGCCTTACCTCCATAGACCCGCCCTGCACCGCGGTGTCTCTTTACTCATTATTGTCACACAGAACGACACTAATTTTATTTATTAGTATCTTTTATGACTTGTAAAATTGCGGAATACTACTACTACCTACATAGACGGTGGGCGGCGCGGGCGCAGGCGGTCTTTTGTGACGCCCGCCGCCGCTGTGTGTCAAATCGATTTGTTTTAGAGTTCTGTGCCTTGAAATGGATAAATCGAAGTTATACGACAAATCGTCGGATACTGAAAGATGTCAGTCACACATCTTTTCATTTTTTTTGTGTAGGAAATCTAATAGACTTTACTAATTTCTTCCTAGATTATTGCTGTTATCTCGTCATATAGGTAAGTACAAGCAGAGTTTGACAAGTTAACAACTTGAAATTTTCAATTCATAAACCGGGTGATAGTTATAATTTGTCAAAATACAAAATAGTGTAACAAACTGTTGCAAAAATCCTGACAAAATCAGGATCGCTAGTGTGTACGCCACACTCGTGAAACGCTTGTAAAAGTTTTTATTGTTTTACCGATTACCTTGTACTATATTTTTACGTTTACAACATATCTTTTACTGAAAAACATGCGTAAGAATGATTGAAATAGACCCAACACACACCCCTGAACTTATCTACAAGAAGATTTTTTTTTTTTAAATAAACGTTGCCCCACACTAGGAATTATTCCTGTATCGTGGGTGCATTTACAAACATTTAAACTCACGTACACAAACAGCCAGACCCGGAACAACTACCTGTAGGCAATACAAATATTTTTTCCGTGCTGGAATCGAACCCGCAACACGCAGGGCAGCAGTCGATCGCTCAGCCACTGCGCCAACCGTGTCGTCAGTTTATATTATACCTTAGAGATTTCTCTAAAATATTTTTTCTCTGTAGAGAACTACAATATTCGTACGGTCCACTTCGAACTTGACCATTTTTCCTCTGCAAAGCGGAGATTTTTAATATGCTAACGAATTGTTTTACAAACAAAGTTTCTTTTCTTTCTAAACTCATAAACTTAGAGAAAGGCCGTCAAACTCGTACAAACGAGATAAGAAAGTTGTAAATTATTTTAGACAAATTGCCTTCCGATTTAATTTTTGCGAGAGGAGTACAAAAAGGTTTTAATATTATGCGAGGCTAAGCATGGCCACTGTGTACTTTTTGTCTTATAAACCGATCGGGGCATAAACTACGTGAACTTATTACTAGATGATAACTAGACATATGTATGTACCTACTACCTACGTATGAAATTCAATGGAGTTTTATACTTGCCGAATACTAATTTAAAATTTCCATTGATAATGTTAGTTGAGTGGCGTAATGAGGTTTACTAACAAGCTCAACTGCCCTTTTATCTTGCATCTACGGCTATAAGTTGGTATAGTTAACACTGTAATATAACACTTACCTCGGGGTTCTAAACTCTTTCACACCTTGTACTCGGTCAATAAGTAGATAATGTATGAACCCTATTAATGCCCATATCGTATTGGTCAGTGACTGGCGACTTGGAAACAGCCCTTAGGTTGTCTGACACATGAGCGTTGAAAGTATCGAATGTTTAACCGATTTTACAATGCATTTTTTTCGTGTTTGATATCTGTGCTAGCAACGTAAACTTATACGAAGTATATAGTTATATTAAGTATAATTTATTACCGGTGACGTATATGATTATTACATTGATTGGTATTTTCACAAACATATGGTTGTCCTGAAATAGTTTTAACACTAATATTCAGAATGAAACAACGAAATATGCACGTCTTTCAGAGGACTATCAACTCAACTAACACATCGCGTTTTTTTTTAAATTTTTTTGCATGGAATATTTCGTTTGACCATTAGAAAAGCACACTGCTGGTCAATCTAACACCCCGTATGTATCGTTTCTAACATCTGCCCAACCCGTGCATGCGTAATCAAAATAAAAATATTATTTTAGTAGATTTATTCGATAGTGGGCAGATGTGTCGGCGCGCGTTCCTGCCACTCTATTTTTCTTGGCCCTTCATTGTATTTGGGCGAAGGGTCTCAAAGGGTCAATATCCAAGACTTGGGCTTCCGTTCGATATTCGATTCATTTCTTGTTTTGTCTGCAAACATCTTAAATATCCGCCGTCAATCATTAACAAAGATTTTGCATTAGCTGAAATGCTTTCTTTAAATTTTATATTAACCCTTTAGTTGTGGTAGGGTCTGAGGCTATTTAAAGCCGACTTGGTAAGCCTGGTACCAACGTATTATCTGAAGTATATTTAAAATTAGGTACCCAAATGAAAAATTCTTTTAAAAAAGATTTACGTGGAACTTTTATATATTATTTTCGATAACTAGGTTTGTGTATTTTTGATAACTAGGTGAATATTCTTATTCCTTAAGCTTAACAAAGCTTAAAAGTAAAGAGTAGGAGTAGATAAGAATAATGAAAACATAATTAAGATGCAAAATTGAACGACAAAGAGCTGAGGAAAATAAGAGCATAAAGCGAGTTGCAAATATGTAAATATAGAGCCATCACGGTCTGTGGATAGAGAATTAAAACAGTATCTCTCTAATGAAATGTATTTTTTTAATAATAGATAACATTCGAGGTTCTATAACATTATAGGTACTAGTTTGGGGTGGCGCGGGAAAAGAGTTCCTGGAAGGATTTGGGTGAGACTTCTGCCCAGCAGTAGGACAGCATAGACTAACAAAAAAAAAAACATAACATCACGCCTGTAATCCCCGAAAGGTTGGGCAGAGATATAACTAAAATAGTACACCCCCATTTCACCAGTTATATGTTTAAGTCCCATTTAATAGGGGTGAACCTATTGCCATTGTCATTACTACTTTAATCGAAAATAAGGCTGAAACCTTTTTTTTCGCGAAGCTTAAAAATATTAGTAAAAAAAAAGACTAAACAAATGAAATCAGTATACAATGTTTACATAATCAGCCTCTAATATTCCCACTGCTGCTGTGTGAGGGACAATGTTTATTTTATCCAAAGTGGTCTATAAATTAATGGAATAAGCACCAATTAATAAAAACATTGTTAGCAAACTAAACAATGAATTGAAAAGGCATTGCAATAACTAAACACAACAAATACTTATTTATATCACAGCTCAGACTACTAACTAAAGAACGGCGGCGGCGCAGCGTCCGTCGCTAGTCGGATTAACACTATTTACTTCTTGTTTCGCGCGAGCCAGTCCACTTAGTCTTTTTAATGTGTAAATTAATTTAAATCGACCTTTGGAGCATGAAATTCCCAATCCATTACCTGTGAGACAGTTTAATGCGCCGCCGCAGCCTCCCAGCGCAATAGAACACAGCTCCCAGCGAAATCCGCGTATTCCCAACATACTGGCCACAGGTGGCGGATTCTTGAAATAGAAAAATTGCCCATACGTCTCTTTAAGTACATTTTTCCCGTTTCATTATAGACCATAACGATGAACTTTTTCATTTTAATTAAACGTGCATTAAAGTTGAAAGTCGGTGGCTTATCGCATGTCTAGGTGTTAAGGACTAATTGATAATCGAAATAAATGGAGGGCTTTCGTGGGGACTAATAGCCGTGTGTCCGTGTGAACGCGGCGTAATCAGCAGCCACTTCTCAGTTGTCGCTCACGCACGATAATACCTGTGAGCCGATCATACCGGGCGCGAGAAGTGGTCTCACTAACGAAACCAGAGATTACCTCACAATCTCATTACTGCCGTGCCGTGTTTAATAGCGGGGATAACACTGGAATACGTTTTAATTTCGCGTCCAAGCTCGTTAATACGTCGCTCAGATCAGTTTATACTTAGTGCCCAGTTGGCGCAGAAAAATTGTTAATTACTTATTTTAAGCTCGCTTTAATATTGTGGAGTAGGGATCTGTTCCATCAAAACTTTATTTTTCTCTTTTGATGATAAATATTATTGTTGATTCGATAGAATATCATGTTACCTACGTAATATTATAAGGTGATTATGATTTTATCGAAGTATCTTAAACGTAAACATAACCCAAACAAACAAACAGACAGTCGACCTGTGCTTTATCATATGCAGCAGATATTTTTTAAACAGACGCTTTTACTTTTAATAAATATGCAAGTGCTAGACTCCCCTTCGAGATGGGTAATGCAACAAACTAAGATACTTGATTAGAGTTGTTAAATAAAATAATTGAAGCATTAATTATTTGGAGACGTGTAAACAAATTGCGGCGAAAAATATTTAATGACACAGAGAAGGCATAATTGACGTAATTTATTTGCCAACAGATTTTTAATTTTGTACCAAGCTGTTCGATACTATCGTAGCGCCAAGTGGATCTTTTTGGTATTAATTTTTCATTCTGAACATTAAAATTTTTATTTCATCTTGATTTAAAGTTTTAATACAGTGAGACGCGCATCCGTTATAAAGAGTCAATTGACAATCTGAGCCTCACGCCTCGTGGCGACGGAATAAATGGCGCCCACGACGGGTGATTAAAAAATATGGCCACTTTAGAGTGTTAAATATCACAAAAGGCCGGCAATATTTTCAAAATAATTACGTCAATAATTGGCACGCAAGCCAACAGTGACTCGAAGGAGGTTCGTCTCATTATTCGCGTACGGATTTTACCACCAACCGAGACAGATTAATCGTTTTAACTATATCATAAGTTTATATTCGAGCGTAGAACTGCGCTGTGTCAATTACACAGCAAAAATACAGCTGTCTATTATTCATGGTGTGGTTCATGAACTATCTATGGTAAGTGAAATCCATATTGCATGCGTGGGAATGGAGCGGCGCGACTACCCGCCAAAGATTATGAATGAAATTTATTTACTCACAGAAACCTGTGGGTCAGTGAATGTATTGCAGCTCAAATAAAACACATGTAAGCTGTAATTATTGAGTAGGTACATATTTAACCTAATAGGTGTTTGACAGTGTATTTCTCTTAGACCATTGAATATACTTACCTACTCTGTTCAGAATTTCAATTTAAAGAACCCTATAATAGTGAAAAATTAAACACTTCAAAGTAAATCACAGAACCAAAGAACGCAAAAAAACTTCGATACAGAAATTATCTGTCGAACAAAGGACGAAATCTGTCAATAGTACCTACGATGACAAACGTTGAATGTTCTTCAATGTAGCCCATTCAACAGCGATGATCTAAGGATCGACCTCTCAAAGTACCCGAAAGTATACAATAGCGTTGAAATACATGAATACTATCGCCGATCAGATGGTATAATGGATTCTTATTCTCACTCACACTTTCAATATTGTTGTGGCCACTAAAATAGCGAGAGCCAAAGAGTTTTTACACCCTGAAAAACATACCAACTAAAATCACACTTTTCTTTAAAACTTTTTAAAACAAAAGGTCGTCACAAAAAACTCTCATTACATGATTCATTACGTTTATGTATTATACTCACTGAAATCTATTACAGTCACAAAACAGTTTAGTGTTGTGTAACTTTTGTAACTTTCAGACCGCAATTAACCAATAATACTGAAGATAGAAAAGAAAATATAAGATATATATATTCTCGTAATTTTTGTTTAGTTTGTAAGTGAATTGTTTATTTTTGATTCTGTATTATTGTTTGTCTCCTTTGCTCTATCACACGCTGTCTACATCTCTGTATCTATTGTCCTATCTCAGTTATGCTGGAAGAGATTTCTTATGAAATAAGCATCACCTCTGTACCTATTTTTTCTGTTCTGTTTTTCAATGTCTGTTTATATATATGTGTACATAAATGGTAAAATAAATAAATAAATAAAATATTGAGGTGCCCTAAAAGAGATTTTTCTAAAACCCTGAGTGGTTTGACTCTCAAGTAACCTCTGTCATGTGAGTAAAAGGCCTGTTTAGAAATTTTAAGAAAAGTAATATCGTTGCGTCATCATTGCACGCTGATTCACTGGCCCCAGCACCTAAAGCCTTCTGACAAATGTCTACGTCACTGATATAATCAAGGACGATGGCGAAGAATAGCCATGATACTTGTGGTCAAAACAGATAAACATGGTGATTGTACTGGCGATTTTGTTATTTTTAATCGTCCAATGATTACGATTTGAGGTGTGGATAGCCTCTTAGAAAACTGCAGCTGAAGCCGTCTTTTATACTTTTGTTATCAGTTATCTATCCTCTTAGCGAGTGATACTTCTGGAAATATCCTTTGAGTGTCTATTTCTTAGTGGTTTTCTTTAGGAGTAAACATGGTTTTTGTTTTGCTAATTCAAGGTAATGGAAAATTAATTCAACCAGAAAATTCAGTTGATATATTCTTATGTGAGTGGTCTTCTTGTTTCACAAAAGTTCAACATTTTGTTTGTTTGATCTGGTCAGTCAAGTATGGTATGGCATGGTATGGTCTGTCAGTTTGAGTAATTAATGTGGCCTACCCAAATGTCCTTTCTTTGGTATTGTTCGTCGAATCGTTGAGTTCCTTAAGTTTTGAGTTGAGCTGCACAATTACTGACAAATGCGTGCTCTGACCAGACCGGTCCACTCAAACTGTGTGGTTCTTCCCTCAAATGACCCCTTCCGACAGCAACCGACATGGTCTTCAATGATCTGACCAAGATTATGTCTGGACTTTAAAAGTGACCTCTGAGTTTGTTTCGGCCTTTCTTCTCAGAGTAGTAAGATAGCAAACTCCGACCTCATCTGATATTTAAAATATGATTGACGTGTATAAGTATTTGTGTAAAAATGTCTACAACTTTTGAGTTATAGACATTTTTAACCACCACCACCAAACTAATGAGAAACAACTGGACTATTTCATAAAAGTGATCAATTAAAAAGGGTACCAATATACTAACGAATTACGAACTAATTTATTTATTTTACAATTTGACTTTATATATTTCAGTTATTTAATTTTAGTTATAATGGTATTATTGTGGCATGTATTTTAATCTTTGGTTACTAACATAACTATGGAACACTGTGTCTGACTTAAATAAATAATAATAATAATACATCAAAATTAATAATAGTACTAGACGTGTCAAACCCTCTCACCCATTTCGGTTAATCACGGGTACGCCCGGGTCATACGCTTGCGCCGGTGACGGAGGGTTGAACTTGTTCAAACAACACGTTTATTTGCATTTGACGAGTGTAACGAGCTTTTACTATCGTTGAGTGTCAGCCGTTGGTAGGGTTACCAGCTATTCTTATAAGCACGTTAGAATTTACATATTTTACAAGTCTGGGTTTTGTATGGACTATGAATCATGGTAGTTAATATTTATATTTTTTTCTAAACATGGTCTGAATATTTGCATATGATTAGTCCTACTGGTTTCAGCTGCGTTGTATTTATTACCTGAGAAATTGACAGATTGTCACGTTGTCAGTTTAACGCTTAGTAGGCTTACCTACCTACTTATAACATTATGAGGTCAGTTTTTAAAAACCACCCTCAAATTGCCAAGATCACAGATAAATGTGACGTTGCTTACGTCATATTTGCCAGATGAAATCCTGCGATGTCTAAAGGAATCTCGTTTTAAGGACAGGCTTGGCTTGTGCTTGTGTTGTGAACTTTGATATATCTAATGTCTAACTACCCGTCTTCTGATTACTACAGATAATTTGAAACCAAATAATATTATCGAATTTTCCTTACCAACGGCCACCCTACATTATATCGAACAAGTATAGTATAGTTATGCGTTGTGGCCTAAAATTCCCTCAAATAAGGGGTGCGACACACCTGTCCCGCACCCTCGCGACACGCGACGTTTACAAGTTGCACAAGCTGCACCACCAGTGTAAATAGACCTTGGGGGACCTACAAGCCTTATGAAGTCCTCCTTTTGATAGGGCCCACCATGTACCGGTCGACAAAGGTCATGTTAGAATGGTTTGAATTTGTAATCGCGTAGGGTGCCCATATAGCATGCTCTTAAATCTGAGCATGTGTAGAGCAATGTGCATTATTATGGATATAGTGCAATGCTTTTCAACAAGTTTGCAAGGGGTGTTTTATTTTTATTATTATTCAGGTTTTCGTCTACCTGATTGACCTCGGTACTTAAAAAAAGGGGAACACTACAGATCATATTTATTATTTTATACGATGTTTCTCCCAAACAACGACTTGTAAAATCGTAAAGAAAAGTACTATTTGTATTACAAGTCACCAATATATAGGGAGTGATCAATGAAGGCGCTTCTTCGCTGTGACTGTGATCAATCGACCATTGTGCGCGCTCAAATTGGTAAAATGTCTTTACAACCTATTTTATTGTTGTGTCCGCGGTTTACAACTGCACCTACGAGTCGTGACACCTACATCACTGATAATTCGATAAAATAATGGCGATCAACTTGAAGTTACTACTGTGTGAGCAAATATACGTTTAAAGTTCCTTTTTCGTTTAACCTGTTTAGTGCTTACATAAACAGCATAACTTTGTGAAAAGTATGAAATGTATACTTTAGGAAAGAATTATGAATCATTCAAAAGCTCATATAATTTTTAACACAGTGCTAATATAATTACAAAAAAATTGAGTCATGGCAAAAGCTATTATAAAATTAAAAACGCAATCACTCAACCGGAATGTAATATAAATTATAATATGTATTTATGAATTACTGAACAATGTTACTCATTACGAAACCCGTTTTACACGTGTCAAAAATACCGTTGAATAAAAATAATGGTGATATAAAATTCAACAATCGAACGTAGGAATAATTGCGGAGGGAATCGCAAGCGGCCGGCGCGTGGCGTGCGCGCGCGCCGGACAGGTGTGCGTCAACCCTAATTGTTCGCTATGAAAGGGAGGGCGAGAGGGTGAACTATGTGGATTTGACTTAAATAATGTATGTAACGTCACGCTTTATTGCCCCAGTAACAGAGTTAGGGGCAAACGAGTTGTATTGATACTGTTGTTCAAGGTGAAATGCAAAGCATAATCAGAATTTTTATTTGTGTAATGAACTGGCCATTCAGAATACCGCAACTTAATATCATATTTATTTGAAAAGTTATTAGTATATTATTTTACCTCTCTAGGCCAATTTTGAATCTTTCTAGTGCTACTATTAATAATTTACCTAAGCTTAATGTCAGTGTGAGCAGTGGTGGCCTAGTGGCAACGGCCTCGATTTACGAGTGGCAGGTCGTGGGTTCGAACCCAAGCAGGCACTTTACTTTGTGTAAATTATTTCATCACCACTGCTCTCAAAACGATGAAGGAAAACATCGTGAGGAAACCGGCATGTCCTAGAAGCAAAAACCCGAAGACATGTGCCATCTACCAACCCGCACTGGGCTCGCGTGGTGGATTATGGCCCACTCCCTCTCTGACAGAGGAGGCCTGTGTTCCACCAGCGGGAGCATTACAGGCTGATTGTGTATGCTTAATGTCGGTACAAAAATTTTATGATCCTTAATTACCCTTTCGTCAGATGTTAAGTATTTTTTAATCTCAAGTATCCCATTACATGACCTGGAAGTTTCACAACTGACAAAGAATCAGAACAATCTCTTACAACAGCTACCTTAACCTGAGGACATAACGGCCTTTCTATCCGCTCGTTAGCCAAAAACTCGTTGTATGTGCCCAGTGCCTTACCGACAATGCTGGGGCACAAAAAGCTGCTTATGCGTCCGCCGTTCTGAACGCCACCGGAACACCTCAGGCGAAGGCTGCTAAGGAGCACTTGTATGTATGTGTATGTTGAGTAATGTGGGAACAGAATGGTAAATAGGTTAAAAGCTTTGGCTTCAAGAAATAAATAAAAACTTTTGGTTTGCGAAAATGATTCAAGTAGATTACTGGTTTAGAATTTCAGAGAATAACAGCAGTACGATTAGCGTGACTTCTATCTCTCTCTACTCTACGAATAGACATAATCTATTTGTATACAAAGTGACATTTCTTTTCTACATTTTCGACATCGCCACCGACAAAATCTGTCTGCAATATGTAATTTTGTACTACTAATGCTACGGGTGCTGGTGTCGTCTCGTAATTTTAAGAACGTACACAGTCTGAAGGTCAATTCTCGTAATTTAAAACGTTCAAAGTCTAGTCGCAGTGTCATCTCGGCCATAAACAAGTGTCAAAAACTTATCAAAATGTAGGGAAATTTGAGTTATTTTTGACAGATTGAGACTGAGATCAGACTGTGAACGTTCTTAAAATTACGAATATTGCCCCTCTTATCTTAGTCTCAATCTGTCAAAAATACTTCTAATTTCCCTACATTTTTGACAAGTTTTTGACATTTATTGTCGCTGAGATGAGATGGCGACTAGATTTTTAACGTTATTAATTGCGGGAATTAGCCTGTTGTAGGTCCCCAAATGGGTAGGCTGAGAAATATAGATTTATGAGCAAAGCACACCCACATTTCACTAGTTATCTTGCAATCCCTTGTAACATGGGATGCCCATTTTACACTGTAACAGCCTACGCAAAATCAGAGCAACAAAATAAATCCAAAAGAAATATAGAGCAACATCCTACAACAAGTGAAAAACGTTCCAGTTCTCGAATTAACATTGCAAATAAACTCCTCATGTCAAGTATTAAGTAGTGGGGGTAGTAAATAAATACGAGTGTGTCCCGGCAATCAGTGCAAATATATAGACTGTGGAATTAGCCTGCCGCCGGGGGCGCGCCGGTCGCGCGCCGCCCTTGCGAAGATGTGATGCGACGTGGGTGGAACTTGTGTCGCATACGATAAATAAGTCTATACTTTTTGAGAAGTTTCTATATTTGAGATGTCCGAGGACTTACTAATTTTTGTAGAGAGAAAGAATTTGTTACGTATTTCGGCAATAGATTTGAGGGAGAGACAAGAATTTCACATTGATCTCAATATACACTTCCAATATAGTTACATAAACTCCAGTGGTAAATAGCATTATGTATCACAACTCTGGTCCCCAAGATACAGGCTAGTTTGGGGACCGCCGCAAAGACCCAAATGAAGATCGCTAACAGATACAGACCGACATTGAGTTAAATTAACAATTCTTACATTGGTTCAATAAAGTTATCAATTAAGCTTAAATTTTTATTTTTCATTCAGTATTTCCTTGCTACAAAATATTGTTTTGCTCTTTCAACTATTATCGACAATTTGAGTAACAAGGTAAAGTTTTAGGAACTAAGTAAATACGTTTTAACAATACAATACCGAGAAGTAGTTACAGGACCACACTCTTTATACGACCGTTCCACGTCTAGCGAAGCATCAGCGCCACTAATTGCAGGCTCCCGTACCGATTTAAATCGTACTCATAAAACATTTTGTAAAACCCAACACACACAATTTATTGGTGGGATTTAATAATTGCTCATAATTGAAATGCAAGAGCAATTACGTATGTTACCTACCGCTCCGGAGCGCTTTGTATCGCCGAAAGCCAAAGGCGTTTGTTTACAATGAAAATTATGTAAAGTGCAACTTTGACTGATGTTGATGGCTATTTAATGCATCTCGTAGTGAGTCTCGTTCTTCTATTTTAACTGTGTAATTAGTCATAAATCGTACTCATATAATCGTACGCTGTCGCACGTGACATGTTCTCGATTTATTATTAAGATGTACCTACCTGCTTTGTACGTTGAGAATCGAGATCATTAATCTAAATGACATAGGAAGATTTCAATCATTATTCAATAACTGAAACTTTATAGTCTTAATAACTTCGTATTTTTTTTAAGTAGGTACCTATAAAAATTATTTGTTATGAGACTTAGTATTAGACGTACAAATTAACTTAAGTATACTTATACCCGTTTCAAAAATACACAGAAATTAACGTTGTAAAGCGTAATACAGGTGCGTTCAAACCGCGGCCATCATCTGAGATTAAGTTATTAAGTTACAATTTATATCGTCAATAAATGTCAAGGCGATGTCCATACGACTGAAACTGAGCGAGTGGAGTAAACTGACTTTTACCGAGAAACTTATTAAAAAGTAACGTTAGCTCATATCCCAACATCGTTGCCAATTTATAATAATGATCTCACTTACAGGCAACGTGTATTTTCAGCTGCTAATATAATTTTAACTTGCGTACTTGTAAAGCCATATTGCCTTTTTTAAGCTCGCGCCAATGACTTAATCACGCGTTTCGGATGCCACCATTCGTTATATCCCTTATTAGTACTTGTGTGCTGTGTAAACACTTACACATTCTTTAGACATATAAATAAAGGCTTGTATAGAAATTCCCAATTAATATAAGTGAAACTAAAACCAGCCAGGACATATTTAGCGGGTGATTTTACCATCTCCATGGCATTGTCGATAGTCTTTGAAATTGAAACTCCAGTTATTGGTCGCCGTCGTGGGAAAGTTTCCATACGCCAAAAAGACCATCTTATTGTTTCTTAACCAAGATTGATAGCGGAAGCTTCATATCTCATGTCTTATTGCTTTTATTTGTCATTTCCGTCCAAATTATTGAAAACATAACATATTCATGGAATCGATTTAATACAACTCATTTTTCTTTCTTCAATTTATAAGATTGATGCGATTATAATTATAAGTTACGTGTGAAATGAACGGATATCTGTTTTAAGATTAATTTAATTCGCAAGTAATAGTTCGGTCGGACATCAATCATGCCAATTTCCTTAACTAGGAAACGAATGGACATGTCTTTGGTAGAAAAAATATCGGCAAGTGTCGTGGGTGTAGCACTAGAATCGTTATAAATACATTTCGTCGCCGCGCGAAGTATAGGCGGAGTTGGGGGCGCAAGAATTCACAACGAACAATCAGGAATCGGATGTTCTTAATGAATGAGATTAATGACCTTTTACTACCTGTACCTACTCCTTGATAATGATACGTGCGTCTCGAGTTAATTGGGTGCCTCGTTCCGCAAATATTAACCGCGCCCTTGATGACTGCAAGTTTGTAAATTTAATTAGTGTACAGAAGCTTTTAAATCGAACTTAAACAAAGTACGCGGCAACCGTTTTATATTCATAGAAAAAATGCAAATCAAATCGGTTTCGATGTTTCAAAAGATCAAAGTTAAACGACATTATCAAGTCGGTTATCAATATGCGTCATTTGTTAAATGGAAGTGGTATTTATTCGCGAGCACAGAACCTTCCCGCCAGCTGAACACTTAGGTGACAGATTTCGGAGAAGAATTAATCAAAATTACTAATCAATCGCTAATTACAGATCAACGACCCGCCGTGGGCACCGAGTCGCTCCTGTCCTAATTGCTGGACGTTTTAAAGCCTATACGGCGTACGTAGAGGCTTTATCTCAATAATTAAAGGCTTATCTTCGAGTCAGAAACGCCGTCAGAACTTTATCGTGCCGTGTCCACCCCAACGTTATCTTCATTACGACTCTGCACCGCAACTTTAATTCACGTGTCCATTAATTTTAAAAGCTGCCGCGTGCGTTTGTTAAACCAATGATTATCTTTACAGTAATATGGCCCTAAGTTTCCCATGGAGCTATAAATCATTGCAAATCAAATGATGTCGAACCGTAGTGGATATTCTAGGCAACGTTGAAATGGCAGATTTAAGACTTGCAGCATGTAATTGTTGGTTCTCGTTACAGCTAGTGGTTGAAGGTATGGCGATAATTAATGCTTTGTGCTTTGAGATTCTTCATTGAATCGTGTTAAAGTTACTTCTACGTATTCCTATAGATAACTGGGGTAAGTAATAGTATTTGTTTGAGGTGTAAATAATGCGGTGGTAGTAGATTAAGTGTGTTTCCTGTTTATCTTCAGGTTTTCAATATCAGATTTAAGTCATTGACTGACACCGCGGTCACCGGTGTCCGCCAGTAATAGATTTTCTATTGTGTATGTTGTCTGTTGTTAAATAGCTGTTAGATTGAGAATATGAGATGAGAACGCTGCTTCCTTTATTTAGGTAGGTACTTAATGCTCCAAGATGAGTGGATTTCACGATAACAAATTAAGACCATTCACTGGATCTTTAAATAAACTCAGACGTCTGGGAAAATTCTAGAATGAAAAAGAAATACACGAATAAATATAAGTATATATTGGAAGAATATAGCAAGTATTAATGTATCACTTAAACTTTTTTTCATATAACCTGTGTCGGCACCGCTTGATCTACATAAAGGTACTAAAAGTGACAGATTGCTATCGCCCCCAAGCATTAAGTTAGTAGTAAATTCCTCAGAGGAATCCTAGCTATAACTTGTGTTGGAGATATACCAGTGATACACTAAATATTTTCATTCCAACAATTATTTAAAACCAGGTGTAATAACTAGATAATAATATGTACGTTCAAAAAGACGAACAATCTTGTGTTATCGCGAATCTTCCTTGAGAGTAATAATTTCATATTCTCAGTTTTTCTTGTTTTATCGTCACCGGTTTTCTACTTGGTTTTCCAATTTGATTTAATAAGATTTGAATGTGATTATCTTGCGCCGTCTTTTCATATAAGCGCGAACTAGCTAATGATTTGCCGAGCCAGTTGACGGCTCGCCCACAGACCTCGGTATCTTCAACAGCACATAGTAACGCGTACTTCAAGCCTCCTCGCTAATAACAATATTAATTACACCACGCTACTATCTCGCAGAAGTAATCGTTTTAATTATTAATAATAGCGCGTAACAACAGAATTCTGTCTTGATTCAGCGCTTGCGCACCGGTCATGTTATTAAGCTCTATTTTTTTAAATCTACATTAAGTTCTTGACTGTTTGTACGTATGGAGGTAGGTACCTCTATTAATAAACGTTTATAACTATCATTTACCATTGTACGAAGGTCTGTAGCGTAACTGGTGTACGAGTTTATGACCACTCGGTATACTTTCGGCCGTGGAACGAAGAATACGGATAAACGGTTTAGGACGGTTTATTTTTAACCATTATTTGTGGTTTTACGGTGGACAATGGGAATAATTGGAGCATTCTGTTAAATAAATCTAAAGTGGCGAACTGGCAATGTGGAATATTGCTAATAAACTCAGGGCATAAAGTGCCACTAAATTAACACCTGTAAAGTGGCTGACGGACATACGAGCGTTACATACAGCTTGACTAATACTTAGGTAAATAGGTATGTGTCTAACTACCTACGCGAACTTGCATCGTCATCACCCACTTAAGATTGATTCCCTGCTGCTCACAGTTACATAACCTGAAAACCACTTATATGGTAGGTACTGAACGAAACACATATCGACTGTCGCAACAAACACTATCGAAACTGCAAAAAATCGATTTTTGCTTTTTTACATAATTAAAAAGAGAGTTTAAAACTATATCGGATACATCAAAAATTATAATTAAAAAGTCATTATTAAAGAAGTTTTTAATTGAACAAAATCGATACAGGACATGTTGCGCGACGAACATCTTTGGAAGTGGTACTTACAATGATGTTCCGTGCGAGCGTGTTACGCGAGCGTCCCGAACCTACCAGAATCGTCAGTGTTCGCCGCGATGTGACGAAGTGAGGTCGCGTTAGGTTTGTTTAGTTAGGTTTCGTGTTTAGTTTTTGTTTTTTTTATATTCCTAAGATTGTCAAAATGGTTAGTCGGGGTAGACAACTAGTTAATTTGATTAACAAACATGAAAAACTCATTGAAATAGGAAAAAATTAAACAAACTACGATAACAATTATCCTAGTAACTTGTGTAAATTTTCTAAATAATGGTAGTTCAAATAATAAAACTGTCTCTTGCTTATTTTAATGTGCTTTTTACAACAATACTGTTTTGTTTTACTTGAAATATAGTGCTTTTACTGCAATAATAGAACACGTGGTCGTAATTCGAAGTTAACAAGTAACATTATTGAAAGTGGTAGTTTCGATAATGTTCGATCATTGTGATGATAAATACATCTGCATATTTTATCGAAAGTGGTAGTTTCGATAATATTCGTATAATTTTGATAATATTTACAGTTTTGTAACTATCGAAACTGTCACTTTCGATGTTTTCTGGTTTAGTTAATATATTGAATCTACCACATTCGATGTTGTTTTACGTTTATAGATGAATTTGGTTGGTAGATTCGATTAGTAAAGTGTTTTTTTAATTTATATTTTACAAATGTTATTGCTTTTTATAATGTTTTTTTATTAGTTTTTATTTTAGAACCACCTGTGCCACCTAACGAAATTAATTATGTGGAATGGAGGGTTCTAAATAATTTTCTCCATGGTGACAAAGATACTGACTCGCTTATCATAGTAAGTGAATCCACCATAATAATCGAAATGTCAGAGGAGGAAAAAGACAATGACTGTCTACCAAATGACTGGAGCACAGTTATACTAGGTAGGCCTGTCCCGTCGCCTTCCTCTCAGAATGATTTTTGCACTGAAACAGGACAGTCTGAAGAACTTGGCAACATTTTGAGTGTGAATTCGTTGATAACTGAATCTGAAAATGAAAGTCCTCTTTCTCCGATACGTAAACTTAAATCTACTTATAAAACTGATCCTGGTAGAAAACGAAAGCGACATATTGAGCAATGGGCAGTGTTCGAAGAAAGTTACTAATTCCGGTAAACGTTAGGTATGTTTCTAAAAGTGGAAAGAATATTGCAGCTAACAGCGTTCCTGTAAGCTCAAATGTTCAGACAAATTTACAGATGATATCCGAACAATAATTTTAAACAGTACCTACTGGTAACTAGCAGAGCACACAAAACAATGGGAGTACATAAATAAATAAAAGAGTAGAAAAACAGGAAAACCACAGAAGGACCGTCTAGGCGTAATTAAACACCCTGTCCGTTAGGTAAACTGTTTTTTGACAGATGGAACTAGTTAGTGCAGCAACATACATACCATTGATTGATACACGTACGGTATTATGATGTTTGGAAGAAGCCATAAATAAGATAATTCAATAAGATAAGGTAGTTTATATATTTAATTTATTACGTACGCATTTTAAAATTAACTTTTACGTAAAGTCGGAATATGTACATTCTAAGACAGCTGTCAAAAAACAGTTAACCTAGTGGACAGGGTCTATTAAATACTACCTAACTTTGCCTTTTGACAATTCCAAATTTGTTTAAAAATGTTTATTTTTTTCCATAACAGACCAGCCGATCGATTCTGTAAAAATCTCACCGTGAAAAGTTAGGTGAAGTGAGCTTAGAGTGAGCTGCCAATAGTGTCAATCCCTAGCATTAGTTGGAATGACAGTTCACTCCACGCTCACTTCACCTAAGTTTTCACGGTGAGATGTTTACAGAATCGCACTGCAGATACTTGTATCATAATTTTTGTAAGAACCTTGGCACAGGAAATGAGAGTTTGCCAGAAGTCCTTAGCTATCTAATCATCATCAAAAAAATCAGACTTCAATCTGTGTGGTTCTTTCCTCAAAAGACCATTTCAGACATTGATCTACATGGTATTCACATGATCTGACCAAGATTTTGTCTGGACTTTAAAACAGTCTGTGACCTGTGAGTTTGCTTCGGCCTTTCTTCTTGGGGTAGTCAGTTGGGAAACGCCGACCTCATCTAGTTTTTTTAAATTATGATTGACTTATCACTTTATCTGTAGGTAGCTAAGCTAAGACTGATTTTTTTTCTGTAAATTTTAGGTGCTCGGTTCGAAAGTTCCTTTAGATTTTGTTGTTATGAGCCCCATGAAGCAGAAGGCCAGCTTGGCACCCTCGCGCGCGCTAGGCTCTTCCTTGCGCAGCTTGGCCGCCTCGTACAAGTTCGCGCAGACGGACATTTGACTAGAACATGGTCCAGAAGGACTTTGTATTTTATCTAACTAGCATGTTATCATTATAACTGTTATAAGTTAAGCATTTATATTATTTTTACTGATCTCATTGATTTTAATAGATCCAATGGGCTGTGATTAGTTTTAAATAGTCATTATCGGTACGTTTGGTCTTATTCCAATTAAGTGAAATGAACTTCTTCATTGCACTTAATTGGAATAAGACCAAACGTGTCTCAAATAATGCAATTTTAAGATTTTTGTTACTTAATAATTTGTTTTGAATGTTTTTTATTTTTTATTTATGAAAAATGCATTTTTATTTATTAAATCGGATGAACACAGACCTAAGTGAGTGCCAAGTAAGATATCGAAAGTGCACATTTTTTTTCTGTATGTAATAATTTTCTTAGAACAGTAGCGAAAGTACCATATTCGATACTCACATGTGTAAGAACACTATCGAATTTGGCACTTTCGATGAAATTCTGACTATTATACGCGTAAAACACTATCGAAAGTGAAATATTTAGAAAAGTATATGAAATATGTAATTTGTTATCAAGGAAATAAAAACTGTATAAAATTTACTATTTATTCCATACATAATTTTACTGAAGCTTATAATACTCAATCTTTTGCATCGAATTACAACTTTGAATTGCTCTCCTTTAAAGTACGTGATTTGAAGTTTCGATAGTGTTTGTTGCGGCAGTCGATATGGTTGCTTTAATTACTCCAAATCTCCGTAAAGATCGCTTTACTTACTTCCTGTTCGCAAAAACGAATATATTCCGTCCATATAATCTGAACAAGCGGACCAACAGCTCGAGTCGAACCCTCGCCTTTTGTTATAATTGAATTTTGTTAACAGCACAGTTATCCGGTTTTATTGCAAGAAAATTAATTTTTATGAAGAAAAAACCATTTGTGTTACCATCCTGTATTTTCATTACCCCTAATCTTAGCAGAGTTTATTGTTAATAAAACAAAGGTAAGAACTATTGAAATAATAATTAGTGAAGCATTTAGTATGGAGCGTCAGACTCCCGTGCCATAATATGGAGCTGGCTTTTAATGGATATTTCAATGTTAAAATTACTCTTGTCGTTGTTCCCAGACAGTCATAATGGACCAAAAATACAATAAACGTCATTATGCGTTTTAATGTATGAAGTTAAGTTGATTTTTTTAAACATTTCCATTTAACCCTGTAAAGTCGTACAGTTTTTAATGATTCCTTTCACGCAATAAAATTTTTAATACGCTTCTATTAAACACCATGAAACATTCATTAGATCTGTGACAAAAAATAAGAACTGTAGTCGAATAGCTACTACGAATAGGAACGGCATATTATGATTGTGTAGAATGTGTAGCTATTGAGCAAGTAGTAAAAACTCGTACGACAATGTCATAAACATCACTATCATCAATACTACATGATTGTCATGCAAGGATATGATGGTAGTATGGTCTCTAACGTAAACAAGAACCGCTTTAAGTTTCCGCTGGCAACAAGAAACAATAATTGTGAAAAAGACTAGCTCGACTAGGCAACGCGACTTGACATATAACCTGACAATACATTCCTTGAAGGTTTTGGTGTTTTTACATTAATTACAATAACTACAATCCATAAAATTATATTTATCTACAGCATTCAATTGAATCAATAAAAAATAATATATAAAATTGTCTCTCGCTCCTGTTTTGATCGTCGCACATACTCGGCCCGCCCTTAATTGCTTGTCAACAAATTCTTGAATGGACAGCTCCGCTGGACACACAGGATTCCTCTTTTTACCCACCCGAAATACTCGATAAACAAGTCATCATCACTGGAACCTTTTCGAATGAACGCAATCCGTGAACAAAACGAAAAGTACTCGATTTCCGAACTTTTCTTACTGCGACAGAGTTGTAACGTTATTAGCGTAATAACGTTATACTTTCGTATCAATTATATTTTAATAAATTCAACAAACGAACCAGTATTCTGTGAGGATCTCGGTGCATCGACCTCATTTCATTGAACTAATTTTTTCGGGTGTTTCCGCATTCATGTAATGCGATACGCGAACACATTTCATCAAATTTACTGTAAAATACTTCTCTTGAAACGAGAAGGAACGGAACTTGCTTACTTTGTGGAGAAATTGCCGTATTTCCCACATAAAATAAGTCTTTAAAATACCTGACAAAATAGCACCTATAAATATTCGTGATAAAAAAACAAATAACTATGTAGATCTGCGAGAGGCCGCGGTCTGCACCGTTTCGCTAGTTCTTAATTAAACATCGTACCTCGGTACTGTCGCTTCGCTTATTAAGAAATAAATGAAATACACGCCTTATTCCAAACGAATGGAAAAATAAGAGAGAACAGATTAATTCAGCATTTGTTTCGAAAACAAGAATTCTCGGGTGCTAAAACGGGAGTAGATAGGTATTGTAATTAATTTATGTATGGGGAGAAGAATAAAGTTTGAAGAGGTCCGGTGATAGACGTCATCGGGCGCGTGTCTTTATTTTTATTTAGGAGTGGTCGTCAGCGCGCAGGCGGCGGTGAAACCAGTCGTAGTGCGCGGGAGTGGCGCGTGGCACTCGATGCCACTCGCCGCCGACGACACACGCCTCGGTTTACATTTGGAATGACTTCAACCTGTCGCATCAACCTTATCAAACATAAAATATAACACAACAGACCCTGTCGCAGCGCTCTGCTGCAGTTACTAATTAAGGGGCTCATTAATAAGATTTGAACTTTTGGAAACTATATCTTAAATTTTAATAAGATTCCTATAATAAGTCACACCGTGAAAGATTTTTACTTATCTCACCATGTTAACACGAGCAGATCCAGGTTATTTTATGGACTGGAAAAAGTAAATACTCTCCAATAATTCCAAGTTCTATTCAATAAGGCGTTAAAATAAAACAATCATCAATCACACTTAAGGCTTCAAACGTAAGTCGTTTCAGCTGCGCACGAGCAACGCAACTAAGACTCTAACAGCACAATTAAAATTTCAAATTCCAATTTTGGTGTTGGCTCTTTTTGTTCGACGCTGCAATTTCACGGCGGTTTTTGTCTTGGAGTAGACACAAATAGATCATGGCATAGCTGGGAGTGGACTAGGTGGAATCCGCTCGGCCGACCTTCGATTATTCGCCATTGCCAGTTGGCACAATAACCAGCAGTCGATAACCACCGTCCAATTAAGTTCGGTAGCGCCTCTTAAAGGCTCACAAGACAAGTTTTTGTCACGGACCATGCGCAGACGCTTAATTGGCGGATACTCGTCATTAGGTATGTGCAATGCAACTTTGCGGTTAGAATTACTTTTTGCATTTTAATTTGTGTTATATTTGCTTATCCACTTATTGAAGTTCTTGGCCATATTTTTAATAACGGTATCTAAAATTTTTACTCTTTTTATTATCATGGCTTTCCTTCCATTATCCATCTAAAATCTTGATAGATTTTAGATCTTGGTGGATTTTTTTTTGGATGATTTCAATGGAATTTTTACAGTAGAAGAAAGAGAATATACCATTAAGGACTCTTGAATGCATCGCCTATTAAACAATTAACATGAACGCCATTTATAAAACGTTCACATCACGTTTAATTATCATGAACTTGTTCATACAAAACTGTGGCTTGATCGATGTGGAAGCCCATCCAATTACTTTTCTTGTCGTTGAGATATTATTTACAGTCATCTTGTGTGTATTTATCATGAGATAACGATAAAATATTGAGTGTACAATCTAATATACATCTGCGGGATTGTAATTACTTCGTTTAAGACCACGGTATTTTCAGACAAAAAAAGTCATAATCTGCATGAACTTGTAACTAAAAGATAAGGATTTTTAATTCTTCTTTATTATTTATTTCTTGATTTTATTTGAAAACACCAGCATTATCCATAAAATACAATTATACACAAACATATTGATAACACTGGTTTTACGCATTCACTTTTAGATTATATGACTAGTCTTCAGTGTGACAAACATCGCCAATTCTCACTTCTCCTGTGTTCCCCTCCTACAGTTAACCCGTCGCCTTCAAAGCAAGAGTGAACAGGCATCTTCTGGGCACGCTTGTTCCATCAAAGACCTCATCCATCGCTTTCCATCAGGCGTGGTCGAGGTCAAGAGCAAGCCTATTAGCAATAAAAAAAAAACATCCTGCGACTATTATGCTTTGTAATTGTAACACGGTTTTTTGCATTACTCTTGGTTTTTCTAGGTCTTCTGTCACTGTTTCTTTTTCTACGCCTCCAATGGCAGAAAGAAAGGTCGCCAACACAACACTTATTAAAAGTAACACGACTAGTAAAATAAAATACAGCCATTCGTTTTCAAATGTACCGACGCCAGCACATCGAGCTACTAAAATCTGTCAAATTTCTTGAATAGATTTTCAACTTTATCGCTAAAGCATTAGGTTCAAAGTTGATTGTGAAAATTTTACAGTTTCTGGTAGCTTGATGTGCTGGCATCTATACTCCAGTTTATGAATGCGTTTATTTGAAAGTTGCCATTATTTATATCGCAGATATCTTCATTAGCTTCATTAATTGTCTTACTTATAAACTAATATTTTCCTTTCAATGAAGATGAATTTATCATTAATTTATTTGCCGTTTTATTTTTGTTCATTAGCTAATCGAGTTCCTAATTAACTGTTCCCAATCAAGTAACAGTGAGTTATCTGAAAAAAAATGCATGAAACTCTTTTATTGAACCTTATGAAGAGGATAAGGCAATGTCGACGATGTTGGTGGTTCTATATCTACAAAACAGTAGGAATTTTATCAAAACCGATTAATATTCTGTACTTATATTATTTATAAGATAAAGTATCTACCTATTGATAAAAATTATAGAAACATGCTAGCTAGTTAGCTTAATTGGACTGAAAATTAAAATATAAAAGGCTTAGAAGCAAGGTCTCTAAACTTTGCCGGCCATAGAAGTGCATAGTTACGTTAATTAAAAGCCCGAGCATACACTTGCATACACAATGACAAAGTAGCATACCTCATAAGTGCATTCATCCTGAGAATTAGATGGAACAGTCTGCGACGATAACGTTCAGAGCCTGAACCTGAGCCCGCTTCAAAGAAAAGCAAACGTGAACGCGTGCGTTTGTCGCGGCCACAAGCATTAGCCTGTAATGGATATGATCGAAAACCTGCTGCGGTTACATATTATGTCCATAGCTCCCCGAACTGGTCCCAATATCGCTTATTATGTATCGCCTTTGTGTTAATCATATCTTTCGCTCAGTATGGCAACCGTGGCGGCTACCGGTCGTTGGTCTATTAATAAAGGGCAGGCTTCCACTCGACGGAATGCTCGCAACCTGCTATTGTAGTCTAGTGGTTGAGGGATTTGTCTTTTTAATCGCACTGCCTCTCCACTGCCCGGAGCCTATTATTAGGGTTAATTGGAATTATTAAAGTTTTTTTTCACAGCAACTAGAAGTTTTAGCAGATAGTAGTGATGCATGCGAGATAGCTTTGAGTGAGGCGAGCTTTTAGATTAATGTATGGTTAGAGTACATGTTATGGAAATTTTAATAGAGCGAGCTTGGGGAGGCGTACGATCGTGACCGTAAGATTTCTTTCACTCGCTTCTTTTTGCATAGGAATTAGTAATCTTCTAAATGTGATATAGTAAGATCACGTATGACCGTATAGAGTACTACTTCTTGCACTCCTTTTTTTCTAGAAGCAGGTTACTCGTTCACGATGTTTCAAATTTCTTCACGTAGTTGCGCTTGTTAACTACAAAATTATACTTGATGTTAAAGCTCGTCGTATGTTTTTTCGATCAGTCGATTTTCAATTATTACTGTAGTTGGTCGCATGTACTGAGTATTGAGTGTGGCGTGTCATTTGCATGATTGTCGTTAATTAACTCATAAGGACCGTGACGGTGTACGAGCGTATAAACTCACTGTAGCATTTATCATCAAATTGCCGGGCTATCTCGAGCTACAGTACAATTACGGCCAGTTTAAAATGATTCAATGTCGCCAATCGCATTTGAGACAAGTTTCAAGAGAGGTATTTTTTATGTTATTGAAAATGCTGAACTTTAGGAATAATCGAATGTTTCCAGCTGATTATCGTAGTGGAGTGATAAGTGTACAATTTTATACTTGAAACATCGGAACCGTACAGTCCACGATTATGGACTAAGGGGCAGAGTACACAGCATACGACAGTTTTACATCACACGTTAACAAGCAAAATAATCCTACAACGTTCCCGCTACTAGGGCACAGGCCTCCTCTCTGCGAGAGAGAGTGGGCCGTAATCTACCACGCGGGCCCTGTGCGGGTTGATAGATGTCACTTGTTTTTAATTTTTTTGATTCTAGGATATGACGGTTTCCTCACGATGTTTTTCTTCGCCGTTTTGAGAGCAGTGGTGATAAATTAAATACACAAAGTGATCACAAGTTACCGTAGTTAACACTGTTAATATACCTCAAACCTACTGAGTGAAAATCACCACTAGATAAGATCAATCTTTATCATATAACAATTAAAACTAACACTCGATACAATACATAACAGCTACTAACAAATTCATTATTAAAACATCGCAGAGGATTACAATTAAACATAGTACATTAAGATATAATGTATACAGCTTCAGGCGACGGCCATAACTTGCTATCTATTAAATCTAAGACGAAACACTCTTTATCATTAACACAATATAAAAATATTTATTTATCGATGGCCGATCCAAAAGTTAATTCAGAAGCGAGTGGGTTAGAGGGCTTACACACCAATAACAATAAGAACAGCATAATAAAAAGCAAGCTTTTACCTAAAGCTACTACACTTACTACTACACTTGCTACTACACTTTTGATGATTTATTTATTCGTAGGTCTAGCGGATTCCAGCGTAGGCGTTTGTTCAACGTAAGCGCAGCTGAGACGCTACGCGTGCGACGTAGCCGCGCTACGCAGTGTACGTAACAACGCTGCGCAGTCGTCACTGGCACGTTACGGAGTCGTCATAGCTACGCTACGCAGCCACCGTAGCAACGCTACGCAAGCGCAGCGTTTATACAAGGTGGAGCTAGTACTTCTACGTGGTCTCTACGCGGAGTATACGATTACGCTTACGCTGGACCAACGAGTACACAGACACAATTATGGTGGTTATTACATCAATGACTTAATGTAATATAAAAATAAACTTAAGACTTAACAAAAAATAAAAGCATCATGCACAGAAATTATTCTGTTTAAAGGATTAGAAAAATCTAAATTACAATAATATTAATTCTTTTTCTAAGGGTTGATTTTTCCAACGCCAGATAATTTTTTGTGAGGAATAATCTTGAATTTTTAACAGTTCTTCCATACAAAATCTGTCAGACGTCAATTTTATTCCACGAATAAAAATTATCTGTCGATTGAATAATCAGCCATAAATCAAAAAACGTAGAAAGTATTTCGTACCGGGCAGTGGTTGAAATATACATTTCAATACTCCTCGTATCGCAATGTATAATTTCAACCACTGCCCGGTTATTGTATAGTCACCTTAACTCCCACAAGAACACAAAATTCGACACTTCATTAAGGCGAGGCGATACGCTGCGCCCGCGGCGATGCCCACTAGCGCCACTAAAACAAACAACTCTATTAATTCAAACTATATGAAGGAATCCACTACGAAATTATACTGAGACCAATATCAATCATCCGATGTGTCCAAACCGATAATCGATATACAATCGAATATTCAAATCGAGAACTAACACGGTATGTATCGATTAACCACTCAATTAAAATGAATTATAATGTGATATTTGAAATAGCTTCTTAAAGTGGAATTTAATTTTAATTTTCTATTGCCTGATGATTGAATAATGAAAGAAACACGTGAATGGGAATGGGAACGAATGAAATGTCAACCTAAACAAACAGTGGATCTGAAGGCCAATTCCCGTAATTAGAAACGTTCAAAATTTTGTCGCAATCTCATCTCAGCGATAATTAATGTCAAAACATGTCAAAAATGTCGGGATTTTAGAGGCATTTTTGACAAATTGAGACTGATCAGCATCCTAATTGCGTAACACACAATCAATCGTAATCTGAATCATTTTGAAGCAAATTGCTAATCCATTGCTTCATAAGTTCGAAAAATTTGTCTGCTCAACACGTAAATAACGCAATGAATGTTGTTGAACTGTCAAAATGAAACCGATTCCGATTGATTGTAACGCAATTAGGGTGCAGACTGTGACCGTTCTTAAAATTACGAGAATTGCCCCTCAGTTTAGGTACCACCTAAATTCAAATCAATGGACTATACAACTATTCTACTCTACTATAATTATGTTGATATAAAACCCGTCTCTATTAAGATGGTCTAGATCCCATTTACTTGCTACGTGCAGTTTGAACGATGGATGATATTAAACGCTATTTAATTTAAGTACCTACTTACTTCTACACAAAAGCTTAAATAAGGTATTCCTTCATTTATCGCTTGTGCCTATTCCAACAGTATCAAAAATCCACTAAGAATGTCCTAACACTTTTGATAGGTACATCTTTCATTCGCAGGTGATAATTTTTTGGGAAAAGATATAACTCTCACAATTCGTAACTCTTTAAAACCACCGCCATAAAAATGCTCGATATTTTATGATCTACTTAGCACAAATCCGATTGTTGAAACTTCTCTGTCGGTATCTCTGTACACAAGATACGAGCCAGAGAAATATGTTGCGAAAAGGATAATGTCTTCATTAAAATGTATTTAACGTCGGATCGGATTCGAATAAGCTTGATCAATACACTTTCTATTACTTTTAATATAATTTTGTTCCCACATATTCGAATAATCTCAACTTTATTTGTGTTTTTAAGGCTATTTAAATATGATACACTTTTTAAAGAATAAGATTTTTTTTACGTAACAATAAAATATTTACATACAAAAGAAACGTTGCCGCCGAATGATAAACGCATCATAAGTGCCTCAAGGCATCTCGAGCGGTCGATATCTGTTCGGAACAAATCACTGTTTTATCGTTACTCCCATCGTAAAAAATATTGATATCAACATAAAAAAGTGGTCCAAAAACAATAGAACGGATGGATTGAAAGGATTCCTGCGTCAGATAACGAGTCGGTTTAAAAAAAAAGATATGTATTAATAATAGCTTTATAGTGACCATCTCCGAAACGCTGGTCATTCTTTGTTGTTAATGGTGTCATTTTAAACTCTATCGTTGAAAGATAGTTTTGACACTTTCCTAATACGAGACATGATGCTGCTATCTCTACACTTAGCTGTTTTTGTGCAGTCTAATTGGACTTCAAAGAAACACTCGCAGGTAATTCCAATTGGATGACATGAAAAAAAAGATTTATTTTTCACAAAGCCACATGAGGTATCTAATGTAACTGGAACATCATGTAAATGGGTGTATCATTGTTTGTAACGCACTAGAAACCTAGCTACAATTACTCAAGGGAAAAAAGTGGTAGAACGTCATGAAGAATTTCTCGAAACAGTCAACCAGATTAGGACACATTAGGCAAGTAAAATATCACCAAAAATATAAAATACACAAATTATGGCCATTCGACTTTATTTTATTTTACGGTAATTATATTTTTCTGGAAAGAAAAACAAAAGTTAGTTAATAACCGCCAAATATTAATCGTCATTATTTATCCCCGACCTGCCTTAATTTACCGAATGTTAATCGTTTGACCACGCGCTAGGCTATCAATAAACACATAATTTACTTTTCAACGACCACATTGTAATCTAATAACTAATTTGCTTGATTGGATTAAGACGTCAAAGCGTGCTCTTGATTTCACGGTCGGCAGAAAAGATCGAGTTACTATCTATGAATCTGTAATCGATATTTTGTTTGACGATATAAAATTTTATTGTTTAAATAAGTGATAAGCGTGTTAAAGAAAGCATACAAATTAAGAATGTAACACGATTTATCTTAAGATACTAAAATTTAATTTAAAAAGATCATCAAATTGCAAAAGTAAAAAAACATTACCTTCTAATAAAAAAAACGATTGCCATTATTATAAGAAAGTTGTTGAAAATACAAATAATTACCTAAAAAATTAAACAAAAGAGGAATTAACACAGTACTGTGCTATCTTTATTATCTTATCCTACAATAATTGGTAAAAACATTTACAAAAAGAATATATAGCAGAGCGTGGTTTCGATCCACGGACCTCTGGGTTATGGGCCCAGCACGCTTCCACTGCGCCACTCTGCTTGTGTCAGACGCTAACGAAATTTTGCTCCTCTATCGTTAATCTAATCTAGGTACGGGCATGACTTTTAATAATTTCCTCATATAATCGAGTCATGAACACAATAATAATATTACATTAGATAAGAATATTCCGCTTGTCTCTAAAAGGCAAATTTTCTCTATTTTACGATTGTTAAAATAATATGTTTAATAATTTCAAACTGGAACATCGATATATTTTTTGTTGACGGTGTTGAATTGTTCGCGAATATTAAATGAAATTCCATTCATAGCCGTGACAAAAATAATAAAATAACAAAACGTCTTCATCGTGATGATGATTAGAACTTAGACAATCATGGCAATGAACAATTTGTATGCAATTTATGGCATTATATCTGCAATTAGCAGTGACATATCATTCATTATAACTCGTTAAATATTTAAAACAGCATTCGTTGCATCAATGGCTTAATTAGTATCACCCTTCTATCAGTATCATTTGATGGAAAAATACGAGTATTATTAGTTAGTCAATATATTGCTAGAAACACCTGGTAGGTACCATTATGTGTAATGTTATAATGTGTTCATTTAAATTTGCAATAGCGTCGTGCTACCATAAATCAATGAAATCGTTAATAAACTCTTGATTCCTATCAAAACCAGCTGTTTCACTTGTTCTAATTCTGATCTGATCGGACCGTATTAAAACATGTTCCGTTTCTGTCATTTCCATAATTCTTTTATTTCGGCAAATCTTGAGAGCATAAAGAACGTTATCGCAAAACCAGAGGCTTATCAGCAGTTCCCTTGTTCTGCGGCAGCAATAAATTGTTTAAATATGCCATAATTCTTTGCTTCCTAAGATCAGGCCCCGATAAGTGTTTATTAGAACACGGGTGGTAGAAAACTTGTGCGATATCGACATAAAAACAGGTGAACAACCAAAAAACTGCCGACATTTTTTCCGTTTGCCAAATCTTAAAAAGTGTTCTGAAAATATTCGAGCTTGTTCGACCCTTATCTTTGTTTGTTTAGTAAATAATGTGCGGTCGCAAACTTGTTAACAAGTTCTGAATTTGTGTTCAAACCAAAGATTAGTTGAAAGGCAAATATTAAAATGTCTCAAAACTTTTAATTGAAGAAACCCGAGTGTTGTCTTAATAACAGTCTTAACAGTGAAGAGCGAAGTCTCCAACGTTATCTCAAGCCGCCCGTTTCATAACATGATTACTGTATTAAAAAGTAAAGTGGTCAGATATTGTTGGTATTTGCATAAAGGATTGGCGGTTGGGCGTCGCGGCGTGTGTGGCATCCTTCTGTCCCCGCTATATGTCAGCGTTCAAGCAAATTGAGGTTTCAGGAACACTCGTTAAGAGCCCCAAGCTATAAGGATTTCATCGCAACGTGTAAATACAAGTGGTGGTTACAGTCAGAATTCGTCATTTACGCTGTCAGATATGATGTTTTGAAAAATGCCTTCTCCTAAACTCGACTGCGAAACTCAAATTAAGAAATTCAAGATAAAGGCGGCACGAAGTGCCATTTTTTTCCCTTCCTTCAATTAAGTGGATTTTATTTAACCGATCGAAATGAAATTTCAGTAATATATCGAGACACTTTTGAATAAATGACATAATAAAGATGTGAATGAATTACGATATCGATATCCAGTGTAGTAAATTAACGATGCAGATCGACGCATCCCAAAGATATTTATGAGATAAATTTGTCTCCCGCTTGCGCAGTGTCTCATTACTGCTGCCGACAAAGCCCCAGCAGGCCAGCATTTGTCACACGAACAGTTGCAAATAGCGAAATTCTTTGTAATTTATAACTATGCACTTGTGATTTTTGCTTACTAATTAGGGATATACCATGTTGTGCACTCAAGGGGAATAACGAGCGAGAAAATTACATGAGATGTGACAATAAATCAGGGGAGAAAAAATTGCAAATTTCGCGTTTTTCGATAACTACATCGATGTTTCCGAGTACCAGTAAAGTGGTGTGAGGAATTCGCTTATTAAGTGGTGTTGAGATGTCTATCAAGTTTGATGCAGCTGAGCGGCGCAGCGGTGGAGCGGGGGAGGCTGCGCTTGCGAGGCGGCACGCGTTGACGTTAACATTCAGCGCGCAGCCGCCCGATCACCAACTGCCGATGACTCGTGCGCACTTCCGCACAAAACTCATTAAAATGATGAGCATTGGCGTTTTCTTATAATAAAAATTTAATTTTGAACACTTCGGCACGTTAATTAAATAATATTTGGCCGTAGTACTCTGCAGAATGTGATCAAAAATATGTTAGCATGATGTTGTGAGAGCTAAAAAACTGGTTATGGATGATGTAGATATATTAATGGCAGGAAAAATTGTAATATGAACAGAAAGAAGCTTGGATCGGCCAAACCCAGCAGAAACCGATACCTTACGTTGTGAATTCAATCAATTTTATAGACAGACTAATTCATTTGAGCATAAAGTACCTCTAAAGTAAGTATGCTCAAATGTTTAACATGGATGTAACAAAGTAGCAAGAGACCAGACCAATGTTATTAGAATGAAACCCTATACTTCCTCAGTCATGAACCATTGACAGTTTCAGACTTTTAAATCTTTTAATCACCTGTGTTTTTCATGAGAAAAGATCTCCAGCCCGATGAAAGCATGGAAACCTGCTTAGATATCAATCATCATCTGCCTAGCCTTTTCCCAACTATGTTGGGGTCGGCTTCCAGTCTAACCGGATGCAGCTGTATACCAGTATTTTACATGGAGCGACTGCCTATCTGATCTCCACAACCCAGTTACTGGGTAATACGATACCCCTTGGTAAGACTGGTTGTCAGACTTTCGGGCTTCTGACTATAGCCCTACTCGGGGGCAAATATGACAAAATTTTCTCATCCTTATATTTTTTATTTGATCAAGCCTTTCCTGGCTATAAGGCATGAAAAGTTCAGTGAGCACAACAGTAATTAGTCTCTTAATTGAGACCTCACTGCTGGTTTTGCAAGCGGCTCTCCCGCGGGCTACGGACTTTTTCGTCCATAGCCCGCGCCTTGCTCTTCATAATTGATTTTAAACAACGGGACACCCGCTCGTTTGTATTCATTTGAATGTTATATTCTGCACAAGTAAAACCTTTTTCATTCATTACACCAGTAAGGTCAAGAAACAAATTCTGTATCAGCGCGATGCGGCGTTGTAAAATCTCCAAGACATTACGTCTCCCAAATATATCACCTTCTTCCCACAATGGGATCGAAAAACTATTACCGCCTAAGGTATGAATGTACGCAAACGTTCCCAACAGTATATTGAGGGCATTTAATGCGGATTCCCAAAGGAGTCTCCAGTAAATAAGGCCTGTTTACGAGTACCGTGCTGCGGAGGCGGTATGCCATTGTAGCAGCCTTCGACGAGCAAAGTTTATTGGCTAATTTTATTCAATTAAATTGTTCTCGTTGCGCGCCGACACCCATGCCGGGCTCATTTTAACGCCTCGGAAATTATTGCAATAGATAACATAATACACGGCGTGCATTGGAAGGTAAGTGATTTAAAGACAGCCGTGCCACTTATGTTTTCAGGCACTACTAGTGCACGCTCGAATTTATTGTAACTGCTTTGACATGCACCGCTACTAGAACTATAAACATAAACTAATACGATCTTATTGCTATCTTCAACTGTCGACGATGAGTCGATGTATGGGGTTAAAAATTATTATAATATGTTAATTCTGAGCAACATTACAAGGCGGGTGGTGGCTTCCAAACAGTGAACGCGCCGTCAGCCTCACGCTGTGAATCCACTAAGACATCTCATCACAATATTGTCCAGGGGACAAAACTATTATAACTACCCTTTGTTGAGGGAAAAAACTTGATTTCACTAAACTCAGTTCGCGTCATGCTGACAACGCATTTCACAAATCGTTTATAACAGAATTTTATTTTTGTTGAGATGCGTATGCGCTCCGTTGATAAGTATCGTGGTTATGAATGTTGACGTATGAATAACGAAACTATTAAAAGGGTTGTATAGTTAAAACGTTAGCAATTTATGGGCATGATATCATATAATATAAACGTCGGCAGGTTTCATTCATTGCCTTATCTTGAAATCGTGACTATTTAACGTGGTTTCGACGCTTGCCGTTTCTGTTTGTAGACCCGCTCTCATCCTATTAAATCTTTAAACATCCTCAAATCTGCCTGAAAAAAGGCCATAATTACCAATACTTAACAAAAACAAAATATCGAAAACTACAACCTTGAACCGGTCACAAAAAATATTGGCGACAACTTTTCGAGCTTCCTCATCATAAAACACGTCAAAACCCGCCGAAGTGTCCACAACTATAAACAAGGAGACGGCGTCTACTCATACATAAATCGTTAGAAAAACAAATAAAATTATATTTAATAGGCTCGTGAGAACCGTCGCCCACCACCCACTGCGACAGGTTCGTTAAATATTTTAATTGCGACGCTAAAAAGATCCCAAAATTTTATTCGTCGTAAATCAAAGCGGTGTCCACGGTAGTCCCCGTGTTTTTTTCTTTCAAATACTCTGCGGTTATATCTGATGAAGAACCACAAAGTAATGCCCGTAGACTTACTTCGTCAAAAAACGCATTCCTGTTAGTACATACCTTCTTTAGAAATATAAAAAAAAAATAAAGGGTGTAATAGCAACGTCATCAGTGAATCGTGAAATGAAATCATACAGATAGACATCGATTAGGATCGCTACCTACGCTCCGTCAGCCCAATCTTTTCGCTTCCAAAATTTCGTAAAACTTGATATATTTACCGCAAACCGATGAACAGATAAACCTTTGATAGTACCGTTCTATAATTTTGGTAAATGATATGCTCTAACCACCAAGGAGACATGATTTTGGAAAGTGGCATGATTATCAAATAACCAAATTATTATCATCAATGAAATGACAAATCAGTTGGCTCATTCCTTCACATATCAAACATCAAGATATAATTTTGTGAACGGAAGCATCATTCCGTCAAGGGTCGACAGTCATTCGAAATCCATCATTCATTCGCAACTAGACATTTAAACAAAAATTTCCGACTCAATAAATGTCTCTGTTTGTTTTTCTAACAGGAAACCTATTTAGTTTGGTAAAAAGATTGTTATAAAAAGGAGTCCATGTGGGTGGTAGTAGCTGACGACAGTTTAAGTAGTGTAACTCGATACGCGAGTCCAGTAGTTTGTTTTTCTTGCACACTCGAAATTGTCGGAAGCCAATGAGATGATGATATTATTTTGCCGAAGACCCATCTTAGACTTTATGGGCTTGTCGGCGCGTCTAAATGTTTACGGAAGCGGTTTTTATGGGCACTTAGCTGTAAAGTTGGTTTTAATGTCGTCATTACACTTCGGAACAAAAAGTGATCCGGTTTTGGATCTATTGCAACCATAGTGTCTGCAAGTAAACTAATTTATCCGTTTCTGTTTATTGGTCAATTACCTACTACATATTTGATATAGACCGGTTATCTACTTACTCCAAATTCATATTCTTACTGCTGTCACTGTATGTACCTATATTTTTCTATGGCGATTCAGTATCATTGTCAGCCCTTTTAATCATCGTTAGCATTACTGATCTTCAGTCTCCTTTAAGACCCAAAAGCGCTGCGGCGAAGGAATTAATTTCACTTCGGAACAAAAAGTGATCCGGTTTTGGATCTATTGCAACCATAGTGTCTGCAAGTAAACTAATTTATCCGTTTCTGTTTATTGGTCAATTACCTACTACATATTTGATATAGACCGGTTATCTACTTACTCCAAATTCATATTCTTACTGCTGTCACTGTATGTACCTATATTTTTCTATGGCGATTCAGTATCATTGTCAGCCCTTTTAATCATCGTTAGCATTACTGATCTTCAGTCTCCTTTAAGACCCAAAAGCGCTGCGGCGAAGGAATTAATTTCGACAAACACATTGTTTGTTTTATTTTCTAGATTGTATGTAATTATATGTAAATATTGAATTTCTAAATAACACGCTTACTCAAAATATCAATCATAGTTACATTCATTAATCACCCAGCAATAATAATAATTAAAACAACATCTACAAATCACGTTAATCCAGTACTCGGCCAGTAACAAAATTAATCGCAGAGATTTTTTCTCTAGATCAATAAAATGATCGAGGGTTCCCTGTCTTTATATGTGTGCGTGCGCACCAGGGAGGAGATCACATGGCTGAACCCTCCACAACCCCTATTCATATCTTTTCTCTCTTTCTGGCTTTCATGTATTTGGTAGGATAGAAAGGGACAGGGTGTTTGCTTGTGTGGGTAAAACGGCGCGGGCCCAAACATCTGCCTGGTTCCTGATATTTTTTGGTCGGTTAAGTTAGTCGAATAATAATACTGAATTAAATTTGATTAAAGTTGGAATTGATTTTACTGTAGCTTATCAATTTTGATACAGTTCTAATGCAAGATATCCGCTTGTTAAAGTATACGATACAGAAATCGATCGATCGATTTTTGACATTATTAGGTACCTTATAAGTTTAAAGTGTCACATAGTATGATTTATTAATCAAGTTAAATAATTGAGGACTGATTTTGTTCTAAGTACTGTTTATTTTTTACCCTAATAGTCCTTAGTAACTCTTATTGCCTAACAAAATGTTAATTCACAGCATGTAACGGTTTTGCCATTGAAAACAGGAGACCGAGTTGAACAGAACAACATAAAGAAAAAACTTGATCTTGAACTTTTACAAACTTATCAAAACCACTACTTAAACCAGCATAATCAGCAATTGTATGGAATAAGGTAGGGTATAGAATAGAGAAGTATATTTGTGAGTGCAAATGTAATGTTGTTTTGTTATAAGAAGTTGGCAAAGAGTTCATTGAAAATGAATGCAGTTCTAAGGCCCCAGAGGAAGGGGCAGGTCCAAACGTCTCGCGAGGTGTTTAACAAAGAGGTTGAAAGGAGTATTATGTCTGGACCACGGTCCAATGAATGCACCTCGTACTGTGCGAATACTTTTTAAATGTACTCCAGCACCCTAATTGCGTAACACACAATCAATCGGAATCGGTTTCATTTTGACAGTTCAACAACATTCATTGCGTTATTTACGTGTTGAGCAGACAAATTTTTCAAACTTATGAAGCAATGGATTAGCAATTTACTTCAAAATTATTCAGATTACGATTGATTGTGTGTTACGCAATTAGGGTGCCGAATTCGATACTTAAATGCAACAAATGGGAGCCAGACGACTTTTTAATATAACCAGTCTTGAAGATGGAAACTTGTTGGTGTTTGTATCAAGCGTTCTTTGTATTTGAGCTGGATTCGGGTTGTTTGCGGTCAGTAATATGGTTGTGAGCTTTCTTCATATCAATTGCAATAACGTTTACCAGATACCGTCCTTGGTTTTATGAACTAGCTGACCCGGCAAACGTCGTACCGCCTCAGAATCAATAAATTTTGTGTTAACTTATTAGCTAATTTAAATCCAGTTTTTTATTAAAATAAAATGAATATTCAAAATGAATGAAGTTCAATAAATGTTCAATAATGAAAGTGAAAAGTATTTCGAGATGTTTCATCAAAAAAGCCGCTCCATATGTATTAGGTAATGTTTTTTTTTTCATGTTTTAATAGTAATTCTGCTATTCGGGATGGAGACAAATCCAAGAATTCTAAGATATAAAAATCGGTCTAGCCGTTTTTGGGTTATAAATGTTGTAACTAACACGACTTTGTTTTATTTATATAAATCTAGACATCTAATAAATTCTCAATAATGATCTTAAACTAAGACTAATATACATAATAAACTAAGACTTTTACTTTCGATATAAGCTGGCTCCAGCGGCTATCAAAGACACCTTTGTCCCATTGTTTTCCTTCAGAATCATACCCAATATTTTGAAGCGGATATGCTTACAACTCCCCCTTGCAATAAAAACATCTATTGAATAGCTAGTCTAGTCGTCTAGATGCAGTCTAAGGGTTCCAGACATCTTTTGTTATACTGACCTTAGCTTATTTAATTTTCAAGTTGAAGGTTCCCCTTTATTCTTGTTCTTAGTTTCTAATAATAGTATACAGTCGACTGCGCGTTGATGTTAACGCAGTGGCTTTGAGCTGGCCTAGCGTAGCACGGAGTTTCAATACAATAAGAGGCCAGGTTATTCTGGTTTTCTTACTATGACGTGTGGCCTACTGTACGTCTGGATCGGGGAACTCCTCTATAGCCTAGCTAATTTAAAGTGTCCTACATTGAGATAGGTTATAGCATTAGAAGGTAACTCGGTCGGCGGGAACTATTCATAACACAGCTGTTGGAGATGAATGCGCAGGTTCGTCTTTGTGCGTTTCTTTGATCTAGACTTGTGTATAGGATTTGTTTTCTGTTGGAAACAATCTTTTGTGGACTTTTCAATAAACGCTATTCAGTAGCTATTTTGATCGTATCAATTTAAGAATTATGGATGCAACATATGTATATGCTAGACTGAAGGGTGGGAAATTGTCGCAGTATAATAATAATTTCGGATTTTAACCTACAGACTTCATACCCACTTCAGAAGTTATTTTTTTACCCAGTGCATTTCTGTAGAAATTATACAAATAATAACGCACATGGATTGACAGGCAGTAAATCAATGTAAACCGGTAGATGTATGTAGGTATCTATGTGACAACACATAGATACCTACATACATCTACCGGTTCCGGGATATCTACCTATGTTTGTAAGTAGTTTTGTTATACGACCAAATCAGTAATATACTTGAGAAAAAGAATTTTGGTTACAATATTATTTTAGTAAAGATGTACAACAGTGAAAACAAAAACAAGGATGGTGCTCCTAAAAAGTTGCTTTTAAAAAGGGTTGTGAATGTTTTGACAGATCAATCCACCTCGTTCGAATGTGCTGTGGCATCTCCAATTCGATACACCTTCCCCTGCCAGCAATTACCATATGGCCAGGCTAAATATAGCCAGGATAGTACGCACCATAGTCACACTTACGGATCCCACATGTTCGCAAGATGTTGGAGCCTTGGAGTTCGCCTTACTGAGCGGATTGCCGCGAAAAAACAAGACATCTTAAGTTACAGGATGCACTTTTGAGTATTAGGAACAACACTCGTCTCACCTCACTAATCCAAAAACAGTTTAATGTTTCGTTGTTCGAGTTACGTTTTAATTGTGGTGTTTTAACAAATGCCTAGCGGGTCCCGTCTAAAAAGGATGTTCATATCCTTTTTTAAATATAGCGTTCATGTATTTTAAGATCCTTAAAACGTCCTACGAGTATTTATTTTGTTTCTCCGAAGGCATACGCCTACTAGATTTATTGGAACTCAGGTAACATTCAGCGGCGTTGTTATACGTTGCCTTTTTATCGGAGTAGGCGCTTGAAATATCTTTTCGTAACCTAGCTGACGTCTTTTTGTATAGTGTACAGTGTGCTATTTCCATATTTGTACATTAACTTTGCAATGAGTAGGCCAGGTAAAATGTCTGTGAGTCTATTTCTTAGCCTACTTATTGCAAACGCTTTTTTATGTATTAAAGGCGTTAGTTTTCGACTGAGCAACTAACTACGGGTCCCCAGAAAAGAATTGAATGTAACAAGGCGTTTTATATACATAATTAACCAGTCAATTATCTTTAATTTATCAAGTATAATCACACTATGCAACATTGTGTTTCAGCCCATCCTTCGATATTCCCAACAACCAGCAGCACAGCACATGTCATGCATGATTGAATCGGGTAAAGGATGCACTTTTAGCGGTCAATTGACTGTTAAAAATATGTAGATCCTTTACCCGATTCAATATCTATATCACCATCTAATAATCATCATCAACCCATAGCAGTCCACTGCTGGACATAGTCCTCTCCTATTGCACGACATTCAACTCGATTTTCGGCAACTCTCATCCAGGTGCTACCAGCCATCCTGCGAAGATCGTCGCTCTACCTAGCCTGAGAGCGCCATCTAATCATCAATATCAATATCTATATACCTAATTTAGGATATCCTGCTTTAATATCTAACCTGATGCATAATTAATCATCAATAATTTAATTACCTAAGTATCGTCTTATTAATTATCTATATAGGTACCCCTTTTTGGCATAAAACATAGGGGAAACCCACAGCTAGGTAATTCATTCTGGCCCTATTATAAAAACATTCGTTAGAGGTCGCCACCTGTTGTAGACACTCAGCAACAGCAACGAATAAGTTTAATGACGGATTCTTAAAAGTAATTTTATTTTCCATTTGCAACGTTTACTGGATCTACTACCATTTACTACTATGCTTGCTATATCTATTAACTAAATTACTACTTACCTATGTAGTCAGTCAACATCCTGACCTAGGCCTTCCTGACGAATTAGGCACTTCTTTAGCGTCACTCCCACAATACCTTAGCATTAACTAGTAGATTCTATGTATCCTACAGGCTCATCAAAGATGAATTGTTTCTTCTGAGAAATATCATATCTTCTAAACAGTGTTTATTTATTTGCCAGAAACATAGTATGTTATAAAGGTGTTCATAATTGCATAGTGCTACATGTTTCACCGTTTTAACGGTATGAAAAATTAATTCATAATTATATGAATTTACAATTAACATTACATTCATTTTCAATTAACATTAATCACATTACAATAATAATATAATATATACTCTGATTTTTCATAATCTGCCGCCAATACGAGCCAAGCAAAGCGCAAGGGCACTACCTACCTTTTCTCGAAGCACTTCGTCGTATTTTTGAACCTTCTTAACTTGGGTTTGGATTATACCAGATAAACAAAATTTTCGGGATATGAGGTCAGTGTTTGACTTATTAAACCTATAAAGTTTCAATTGCATAGCTCTTATACTTTAGATTTTATTGATATCTAAAATACCCCGATTTCGTCACTGACTTACTGATGATCATCAATATTCTTAAGGTTCTTCCTTTGTATAAGATTTCCGTAAATTTTGATGCTAGAGGTCTGAAAATTTATATAGGGGGTCCTTGTTATAAATAATAAGATATGTATTTCAGGATTTTTAGTAAATCATAAGCAACTTACAAAAAGAAATGAAATCCCACAAAAATATTTCATGTTAAAGTTGCCAAGACGAGACCATGTAGCTCGCACTGTCAAAAAGTAATCAGATTACTAGTAGTAGTCAGATCAGATTACTTTTTATGAAGTTAGGCCTTGTAGAGTTAGGTCGTGTAGAGTTCTACACGCCCTAATTCTACAAGGCCTAACTTCGCAAACTCTACACCTTAGTCAAAATATATGGCTTGGCCGTTTCGTTACTACAAGAACCATTGTATAACAGTTTTTCACCAGATGATGATGATTCATGGAGGAATCCTTAATTTTTAAGTATAGCTACCTCCATGAAGCGACCTATGAACCATTACCTCTGTGCGCATCAAAAATCCCGTTTCAAAATCCCACTATTTCAACTACTTCTATGAAGACCAAAATTAAACTCTACAACATCAATTTTAAGATTCAAAATAGTCTATCAAACTATTAAACAGTTGTACTGGAGATGTAACAATGGTCTTGCTAGGACAGTGGCGCGTGCCACGACACAAAAGCTAAAGGGCACGCAGCTGGCGTGGGTGTATGTACACACACATACAGACAAACAGATCGGGTAGAAAAAAAAAGATTAATTATATTTTATCTAAGAGATAAGTTGTTTGAACGAGATATACAATAGACCTAGGCTTCGTTGATTGAAAATAATAATTTAGGATGTAACAGATATTAATTTTCAGAGTGAAAAGATTTGAAGAGACTATTACTTTCACTGAAAACATATAGGTAAAAGTGATATAAACTTCATGATTTTTTTTCTCATGATTTCAAGGGAAGGTGAACGCCCTACAATCATATTTTGCAATTTTAATTAGGGACTTACATTGCAAATACTAAGGATTTAAAGCCCGGAACAGCAATAAAATATTAGTACTATCGGCCATGGTTTACACTATTCCATTACCAACCCCCTTGCGCCAGCGCAATAATTTCGGAGTTCCATTCAAATACGCGAACGGTTTTAGCTCGATTACTGCACATGTGTGAACTATCTATGTCTGTGCGAGTATACATGACATAATAAAGGTATGTGTTGGTATGTAACTGCAACTTACGCACACAGACATACCGGTAGTTGGGTGCGACACCCCATGAAAATTATATTGTCCTTTATGTTGTTCAGCTTTTGGGGCATCGTTGTGGTTCGTAGCGGAGAACGTTCGTGATTTCAAAAACTGATTTTTGTGCTTAAGTAAGTGTAGTTAGTGTTTTAGAAAATTTTGTTGAATTATGATTTAGAGTATTAAAACACTAATTAATAAATTACCAAAAATCTTTTAAAAGTAAAATGATTATCGTAGAAAAAGCCCCTTAAAAGAGATTCGAAAATACATAAAAATGGATATCCCATATTCATTGAATACTTACTATTCAATGAATATGGGAACACACAAAGCAGATAAAGATGTCATCATCCTAGGTATTGTAAAACATTTTCAAGATGAGACTGATACAAAAATAATTCAACGCTCAAACAAAACTGAACAGGAACGCTGGCCCATTCCGCCCTTTGAAAGAGCATGTGTGCAACTAGTAAACGTAAGTACCCCTGTTGATCCCCCCGCGAGCCACCCCAGGTGCGTCCGCGCGGCACGCGCCATTCCTGTCGCGGCCGGCGCTCTGACGCCATCGTATAGTATTACTCCACTTTACTAGAAAACAGTTATTTTCTACGTGATCCAATCTCACTTAAGTCCGCAACTAATTCAAAATAAACAATCGTAACATGTAAAAACAGCAACTCATCGTGCCGAAATGAGTTCCATCGGCGTCGTCGTCTTCCGCAACTCGCCGCTCGGCAAAGCGCAGGTGCTCCAAGAAACCGTGAATAATACCGTGAATATAACAAACAATGATGCCAATCAAAACTCCACACGTGAAATTATAATAGTGAGAAAGAAGCCGAAGATTCAATCTGTACCAGCGACCGTTTCAGTGACGTCATTAGTGCGTGCTGCTGAGCCTATAACGTCACCAGCTTCAGTGGCTAAGAAACCTCGGCCTTGTGAAAATAGCGCGGAAGAGTCAGTGCGGTCGCCAACACCTCTTGCAGTAGCCCGCCGAAATGCGCGCGAACGTAACAGAGTGCGCCAAGTTAATGATGGCTTTGCCGCTCTCCGTAAACATATACCCGAAGAAGTAGCATCAGCTTTCGAAAATGCTAACTCCAACCGAGGAGCTAACAAGAAGTTAAGTAAAGTGGAAACGTTGCGAATGGCAGTCGAATACATACGAAACTTGGAGAGTTTACTGAACATCGGTCATGATAAAGAAAATTGTTCACGCCCATCAATGGAATCATTCCCGTCTCCAGCATCGTCGTCACCAAGAGAAAACAGTCAGGAGAGAAGTTACTATTCACTGCATTCTCCCGCTGTTGAAGACGATGATATGGATGAAGATGAACTGGATGGGTCCATGCACCTTCCTCGACAGCAATATGTTGACTTACAAGCAACGGAACAATTCCAGTTAGTGGCCACTCCAAACTTGTACGAGGAAGAAGAAGGAGCTGGCCAACCTCTCACTCCATCATCCGACCTTCTTGGACATGAAGATATAAACCCTCATCTATTAGAAGGACATTTCGCATTCCCGAATTCAGCAGAGCAGTTTACAGTGATCCCAGAACGACATTACCTGTGTGAGACTGATGTGCCAGTGAACGAGAGTGATTTTGAAGTTAAATATTCTGCAATTTTGAATCAGCAACTGCATCACAATTTCACTGAAGAGACCAGTCTACCTTCGATTGATCCTGGGTTAATTTTAACTCACAATGAGTACAAATTCAAGGCCGAAGATAACACTTTCGTTGAAGATCAATTCAATGATGATATGGAACTAAAGAGAGAACTTCCTGATATCCAAGTGACACCAGAAGACAGAGAACAGTTTGAGGAGACCCTGAAATGGTGGCAGGAGAAAACTAGACAAGCACGTACGCTGAAAAACAACAATAATAAGAATTAACTTAAGTATTTATTGTAGTTTTTGTATAGATAATTGTAATTCAAGATATTTATTGCGATAGAAGTGTGGTGTAGTAAAACATAACATACAGCTGTTAGTGCCAAAGTCGGTTGAGGCGCAGGCGCAAGGTGTGTTGTAACGGTCGACAGACGAGCCTGCACTTCAAGCTTTGTACATTGATCATGTTATTTATATGTTATTCTAGTAATTTTACATAGTTCAATGACTTAGACTGTGTATTGTATGTAGTATAGAGAGCTCTCGTGAATAGTTCAAATATTGTAAATAATAATATGATTGTCAAAGGGCGCCTTTTAATACAAATGGAATAACTTAACTTATAGTGCCTTTTATTATAATAAACATTGTGATGTTAGATGATAGTTATTTTACGTCAATAAATGAATTAGTTCCTGTACATTATTTTTTAATTTACATCATTTTATTGACATTTTGTGATTTTATTTTTTATGCGTTCTATGCGTTGCAATGCATCTTTATTTTTTTTTACTGTTAGAAACCTCCGGCGTGCACACAATAACTTATCAAAGTTTCATCACAATCGGTCTAGCTTTTTTCGAGTTTTTGTAAGACTACCAAACTGATGCAATTGATTTTTATATATCTATACCTTACTTTACCTAAATAGATGACTGAAAAGTAATAATCAAATAATTACTAATGAGGTAATCTACCTATTAAAACAAAACATAAATTGACTCTGGCCTTATAAATGATCCCTTTTCTTAATTTGTCGATTACCAATGATATAGTGAGCCCATTTTTAAGTGAACACACTCCCTTAATGCAACCCCATTGAGACAAAGACCCTTATGCTAATGCAACCAAATCATTTGACAGTAAATGACCTACTTAAAACGCTTTGCAGCTTAACGTAACCCGCTACGGTCGTTTACACCGTCCTCTAAATCTCTTGTTAACTGAGAATAAAACTGTTCTAAATATTTTATGATTGAATCTATTATTAAAGTTCTTAATTAGTTTGCAAAGGTACTTAATAATTATACATTTCTCAAAAGACGTTTAGTAATCCTTCAGACAATAAATATTTATGACCCCCTAATTAGAGAAAAGCTTCAAATTACTCTTCCATAAAATTATTCATTGAAGCATCATAAAACTATAACTTTTTTAGGTATTGTAACTTTTAGACATCAAATAAAACTTTTTGAAACTATCATGAATGTTCTTTGTCTTTGAATTTTACCAAAAAGTTTTCGTCAAAAGCAAAATCTTAATCTCCAGTTAACGAAATCGGTGGAGCCAGCCCAAAACCCGAGCCGTTAACGGTAAGGCGATAGCGCTATTATGATTGTAATGTGCCGCCGTTATCCCGAATAAAAAATACCAAGTTTCAAGGGAGAACCACAAACGGGTTGATTACAGCTTGGGTCGAGCTTACAGATTTGATTTTTGTATAGTTGATTTTAAAGTTATTCAAGTTCATTTTTAACTGTCGTTTTTAATGTTGATTCAAACACTTTGTTGTTAATTTTGTTTAGGATTCAGATTGGACTGTGTTTAGTTCTAGTAGAAAATGTAGGTACGGACGAACAAGAAACAAAAGTCAACTTAGAATTTATAGAAATATAATGTCCGTACACAACACGATATAAATATATACACAGAAGGAGTAAAACATAAGAAACACAATCGAAAGGGTGAGAACACAATACAACAATAATAATAATATTAAATTAAATTAAATTACTGAAGAAAAGTCTAGAGGCGTCTGTCTCAACCATGACAGGAGGTTGACATCAGAGCAGCGCCACTAGTGGCGTATTTCTGAACCAGGGTTTAGGAGTGAAACCTACATGTGTTTGCAAATTAGGACAATTAGCTGAAATGTTATTATATCTCGACTAGCTTTTGCTCGCGACTTCGTCCGCATATAATTTCTTGTTCCTCCGACCCACCCCGTCGCGGCGTCGCAGCGCATCACATCGCCTGCCCACGCTTGTACTTCGCGTTCTTTCTGACTTTTTTTCTTTTGGCTCGGCTCCTAAGACAAATGAAGACTAAACAAATAAATAATGATTGACTGATTAATTGATTGAAGACTCCTAGCGTGTTAATTAGCCTTCCTCAAGAATTTGGTTACCAAACACAAAAATATTTTTTTCAAATACGACTGGTAGTTCCAGATATTAGCGCGTTCAAACAAAATATAGGATATAAATTATCTATCTTTGATGGTTTTTTTTTATGAGTGGCATCGCAACAATAAAATTGCAACTTTACCTTACACAAAAATTCATAGCTGTATTCAAACTAGGATTAGCCCCAACTATTTCATTTAGCGTTCTTGACAACGCCTTCCTTCAGCTAAATAACGGAAGTTTCGCTACTGAAGAATGCAATGAATTTCAAAGTTAGTAAACATGAAAGTTCGCCTATTTCTTCGTTCGTGGGTTTCGTTCCGCACGCTCCTTGTATCCGGGACGGTAAGAATGTTAATTTCTCCCTTATTTTTTTTCCACATCAAAATATCGCCATATTTTATGGGGTAGTTGCACGCTATTTTGACTTTCATTTAAATATTTTCCGCTCCATTCGTCAAGCGCTGTTTCAAATGATTAAAGTTTTTGATGCACATGGGTGAATATCGATCATAGTTAGCGAGTGAGTTTCCGCTTCGTAATAGTACCTACTACCAAGTCAAACGTCGAAGTCAAATCATTTATTATTTTTCAAATAGAAAAGGCATTTTGTATTTCATGTATAAATAAATGATTTATTATTGTAAGTAGGTTTGTACTAACAAATTAACACGTCAAAATTTACAAAAAAAAATAGAATTGATTTTAGTCGCCCCTTACAAAAGGTAATTTCATATGGACAAGAAACGGCAAGAAGCTCCACCGTTACTCTTTTAAAAATATGTTGTATACATTAATTATATTCCAATCTACATGGTCTTCACATGATCTGACCAAGATTATATCTGGAATTAAAAGAGACTGTGACATTTATGTTTGTTTCGGCCGTTCTTCTCAGAGTAGTCAGATAGGAAACGTCCTCATCTAGTTTTAAAAATATGATTGACGTGTAAAATTGCTTTTACAAACCTACTTACAGAAATAAATCATTTATACATGAAATACAAAATTCAGAAAAAGTACTGTACAGGCAGCATCAAAAGTCAATTAACACTGTTACTTTTACAAATCATCTAAATTGATACAAAATGATGTGATACATTGGTTTTCTCTATTTCATGTAATAGCAAAGAGTTAATTATTCTTAAATATCTTATTAATATAAGCTTTTTAAGAATATTTTTCTCAATAATTAAGATTTAAACAACTAAAGTGTTAACCGACTTTTGATGCTGACCGTACCTAAGAAAGTCGGTAAATAAGTAATACCTCATCTGGTGACTGGTACAATGAGGCAGCTAAGGAATTTTAATAGCATTATTTGCGTTACAATCTAGCTTAAGCATTAGTCAAAGATGTTTAACTATGGCTTTATTAGTCACAATAATTACCAGATAAACAAAACTAACTAGCACAACATGATTCATTTGTCTGACAAATTTTTACGACCGTCTTCACTCACTTGTTACAATTACAGTTAGGAGCATGTCTTGGAATAGGGTAAAAAGAACAAGTTTTTAATCAACCTAGATAAGCGACATACCGAAGTCAGTCCTTATTGTAAGGTCACCTAAGGAATATTTTTATAACCTGTCCATTAGGTTAACCGTTTTTTGACAGCTGTCTTAGAACGCACAATTCCAGATTACGTAAAAGTTAACTTTAAAATGCGTGATAAAATAAATATATAAACTGCCCTATCTTATTGAATTATTTTATTTATGCCTTCTTACATAGGTACATTTAAATACGTATATCAATCAATGTATGGTGTGTTGCTGCAATCACTAGTTCCATCGGTTTACCTAATGGACAGGGTATAGTTCCATTTTTTAAAGACAAAGGTAGACGGCTTCTTTCAAAATGCTAAGAACACATATTTTCCTGAGCAAGTGGCCATTATACTCTGGAACAAGTGTCCTCTTAGACCGATATCTTTGCACCGTTAGCTGCAGTTTAGTTTAACGAACGTTTATTTAAACTATCATTATCAGCGTAGATTATTACTGCACTTAAAACACTTTGAGACTCGTTTTGTGGAAGTCTGTAACTCCTTTTTAGTGATAAGTAACAATTGCGTCTTCTGCAGATAGTGTCTTTAACTTTTTAATTACATTCCACAATGCTGTTAGTTCTTGTCATTATTTATTGATAAAAGTTGAATTTTATTGGTTAATTAACTCTTTCCAATATGGCATTTATGTCAATGCTACTGGGTATGCACGGCTACACATCAAGCCAATAACCAGTTTACGCTGACTTCTGATTGTACAAAAAACCTACACAATGCGAAATTAGCTAAAACTGGAAATGTATAGCTTGATGTGTAGTCGTGCCTACAATGCAGTTTTTAATTTCTTTTAATTTACGATTTTTTGAGATCAAAGTTTATCAGAATACCTACTTTCTTTACAACTTGTATCTGCATTGAACCTGACCTCATAAGTACTAATTACCTTCAATTATACCTTTTTCACGTTGGTACTAATTACTAAAGTCTTATAAACACTATATCTCCGTAGGTACTTATACTTGCACGTGACAAAATTTTTCAATGCAATAAATTAAGTCAATAATCAGGTTATGCGATGCGTGGGAATGGCGGGTCCCTTGCATCACAAAACTACGAGGAAGATATCCTGATCGATGCGGCACGGAAAAAAGTCCGTTACGAGCCACTATGCCTTTTGTTGTCTTGTGTATAGCGCGAGTCATAAGACTTGATACTTGAACCAAACTTGATACTTAAATTGTATCGATTGAGTGATCATCGAAATAAAATAGGATTAGGTTAAAATCTTGTTTATCGTTAGTAAATGTTATACAAACTATAAAAATACGCATATTCATATACAAATGAAATAAATGTCTGCCATTTGGGTGGGTAATGCAGACATGGAACAATTCCCGTACTTTAAAGAACATTCTCATTCTAATCTCAATCAAAGAATTTTTAACAGATTGCTGTTACAATTTTTAACTTAGTAACATATTGCTGTTAAAAATTATTGGACGTTTTTTTTATATTAATTGTCACTGAGATGAAATCGCGACTAGATTTTGAACGTTTTTATTACGAGTCAAGATTATCTCTACTATTCAAACTTCTTGATAGTCAGATTATCATGTTTAAATACTAGAGATAATCTTATCTTTAGCTCTTTAGTGACAACGAATTTTTATTGCTGTCGCACCTATAAATGACACTATTCCTGGCTTAATTTTGAATTGCAATGAAACATTGTATCATATTGTTATGCCGTATTTCATCAAATATTTTATACAGTAAGATTTTCCTGTAACCTTTTACCAAAAATTATTTATATTGATAGTAATCAATTAATGATTACTATCAATAGTTATAAATATTTCTAAAATAAATATACCACTTCCTGTTTTTTTTTTTTTTGTTTTTTTTTAGCCTTGAATTCTTTAATAAAAGTCTCCAAAGACGTTAGAACTCAGATCAAGACTATTCCGTCGCCCTATACGGCAAAGTAAAGTCAAAGAAGCTACCCTATTGTTGTATAATATTTATTCTTGCGTGGATCTCCCCGAAGTCTTTCAGCGAGGTCGTCGCCATTGTCGCAGGGTTCATGGGAACCAGCAAAAAATGGACTTTACCTTTAGGGTACTACCGAATTAACTAAAGAAACTGAATAAGCACTTTTTCTACACCACGTTCGCGCATCCACGTGTTCCAAGATTAGGATGACGTATATTTTTGTATTAATAATCTGTGCATCTTATGCAAAGACCCTCGGGGCAGAACGTGAAGACGAGTACAAAAAAACGTCTGTTTGTTTATTTAATTAACAAAGATGACATTCTTTAATTCAGCAAATCCTTTTGCACGTGTATACCTTTGTCACGCCCTGTCATACTTACTCTCAAAAACAAATTTTGCCTCCAACGAAATGTGTCTACTATAGAACTATAGAAATAAAATAAATATATTTGTTTGATATATATCTTCAAGGATTTTGTATATGTCATGTAAATATAGACATACAACTAGACTTCAGAAATCTCGTCACTCATCACACAATCTTACTATATTTTCGAGTGTTTGACTAAGATAAGTATCTGGTAACATGAACAATCTTGACACTGTGATAGTTAGATTTAACTAAGACGTTAAAGGCCACAGTACGTATGTATGATAAACTATTTCTAAAAGCAAACATGTGAAAGCAAACTTGGTGATATAACTTACCTATGTAAATTGATCAAGATTCAAACTATAATAATTCCAAAGTGTTCAGAAAATCCTATCCTACTAATATTATAAACGTGAAAGTTTGTATGGATGGATGGATGGATGTTTGTTACTCCTTCACGCAAAAACTACTGAACGGATTTGGATGAAATTTGTCACACAGATGGTTTATAATCAGGATTAACATATAGGACTTATTATTTATTATCCCGATATTCCCACGGGAGTGAAACTGCGGGGCACAGCACTGCTAGTAAGTCTTTCAAACACTACCTAGTTTTACAGAAAACTTGCAAATTAAGAAATACTATACCTAATTATATGTAGATTTCTTTTAGGTTCAAAACCTGTCACTACGTAGTATTTCTATTTCAAGTTTTCAATGTAAATGATCAAATAAATAAATATGTAAATAAAAACACAAAGAGTAGCAACAAAATGTCATTAGTATTACCTAGGTACTTAGGCGATAACTCTTTAGCACTATTTAAAATGTTTTCACGAACTGCCCAGGTTCAAGGTGGTTCGTTTTTGAATATTCTATTTAGTCATTGGGAATAATCAAGACAGACCTCATGTTGCCTCATGGTTGCAACTCTTTTTACAGCAAAAAAGCCTTAAAACCGATTTAACGAAACGCAACAATATATCTTTTTGTGTTTCCGACATGGGGCCAGATTGTTTGAGATAGTAGACAGTGAAATTACGCCAGGTTCCCGCCAAAGTTCTGGCACTGACGCCATACGGCATGCGCGGGCGCAGCACAACCATCTGGCGATCAACAGAGATTCAACAAAAACTACAAATTAGCTCTCGACGAGAAAAAGTTTGAGTCACGGTGGCATATGCTTTTGTTTGCTCATAATTAGTATAATTCAAATGATAGTAAACAAACACATGCGTTTCTAGTGGTTTTTATTAGGTTTATTTTTGACTGCATCAGTTACAGATGAGAGATGCTCGCAAGCTTGTTATCATTATTTAGGAATATCAAACTTAATTTAACTTTGACATGGAGTTGCGGACTTCATGTTTTCCTTCACCGTTTTGAGAGCAGTGGTGATGAAATTATTTACACAAAGTAAAGCGCCTGGCTGGGTTCGAACCCACCACCTACTGCTACTGCTCTCTATACCATACCATGTACAGTCGACCAAAGTAATTGGTTTATATTTTATACTTATGTGTGGGTGAATTCATAGTTTTGCACACAAAAACTAAATAAAACGAGCGAGCTCTGTGTTTAGTAGTGTGCGTATGACAATCGTAATCAATCGATGTTGTTGTTGTTGTTGATGTTGTTGTTGTTGTTGTCGATGTTATCGGTGTTGTGTTGTTCGATGTTATCGAATGAGTTAAGATATTTCGCATTATATTACTAATAGTAACCTTGGCACAATAGCTATCGTCTTTGGTCAGTGAACGAGAAGTCGTAAGTTCAAACCATGTGATCAGCAACTAACATTACTTAAAAGCGGAATATATAACGATTCGATTCCGTTCATGGATGAGTAATGAAATGAAGTTTGTAACGTTTGAGACAGCCATGGAACTCTCAGGCCATTTTATTTTGAATGTTTACAAAATAACTACCGACAATTTAAAAAAAAAATCTTTTTAAGCACCCTATTATATAAAAAAATTGCTTTCTTAATTGTCAGTCTACGAACATATGTATTACTGAGATTATTGATTATTCTGAAAGAAATCGAGAAATCGTTATTCTGCATGAGCAAAACGTATCTATGTGTTAAAATGCAAGGCGCCTAATGATATCGGTGAGTAACAGTTTGATATTACGTTGATGTTATACTTAATTCAACTTAACTAACTCGTCTCACCTTTTACCTAGGAATAAATTTACTAAGTTTACTAATTTTCAGTTGTATTTAAAATATATAAGTATTTTAACTTGTATGCGCATATGTATTGTATAGAAGTAATATTAATTATGTATATATATAAGTATATTATATACACAGTGTATAAATATATTAGTTATATATATTTATTTATTATAATAGCTATTACTATCGGTAAGTATTTTAATAGTTATTTGTTATACAAGAGTGCAAAGTTGCTTTTTAACCGCGTGTTAAATTTTGATGACCGAGCAAGCGAAGGATTCTAAAATTGAATCACGAGCGCAGCGAGTGATTCAAAATTAGAATCCTGAGCGTTAGCGAGGGAATCAAAAGAGCACGAGGTGAAAAATCTTTGCACTCGAGTGCAACACGTAACTTTTCATTCCACCTCAGCGAGGAAATGACTAAATGCAAAAAAAAAACGTTTACAATCACAAGATAGGTACACTTTTATTTCAGTTTAGGTATTAATTACTACATTATGACAGGTAAGTATTACAGAATAATCTTTAAATTATAACAAAATAATACTAAGGTATAATTAAGAAAATTTTAAAGTAACGTTGCTACAGTTATTTAAATTGAGTGTAATATTTTTGTTTGGTACTGTAATATTGGTGTTAGTCACTTGTGTACTGTTTTTCGGTAAACTATCTGTCATACTTAATAGTTGTACCGATTCATTGGATTCCCTTGGCGTGAATGTTGGAGAGAGAGGGAGATGGTTAGGTGTTTCATAACGGCTTATTTTTGATGTAGAAGGGCCAGGCCAAGGATCCGATTGAGGCTCTTTCAGTGTAATGGCTCCTACGATGCCTTCACATATTTTAGACTTATTTTGGATGGAATCTTCTATGTATCCCTCTACAACTGCATTGGACTTCCAGCCTCCGTGGCGCTTAAGGGACAGGAGATCAGCTCCGGAATCAGCCAAAAGTGTGGCTGAAGTTCGTCGGAAACAATGACCCGTGTACAACAGGGGTTCTGGAAGTTCAAGAAATGTTGCTATTTCTCGTGGGATACTGCCAATTTTATTAGTACCCATAGGCTGTCTAACACACTTTCCATTGCGATACTGTAGAAAAAATCGATTGATTGGAGTGTTAGGTGGGCGTAAGGCTTGATATTTCTCAACAATCGTTACGTATTCCTTGCGAATGACGAAGTTGCGGTCTCTTTTTGTCTTTGTATTAGGTAAATTAATTAATAGTAAGTCATCTGAATGTTTCTCAATGTTTTTGACATTAAGTTGTGTTAGTTCATTAGTTCGACATGCTCCGTTTATTCCAATAATAAGAACAACCTGTAACGTAAAGAGTATTGTAGTAGATAAATGAATAAAATTGATATGAACGCATAATTATGCCTATCAACATCTACTAAGTATACTATTTAATTGAGATTAATATTCTTATGTAGATACTGAATGTGCAACTGACTTACTTTTGCCGCCAAATATACGGAATCGGGTGCTTCGTTAAGAAACTTTTCAATATCAGATACTGTGAAAACCTTAGATTTTTTTGGTTGATGACCAGATGAGGCTCTTTTTAAAAATGCCACTAATTTAGGATAGGTATCGATATGTTTGTCTTTTTTCATCTTTATTGTTGCTTTTAGCATCGAATACGTACTCCATAGAGTGCTTGCTTTCTTGTTCTCGGATAATTCTATAAAATATGCCAGCAAAACGTTTTCTGAGAAAGTTTTGGCTCCTTTTGCTAGTCGCCACGTGTTGAACATATCGTACTGTTTTAAATACTTCTCGCGTGATTGTTGAGGGAGAAAGCTCATTTGCGCATTATTAACAGTTTCAGTCAATTCTGTTGGCGTCAAGCAAACTTCCTCGTCGCTAGAATCACTCATTTTAGTTTTTTCACTTGTTTTCAAGTTTCTTGTTTTTAATATAAGGTTTAACAATGACGTGAAAAAATGCCACGTAAAGAACCGCGTACAAAGCAAATTGAAAAAAGAACACCAAGAAGGTTCCGAGTCTGAGTTTTTAACAAATTAAAAAAAGTTGTATGATATATTCGGCACCATAGAGGTAGCAGTAAATAGGTTTAATGTTTTTTTTAATTCACAAACTTAGTGCACACGATGTTCTAAATTCAATTTACTTTATCCTCTAGAGAATAAAAACGGCTTTTCCACTCAGATATTGAAGATTAAAAATACTCTTTCCGAGATGGTGGGATGAAAATACTGTTTTGTTTTGTATCCACAGACTGGCACGGTTCTCCCGTGCCAGTTATGGGTCCGCCGATATGCGGATTCAGTAGACGTAGAATATCTTCAACGTGGGCCAAAACCAAAGGCGAATTCATCGGCTCGACACCACGACATACTGGAAAGGCACAAGGCTGATCCCTTCTTGTCCACCCACGTAACAGCAACCACACAATGTGTGCTTAAAAACTGTGAGAAATCACCTACTTACATTAAGCTGGTTTACGTTGCAGCAAGCCAGCGCGGAAGATTTTGCTGTCCACTGCGCACAGACAAAACTGACTACAATTTGCTAGGGCATACATTAATTTTGATTGGGAGAACAATGTGGTGATAGAAAACGAAGGTTTGCCGACTCATTATTAGTCAAATTTATTTTTATTAGTAGACGACTATGAACCTTATTTTTATGCAAATAATGTTCATATTATATGTTAAGCGAATGTGAACAAATACAAACATTAGCATTATTTAGGTATACTGCCGTAATCCTCATTTAAATTTTTTTAAACAACAACTCGTATTATTGAAAGTCTGGTGAACTGGTGTTATTGTTATGCGGTTAGAAGTTGTCATAATTTCTTACTATCTAACATGTTGATTCACTTCACCTCTAATTTTACTTTGTTTCAATTTATACACCAACCTACTTTGACAAACTATTTACATCCATCCTTATCCAATAAAAAACTTTGTCTTTGTCAAAAAAAACTAATAAACAACAGTGTTTTACTCATTCGAACGTCTAATATGAATAGCTAAAGAATATTTATGTATAAAACCAGTTTGCATTAAATCATTGTATCGGCCACACAAGTTTTTTTTTTTTTTGTTGCTAAAATACAGCCCACACCAAATTGAACCTTAAAACAACCATTGTAAGAAAGGAACATATTGGAAGAAACGAGACGGACCATTTGCTAATGACCCAAGCGATAAGCTCGCTCATTCGAACCAATACCAATGTTTATCTAATAAAAAAATGAATTGATTTTATTCTTTTTAACCTGTGGTTTTTTTTACCACAAAATTAATTTAATAATAAACAATAAGTAAAAAGCAGCAAAACCAAATTCGAGATCGAACTCACGTCGCCTAGCTTACATCAGTAGTTACCGCAGGCGCTTACACCACTTAGATATGGGAAGCTTTTTATATTAGACTAAAATGTGGGCTCATATTCCTTCATTATGAACCCGCTTATTTAATCTTTAACCACGACTTTAATACATTACGTATACCCACACAATAATAATGTCAGTTACCGAAGTATGCGCGATTTAAACTAATTAGCTGTGTATCATAATTAGAAAATTATGCATTGATTGGAGCCTATGAACATTTATCAACCACGCCACGGTCGAAGCTTCACTTCGCATTTAAAACCCCCGTGGGTAACATTTTCTCCAGCCTGGAATTCCCAGACCCTTATGAATTGAGGCCATGAGAGCCACAGTGGCCTAACTGTAATTTTTTCAATTCTGACTTTATTTGAAAAAACTGCTCTAAACGGTAAAAGTCATAGCGCCACAGTGGCCTAAAAATTAGTTCAATTTTTACAGTTAGGCCACTGTGGCTCTCATGGCCTCAATTATGAGGCAACTGGCAAAGTAAATACTTAATTAAAATAAATAAAGATGTTATTATTGACCAATGTAGTTAATTAATTACAAATACCAACTTAAATCAACTGTCTTATTATCACAAATGTTTACTTATTTGACACTGGCATCCGAATTTATAACCAGTTACTTAGGTTTAACCGATCAACAGTTTACACACATTCGATCCCATGACTTAGTACGATAAAATCTAATTTAATAAGCATAACAATTATGTTTTTTTTTTCCTAACTGATACACGTACGGTATTATAATTTCTGTAAGAAGTCATTAATAAGATAAGGCAGTTTATATACCTATTTATTTTATTACGCATTTTAAAGTTTACTTTTACGTATATCTGGAATAGTTACGTTCTAAGGCAGCTAGCTGTCAAAAAACGAATGAACTAGTGGACAGAGTGTAGGGAACTGCAAGAAACATTTGGTGCTTGAATGACATTGCAAGATGGCGTTGTTAGTAAACATTTTGGGAATATTTTTCTTTAGATCGTATAGAAAAAACAAGATGGCGGCGTTAGTTCCGATTTTGGCCACGCGACAATATATCCTTGTACAACTATATGCATTATACAAGCAATAAATAAACATCTATCCACTACGACGTCGATATTCATTACTTTTTGTCAGCCTGAACATCCATCAGTCAAGTCACATACATACATAAACTTACGCCTAATTTATCTAGTTATTTTTTTAATTGTGTTTGTTATGGATCATGTGGTCGGCAATGACGATGTTTCATTTGTTTCAATCAACTCAGCCTATTGCAGTCCAGTGCTGGAAATAGGCCTCTCCCAGGCTGCGCCACAACAACCTGTCCTCCGCCTTCCGCATCAGTCTGTTGCTTATTTTCATTTAATTATTTACGAAAGGGTTGAAGTCAACTATCTCTCGTGTCGAAACATCATAGCTGCACGATTGTATTTTAAATGAGATGGAAGTTTATTTGACCTATAAATAAACATAGTGTGTGATCATCGCAATAAATTAAGATTAGATTAAAATCTTGTTTATCGTTAGGAAATGTACAGACGCCAGTTAGTAGGTCAAGCTATCCGAAACTGTCAAATTTTCTCAATCAACCTTGAACCTTAATGAATTAGCGATAAAGTTGAAAATCTATTAAAGAAATTTGACAGATTGTAGTAGCTTTATGTGCAGCTGGCGTTTGTATGTACACAAAATCTAAAAATATGCATATTAAAATATATTAATATAAAAATATGCATTCGTATACAAATTATATAAATATCTGCGTAGATAATAATATAAAAACATCTTCATTTAGGTATTCTACAAAAACATGAATTTAGATCAAATCAAGGAGATCATAAAAATAGGATCGTTATCTCTAAACGGAAATCAAATCACATTTCCTTACTAAAAAATAATTGTTGAAGTTTCTAGCTTATTTATTTCGTACTAGCTATGCCCGCGACTTCGTTCGCGTTTTAATTTTTTTGCGGGGAACCCTACTTTTGTTTTTGAAATATAAGTAACTTTAGTTACTCCTTATAACATCAGCTATCTGCCAGTGAAAGTTCCATCAAAATCGGTCTAGCCGTTTCAGAACACACAGACAGCGGAAAAAATTTCAAATTGTTTTGTGTGTTATAAGTACCGTATATGTATACTTTCATATGCATTTAGTAAACAGCTGTTATTTTGACATTACAAACAGACACTTAAATTTTATTTTTTTGTAGGTATAGATATAAATCTATATATAGATATCGAAACGCTGTTTTGTACCTACTGACCGATCAGAGCATCAGAGGTGATCAAGAATAACAACATCCATAATTATGTAGGTAAATATTTATAACTTCAAACAAAATCAAATACCTAGTGCCTGTACCAGTAAAACCGGCCAAGTGCGAGTCTGACTCGCACACGAAGTGTCCCGTACCATCATCTGCCTAGCCTTTTCCCAACTATGGGAAAGGGCAAGGCAGGCAGGCTAAGGGTTCCGTACCACCGAAAAAAACTACTTTTGAATATTAAAAACTACTTTATTTTAACCCCGTTTCTTGTATAAGGATCCCCCTTCATTAATAACTTTATTTTATTGTTATAGCGGCAATAGAAATACACACTGTGAAAATTTCAACTGTCTACCTGTTAAGGTTCATGAGACACAGCCCGCTGACAGACAGAGTGACGGGTAGACGGACAGCGGAGGCTTAGTAATAGAGTTCGTTGGCACTCTTTGGGTACGGAACACTAAAAGTTCTAAACATCATTATGGTTTTAAATACGCACTGGGCGTTTTTAAAACCATAATGCATTACGAAAGACCCAATTATGTGTACTCAAAATAGAACAGGCTAAACCGAGTCATGTGTCTCTCTACGGAAGCATGCTATCCGGTGTAACATGTTACACAAACGTTTATGGTACTTTTAATACCATATGGTAGATTAGCATAACTCACATGGTGTTTATTATTCATGGTTTCGATATAATATATTCGTTTAAAGATTTAATTCGTTTAATTATTTCGATTGCAACAGAAACCTACACCCATTACGAGTGGCGTAGGTGTTTTTATGTTGGAAATCATTTAATTTGTATTGCATGGGATTTTTATTTCAAAATATAGGACGTTGATTGTCAATTAGAACTCTATTTGGATTCACCATCAAGAATAATCAGCCTATAACGTTCCCACAGCTGCGACACAGGCCTTCTCTCGGTGAGAGGGAGTGGGCCGTAATCCACCACGCGGGCCTAGTCAGTCACATGTCTTCGAATTTTTGGTTCTAGGACATGCCGGTCTCCTCACGACGTTTTCCTTCACCGTTTTGAGAGCAGTGGTGATGAAATTATTTACACAAAGTAAGTAAGTAAGTAGCGCCTGCCTAGGTTCGAATCAATGGAAAATCGATGTACAAAAATATAGGACTTTGGTAGTCAATTGGAACTCTATTTAGATCCACCATCAATTGGCCTATTTTCATTGAATATAGTGGAACCAATTACTCTTAAACACTTTTCGGTAGGTACTGCGCTGTTCAAATAGTCTGCACCTAATTTCATGATCATCATTTCAGCCCGGAATCACCTACTGCTGGATACAAGCTTCCCCTCTTTCTGCTATTCCCGGCTCCTTGCGTCCTTATTAGGCGGCACGGTTGGCGCAGTGGTTAAGCGATTGACTGCTGCGCTGCGTGTCGCGGGTTCGATTCCCGCACGGAACAAATATTTGTATACAAAATACAAAAATCTTTATTTCTTTAACAAATTTCTTCTTATAACAGTTGCTGGAGTCTCCTTTTAAGCATGTAAATATGCCTGTGTCAGGAGGCTCCGCTCTTCCTTATCGTATTAACAGAATAGCAAGAAACATGTAAACATAAGTTTTGTAAGGTCAGGTGGGGTAAGTGAAACATACTTTACTTTTAATTTTACATAAACAGCTCTAGCACAGTAATATGAGTCGCATTTATAATAACGATTGATGCGAACTACTCTTCCTTTAATCGGTCATCTATGATACGAGTTCTAAGCTCTATAGTCGTTCTTAAATCGATAAAATCATCGAATTTAAGCAGACTGTGGTTTTGTTTCACTTCCCCCGTGTATGGGGTAAGTGAAACTGTCGCCATAATATGTATAATATTGAGCCTGCGAAACTAATAAAAGGGCTAAAATGACGTGTCAAAATGCTTTTATCTAATATGAGTTGTATTTCGTCGGAATAAGTTTTAATTTAGGATATACACTTAAAAAATGTAATTTGGGGTAAGTGAAACGTAGTCACGGTGGTCAGGGGTACTGAACCAGTGCAAAAATCGAACAAAAATTTACAACTAAAATAAAATTGCGAAAAGATTATAAAACATATCATTGTGTTTATTTAGGTGCTCATTGAACAAATTCAAGTTTTCTTACTTAATTCACTTATAATTATGTAAGTAGTATGTAGTAGATTTATTTTAGATTTGTCGTCTAAAAAGAATAAAAAATTAAACTCAAATAACAATAAAATATATTATAATATAATATTGCATTTTGCAGTTTTTCATCAGAGTAAGCAGCTTTATTAGTTTTCCGAATGTAATTTCGAGGCAAGTTTTACAAGACCTGGAAAAAAATCCGATTATAACATAAATGAATTAAATTAACTTCTCCGTTAAGTTAACGACTCTAAAAATAGTTTATCAAAAAACTGTCATAAAAAGTTTATAAGTTTTGTTTGTACAATGATTAATTGCTGTATGTTAATAATTATTTTGTTCATTGATGGCTCTACCGAATAATATTGGAGGTCCTCGAACGGTTTTTTGATTTTTTGTCGGTTTGTTCGGGATTCTTGCAAAAACTACCTGCAATTTTAATAAAAGTAAACAAGTACCTCGTAGTTCGACTAAAAACTGATAAATGTTTGGTCAAAATCTATTGGTTAGGTTGCCTTCTGAACGAAATGCAAAGATGATAAACAATAAATTAAATACCTAGTAAAACTAAACATTTTACGCGAGATTACCAAAAAAAATGTTTGTAAACTCTGGCACGGGGGAAGTGGGCCATATGTTTCACTTACCCCGGCCATCACTGTTTCACTTTCCCCAATCAGTACTTTTCGAGCTTAGAATTTCTACAACTTATAATTCAATTGCCTGCACGTTTAAGCTAAAAAAATCTATTAGAACATGAAATCTACAGTTTGAATACGTTCCTTACCTATAAAAATCTTCAAAAACACTATTAAATTGCTTGACACCAACGAAAAGATTAGGCACGTCCAACTCGTGTTTTGAAGTTCCAAAGATGTCAGATTTCTTTTTTTTATATAACCTTATAGAACTATCGTAGCGACAACTGTGCTAGAGCATTGAAACCTCTTCGTCGATCCTGCTTTATCGACCGATCACTATTAGAGCTGAACTCTATAGCTAAATAGATAGGGTTGGGTGTTTCACTTGCCCCTTCGATTCACTTACCCCACCTGACCTTATTATAATTATTTAGTAGGTACGAAATGTGTGGGGGTGTGTGTGTGTGGGGGTGTGTGTGTGTGTGTGTGTGGTGTGGGGGTGTGTGTCTGTGTGTATCAATGTGTGTTTGCGTAATCAATGTATGTTTATTTCACGTATAACAGCAGTGTTTCGGTTTCTTCATAACTTAGGGTTTTTATCCACATGTATGACCTACATGTATTTGTTCCGAGTCTGGGTGTTTTTCTATCTATAATATGTATGTATTTACAACAAAAAAACGTATATAAGTAGTTTATCAGCCATCTTGTTACCATAACACAAGCATTAGGTTGCTTAGCTTGGGACTAGATGGCGCTGTGTGAAATGTCCAGGGATATTATTATATTATTAAGGTGTTTCCTGCGACTTTGACGATATCATGAACCCACCGCGATTTTTCTTTGACCTAACCTTAGAGAGCAACACACTTAGCTTTTAGTCTTTCGCTATTGTTCAGAGAGTTGATGTCTTCTGACTTCAGCAGCCTATAACACCAGATTAGATTTGCAGACCCATTTGGGTGTCTTACCAACATGACTGTGTTAGACTTATCAGGGTGTTAGATTTTGTTCGAAGCACTAATCACTTATCTGGCACCTTTAGGAACAGTGGCGGAACCATAGGGTGGCAGGAGTGGCAAAATGCCACGGGCCCCTAGCCGGAGGGGGGCGGCCCGAGAGGGCCATGAGCCCAAGAGGATCCTAACATACCTAAGTATACAAATGCAAACATTTCTCGACCACTAGGCCAAGGACGGAAGCGGGCAGGTATTCAGTTTTGTAAGAAAATTACGAAATCTACGTGGACGAAATCGCGGGCGAAATGCCAGTAAAAAAAAAGTATAACGTTGATTGAGCTTCTTTAAATTGAGGGAGGGCCCTACAAATCCCATGAATTTGCCACGAGCCACAAAGGGTATAGTTACGCCACTGTTTAGGAACCACCATAAAGAAACAAAAAGAAATGATCTCTAATGTCAAAGGCACAATTGACTTTCCGTTGTTTATCATAACTACTTAAGTACGAATAAACAAAGGAAATATACGGCTACATTTATTCAGTGTTGACCTGAATAATACCGACATGCGACATATAATATGTAGGTAGGTATGCAAATATTATGTGAAAAAAGAGTTCATGAAACTCAACGATAATTCAGTACATTTAGTGCAAAAACATTCGGGATTTCCTTACTGTTGTCTTTGTGAATATAATAAATTTATTGAACCAATGTAATAATTAGCTTAATGTCGTTCTGTAACTGTAAGCGATCATCATTTGGATCTTTACGGCGATCCCCAATCTAGGCGTTTAATATTTTGTTTGTTTTGGGCGCTCACTAACACATAGTGTACAGTCACGAGCACCAATATGTCAACACTGGGCAACTTTCAATTTCGATTTTTTCGTGAAATAACAAATGCAACAGTGAAATACGATACATTACATAAACCTATGGGTTCGAAAATGCTATGTTCGTAACAGAATAAAATTTCATTAAAAAATAAAGGAGTAAATCGCTTTTAAATAAAGCCGAGTGTATACATACTTTTGGTCGTGACTTTACGTCATATATACATATATATACTCACACAATTTTTGATTTTATTGTAAATTATTTAATCTGATGATTTTTTAAATGTAATGTTACTATTGTTTAAATTGATTTTAATTCTATTTTATGTAATTCTAGTGTCTGTTGTCTATGTATCAATTGATTTTATTTTAATTTAATGTATTGTATGGATTATTATTATCAGAAATAAATGAATTAATAATAATATGTAATGTTTGTCTGTATGTTTCAGACATTTCATGAAGAAAGTGTCATTATTTGTGTATATCGTCTTTATTCGGATCTAAAATTGTTGTTTTTCTGAAAAAGTCAAGGTGGTTTTTCTAAAACCATTTGAAGAATGAACTCTGGCTTTTCGGCTTGTTCCCATCTATTCTACCTTCTAACAGCATTCCTGTTAGAAGATATATTGGGAAATTAAATTCCATGAACATGAGACAACGTCGCATCAGGATAACCCCTTTTTTTTTTTTTTTTTTTGAGGATGGGAAATCGGGATAATACTTCGGTAATAAAGACAATAACAGAAGTCTTACTTTGTTTGTGGACTAGTTTGCAAACCTATTTTCTTAATAAACAATAATACCTACCATGACACTTTGGGTTTCCACGTCAACATAAATTGTTTATGCATTAAATAAATAAGTACCTTGATTGACATTGACATATATGTAAATTCCTATTATTGGCAGTTTTATATTTAATTAATTCTTTAAGTAAATAGTAACTACATATTTATGCTAATAAATTAATTGATGAAGGGAATTATCAGAAGGCCAATTCTCGTAATTTAAAACGTTCAAAATCTAGTCGCAGTCTCATTTCGGCGACAAACAAGTGTCAAAATATAGGGAAATTAGAGGTATTTTTGACAGATTGAGACTGAGATCTGTGAAAGTTCTTAAAATTACGAGAATTGCCCCTCTGTTATTTATATTCCTACTAATATTATAAACGCGAAAGTTTATGTGGAGAAATGGATGGATGGATGGATGTTTGTTACTCTTTCACGCATAAATACTGAACGGATTTATATGAAATTTGGCACACAGATGGTTTATAACCAGGATTAACATATAGTATACTTTTTATCCCGATATTCTCACGGGATCGAAACTTATGCGGGTGAAACCGCGGGGCGCAGCTAGTCAGTCATAAGTTTATTATTAGTACCTAGTTAATTTATTTACTTAGGGCTGATTTTTCCAACACCAGATATTTTTATCCGAGGAAAAAAAACTGTCATATTTTGACAGTTCTTCCATACAAAATCTGTCAGAGGTAAAATTTTTCCACGAATAAAAATTATCTGTCGATTGAAAAATCAACCCATAAGCATATTTAGATAATTTAAAAAGCTAACAGTCTTAAAATAATAATAATAATATGTACATACAAGTCTGTAATATGTATGTATTTACAAAAAAAAAATGTATATAAGTAGTTTATCAGCCATCTTGTTACCATTACACAAGCATTAGGTTGCTTAGCTTGGGACTAGATGGCGCTAAGTGAAATGTCCAGGGATATTATTATTATATAAAAAGGAGGGTAAAATAAACAAAGGGCATAAAAAAATTCGTCCTCATCGCTGTCAATACCCAAAAGCCTGGCAGCGTTGCCACGTAGTATGGCAATGCTGATTCTTTGGCCAAAAAATAAGCCACCCAGCTCTGGTCACGTGAAGAGTCGACCACCGCTGCTGAGTGCGCCAAACTAAGTGGGCACTCCAATGATATTTTAGTAAAATATCATTGGGGCACTCGGACCCCATGGGCCTAGTGTTTCAACCCCAAACGGCTCGAACATATTATTAGATTTAAATGTCATAATAAGTTAATATTATATTTCGAAATGTTGTTTCTAATAGACAATGGATGGTAGGTTACCTACTTAAATTATTTGAGTGGATGAGATAGACGATAACATTATATGACAACTATCGATACCAAAAATAAACTAGCCAGCCTTCGATTTCGTTGATACAGCGTAGTATCGACTACAGAATTGCTACAATGATTTAGATGAGATTTTTATACTATTGAAGTAGGTTTTTATAGTTTCAACTCAACCATTAAATAGCAAACATAGGCGTTAAGTAACATACTAATATAACATCACGCTTGCAATCCCCGATGTGTTAGACAGAGGTGTACTTATAGTACAGACGCGTTTAATAGATTTTCAACTTTATCGCAAATGCATTAAGATTCAATGTTGATTGGGAAAATTTTACAGTTTCGGGTAGCATGATGTGCTTTTTTTTTTTTTTTTGAGGATGGGAAATCATCAAATGGCGTCTGTACATCCACATTTCGCCAGTTGTGTTTAAGTTCCATGTAATATGATTTGGCGAGCCCGTTGCCATCAACCGGCCACAGATCCGGACTCCGGGCTGTTACTGAGAAATTCCTGACAGGAAAACCCGATAACAATTTACCCGATCTGGTAATCGTACCCAGGACCTCATACTCAGCAGTGGTGAAGTGAGGCATTCTGGTCTTCAATAATTATAAATAATATACAGGGTGGCAGGGACATCGACGCACAGCCTGTAACCATGAATTAAGCACATAATTTTAGACCCGCTAGTGTAGAAAATTTCTGTCGGTTAATAAAAATAAACTCTGCTGTTTCATACGAAAATGCAATACCTACGCGGTCAAAATGTATGTACCTAACAGCTAACTTTTTTTTTAATAACCGATGAAATCTGTCGACGTGAGTACCGTAACAGGTTGCGCGTCGATGTACCTGCCACCCTGTATATAGGACGTAAGGTGGGACGCCCTCAGGCTAGGTGGAGCGACGATCTTCGCAGGATGGCTGGTAGTAGCTGGATGAGAGTTGCCGAAAATCGAGTTGAGTGGCGTGCAATGGCAGTGGACCGCTATAGACTGATGATGATGATGAATATAAATGTTCTTAAATAATGCTAGTAAATTATTATAATTAGAATATTAAAGTTAGAATTATTTAAACACCGCCGGAATCACGGCTAGCTTAGCGCTCATGTCAGTTACGCGAGTCGGGTGCATGTCAACCTTGCTTCCTATGCACACTGTGCGTGTGCAGGCCACGTGTTCCAATAAATAATTCAAAAAACGTATGCACGATACATATATTGTATTCGTATTGCGTGTAAGTATATGAATAGGGTAATGTTTACAAAATCACTCTAGAGATTGTGCAGGAAACGATCTATTTAAAATTTAAAAGAAGACTGAAAAATTCCAGGAAAACGTTTCGAAGAATACAACCACCCACTGAAAAAATGACATTGATAACAAATATATAAGTATGGGCCCGCGTGGTAGATTACAGTGCACTCCCTCCCGAAGAGAGGAGGCCTATATCCCAGCTGATGATCTCCATGCTTGTGCTGTACTTCCTTAGAAGAGTCTACCAACAAAATCCCGTTTAGTTTACTTGAATAAAATATTTAAAAATGTAGGTATAATAAGTATATATATATACTAAGATCACACTATCTATATATTATACAATATTGACACGATACATAGTAGATCACTGTCACACAAGAAGTACCTCTTTCTATACAACAGTTTAAAAAAAAAAACATTGACTTATTCATTAAAAACCTTAACTAGTTAGTAGCAATATAGTAACAATCACACGGTACAATAATGTACCTACTCTGTTTATCTGGACCAATCCAAAGTGTCGTCTGCAAAAAGTTTATTAGAAAAGAGTTTAGAGGTCAGCATTAGCGAAGGGTATTTATGCCCAGTCATCGGCGTGCCTTTAGCAAATTATTTCATTAGGAAATACCTATACCCGAACATATTTTATTTTCTAACCCTTCGGAGATTACAGGCCTGATGTTGTCTTGTATTTTTTGGCGGTATCATAAAATATATTGATAAGGAATTGAACTAAGGATGTCTTGTACAGACTGGACAATATAGACGGTTGGGGGCAGTGAGTTGAATGTTGGTTGAAGTTTTTTCAAACTTATACAGCGTGGCGCTTTAATGGCGACATTAATTTAACACACGTATACGGTTTCGCGTTTTAGTTTTATGAATATATTTTAATTTAATTAAACAATAAAATTTATTTATTTATTGACAATTTTATTAAATAGCATCTTAGAGCAACCTGACTTAAACAACTGTAGCGCAGGGGTCATTTGCCGGGGTCACGGATCATAACATCGCATCAATATAATTAAAACAATTAACGAGCAAAAAGAAGGCGAATTGAAGGAAAGAGAGAGACCCCTATGTCGGCGCGCGGCGCAAGTGGAAGTTTTCAAGTTACGATTTTTTTTATGTTGCCCGCCCGGGCGAGACCTTCCTTTTAGCCTTGGACGATAAATGTGCGTCTGTGCGTCATGCCCTTGAGCCTCACTGGGGATTCAGTATGATTGTGATACCTTTAATTTTTATGATTACTGGCCACTAGCCCTACCCGTGTGTTAAATTAATGTCGCCATTGTAGCGCCACGTTGTATAACGTTTTCAGGTGTGTTCGGCACTGTATAAAGTGGTTAGTTACCAAAGGATTAAGGTAATTACGTTCAACATCAAAATATTTTGATGTTGAACATAATTACCTTAATCCTCACAAAACCAGACAAAACACAGAACCAAAGATAAACATATGTTTATCTTTGGCTCTGTGTTTTGTCTGTTTAGGTACTCAAATAAAGTAATTAATGAGACTTTTGCTCACAGTGACTTACATCTAGCATATACAATAGACATTATTATGAGTATGAATACATCGGTCACAGTTATCGCTAATCGCACATTACCTCATGTCAACAAGTATGATTCATTGGATAACAAGATAAATGCAGACAAGAGCTGAGTACCTAATAGTAAATAAATGCGATTCTGTGATGCATCGTCTGATAAAACAGAACACATACCTACTAACTCTCCACGATGTAATTAGTAGATACAATTTTACGTTTCTTGAGCAACGCATCTTAACACACTTTCTATGACATCACTTGCATTGTATTTGGGTAACGAAAAAGAAATCGTACGCGCCAGTATCTAGTATTAAAGGTATCTGAGAGATGGTCCTTTTGAGAAAACTTGGCCTATAAGGTAAGTAGGATATTAGGTCAACGTAGGTTACGGGCGTGTCCTAATCCATTTCACCTACGAACATAATTATGATTAGTTTGGGAAAAGAAATAAGAATGAAAGACAACACGATTTGATAGCTGTCCCTAATCCTTATATGAATGTCCGTCCTAAAAAAATAATATGGCCCGTAACTTCGTTGACGGACTTAGAGTGTTGCCCCCCCCCCCATCCCTGGTCCTCCCTGGTCCTCCCTGGTCCAGACTGAACCTGCGAAATATCGGGTCATCCTGGATCTTTACTTATTTTAAACTGCATGCGGTCAACAATTGATCTAGAAAGCATGGTTGGAAATAATACATTTATTCTATCATTAGGTTAAAGTCCAATTTATTTAAAAAATATTAATTTGGAAAGAGTATTTGCTACTATTTAATCTGCGAAATGACGGGCTAACGCGACGATGTTTGCGTTTTGATAGGTTCGTTAAATAAACGACACCTTTCCTTATTACAGAGATAAAAGAAACAAACTCATTTCAGACGGACCCGACACGACAGCGCGACGCGATACTAGTAAGTAGAACGATTTCTATGAAAATTCATGAAAATTGATCTACCAGAATCGCCACACACCGCGTCGCGTCGCGCCTGTCTGTATAGGTTCTTTTTGAAGTGAAAACTTCTTTAGCGGCGTTGTGCACTTTTGTTGTGATGGGAAAAAAATTTTAAACTCGCGTCAGGACACGTGACCTGATCGAAAATTCGTAAGACGGAGGGAGAGTAGACCGCATTCCAAAATATCAAAAATGCACGACGCTAATATTCAAGTTTTCACTTCTGCCGGCACTCCCGGAGTGCCACCCGTTTTTTTGGAAAGACTGTTACCGCATGTTAAATATGTACGGGCGCAGTCATTAATGCATTAGCACCTTAAGTACTGTATTGCTGTGAACACGCGATAAAGGCCGTACCTACGTCTGTGTGCATAAGTGATGCACAGAACGCACACCTCAGAATTCGCACACTGGCTTGGGTCAAACGAAACCAAAAACATACCGTCGCTTTTGCACATGGGCTACGTAATTACGTACGAGCTTGGTTGGTTCATACCATTGCTAAAATTCAAATCGTTACAACAAGTGCGGATAGCTGGAAGTCTTACGTGTTGGATTATTGAACGAATAGGTCTGGGTTCCAATCTCGAATTAGGACTTTTATTTTTATTTTCCAACAATAATCTTTATCGGTTTTTTTATTATTCGTTTTTTATAGATCATTAAACGAGAATAATAGTGTAATCATTATTTTATTTTATTATTATATTGTTATTGTAATATGCGGTTAAAAATAAAAACGTTTTATAAGTGATTTAAAAAATGTGTATTCGTTATAATTTTTTCACTGTCTCGCATAATGTAAACGTTCTTGTTTATGTTTTTCAATCAAATATGGGCGAAACGAAAACCAGCTCAAAAAGCTGGTTTTTGTTTGCACGGCGAACGGTTCGTAAAGATGTGTCGAAGAATTCGGCAAAATATCTCCTTGGTATGAAACCATTGGTTTCATATTCACTGAATAGCTGGAGCCTTCCACTTCGCTCGACTGGCAAGCCTACCCTTTTCCTTATATCTTTTGACCCTCTGACACACAGTATGTATTTCTCTAAAACAAAAACAGGGTACTCTTAGGCTACTAGCAAAATACGAATATTACCAATTTAATACAAAATTATTTTTAAAATAGAAATGTTACATATTATATGTAGCGGTATCTACAACGCCACATGCGAACAACGCGTCATACTGACGTCACGCAAATCCTGCATCTCGCAAGCAGAGTTTACCGCGCAGTTAGCATAGATACAATTTCCCAACATCAATCGTTGGGCAATTGCCCGCCAGACACAACACCCGTCTGGTCGGAGGATCCTCCCTTTTCTATGGAGGTTGAGTGAACTTTACACCCTGTTCCTCATACCTCTAAATATATTATTATACTTAATGTTAAATTTTATATTCATCTTTCCAAAAGTAAATAAATTTACTTATGGAAATTTAATTTTTTCTTCTATTTCGACTTTATGATAAATATAAAACGCTTAAAAAATAACTAAAAGGATCAGCAGTTATACTTTAATTAGAAAAAAATCGATAAAATAAATAAATCTTATTACTCACACTCAGTCCAGTTTCATCAAATATTTGTGATATAATATTAAGTCCACTTTTACACAGTGCGATAATGGCGCCGATTCCCTTGCTCACAAACTAAACTTAATTTGAGTTCAGTGCATCTTGTTCTTTCTATTTCAAGGAAAGGAAAGAAGATAAATATTAGGCTCGCTACGCATGAATGCGCTTACCGACGTATGATAACCGCTGGGCTATCATGCCATAATATAATATAACCTAATGGTTGAATTTATTAAATACAATCTGTGTGTGTCTATAGTATAGAAATTACTCATTAGAAGAAGGTAAGTTTGTGCGAATGTCACTCCACTTCTGACCGTTACTGAATTTTGCATGTATCTTTCAGAAACGATAAATAGATTACCTACTTTAGGTACTTACTACAATTTATAGCCCTGCATTTAAATTGAATGACGTACTGACTACCTCATATGACGTCTTTGATATCAATAGAATTTAATTAATTGTATGTTTAAAACATCATTTTATCCAACCTAATTTGAGATTGGGCCAGACTGATATCACTTCAGAAATTATTTAGACTGCAAAGTTCACAAGTTTTAAACAGACAGGGGTTTATTTATAAACGTTGCTTAAGGTCTATATATCCACACATAATTATCAGGGCCGTGTCTGGGACTCCACGTCCCAGACACGGCCCTGATAATTATGTGGACCGTGCTCCGTCAGGCGTCAAAAAAATATCGGCGTGTACATTTTATATGAACTCGTTCACATACGTCCGTGTCCGGGACGGGGACGGAGCTTCAGTGCCTGGCTTGTGTGTACCACGGTCACGTCCCGGACTTGGCCCTGATATGTGTGGATACACCTTTAAAGTTAAGTGACGTTTAAAAGTCAAAAATGTATGGTGAAAGAGTCGCTAATCATTACTTTACTTTAAGCAAAGTTTTTAAAATAAACCCAACAATAGCGAACGTTGCGTTGGCAGATTTGAAAATGATTGACATGAAAAGGGTAGGTATGCAATTTAAAACAATACAATAACAAAATAAGTATGAAAGTTTTTCTTCAAATTCCTTCAAGAAAAGGCCTTCATTCTGTAGGACTACAGACTACAACCATCACATATCACGGGAATGATCCTGATTTCAAAATCAAAATTAAATATTTCACATAAACCAACATGGGCACTTATGAAAAGTCAGAAGCTAGGTGCATGATTCCAATCGGTCGTTTCCTATGGAGAAGAGCCGGCAAGAAACCCCACGGTTACTCTTTTAAAAATAATTGGCTTTTATAAAGTTTTCTAATTATATAGGTACCTATATAGGCTTGGTAGGTATATTGGCTTTTATATAAATATAGGTTCTGTAAACATTTTCATCGACAATTAGTGTTTGTGTCATTATTCGCTTGTCATACCTACCTACCAAGTAAAAACTCTTTCTATTGTCATTGCGAGAATATTTACGAATCTCTGGACCGAACCAAATTGTGATTGGCTTTTATAAAGTTTTCTAATTACATAGACATAGGATGGGGTATAGGTATGGGACAGCGTAGTGCCAGGTACTTACTTACTTGATAAAATAAAAAATGGTCTACAGATCTAAAGTCTACAAGGCCTACAAAGTCCTCACATTTACAAAATATAAAAGAATCAACAAAATATAAAAGAATTTACAATCAGTGTTAGTTCTTCAAACATTTATTTAAGTTTTAATTTTAAATTCATGTCTACCTCATCAAGGCTCTACAGTGCCGAATACATTTTTTATGTTATAAACGCATTTACGTAACACAACAATGATATGCAACATTTTAAAAGTGGTTATCATATTATCTAAATCACCTAAATCCAGCCAAGGCATTTACTTAGATCATAGCACTTGAACTGTTATCAGTGAATTTTATACTAGGTCAAATTAAATTAGTTAGCGAAACTCCCCAGAGGTGAGTTTTATCACGTTTAGAGGTGATCTAAACGTGATAAAATAAAAAATAAATTAATTTGATGATATTTTTTGTGTGGTCATCAATCGCAGTTAGAGTAATCACTTGAAATATTAGTTTAAAAAAACAGTTTTTTTTTTTAAGTAAAATCTTCTTTAGTGGCATTGTGCACTTTTTTTGTGATGGGTAAAACACGTTAAACTCGCGTCAGGCCACGTGACCTGATCGAAAATTCGTAAGACGGAGCTCGCGTCAGGACACGTGACCTGATCGAAAATTCGTAAGACGGACGGAGTTTTTTGTGATGGGTAAACAATGTTAAACTCGCGTCAGGACACGTGACCTGATCGAAAATTCATAAGATGGAGTTCACGTCAGGACACGTGACCTGATCGAAAATTCGTAAGACGGAGCTCACGTCAGGACACGTGACCTGATCGAAAATTCGTAAGACGGAGGGAGAGTAGACCGCATTCAACTTTTCACTTCTGCCGGCACTCCCGGAGTGCAACCCGTTTTTTTTTGTAAACTTTACAGACGTGAAACAAAATAAACTAGATTTTCTCAACTCATATTTCAACTAACAAGACTACAAGCGGTCATTAACCACCCCAAAAATTTAATCTTATTTTTTTTATTATTATCATGTTTAGTTTTTCGCTAACCCATCACGTCTGTAGAGTTTCGATAGCTAATTTGATTTGACCCTGGGGGTCTACTCCGAAGTAGTATCGGCCGATTGTTCGGCCGTTTCCTGATACGAAGTTACTATTTGGTTCGGTCGGTTCCGATCCTACACTCATACACTCTTTCGAATATTGACTATGGTCTCGACCCAACTGAGCCGATCCGAACCTTTTTCGCATTTTTCAATAATATTCGGTTCAGCCATGTGTCGGTTCGATCCGAACATTCGCACTTTGCACTTCGGAGTAGGCCCCCTGTATAGTTTTAAACATAACGTTCAATATCTCAGACTTTGACATCAAAAACCAGAAAATAAAAAGTGAAAGAATCCTCCTAACCCTTTGTAACTCGCTGCACAACCAGAGGGTAATATTTATGATTTCGCTTTCATTTTTATAAGCAACGACTCCTCCCACTTCGAAGGGTTCAATAAAATTCTAGTCAAGTTTTTTCTATCTATTCCACTTCTAATTGATAGCACGTGCATGGTTTCCGCTCAGCCACGTGTCCTATTGTAGATTATTAAAATATTCGTTCCGCTCGGATTCCATCGTGCCCTTTAATGCCGATGATATGATATGCAAGTAGCACAGAACGGGAAAATAAACTAAAGCACAGGAACCACTTGACATGAAAATAAAGGCAATTTGTTGATGCATGCTTCATTTTAGAATTTGGGTAACGGTCGGCTTGCTCTTAGTAGCTGCTTATTTGAATAAAACGCGGAACATTATGCCTCACAAACATGTAGTTAATCTACATTTAAATGCGGAACCTTGAACCATCAATCGAATGTAGATACGTCGTTACGTCAACTGGCGCACATGTTCATTAACTAGTTCCTCACACTTTACTTCATAACACTCTACTATAAATAGATAATCCAGTCTCCAGATGTTTTCCTGGTTGTTTTTTTTTGCACCCGAACATGTCGCGTACCAACGTGGGAACTTGAATCCGGAAAAAATCTTCACAGATGTAGCGAATCTTGGTCTCAAGACCACGTGTCAGACAGGAAGAATCTATAATTTATGTAGGAGACGCGTGCCACTTGTGCTACAGACTAAACGTAAGTTAACGGACTGTGAAATTGACCTAGTGTTTTTATTACAGTGCCGATGGACACCCTTCTTGTAAACGTCTTACAATTCATTTGTTCCGCTTTGTAGGTAGAAAGTAGTAGCGATTAATAGTAATGTATTAAATTAGCACGTCATGTTCAATTAAGTAACTTGAGTAATTATCAGCTAGTATATCAGCTAAAATACATGGTTATTTTTCAAAGACCAGCCAAATTTAAGGATGTAAGTACAGACCATCAAACTGAACAACTTTCTCCATGGGACAAATAGCGTAATCGCGAAAATTTTATCAACTGTCCCATAGAAAACTTCAATACCTACTCGACAAATACCTACCTAAATGTATGGGACGGCTGAATTTATATTCGCGATTACGATGTTGGTCCCATGGAGAAAGTTGTTCAGTTTGATGGTCTGTACCACATCTTTGAAAAATAACCCTGTATACAAAGTTAATAAACTTCTTCCTTTAACTTTTAGCTGTTGCGGAAAGGTATGTTATAGTACTAGGTACCTAATAAAATAACAATGAAGGCAATGGCCTTCATTGTTATTTAAATTTTCTGTAAACTCTCTAATGTAATGACATTAGAAAGTTTACAGAAAATTTATATTTAGTGACGAATACTAGGATTTTTTTAAAGCAAGATCTGGAGAGCTGGAGAGCAAGATCAACACAGATATCAAGTAGAGGAAAATACCACTGAATGGATACGTACTGTGTTCGATTTTATCAATTATTTTAAGTTTACGTAGCAACTGAACCATATCATAACATTATTTTTCTTAGAACTTTGATAAAAATGTTCCTATTCAGAGATATAAATATATATACTTAAAATGTAAACTTTATAGTTCCTTTGACTCTCAATCGCGGTATCCCCTTACACATTAAACCAAAAAGGACCTATCACAAATATTTTACCTGCACCCGGAAGGGTCAGCCACCTCACAAAGTACCAGAAAGAATTCTGTTTGTATTGGTTTCATAAGAAAAGTATATACAGAGTTGCACGCACAAACTGTAACCACGAAATCAGCACATAAGTCTTATGTTATTTATTTCATATGATTGTGTTGAATATTACAATTATTATAAATAATATAATATTAACCAAAAAAAAAAACTTTGAGTACGTTCATATTGCAAATTCATTACGCATTAAATATGGAACAATATAAATAATAATCAATCATATGTCAATCACTCAGTAACAAAAAGTTAAATAATAACCAAAATTGCATTTAAATTTTAAATTCGTGATCCATTATAAAAAAATAATAAAACAAATGAAAAAATCATATTCACGAATCATTTAATGATTCTAGAGGTGGAAATTTTCCGCCGGTTATCAAAAAAAATCAGCTGTTCCATAGACAGGTACGCAGTAAAAATGTATGGAACAGCAATTTTTTTTTCATAACCGACTAAATTTTTTTACGCAGGGGGTTTAGAATCATGTCCTGAATCGGTAACAAGTTGCGCGTCGATTTCCCTGTCACTCTGTATATTTTTTTCTTATGAAAACAAAACCAATACTAACATTTGAGAGGTGGCTGACCCTACCGGTTCCAGGTAAAATATTTCAGATAGGTCCTCTAGAAATTAATTTTATAATCAGTATCGACATCGCTGAAATAATATATAAGATAGAATATAAGGATATACAGTGACATATATAAGACTAGGTTTCTGTACACTATCTAGGCTAAAAATATTAATATTCTACACGAATAAGGTGCCTTATAACTAAAGTATTTTTACTGCATTTATCGAAATTGTTTTTTTAGTTAAGCACATAATGCCAATTCGAGGGTCACATTGACATAGGCAATATTATGAGAAGTGATACCGTACCTATCGTTTTTTTAAACAAAAATATTCTTGTAATGTATTGTTGGTATGATAGTAATTTATGACGAGATGAAACGCTCGAGCCAAACGGGAAAAAATGAAGAAAAAATCATGTATTGTTAAGCTTTTCGTGCCCCAGGATAGGCAGGTAGGGCTAGCATAGGCGTAAAAGCAGCGTAGACTCCGCGAGAACACCACGTAGTCCCCACGTAGGTTCCGCGTAGACCGTACGTAGGCGCCACGCAAAGTATGATGTTGGCTTTGTTGCTAAAAAATCGTCGCAGGATCAGTTCTCAATCAATGCGTGGCACCCTTAGGTATATACTGTTGACCTAAAGTTATATTGTTTTGTATATATTAAAACTAATATTAGCCACACAAAGTCAAAGCTCTCAATAAAAATAAGGTCACGAGGACAGATCGCTGATAAGAACCATAAAATATTATAATTAATTAGCAATCTCTCAGCCACGCATTTAAAACATAAAACTCCAAAATTACCATTTTTGTTATGAATGGAAAAAACCTTTTCACTAACAGTATCTAACCAAATATAATATTTATCGATATAGTTATTGTGAAATAGTAACTCAACTATTTCAATGAACCCTTGACATATTGCATAGTTTATCATAATGTCTATTTAATTATGTTAATTGGCATATAAAACAAAAACGTGATAACTTATTGATTTGTTGTTAATATATATAAAATTACTTGTAGTTTTGGTTCATATTCTACGTACTTAGAACGTAAGTGTGATATCAAAGTCGTGAAAAACATTGGTTTGTTTTGAGAAATATTCTGTAAAAATATCAACGTGAAAATTTGGATGAAGTGAGTTTGGAGTGCGCTATCATTCCATCTGATGTTAGGGATTGACACTATTGGCAGCTAACTTAAAGCTGACTTCACCCAAGTTTTCACGGTGAGATTTTCAGAATAGATTAACTGAACTTAACTAGGGTAGATCACATAGCCTACGTAGCAAGTTCTTTCATCATCATTAGCCTACGAGTATAGCAGTCTATCATAGGCCTCTCCTATTGCACGCCCTTCAACTCGATTTTCGGCAACTCCCATCCAACTGCTACCAGCCATCCTGCGAAGATCGTCGCTCCATCTAGGTTGAGGGCGTGCTACCTTGTTCCTTAAATATTTGGAATACAATAAAGAAGAAGAATGGTCTTGCTTGACACACATAGACAATTATAAAACTATACATAACTCTGTTTGATTGGTGCGTTCACGAGCTGTTGCTCAATAAACAATAAAAAGAACAAGGTCATTTTAATAAAAACTAATATTTAATATCGGTGTCCTATTTTGACTCTTATAGAATAAGTACAATCTTAAGCTTACATCACAAAAGGGCTTCAAGAATTAATACAGTCATTATTCCATTTAACAATATCTTAGATTTAATAAATTATAGTTTCATTGTTTATCTGATCTATTTTATGAACTATTTTATGTATAATGCACATGGCGATCATATCTGCATTCAACATTAAAACTATGCTATGGCTAATTTGAAACAATCAAAGTGACATTAACATTTAGCTAACTAGGATAACTGAATCACATATATACTCATACATTGGTTCCGTCTTTATTACACACCTCCAGTAATAATTTACAACAAAAATTGTATATTACATTGACATCTTCAACAAAACACTTTGTTTTACGAAACTCCAATTATAAAAAAATACGGCTCTATTGATCGGTCATTCAAACTGACATCTATATAACCTTAGACTCACGCAATCACGTCGGAACGTCACCCAAGAGATCAGTTACAAATTCGTTGAAATAACAATCTATACAGCCATCTAATGATGTCGCAAACTCTATTGACTAGATATCTACTTCTTTACTATCATTTTTCTTGCCATACCTAAAGTGTTCTTCTATTTGCAGCAAAGTTTTGTCCTTTGTTTCAGGTAAACAGAAGAATAAGAATATCGTACCAACTAAAGTTGACAACCCGTAGAAGAGATACGTTCCATGGTGACCTATACTTATAAACATGGCGGGTGCTGTCTTAACTACTGCGAAGAAGGCGACAGATGTCATCATAACACTGATACCTGAGCATAAGCCCTTTGTTTCTACAGCAAAGAGTTCTCCTACCATGTTCCACGGTAAAGGACATATTCCCAAATTAGATACAATTATATAGAATCCCATAAGTCCTAGTGAAATAAATGGTGACATGTGGTGGACGACACCAGAGTTGTAAAGATATAGATATAAAGCTAACCCTATTAAAGATAAAGCTGTAAACACACCACTGAATATCGCCATAGGTCTTCTGCCAGATCTTCTGAGCATGATACAAGCAGCTCCCAGTGACACGCATCGCAACAGGTCTATACTCAACATAGCAGCGTAGGTGTAAGAACTGGTCGAACCGCTACCAATGAGTTCTTTCATCATATCTGTTGTATACGCACATATAACATTGACTCCAGAAAGTTGCGTTATAACAAAGAAGGTCGTCATTATTCCCAATGGTTTATAAAATTCTGGCTTTTTGATATTTGCAGCTAAAGTTTGCATTTTACCCTGATTCTTTTCTTTGGATGAAAGATCCGCAATCATTTTATCCAGTTCAATTTTCATTGCTATACTGTTTCCTCTGTACCATTGGTACGAAATTATACATTCGTCGATTCTATTCCTAGATGCTAGCCACGACGGTGATTCTGGAGCGTAGTAAAGTATTATGCCGCCAAACAAAGGGAATAATCCACAAAGCAAGGAAGCTAAACTCCAGTGAAGGAAAGTACCGAATAAATGTGACATGAGCACACCAACTGCGATCCCCAAAGATAAAGCAGCTAAGAATAATCCTCTGAAGGCTGGAGAACTAATTTCTCCCACATACACTGGACCAAGTGGACCAAGCCACCCTTGACACAGACCTGTGATGAATCTTCCTATTAATATTAAATACATGAGGTCGTTTGAAAACCCGATGATCAGCCAACCAACTACAAATGTAACTGCCAGTAATAAGGTGGACAGTCTTCTTCCAAGTCTATCCATTAAATAGCCCGCCATCAGGTTACCGAAGAAGAGGGCCAGGGATGATATAGCGGCTGAAAGATAAAAGAAAATCATTGTCAATTTATGTGATTAACCAACATTAACAAAGGCTTGGTCACAGTCGAAGTATACACGTACCTACCCATGATACCAGTTCCACGGAGAAGGCGTGCTTTCCTTTGGCATGTTTCAGTTGTGGTATTAAGATTGCGGAGATGCCTGCCGTGGCACCAGCACCGAGAGTTAGCATGAACACTCCGAACGAGATGATTGCCTGTAAACAAAATTCATTAAAATTAGAACAACGTTATATACGATTAGGCCAGTCATAGCTAACCCTAAAATACGCTAAAATCGCTAACTAACGCCTAGTTCTGATTTTTTAATATGTTGTTAGGACCACTTTCAGTAGCGTATATCCAAGTTTGCAGCTTCGAAAGGCCTGTGCTAACTTTCCAGCACTCGAAAATACGCGAAATTTTCGCACGTTTTATGGTATTTTCAATATAAGTCGTGAACTATACATTTTTTAATGAACAAAATCTATATTTTTAAAGTAGCCTAAAATTGCTACATGTTTAAAGATCAAAAACAGCGCTGTAGGTTCTATATTTACCGAGATACAGCACTCCAAAAATGTACAACTATTAATATTGTACATATTTATTAAGCATATATTTACAAGGCATTATTACAAGGAAATTATTTTTGGTTAGAATTGTTAATTTTGAACGTTTCGTGGACGGTTCATAAAAATTTTCTGATTCAGCCTGTCAAATAATTTCATTGTTTTTGTTTACGGTTAAGTAAAATATTGTCTCTCCTTAGTGACTAAACTTGATTTATCCGGAAATGATGATGATATTGTGGAATATGATATGAAAATGGTGCTACTGCTATCGACGTTAAAAATAAGTTCGGTTATTGAGTATCCTAAATTGAATCTATCGCGATAGAAAAACTTAGGAACATATTTTTATAGCACTAACGCAGGGAAATTTTGGACTGCAACTGACCTCCCATGGACCCATGGGTAGGTATTCAAAATTACAGTTATTTAAAATTACGTGTTGAACTTCTCGCCCTACACAGTCAAATCGACGATGTTTTATGCAGCAAATAAGATTCACAAGACAATTAATTGGCAAAACAAAGACATTGTACCAAAACAGCTGTTGTGTACTTTACGCACAATCTAGCACATGCACGTGTAACCTATCACTATCTAGTAGTAGGTAAACAATATGTAATCATTATACATAATTATGTAGAACACAATTAACATCACATTCTGATAGTCACACAGAAAGTGTGCAAGTGCATCATTCCGAACACAGCTTCAACAATATAATCATCACCCAGTTTTAATTTACGATTAATTTTTTTCTTGTCTCGGATTTAATTGTAATTTGAAAACTACCGCCTGCGCCGCTCGCAGACATAGGGCTCTCTCTTTTTCCTTCAATTCGCCTACTCTTTGCACATTATTCGTTTTAATTTCATTGATGTTATGATCCGTGACCCCGGCAGGTTCCTCCAAGATGCTAATTTAGAAAATTAAAATATATTACGTGTTTTAAATTAATGTCGCCATTAAAGCACCATGCTGTATATAGATAATAATATGTAGTTTGAAACAAGATATCTACATAAACTTACAAAAATCACCAAAAACACGTGTTTGAAAAACTTTTAACATAAATCCGTTCGCACTTGACCTTTTATAGGTAAATTTCTCACGTGTATTTTCATTTTCATACCTACAGGGATAAAAAGTGTCAGCCGACTTTAGATACTAGATAATGGGGCTTTAAAGTGATTATATAGATTACAAAATTATAGCCTGCATTTTATTATCGTGAATATATCTTGAATTATTGCCATGGGTAATTTTTATGACCACTTCAAAATGAAAACCAACCAACTCATTTAACTAATGAAAAAAAAAAACATTGATAGACAGCGCAGAGCCTAACCTGGGGTCCAGAAGCATGAAATTTTGCACAAGTATTCCTTATATATATGGTGAAAGTGAGCACTACGGAAGAAATTTTTGGACCCATGGTATAGACATTCGTAATTTTGGCCGATGGGAAATCCCATCGGGCACACAGCTTGTATAATACAAAAAAAAATCGAGTTGAGTTGCCGAAAATCGAGTTGAATGGCGTGCAATAAAGTGGACTGCTATAGGCTGATAATGATGATGATGACTGAAACAAACTCGCAATTTTCAGTACCTATTCATTGTCGTTCGCAAAACTTAGGCTTACTACCGAGGAATCCATAATTATATTATTAATAATAATCTAATAATAGCTACTTATATTCAACTAGTAATATCAGGGTTACTATTTGAACCATAAGCAAGTTCTAGCCATTTTATCGTTAAAATATAAATAATAATAATAATAATGATCGTTTATTTGCCTGAAATATGGTGCTTACAGATGTCATAATACAATACACATACATTAACTTAATGCTATTGTAACATTCATTGGTTTTTAATTTCGTATTCAGTAAACGGGGTAGCGATATACAAAATGTGTATTCTACGGTTATAGAATCCTTCTTTAAGTTATCAAACACAGACAGCAATAAACCCATATTTGCATAAGAATGTGAGTTTAATTGCTAACAGTGTGAATGACATATAGATATAATATAAAGCATATATATCTAGTGTTAGATATTAAATGGATTATTATTTATTATAAAAAAAAGATATAAATATATAATGAAATTTAAAAGCAATTCTGGTGATTATTTAATTTTGTGTTACTGAATCATTGACATATAATTGATTATTATTTATATTGTTCCATTTTGAATGCGTAATGAAATTTAAATATGAACGTACTCAATGTTTTTTTTTTTTTGGTTAGGTATTATTATTTTATTTATCATCATTCAAAAATATTTTCAACACAATGTATTTTGTTATGAAACAGATGACTTATGAAGTTATGACATAAGATCTGCAAAAAATTGTTAAAAAAAAGCCCGATAAAGACCAGGGAAGCATGGCACTAAAGGAAGGAAGCCTCTACTCGGCAGTGGGTGGAACAAGGCTGCCAATAATGATGATGATAAAATTGCATCATATTACTTGATTGAATACAAATTCTTCAAACCTTGGCTTGAGGAAGGACTACTTATTAGCATAGGTAATGTTAATATTTGGATACTTCTAGCGGGTCTTGAAGCATATTCATTGAACTGTATTTGTGTATCACTAGTGTCAAAGAATAAAGTAGTGTGGCCTATTCAGCTAGCATAATCAGCCGATAATGTTCCTACTGCTGGGACTCCTGTCTTCGATAAGGAGTAGGTGGACTGTAATCTATACGCGGGCCCAGTGCGGGTTGCTAGATGTCACATGTCTCGGTTTTTTAGGTTCTAGGACACGCCGGTTTCGTCACGATGTTTTCCTTCACCATCTTGATTTAAACAGAATGTCCTGATCAAATTACATTACCTAATTATTATTTTAAACCGTGACTAATACGCACAATACTTAATTAATTTAAATCAAAGCACATGAACCGATTTTTATTTTTCTTTGTTATGTTTTGCAATCTGACAATCCTCCAACATAGAAAAAAATACCACATGAAACAACAACAGTTAGTATTAGTATTGTAAATCAGTATTGTACAAGAATAGGCCAAAAGCTTGCCTATGTAGTTGTTTCAGAGTTAGGCACAATATTTATTAAAAAAAACTATAGGTTTGTGGGTACAGATATACAAATACTGGTATTCAGCTGCATCCGGTTAGACTGTATTTGTATAGTATAGTTTTGTATAATTTAGCAGCATTTTTTAAATTTTGTAAATGTAAGAACCATGGATCCGTTTTTTATGATATTTTGATGTTGACTTGAAAGAGCATGGCAGTTGAGAACATGTCATGCTCACTTAAATATCTCACTGGTGGTGGCGCGTGTGTTGGATCATTCGGTTCTCTACGAAATGGTTGAGCTGGGTGGTGCTGATCCACGCGTCATATTCGTGAACGGGCGCCGTCGGTTGAGACTGGTAATCTCTTAACTGCCAGGGGTTATTTTTAATTTTAAATTTTAAATTGTTTCTTTTTTACATTGTTCTCACATATAGAAGCAATAAGAATAATGTACCTAGGATTTTGGATTTTGTAATAATATCTTGATTTAAAAGAGTGTCCGTGGAGTTTCTTGCCCGTTCTTCTCCATAGAGATCTACGTTTTGGAATAGGCAACTAGCTTCAACTTTCTGAATAACTGACTGACTAATTAATTTTGACAATTCAAAAGTGCCTGTAAATGGTTTAATTGAAATAAATGATTTGAGTTTGAGTTTTGAACTGGAAGCCGACCCCAACATAGTTGGGAAAAGGCTAGGCCGATAATGAGGTATGTAGGCACAGTATTTTTACAATTTTTTTATCAGCAATAATGATAAACATTGGCAATCACCTTATATGGAAATGTCACATACAGTTGTTCATTCTTAATGGATTTTGTTAGCACATTATTCACTAAATTTCAAACTTTAAGCTAGAAAACAACATTTTTTTTTTACTTTATAACTTCATTCTAAAGCCACCTTAAAGATATGCTCCAATAAACACATTATCAAGAAAGCATGTGCGTAATTCTAATTCTTACGTTAACGAAAATAATCATGAAATAACAATACTTAATTACAGTAAGGGAAACTATTAACTGATAATATGCGTTGAGGAAATCAATACACTCGAAGATCCGGTGGTTAATCTGTATAATCTACGATTTAGGTGAGGGTTAACCAATTTAAGAAGTAATTGTATAAAAATATATCAAACCTGTGTCCACTGTTAGTGTAACGTTAAAAAGAAAAACGTATCACACGTCACTTTTTAGAAAACCTAAACGAATTAACACTTATTTAAATAGCTTTTTAACACAGACCTGTCTCCTAAACGGTGCTCGTTGGTCATTATTGAGATATTCGTCTTTAGATTCACTAAATTCCTTTTCGTGATCCGTTCCATTCTTATAGATTTTCTCTAATTCCGGCACTGTATCGTCACCCATCTCTGAATGTTTCCGAGTCACTGCATCACTCATGATTCGAAACAACGACTTTATGAACCTCCGAACGCTTTGGAGATTGTATTTTATCTTATCACCCACTCAAGTTAACCGACGGCGACACTCTGTGTACATTTATATTTTTTTAACGAAACGTATAATTGCACTGTATGAAAAGATTTGGATGGAAACGTGTTAGAAAACTGGTTTTACGGTAAACATGAACTTGTGTTCCATTGGACGATAATGGGACTTCTTTCACTGCCAGATGAAGCGTGACAACTACCAAAATGTGGATAATTGTATATAAAAACGAAACGGTGTTCTGATACGAAATGTCAAACTTTTAAAGATTTTACATTCTAGGAAAATACCAGCTTGAGATCACGTGCTATCGATGCCACATATTTCGACAAACAACCAATTTATTCATTATTCTCGTATTTGAATCAGGTTATCACGGAAATATTGGGTATTAAAATGAAGCTATATAGCTTCTATGTCATATGGTACTTTATAATCTTCTTTACAATGAAATCTCCTAAATGATGATGCTGCTGAGAGCTGAAACGGTGAAACCCAGTCTCGATATTGTCATTTTCGTGATAGCTTTTATGAATGCGAATAGAATATGTTGGTGTGCTCTTGCGGGTATCACTAAGATATTAGCTATCAAACACACGTGGGTAAATACACCAAATACATAAGCGAATTCTTTTTCAACTATTTTTTTAGAATTAAATTGTGAAATATTCAAAACATAGGTATAAGTAGGTTAACGTGGACAGTTGCTACCTAAACTTTCTCGTTCTATCATTTAAATATTTAACAGTCTAAAGTTCGTTATGTCAAATTTCTATAATAAAAAATTCGCAAAAGACTTAAATGTCAGATTAGTATCTGTGATTAAAAAACGAACTTTACCTTGACAAACCACTAATTGTCATTATCAAAATCCCAATACCACAATATTTTACCGTAGTGCATTTTAGTAATAATAATAATAACGTTTATTTATAAAAATGGTGCAGATTTACAATAACTTATCTTAAAAAATTATAGATGACACAGTTGTTCATTTGCCTGAACTAGGTAGCATAGTAAGTACATCTACTATGAGCCTTCTTATCATATTTACTCATTAACGAAAGAACCAATAAGCCATTAATGGACAAATACGATTACGGCTATGATGGTACTATAATGTTACTTAATTACCATTTATTATCTGGATTATATACAAGCCTGAATACAATCAAATCAACCAATAATCCAACTGCAGTGCAGAACCGGTGCTAAGGGACTTTGTAAGTCCGTTAATAAAGCTGAATAGTTTGTTTGTTTGAACACGCTTATCTCTGGATCTGACGGTCAGATTTGATAAATTATTTTTGAATTTGATAGCCCAATTCTTGAGGAAAGCTATAGTTTATTTAACATGACGCTATAGCTCTTAGAAGCTGAAAAATAATCGGAAATAACGCAAAGCGAAAACAAACTGATACCACGGGTAAGCGATGCGACGAGTCGGGGAGGGTGGGATTAAAAAGTAATTTCACGCGGATGAAATCGCGGGCAGAAGCTAGTTGGTAATATAAAAACCCACAGAAAGATGGGTTGTGGCCTTTTTTTCCACAAACCCACATGGCTATCGTATAATGTTTTCCAGCTTATCGGACCACGCCTAACTGAGCCTATCCGAACAATTCTCCAGCCTTTTTTTAACCTACACTTACCTGCAGCAATGAGATCCTAGAGTGCTACAGTTATTCAACTTCTTCAGTATCGTTATGGTTCATTATCCCACCATACGTCATTAAACTTCAAAGCGCTTACTAAGCTTTATTAGCTACTAGAATTGCCGCACTTACAGGTGTCAGGAACGTATTCTCTCTCCGGCCAGACTGTAGGAAAAGTCTCTTGTAAAAACTCGCTTCAATGATGACAGCTACAATCCCAGTGCAATTGGTATGGTCACGTTACGATTAGATTAAGTTCGATTGTCACAAGACCTTCATAGTCTTCTAAAAGGAGACCTATGTTGTGTGGGACATATTTGGACGTTTTAAGTTGAAACCGTACGCAAAATGAAAAAGAAAAACATCGTGAGGACCGACATGTCCTAGAAACAAACATTCGGAGACATGTGACATCTACCGCACTGAGCCCGCGTGGTACATTACAGTCCACTCCCTCTCGAAGAGAGGAGGCCTGTGTCCCAGCAGTGGGAACATTATAAGCTGCCGATCGATTCTGTAAAAATCTCACCGTGAAAAGTTAAGTGAAGTGAGCTGTCAATAGTGTCAATCCCTTAGTATTAGTTGGAATGACAGCTCACTCCACGCTCACTTCACCTAAGTTTTCACGGTGAGATGGTTACAGAATCGCACTGCAGTTATGCTACCCTGAAACAAAGTTTAGCGATCTATTAATCGATCGTACGTGACGTGACGATGATGGAAACGTGCATCAAACTCCGAAGCGCCTAGTGCAGGTAAATCTTCTGCCGCTGCTATCATTGAGTTTCTAATCTTCAATAGCTAAGGCCATGCGTGAGATTGGTATTACACTGTGTTACGGCGTATTAGTTTTAGGAAAATGTACCGCAAACAAAATTTTGACTCTGTTCGACTTCCGATTGACGTAAGGTTTTCAATTTTATTAATTTATTTGTGTTTTCTTTTTGCGGTGTGATTGATATATTGGTTTGTGCATGCATTGCATGGATTATAAATAAGTGTATTTTAATTGGTGTGTGTATATGCATTATGTTCTTTTTACCGTACATGCTGCTTTGTTATTAAAAACAAGGGAATGGCTTTAGTTTTAAAAATCTAACAGATAGTCAGAAGGTCACCTTTAAAATTAGGTTATTGGAATATAATGAACGGAAATAAGTAAATGTCTTCATTTAAAGAACAATTTTATTAATAGTGTCGTGTCTTCTGTAATGAGGATAAAGCTATCCCGTACTTAATTTAGAAATGGGTACAGATTATTCAAAAATGTAACAAAAGCCTTTTATTTTTTTATAAACTTCTTAATTTTGTTTAGTTCAGCTCCAATACGTCCAAACCGCTTCTTTTTTAGACTTCTTTGTACATCTCCTTTTTTGTTTTCGGATGATCATAATTTAGTATTTATACCACTCGTCTGAGTACAAACTAAACTCGCTTACCTCCCGAGTCTTGCGGGAGTGCGGCATGCATTTGAACATGAACTTCGAAATACCTACTATAGCAATTGTTTTAAAATAAATTCCATTTCACGATATATCACATCGTCACCGATAGTGCTCGCAGTACGAATAAAAACATATTTTCCAAGAAAATAAAGGAAATGCAGCCATAATTTTAACAACGTAGAGCGCCTATTACTTTAACCATAGCAAGAAGAAACTTCAGGTCAATTGCTAACAATACAGTTCAGGCGCAACATAGTTATTACAACAATATTATGAATGTGATTTTGTATTATTTTGAGCAACTAACTGGAATAAATAAATACTGAATATTATTTTACAGTTACAATTACATAATCAAATATGAGCTTTGTTTGCATATAGCGCCGATAAATAATAATAACCTTTTGGAAATGATTTATAGTGGAATATGGGGAGAAGCATGTCTATATAATGACATAATCTAGAAACGAATAAAATGCACTCGTAAGTAGGAAAACAAGGAAAAGATTTGTCCTCCACCAAAGTTATTGGCAGATAATCATTTGCTAGGCACATATTACTTAAGTTTTTCAGGAACATTGTTTTGCCAGCTGCACGTGAATAAGTTACGTTTCAGCTAGGTACCTTTTATTTATTTTGTTAAGGCTATAGAACTGATATCCTTTTTTAATGCACCTAGGCACCTTTAAAATGGAACATGTTTCAATCATACAGCCATAATACCTACCTATAACTTTACACTTTACACACCCTTTGCAAATCGCGGTTACGCACGCAAATTTACGTAGGTTTAAAAATTATTTTAAATACTAACACAATGACATTTATTATTAAATACATGAAGTTTATTGACTTTTTGTCAATAAACTTCATGTATTTAATGAAGAATAACAATTGTTCGCGGTTTTGCATGTGTAGTACGTACGTACAGAGCCAGCACATCAAACTACTACAATCTGTCAAATTTCTTTAATAGATTTTCAACTTTATTGCAGAAGCATTAGGTTCAAGGTTGATTGGGAAAATTTTACAGTTTCGGGTAGCTTGACCTGCAGGCTGGCGTCTATAGGTACAAGTACTAACTTTGCACATAAATTGTTACGAAACAAGTACCTACTTATTTCGTAACTTCTGATTTCGCAGTTTCAGGGTTTATTGCACCATGCATAACTATGCATTACCCAATAAACCCTGAAACTGCGGAACGCCATATCACTGTTGATCGGTCTTCAAATTCTTCAAATCGAAGTAGGTATATTTTGCCTCTGTTTTTGCATCACTATCCAAATCACAGTGATCTTTATTATCATTCTAATAAGGTTGGTGTTAGGTTGCGGCCATTGACAAGTCTGTTAAATTCATTGTGATCTTAATTCTCGTCACAATAAGGACGCTGCTGACAGAGGTAAAATTACTGTGAACGGACTGTAACTTTGTTACAAAAAACGGTAGTAAACGCCACAATGGTTATCGCATTATGGCATTAGTCTATATTAAAAGCTTCCTACTGAGAGACCTTCTCACTTGTTCATCTTTTGGGGCGTGGCCAAAATCGGAACTAACGCTACCACTTTGTTTTTTTCAATACATTTCACAACAATTTCGCAAATGTTTACCAACAACGCCTCCCAACAACGTCATTCAAGCGCCTAAATATCTTTGTTGCACAGTAATTCATTTAAAAAAACTTGATTATTTTTTCCAGCAATATGGCGTCTTTTGTCGACGATACCAATCACGCGAACTATGCGCGGGTTGTATTCTACCCCCTTCTGCTCATCATGTCAGTCCTATGGTTGATACATAGATGGCAGCAGCAGTCCAGACTCTTCAAATTAGGCAACTTACTGCCAGGACCTGAACCGGTACCATTCTTTGGAAACGCTCTTGTTGCTTTGGGGAAGAAACCTGACCGTAAGTATGATGCTTTCAACCACTCGTATTTCCAATAATATTTATTTGCAAATCGTTAGAAAGGGATCAATGATTTACAAGTGAAGACATATTTAAAAGGGATTCTAGGTATGTTCACTGCAAAAATGGTTTCATAATATTTAGCAAATTAAAAGTTAAATTAAGTTTCTCTCTTAGCAAAAATCAACTAAAAGTCAGAAAGAAATAAATAAAAACAGCTCCTCAATATTCAATTATTAAATTATACTCAAAACAATCATTAATATTAACTTTCAATTAAATTAATGTGAGCAATATTGACGCTAAACACTCGCTAATGACATTTTGCTACTAGAATTCAGTTCGAAATCAACGAAACAAGTTTCTCACCCGATCCCATTTATTTCAAAACTAGCCCGCAGCTTACGTGCGTCGCCTAGAGGATAGGTTACCAACTCAGAAACCTTTGTGAGCGTGCACACAACACCTTACCAAACTTCCATCGCAATTGGATAAGTACTAGTCATCCAATTGTTATAAGGGACAAACATCACTTACTTTAATTTTTTTAGTAACTTCTAAAGTCAAAGTCAAATCATTTATTTCAAATAGGCATTAAAGGCACTTTTGAACGTCAAAATTAAAATTAAAATAAAATTGATCTTAGTCGCCCCTTCCAAAAGGTAGTTTTCGTATGGAGAAGAATGGGTAAGAAACTCCACCGTTACTCTTTTAAAATGTTTTACAATATTTTGCATACATTAATTATATAATTATATGTGAAGACGATGCATCTAAAGGAGGAGGTTCTCAATTCTTACATTTATATTTCAGAATTAGTAAACCTCAGTCTAGAATATGCCGAGAAGTACGGCACAGTGATCAGAGGATGGCTTGGGTCCAAGCTGGTCATATTCCTACTGGATGCCGACGACATTGAGGTCATACTGAACAGTCAAGTGCACATCGACAAGTCTACTGAATACAGGTTCTTCAAACCTTGGCTTGGGGAAGGACTGCTTACTAGCACAGGTAATGTTATTATTTATAAACTACTAACTAGCAGGTCTTTAGGCATACTTATTGTATACTTTGTATAGTAGGTCTTTGTGTGTTTATAGCTGGGTGGCCACTTATCCAGCTAGAAAAGCCTTCATTCGTTATTGACGTTACTATTTATACATATTATTTTTATACATACTGGATAAAAATTATACCTTATTATCCAGTAACTGGGATGTGGAGGTCAGATAGGCAGTCGATCCATATAAAATTCTGGTATTCAGCTGCATCCGGTTAGACTGGAAGCCGACCCCAACATAGTTGGGAAAAGGCTAGACAGATACTGGAGATTACTTCTAATTTTTTGGTGTGTGCCTTATCAGAGTATCCTCTATAATATAATAGAATAATCTCTATTATGTACACCATATAAATTGCAAACATAAATATATAAATTTTGCAATGGGCGGAGAGACAAGTACTGTAGGTAGTCTGTGGTGTACCATTTACATAATACAATAAATACATACATAAAGTAACTATTATTACTCCTATACTAATCTATATAAATATATAAACATGAAACAGAAGCAAAGAAAATATAATGATGATATTTAAGGAGAAAGTCCTTTTTTATCATAATTTTAAAAGTGGACAAATATTGACCGACACTGCCAAGTCATTCCATAACTGTACTGCTTAAACAATAAAAGATTTGTCATAGAAACTGGTGGAATGCATCCGGAATCTCTAGTCTCAGGTTTTCCGTTGACCTCAGATATAAACGTTCTTTAATTAAGATAAGAGGGGTATGTAGGATTAAACAAAATACTGTTGAGCTTAAATAAGATAGACCCATAAGTCAAAGTCAAAGTCAAATCATTTATTTCAAATAGGCACATTAAAGGCACTTTTGAACGTCAAAATTAAAATAAAATTGATTCTAGTCGCCCCTTCCAAAAGGTAGTTTTCGTATGGAGAAGAATGGGCAAGACCTAGACCTAATATAGCCCCCTCTAGATCGATAGACCGTGGCTGCTCTTTTTAAACTTAGCCCTTTATGCAAATTTCAATCAGAGAAAGGATTGTACTACTTAGTATATTACTTACTTCAAATAGGGTAGTTCAATAAGTTTGTGATTAAAATTAAAAACCATTAAATACCATTTGTCACAGGTTCAAAATGGCGTTTCCACCGGAAAATAATAGCTCCAACATTCCATATAAACATACTGAAGTCATTTGTAGGAGTGTTCAACCAAAATAGCAAGAGGGCCGTTGAGAAAATGCGCTCAGAGACGGGCAAAACATTCGATGTCCACGACTACATGGGCACAGCGACTGTCGACATCTTGCTAGGTAAGAAAATATAATAATATGCCTTTGCCTTCCAACGAAAAAAATAATTATTGTAAATAGGTACTATGGCACCTTGTGTTATTAGGAAACAATATACAACTTACCAACCTCTAAAAAAATAATATTTTCTTAAAATGTGTACTGAATTTTGGTGTAACTCCAGATGAACCGTTTTTTAGATTGAATTCAATTAAAACATGAGAAATTGTATCCCTTCTCATCGTCATCACCATTACTGTATTGGCTCGGCCATTTGTTAGTATCAGTTAAAACTAAACCAGTAAACCTTTCAGAAACTGTAATGGGCATAACAAGAAAAACTCAAGATGAATCTGGATTTGATTACGCTATGGCTGTTATGAAGTAAGTTCTCTCACCATCAATAGTCTTCTACATGAGCCAAATTATTTTAAATTCACTTAATACTTAATTTTGTTTGTTTATTTCAATTTTTCAGGATGTGTGACATAGTCCACCAAAGGCATTATAAGTTCTGGTTAAGATTTGATGCCATTTTCAATTTCACGACATTCTTCCAAAAGCAAAAAGAACTTCTAAGTATTATCCACGGACTAACTAATAAGGTACTAATAACTAATAAGGTTCTGCTTGAATGGATCGCGCGTGCTTGTAAATAATTTAACCTTATTACAGATGAATTGGTTAAATTAGTGTTTATTATGGAAATTAGATTTTTTTATAATCTTCCACACAATCTCAATCTCTAGGTTAAATATTGTACAACATTCTGCATTCATTAATGTTTAATATATAATTTTTATAATTATGTTTATTACCTTCATTTAGGTTTTGCAAGATTTTCATATCATCATAAAAATATTATTATTATTTGGTTAGACACAGATAATTAGTTGATGCATTTATGTGAAATAGCTTGGAGATATTTAAGGAGGGGCCCGTGGCTAAATAATAATAGCCGCACAGGTCGATCGGTCAGGTTAAGCTACGCTTGCCGCGGTTGGTCTGTGGATGGGTGACCATCTTTACATACCGGGACCCCTCCGTGCCTCGGAAAGCACGTTAAGCCGTTGGTCCCGGCTGTCATTCGTGGATCTTTGACAGTCATTACGGGTAGTCAGAAGCCCGAAAGTCTGACAACTAGTCTTACCAAGGGGTATACCCATTAACTGGGTTGTAGAGGTCAGATAGGCAGTCGCTCCATGTAAAATACTGGTATTGAGCTGCATCCGGTTAGATTGGAAGCCGACCCCAACATAGTTGGGAAAAGGCTAGGCAGATGATGAGCTTGGAGATATTTAACCTGTCCAGTCGAATCTTAAGCAGTTCTGTGTGGAAGACGTCACAACATTTTCCCTGTTACAACTCGGTTAGACAAGAATTGCTTCTAAAGCATTTTCTTTGGTGAATTTTCCCATAACATAAGGGAATGCCCACGCAAATATGTATTTGTTGGCATTCAGAATATTTAAGATCTTAAAGGCTGGGCACTTCGTAGTTTTCTGCAAGTATTGTGTATGCCTCAGTGAGACTGACCCTTTGTCTACGCTGTTCCAATGTGATGAGGCCTTGCCTTGGCCTTTGCTTCATGTGTAAGATAAGTTACGCATGGTGCAAACCATCTTGGTTGCCCTTCTTTATACATTATCAAGATATAATCATTGTAATAAACTTTCAGGTAATAACAATTAAGAAACAGACGTACTTCGAAAACAAAGCGAAAGGTTTCATTCCACCAACATTAGCTGAGCTGACACGAAATACTGACGATGATAGTGTACTAGCTACTGATAACAAAACTCTCTCTGATGCGGTGTTCAAAGGATACCGAGATGACTTGGATTTCAATGACGAAAATGATGTTGGTTAGTATGAAATACATAACAACTATCAAATAAGAATAACAGCAAATAATAATACTATTATTTGCATGTAGTTACATGCAAATAATAGTGATTAAAATTATCAGAGACACTTAGGAATTTAGAAAACGACGAGGAGGAGGCCTCGTCCATGCTTCAGTGAAGACGCAGTTAGTATTATAACAGTAGCAATTAGAAAGCTCTAAATCTTATAAGCTAACCTTCTAGCAGCTGAGCAAACGAAATACTCTATCTTTACTGTAGCTATGGTCCGAGCATTTAATTATAATTCCTCAAATTATTATCACATAATAGAATACTGTTAAATCTATGCTTACGGAGGTGTATTTAAACCCGATGTAGTAAAGTAATGGTATTACGTAACAAACATTTTTCCAAAGGTAAGAAGAAACGACTTGCTTTCTTGGATCTCATGACCGAGTCTGCGCAGAATGGGACCCATCAGTTAACTGACCACGAAATTAAAGAACAGGTGGATACTATTATGTTTGAGGTAAGTTTTATTCCAACTTCCTTCACAGGGCTCTGCCGAAAAAAACTTTCGGAAGGAGTTGGAACCATGAGAAGAAGCACGAAGTATTTCTCACTTTTGATAATTATAGGCACTGACAAAATCAATATTCAAATACTACTGTTATGATCATCATTTCCTAATTTCTTAACTATTGCCAGAAGAAGAACGAACTGATTTAAATTCCAAATATTTCAGGGTCACGACACCACTGCTGCTGGCTCCAGCTTCGTTCTATGTCTTCTGGGTGTCTACAAGGATATCCAAGCGAAGGTTTACAACGAGCTATACGAGATCTTCGGTGATTCTGATAGACCAGCCACCTTTGCAGACACTCTCGAAATGAAATACCTCGAGAGGGTCATTCTTGAAACATTGAGGTTGTACCCACCTGTGCCTGTCATCGCAAGGAAGCTTAATCGCGATGTTAAAATTGGTAGGTCTCGATTTTTATCGATTTAAATGAAGGTTCTACATTACATTGCGAATGTGACCTAACAATTTAATAAATACTTACTTGATGCGGGCGCAGCGGGACCGATCGCTGTGGCGATTCTTGGAGGAGGCTTATTATCTATGCTATTTGCTTTTTTTTTTGGCAAATGAATCTTTCGTGTACGACTTGATCCATAAATAAAAGGGGTTTGAAAATTTTTATATGGAACTCAGTCACGTGATCAACTTTGAACGTTAATATTTTGACGACACGGTTGGCGCAGTGGCTGAGCGATCGACTGCTGCGCTGCGTGTCGCGGGTTCGATTCCCGCACGGAAGAAATATTTGTATTGCCTACAGGTAGTTGTTCCGGGTCTGGCTGTTTGTGTATGTGAGTTTAAATGTTTGTAAACGCACCCACGATACTGGAGAAATTCCTAGTGTGGTTAAAAAATAAACGGAAACGTGACACTTTACGGGGCTTGGTCAAATTATGTTTTCTGTTTGCTTTAATGTCAGCTATGGCTTTATATAGGTCCCATGCGAGGCCAGTATGTATGCCACGGATCATCAAGTCCTTTCTTTCAATATTTCTTAGCCAGAAACCGACACAGATACTGATCCTTAACTTTTTTTTTATTTCCAGCAACGAACAGTTACGTCCTACCCGCTGGCGCCACCGTTGTCATCGGAATCTACAAGGTCAACCGCAGTCCTATCTACTACAAGGACCCTGATACCTTCAACCCTGACAACTTCTTGCCTGAGAATACTACGAACAGGCACTATTACAGCTACATTCCGTTCAGTGCTGGACCCAGGAGCTGTGTCGGTTAGTGACTATTCATAGTTATATATATGTTTAGTATTGATATTAATTTACTGTTTTTAACCCCCGACGCAAAAACGACGGGGTGTTATAAGTTTGACGTGTCTCTGTGTGTGTGTGTCTGTCTGTGGCATCGTAGCTCCCGAACAGATGATCCGATTTTGGATTTGTTTTTTTTTGTTTGAAAGTTGAATTTGTCGGGGGTGTTCTTAGCTATGTTTGATGAAAATCGGTCCAAGATGGCTGCCGCCTCAAAATGGCGGATTACATATTTTTTCACAACTCCCTCAATATGGGTATCAAATGAAAGGGCTTGACTAGTAGAATACTATACACTATGACAAATTTCAAACCGAAGATGGCCGCCACCACAAAATGGCGAATTACAAAAAACCTGATTAAACACCAAATTACTAGAATCTTAAAACGCAAGAAAATAAATAAAGAAAAAATAATACCCAAGGAGTAAAAATTAAAATTTCCTTGTTCTTTCTTTCTCCGCATCCATTTGTATTATCAAACTTGCCTTTAACTTGATTTGGTTTTCGAAAACAAGTATCTACTTCCCCTAATGACTACATGGGACTTTAACTTTTCATTATTTATGTTCCTTTGTTGATTTAGTTAACTATGTTATTAGTATATTACTGTACTAGCTTCTGCCCGCGGCTTCGCCCGCGTGGATGTCGGAAATTTACCCACAGGAACGTGCTAACAGGATAAAATGTATGTGCTACCCCAGAATGGCATCTATGTCGCGGGCCCTTTGTGGCTAATTACAATAGAAAACCAATTTATTGTGTCTCATTAGTGGTGATTAAGAGGGTACCTATATGATATCTTTACCTAAGTACCTAACTAATTTAAAAAAAAAAACTCAATTACAGAAAATTAAATACCTACCTACCTAAATAAACCTATTTCTGATGATAACTAATCTAAACTCAATAAATAAGCAAAATCCCTAAAAACTAATATCTATACGAATGACTAAACCTACCTAACAGTATTATAAAATAACCTACGGTCACTACGTACACTATCAAATATACTACGTCTACCTATACTTTAAAATTAAAATCTATACCTACGACTCATATAAAAATAAACCTAAATAACTCTAAAAACTAAAAGGAATAAAAATGAACTCCACTGCGGGTGACCCCAACCTACGACAAACTTAGTATTTGCGGTTGGTACAGTACAGACAGTGGTAATCGGGTATAGGGATCGAACCGCAAAATTAAGTTTGTTTTTTATTGTATATACTTTTTATTAAAGAATAATTATACCAAGTTTCATCGTAATCGAACCGGTAGTTTTTGCGTGATGCCTGAACAAACAGACAGACAGACAGACAGACAAAAATTTTTTTAATCACATTTTTGGGTTCGGTGTCGGTCAAGTAACACCCCCTGCCATTTATTTTTTGGATATTTTCAATGTACAGAATTTTCACTTCTACAGATTTATTATAAGTATAGATGTTGTTACTACATAAGTACCTAATTCATGTATTAAATATTTGCATGCCATCATTACATGGCGGAATGTGTCTGCACTAAAATTGTATATACTTATCGTCTTTTGTACAGTCAGCGTCAAAAATATCGGGACGAACAGACTGTTCAAAATGATCTCAACAACTAAGAAAACTAAACTTTGTCTCAATTGGATAAAGTTCTTGTCAGAATGACAGTTGTCGTGTACTGTCTTCATTCTGAAACATTCCTTGTGTCATTGAGTTAATATTTCATTTTCATAGTTGTTTAGATCATTTTGAACAGTCTGTTCGTCCCGATATTATTGACGCTGACTGTACATACCTACCATATTTTATGCAAATAAACGATTTTGATTTAATTGATTTGATTTGAACATAACTAGCGAAATCTGAGTGTACAGTCAACAGCAAAAGTAGATGATCAAAATCAGAAATTCAATACTTATAAACGGAGTTCGCAGCTATATGGCAGCTGTACTAGTAGTAAATGTTTGGTATAATTTACAATCACATACTTTTGAATCACTTCGACGCCACACAGTTCTGACGCGAACTCCGTTCATTAGTATTGAATTTCTGATTTTGATCATCTACTTTTGCTGTTGACTGTACCATAGGTACGCTTCTGCCTAACCCTTCGAGTATTACAGGCGTGATATTCTGTTTATGTTATGTTTTAATTACCGCTTTGTATATCAATTACATTGAAATAAAAAATATTTGATATGAAATCTAACGTTAAAAATTATTTTTTCAGGTCGAAAGTACGCCTTACTGAAGCTCAAGATTTTACTTTCAACTATTTTGAGGAACTACGAGTGTTCATCCACTGTACCTGAGAAAGAATTCAAACTACTTGGTGACATTATTTTGAAGAGATCAGACGGATTTAGACTTACTATTGAACCCAGAAAAAGAGTACCAATAAACGTAGCTTAGATTTAGTCTAATATACCATTGGATGGTCAGAGAACAAGAGCTCAACTGACACCATTGAGACACAGTTACGTTTTCTATTGTTACCGAACTTACTAAGCTTAAATTGCCTAACGGACAAGGGGATAAACGCTTTCAAGTAATGATGTGATTCCATAAAACCATTATGACATAATTTTGAGTGGTATAACATTGTCTAAAATGGTTTATGATGATAATAAAATTATGATCCCAATGAATTTATGCCTGCATAATTCGTCGTGATTTGATACATTATTCCTCTCATGGACAGTCGGATGGTTGTGGTTCATTAAATAAATAAATAAATAAATAAATATCCCTGGACATTTCACACAGCGCCATCTAGTCCCAAGCTAAGCAACCTAATGCTTGTGTTATGGTAACAAGATGGCTGATAAACTACTTATATACATTTTTTTTTTTTGTAAATACATACATATTATAGATAGACAAACACCCAGACTCGGAACAAATACATGTAGGTCATACAAATATTTGTTCCGTGCGGGAATCGAACCCGCGACACGCAGAGCAGCAGTCAATCGCTTAACCACTGCGCCAACCGTGCCGTCGAATAATACTTAATAATAAATACTTTACCTACTGTATAAAATTACTTCACTTATTCGTTTTCTATTGTAGCGGTATCTACAACGCCACATGCGAACAACGCGTCATACTGACGTCACGCAAATCCTGCATCTCACAAGCAGAGTTTACCGCGCAATTAGCATAGATACAATTTCCCAACATCAATCGTTGGGCAGTTGCCCACCAGACACAACACCCGTCTGGTCGGAGGATCCTCCCTTTTCTATGGAGGTTGAGTGAACTTTACACCCTGTTCCTCGTGCCTCTAAACTGGTGACCCCGAGTATGAACGTCAGCGCAGCCTTCGTGCAAACACTTCAGCGTGACGTCATTATCATCACTTCCGCAAGCTTCAGCGGTGAGTCACCCAGCCAGCCAGCATCCACGGCTTCAACGGGTATCCTGACCACCAGCATGCAGCGTCCGCGCATACCTGGTCATCACCCTCAGCCTCATCAGCAACCTTGGCACAGCACACTGCACCTTCGGCCGGTCAACAAGCAGAGCACCCTCTCCTGGTCGACGCAGCAGCCAGCCTCAACCCGGCGCTGTACGACATCCGACGCACTGGAGTATAACGCAGCGCCACCCCGACTCACTGGGGACATCTCCGCAGACAGTTCCGACTCACCGTGAACTCTGCGACAACCGGTTCCGACTCACTGGAACCTCAGCTGGCCTGGCAAGCATTGCAAGATACAAGACTCAGCCCACTATCGACCTCCGGTCTCCGGAGGGGAGTGATGTAGCGGTATCTACAACGCCACATGCGAACAACGCGTCATACTGACGTCACGCAAATCCTGCATCTCACAAGCAGAGTTTACCGCGCAATTAGCATAGATACAATTTCCCAACATCAATCGTTGGGCAATAGCCCGCCAGACACAACACCCGTCTGGTCGGAGGATCCTCCATTTTCTATGGAGGATGAGTGAACTTTACACCCTGTTCCTCATGCCTCTAAACTATCTTTGTCCTTGAGATTTCACCATTAGACAAAGTCAATACAATATTGTTTGACCTAGCTATCTCAATGCATAAACCTTAGGAGATTTCTAAGGTTTCCATTTACGATAACTCTTAGAACCTTTTTGGTAGAGCCTATTATTCATATTCATCTATTGCATTCCATATTGTTACAAAAGGCTTAAAGCTAAGTACAAAAATATGGACCGTATAAGGGCACAGCAAAAGCATAATATTACAATAAAATAACACGACTAATAATATTCAAAAAATATAATAGGTAATAATAATCTAACAGCGTATGCTGCGGAACTTAGCTTTTTTGACAATTTATCTATATGTGGACCCCACTGAAGATTACCATCTAAAGTTATACCCAAGAATACTGTGCTGTCTTCAGGATTCAATTCTTCGCCCTTTATCAACACATTGGTTTTCACCTGCCTAACGTGAGGTAGCGTAAACTTAATGCATTTGGGTTTTTTCTCGTTTAAAAGTAAATTATTAACATTGAACCAGTGTACTACTTTAGAGATCGCGTTATTTACATTGTCAGTAGCCTGCTGCTGACGTTTAAGTTTAAACAAAAGTGAAGTGTCATCTGCAAACAACACTATATCATGATTATCCTTTGTGAGGTACGGCAAGTCATTTATATAAATAAGAAACAAGAAAGGACCAAGAATTGAGCCCTGTGGGACTCCCATTGTTACTATAGATCCGGGAGATCTTTTTCCATTAACGTCAACGCTCTGAATCCTCTTACTCAAATATGAAGTAAGAAGATCCAGAGCAGTGTTCCGGATTCCGTAGTGGCGGAGCTTCCTGATTAACGTTTCGTGAAGAACGCAATCGAATGCCTTGGACAAATCACAAAAGATGCCCAAGGCATCGCATTTATCTTCCCATGCATTATAAATGAACGACCCCTTGTAAAACCGAACTGTTTGCTATGTAATAATGTGTGTTAAAAAATCTTTGCACTTGATCTAAAATTAATTTCTCAAAAATTTTACTAAAAGTAGGTAGTACAGAAATAGGTCTATAATTTGTAGGGTCTGATGTACTACCTGATTTAAACAAAGTTATTATTTTACTATTTTTCATAAGGTTAGGAAACTCCCCACTGTTAATACAACTATTAAAAATAAGAGCTAGAGTAGGTGCTACAATGTCAATAATAGACTTAGCAACTTCTACAGAATTATCCCACAGATCTGCAGTCTTTTTAACATAACATTTAAAGTGTGAAAGGTTTTAATTATATCTCTACAGGTAATATGTTCAAAATGAAATTCCGAATCGCAACCATTAACATTTTCCTTAAGCAAAGACTCGGCAACAGAAGGTGAAGCACTTGACTTTGGCCCGTGTTACCCTAAAAAACCGTCTGACCAGCCGAGATGCAAAAATGTATACTAACAAATCTAGGTATTTAAATTAATTTAACAATAAAAAATAAGGACATAAAAATATTAAAATTAGATGATTACAAAAAACATATTATAAAAAATAATTATTGCATTATTTGCAAGTTAAGCACAAGCAAAAGAATATTTTCCTTTAAACATTTGCGTGTTTGTACAACGACGAGAAAAACAAATGACGAAACAATTGTCAAATGACGTCATTTCGCTGAAGCTTTGTTATCAATCACAAAACTATAAACACGCACATTATACACTTTTAGTTTGCTAATTAACATGACTGGCACTATCTACGTAAACTATGAACACGGTACAACTGTTTATCAACAACGATAAATCAGAGGGGTAATTCTCGTAATTTTAAGAACGTTCACAGTCTGATCTCAGTCTCAATCTGTCAAAAATACGTCAAATTTCCCTACATTTTGGCAAGTTTTTGACATTTGTTTGTCGCCGAGATGAGACTGCGACTAGATTTTGAACGTTTTAAATTACGGGAATACGGGCCCAGAACGATAACTTAATTGTTGTAAATGTATTCCGTTCATAACTACATTCGATTAATCTTCACTTCATTTTAAAAAAAATGTAAACTAGGTTTTCATTCCCGTAATAACAAACTTTGAGAGCTATATACTTCAGGACCTTACTCGACAGCGGTGCCAACTGATAGCCGTCATTGAAGAGTAATTGATGACTATTTACATGAAGGGAGCAGTGGTGGCCTAATGGTAACAGCCCCGTCTTACGAATTGTAGATCGTGGGTTCGAACCCATACTTTGTAAAATTTATTTAATCACCACTGCTCTCAAAAAGGTGAAGGAAAACATCGTGAGGAAACCGGCATGTCCTAGAACCAAAAATTCGAAGACATGTGACTTCCACCAATCTGAACTGGGCCCGCATGGTAGATTACTGCCCTTTCCCTCTCACGGAGGCTTGTGTCCCAGCAGTGGGACCAGCAGTGGGAACATTGCAGGCTGATGCTTATGCATTTAACTGATCCTCTAAAAACTTATTGTCCTTCTAGTTATATACGCTATTTAAATGAATGGGCTCCTAATGATGCAGACTTTTTACTCGACTGCGCGACGCAAAGGAGTGGTGATGTGTTTATCAGCCTATGTATGTATTGAAGAAAATAAAATATATTCTAATAATGGAACATAACAACTGAACAGTCTGAATCCATTATTCGACAGTCAATCTAATTTTTCAATGGGGGATCCATTCATCCATATGTTCCATTATTAGAATACTAGCTTTTGCCCGCGACTTCGTTCGCGTGGAATAGTGACTTCACCAATAGATGACACCGACTCTTGACCAATAGATGGCGCTGTATGTCCGGAATAAATTTTATTTTTTATTTTATTTTTTATTTTTTGTAATAAAAACTATCCTATGTCCATTCTCAAGTTCCAAACTATGTCTGTACCAAATTTCACACAAATCGGTTCAGTAGTTTAGGCGTGAAGCAAAGACAGACAGACAGACAGACAGAGTTACTTTCGCATTTATAATATTAGTTTGGATATTTTGTTTTCTTCAATATTATTCATTCAATAATATACTATTATAGAATTCTAGACCACCGGACATCTAAGTGCTTGTTTTTTTCTTTTCAGTTTTTTTATTATGTACCTACGTAGTTTGGTTCACTTTTTACGCAGTCGGGTTTTTTGATTTTTTTTAATGATTGTGTCTTTTCGGACAGCTGTCACAGTAACTAAGCAAGGGTACCCCGATCAAACGAGTGAGTTAGGTTAGAACTTCGACCAACCAAGCGTGAGCCGAATTGGTTGCAGGAACTAAACATAAGTTAGGGCTACCCATAGATATAGGAAAGAATGGGCAACCCAACCAAATAAGTTAGATTACGTTAGAACTGACCAACCACGCACGCTACAACCATGTTGGTCGCAGTTACTTGGACATTTAGCATGTTTTATTTGAGGTGCCATTAACTACATAAATAGCTTAATATTGAAGTCACGTGAAGTCAAGATTCCTGTTTGTTGAACTTCATGCAGTAACCTTAGGGTGCGCAGTGCTGGTAGGTATAGCTATTATGTAGATACAAATACCTATATAGACCACCAAGTTAGTATCATTTTGACTTTATGGTGTATAACCACCTCGCCACATCGCAAATACCTACATAAGTCACGGTATGTAAGTACAAGAAGTACCTCGAAGTAGTCGCACACAAATATCAATTCCTTGTGTTTAATTTGTCACGTAGGCGACGTCACAAATTAAACACAAGGAATGGAAAGTAGTTGTAGGTAATTAAAATTCGCATAAGCTATACGACAATACTCGTAATATTAGTTCGAACAGGTCAAGTCACATTTCCAAGTTAAATGCCAAGTGTACGGCCTACTTGCGCAGATATTCACGTAAGTACATGATTTTACCATTTTCGCCTAGTGCCTGTTTTCACCAACCATTCCTTAAATCATCACCTAACTAGAAGCCCCTTGGCTTAGGTGGCCCCTAAATCCAGCCCTCACGTAATTTCACTGTTACCAAGCAAAACGTAAGTCAAATTCGCGGCCTATTGAAGAATCTAGGATTAGTTACAGGGTTCTAACGTTTCAATAATTCCCCAAAAAATCGTGTAAATATCCTTTCATTTTAGCACTTTATATAGGACAAAATCCACGTCAGGTGTATTTCCGTAACTTTGTTAGGGACTGGTTAAGGGATGAATATTCGGTTCCCTATATTTCTAAGCGTTTAAGTGTCCCTTGAAAGCTAGTGAAAATGAAAAAAGCGTAAGAGGCCATCACCTTGGCTTAAGAGGGCCCTTAAAATTTAGGAGATAGTGGTGATTTTGGGAAGAGCTTTAGAAGCCGTTGGGGTTTCCTAGAGAGAAACTCCACTTTCAAACATGAAAGGTGCTGAAGTTTTGCATGAAGAATTAGAATAGTGAGTATCCAAATAAAAAACAAAACAAAGTCTGGAAGTGGAGTTTACCAATGCGTTACTGAGATATAAAACAAAAGAACACTGTTTACACTGTTTTGTAGACTATCTTTAAAACAAGGAATCACAAAGGCTGATTAACACAAAAACAGAATCTTAAGTAAATGTTGTAATTGGTGAACCGAAATAACAACAGCCAAACACATCGATTGTCATTAGATTTGACAAAATAATAGGGGTTAAAGTATGAAATTGTCGTTTGATTGTAATAGGTACTTCGAATTGACATAGAACCTTTCATGGTTTGACATTTTTGAGTGAAACTTTTTTCACATGGTACCTATGAAGTTCTTCTTTTAAAAAACGTGCAACATTCGATTATCGACTTTCAGTTGTTTTTTTTTTATTCAGCTTAGACAAGAAAGATGGATACTTCGAAAATTCGAGTTATTTTTGAATACGAGTTCCGACGCAGAACTAACGCGGCAGAAACAGCTCGCAATATCAATGTTGCGTTTGGAGAGGGGATTGCTAATGAACGCACCGTGCGATTTTGGTTTAAACGCTTTTGTGATGGAAATTTTGATTTGAAGAACTAAACCACGTGGAAGACTGCCCATACATGTGAATAACAATGAATTGAAAGAGATGGTGGAAGCCGATCCGAGCCAAACTACCCAGGAATTAGCGGCATGGTTTAACCTTACCAACAATATTGACTAATTTGCGTCAAATAAACCAAATAAAAAAATATGAGAAATGGGTGCCTCATGATTTGACTGATCTGCAGAAAGAAACGCGTGTTGAAACTTGTGTTGCCTTGTTGAATCGATACCAGAATCGAATCGGATCGAATTGTGACATGTGATGAAAAGTGGATTCTTTCCGATAACCGTAAGCGAAAAATGCAATGGCTGACCTCAGGTCAAACGCCGCAACAATGATTAAAGCAAAGCTTACCAATAAAAAGGTAATGGTACTCGTTTGGTGGTCTCAGCATATTGTTATTTACTATAGCTTTCTCCGATCTGGTCAAGCAATAACGGCAGATGTCTATTGTGCCGAACTCCGAACAATCATAGCAAAACTAGCAGTGAAACAGCCCCGACTCATGTATCGATCTTCACCATTATTGCTCCATGATAACGCTAGACCTCATACAGCACGAGAAACCGTTTCAACTCTACAGGAACTGCAATTAGAAACCATTCGTCACCCGCCGTATTCGCCAGACCTTGCTCCAACGGACTAACATTTCGTGATTTGGACAATTTTCTACGTGATAAAAAGTTTTCTTCTCAGGAGGCAGTACAAAATGCGTTCACACAGTTTGTCGAATCTAGATCACGAGAGTTCTATCGCAAAGGCATAAATGACCTTCTTATTTAGATGACAGCAATGTATAGATAATAATGGTAATTATTTTGATTAAATAAATATATTAAATTTAGAAAAAAACGAATTTCAATTTTTCAGTACAAATCGGCAATTTCATACTTTAACCCCAAGAAGGCTCCCAAAGAGCACTCAAAGGGCTCCCTTCCCTCTTTCTACTTTTCCTGGTCTACTGCGATTGCGGGCCAATACTTTAGAGTACAGCTTATCCCGCCATCTCTTTCTGGGCCTGCCGCGTAGTCGTTTCGACTGCTATTTGGTATCGACTGAGTGGTGGCTTTTGCATATTGCTGCTCCGACATGCAGCTGATAACTATCGCCACCCAAGTTCCACTTTAGTCTAGCAACTGTACGGCCAGCGTCAGCTATTTGTGTTTCTCTTAGGATACGAAGATCCAACAAATGACTTATGATCCATAGTTTTTCATGGAGAATGATGCTATGTAATTGGTTTTGGTTGTATTAAGGGTCAACAGACTGGCGCGTAACCAGTTGGATACCGTATTAAAACCTACCTGTGCACACTCATACATATCTTCCCACGAACTCGCGCTGAATAAGAGGGCAGTGTCATCAGCAAAGCTAATGATTTTGCCATTGGGGATAGTGAGCGTACACAGATCGTTAATATAAAAAAGAAAAGAAGAAGAAGACCAATAACACTACCTTGGGGCTTGCCGTAGTTAATTATTTGTTCCTCACTGATGAACCACACAGACTATCTGAGTGAGCGTACCCAGAAAGTAAAGATAGACGACTTTACTTTCTGGGTACTCACTCAGATAGTCTAAGCTTTCCATCTTACGTAGAAGAATTGGGACAGAAACCGTGTCGAAAGCCTTAGCAAGATCCAGAAATATGGCCATAACTTTATCCCCACTATCCATGTGACCACATAGACTGTCAACTCATGGACCGCGTCAGAGGTGGATTTGCCTGAGCGAAACTCAAATTGCGCTGGTGCGATAAGATTATTGTTTTCCAAGTAGCTCACAAGTCTGCTGTTTATTACCCGTTCTAATATTTTGGAAAAAGCAGTTAGCACAGATATAGGTCTGTAGTTATCAGCACGGCTCCTGTCCCCACTCTTGTAGATCGGATGAATAGTTTGAGTTGAGTTGACGTTAACGAAGGCACAATCACGGCCGCATGAGAGAGCAAGAGGTCGCCGGATATCCCATCCCATCCCGCGGCACAATTATTGTGGAGCGACATTAATATTCCGGCTACCTCTTCCTCTTCTGTTGGGAGCATTACCTTACCATGGATTGCGTTCTGTTAGTTAGGGTTCCCCTTGTAGCTTTTGTTTGTGTACTCTTTATGTTTTTAGCTAGTATTTCACCTATTTTGGCAAAAAAGGTTTACAGAATTTTGTGGGGTAGGTACTTGATGAGGCTAAAAATTGTGTTGATGTGTTAGTTTTCCTTGTCGACCTGTTTGAGATATTATTTATAGCCGACCATAATTATTTAGTGTTCTTTCCAGCTTTTTTAATCTCATATTTTTCAAATTCTATTTTTAATTTCCGTAATAATTTATTAGAATAGTTTCTGTACCTTGTAAAAGTCATTTCTAAAATCTCATTATTAGGCGCCTGTTTAAATTTTATATGCAATGTGTCTCGATGTCGTATAAAGCGAAGTAAACCAGCAGGCCAATTCTCGTAATATAAAACGATCAAAATCTAGTCGCAGTCTCATCTCGGCGACAAACAAATGTCAAAATGTAGGGAAATTTGACATATTTTTGACAGATTGAGACTGAGATCAGACAGTGAACATTCTTAAATTTACCAGAATTGCCCCTCTGGAGTACCTAATCCATGACTTTAATATTTTTTTTTTAGAGTAAGTTGGCTCCATTAAAACCCGTTGTTAGTACAACAACATCGACAGTTTTGTTTTTAACTTTATCGGAAAGCAGATACCGAGATGTAACTTTGCGATCTCTATACCAAAACTTGTTACGCACAGGTGGATATAGGACTGCTGCTTTGTTGAGGAAAAGTGTTTTTGGTATAGCACTGGCTATTTTTAACCACATTCCTAATTCCATAAAAGAGGAACCAGTAACAGCTTTTAAAAAGAAACTAACTGCAATTCTATTGAATAAGTGTTACTACTCCGTATCGGATTTTCTAGCTGAAAATTTTTAGTTGTATCAATGTCTGTATGTTTGTTGATGAACTGCATCAATGTTTGCATGCCAAAATGGTAGAATGTACAAGGATTCTTTCATATTATTGCAATCACCTTATTGTAAACACCTACATTCTGAGCAAATAAATGAATATTCTATTCTATTCTACACCGCGGTAAGAACTGTGTGGTACGCAATTAGGTGCTAGATTGTTCGATTGGATTGACAGGTCACTTACTCGTAAGTTTGATGACGTCATATTTTGGACCGACTCGACTAACGAGTTATGTCGGTTACGTATGCCACCTAATTTACTTAAAATACAATCGAGTGGCTGAAATATACGAACTTACGAATAAGCTTGGCGACATGTAAGTGGCAAAGATAATACTGCCGACCTGATTTCACGAGGCGTTAGTCTTGAAGACTTATTTTCATCGACATTATGGTGAGAAGGCCCTAATTTGACATGACATGCTGAGCATTACTTTACACTTAGGCCAGCAATACATCTCGGACTACAAACCAGAACTAAAAGGAGGGAAAATATGACGGAGCTGAAACCTGACACGCTTGTTATAATCAAGGATGTCAACTTGCCACCTTTAAAGTGGCAATTGGGACGGATCCTGAAGACGATACCGGGCAATGACGGCATCTCACGAGCAGCAGACATTCGGACATCATCAGGCAACGTGAGACGGCCATACAGGAAGATCTGCCCTCTGGTCGAAGATGAGGAACGAGATAACTTCATTGTAAGCTGAAACTTTCAAGGCCACGGGCATGTTTGGGACGAATATCCGAACGCAATTCGATCACGCCATCATCAGCCAATCAGAGCACAGCTAAATGACGCCATTGCTCGTTCTGATTGGCCAATTCCCATACCCCTTTCCTCGACCGCTGTACTTTTCTCTTACTAATTACATTTGCATTCGCAACCATTGTAACGACTACTTGGTATTTTTATTTCACAAACCCCATCAGAAAGCCATAAAACTAACAGTAAAGGGCAGCTTGATCACTCACAAACACAACTTTTTTTGGCATTCTTCTCCCTCTCCATCCACATTTATATTCATCACTCTTTTAGTCACATGCATTGCATCCCTCTTCATCACATGCCCACACAGAGACAATCGATTTCCTTTTAACTTGTCTGTCACTACCACCACTTTCAGACTTCCTCTAAGACGTTTCTTACTTTATCCTCGTCACCATCTCAATATTCTCATCCCACAGTCACAGGTCACAGGCAATCCTAGTTAGGTGACAAACACACGTACAGAAGAATTATATATATTATTATTAAGATTTACCTCTGCTACATGTAATCTTTTTTCATCCTTTTTATTCACATGCCCTCCATTCCGATCCATGCAGTAATAAGAATAGGTACAACCCGATGCGAAACCTAAAAGCGAAAACTATAGTTACTTGACGCAAATTATTCCGAAATATCATCATACTAATAATATTATTAATTTGTATGCTTTTTTTTTTTTTTTTTTGAGGATGGGAAATCATCAAATGACCCCTCCCGCTCTGGGTGGAGCAGAAGGGAGTGTCAGACTTTTACTGACTAAAACCCACCCGTGTTCCTTCCTTAGCCCTTTATGTTCCAGGGCAGCGGTAAACCCTTTCGGATGGTCCCGCTACCCTGGCAGGCTTCGGCCCTATGGGGCCCCGTCTCTTTTGCTGACATCTCTTTGAGGCGCGCGTGGAACACGTACACGCCGTCCGGCACGGGCCTAGTCCTGATCGGACGGAGAGCTACCCATTACTCTCCGCCCGCAGGCCCGCGCCTACGGTGGCCGGGAGTCGTCACGCGGCTCCCGACGCCCGGAGCGTCTCCCGCGGCGGCTGAGGCGTGAGGTGCGCAAAGTGCGTTCCCTCGCCCACCCCGCCACCTCCTTCGCTAGCATGACTGCTTCGCAGAAGGAGGTGACTGCCTCCCACTCCCTCTCGCCCCGGACCATGGCTTGAACCAGGGCCGGACGCGAGAGGTCGCCGCCGCTGCCAATCGCCTCTACGAGGACACGGCGGCGGTGCTCTGCCCAAGCAGGGCAGACCTCCACTGTATGCTCCACCGTGTCCTCTGGGCGATCCTGACAGTGGTGACACCCGGGCGTCTCCTCCCGCCTGATGATGTGCAGGAACCTCCTGAAACATCCGTGTCCGGAGAGGACCTGCGTCAGGCGGTAGGTGAGAACGCCGTGACGTCTCTCTAGCCACTCCTCAAAGAGGGGTCTTACCGCCGCTATCGTGGCGTGCCCTGCATTAATAATAATAATAATAATTAATTTGTATGCTTGGATGTTTGTAAATAAATCGCGCAAAAACAGTTGAAAGAATCATCATCTGCCAAGCCTTTTCCCAACTATGTTGGGTTTGTTTTCCAGTCTAACCGGATGCAGCTGAATACCAGTATTTTACATGGAGCGACCTATCTGGCCTCCACAACCCAGTTACTGGGTAATACGATACCCCTTGGTAAGACTGGTTGTCAGACTTTCGGGCTTCTGACTACCCGTAACGACTGTCAAAGATCCACGAATGACAGCCGGGACCAACGGCTTAACGTGCTTTCCGAGGCACGGAGGGGTCTCGGTAAGTAAAGATGGTCACCCATCCACAGACCAACCGCGGCAAGCGTAGCTTAACCTGACCGATCGACCTGTGCGGCTGTTATTATTTAGCCATGGGCCCCTCCAGTTGAAAGAATATGGATGATATTCGGCACACAGATACCTGGATAAACACATATAATACTTTGTATCCCGGCAGTACGGTGCCGTAGGATATTTTCCGATCTCCACGCGGGTGAAGCCGCCGGCAAAAGCTAGTCTATAATAATTTAAGCTTCGTTAAAGATAAATAAAGGATTTCAGTATCCTCTTTATTAACTTTACTGTTATACTCTAAGCAATAACTGAAATGCACTCGAAAATATTTACTAGGAACATAAGCATCTCTAACTGATCATTGCACACATCATCATCGTCCAGCCTGTATCCCATTGCACTACCATTTTCATTAACAAAAACACTCTATTTATTACTACACTGATCCACCTGAGCAAAACCACTAATATTTTGTCGTTACCTTATTATGTTCGTAGGTATTTTGTGTATTAAAATTTAATCAAATCTAGGTGACAGGGTCGAAGTGTGTCTGTATTATGTCTGTGTCTACGTAAGTTCGCAAATTATGCTTGATAATATTAGTATACTGATTTAATGTGGATGACATCTAATTATTACGATACGACTGTATCACTGTATCAATTAAAATAAGTGCGTATGGGTCTTTGTGGCATTATTGTTCCGTACATCCTACTAATATTATAAATGTGAAAGTTTGTATGTATGGATGGATGGATGGATGTTTGTTACTCTTTCACGCAAAAACTACTGAACGGATTTGGATGAAATTTGGCACACAGATGGTTTATAACCAGGATTTACATATAGAATACTTTTTATACCGATATTCACACGGAGCGCGCGGAGCTAGTACCATTTATATTTCTGTAAACGTTTGACGTTTGACTGCCTCGATGGTCTAGTGGTCGCAAGTGTTACTGCTGGGCATGAGGTCCTGCACCCTAATTGCGTAACACACGATCGGAATCTGAATCATTTTGAAGCAAATTGCTAATCCATTGCTTCATAAGTTCGAAAAGTTTGTCTGTTCAACACGTAAATAACGCAATGAATGTTGTTGAACTGTCAAAATGAAACCGATTACGATTGATCATGTGTTACGCAATTAGGGTGCGGGATTCGATTCCCAGGTCGGGCAAAGTGTTGTTGGGTTTTTCCATAAGGAATTTCTCTGTAGCAACCCGAAGTCTGGATTTGTGCCAATATGGCAATAAACACGCCTCATAAAACTGGCGAAATGTGGGTACTGCTATAGTACACCTCTATTTAACCCTTCGAAGATTACAGGCGCGACGTTATATTATATTATGATTTCTGTTAAATTAGATATGAGATGATACGGTTGGCAGTGGTGTACGCTTATGAATTGAGCTGAATTGGTATGTTGGAACTATTCGTCTTAAAATATCCCCATTTTCATCTGCTTAGCCTTTTCTCAACTTTTTTGAGGTCGGCTTCCAGTCTAACAGGATGCAGCTGAATACTAGTATACATATTCCCGGAAAGGTAGTGCAGTGATGTGCACTAACACCAACATTTCGCCAAGTATGTTTAAGTACCATGTCATAGCAGGCGAGCCTGGAGCGCGCATCTTGATCTGCAAGTAGGTAGTATTATATTATATACTATAACATAAACAATCAGACTATAATGTTTCCACTGCTGGGCTCTAATCCACTACGCGGGCCCAGTGGGGGTTGGTAGATGTCACATGTTTTCGAATTTTGGTTTTAGGACATGTTGGTTTCCTCACCATGTTTTCCTTCACCCTTTTGAGAGCAGTGGTGATGAAATCATTTACACAAAGTAAAGCGCCTGTCTTAATTGCACCAATTTTTTCGAAACTTACATAAAATATCAGCATCATCAGCCTGTATTGTCCCACTGACAGCAGAGCAAAGGTCTCCCTTTCCTTTAAAAAATAGGGGAACATAAACTATTTCGCATAGTACGTATTATACATATCTCAAATAGACAAATGAAAGCTTTGTACCTTTTTAAAACGCTACGAAACTATAATGTACCAATTATATTTTTACATAACAGCATAAAATAATAAAATATAGGTACATATACCTACATAATAAAGGGCCAAGGGTTAAAATATTACAAAAGTAACATTAAAAATGCAACTAAACATACATTTTCGTGAAAATAATTTACTTATAAAACAAACTCATTGCATTCCTTTTGTGAATATCATCATCATCTGCCTAGCCTTTTCCCAACTATGTTGGGGTCGGCTTCCAGTCTAACCGGATGCAGCTGAATACCAGTATTTTACATGAAGCCACTGCCTATCTGACCTCCACAACCCACTGGGTAATACGATACCCCTTAGTAAGACTGGTTGTCAGACTTTCAGGCTACTGACGACCCGTAACGACTGTCAAAGATCCATGTATGATAGCCGGGACCAACGGCTTAACGTGATTTCGTGCTTTGCGACCATCTTCACAATACCAACCGCGGCAACTCTTGAATAACGATTTGTTAATTATTCAGAATATACAATAGGGAAAGACATTAACAAATATAATCAGTATTAAAATAATTTCATGCGTAACTGAAGTCATCCGTGCCTATATATAAAATGTTTTGTTTAGTAAATAGGTTAATTGTGACTGGACCACGAGGGGATAGGTTTGACCAATACTCTTAGAAATTAAATAAAAACAAGTAAGTCGAAGAGATAATATTTAATCAATCGCGAAAACAAAAACCTTTGAAAAGGAAATAAGTCATACTTATTTAGTTTTTTTTATTTTATTTTTTTAAACTAAATAATTTCTTATAAATGCTCTCTCGTTGATTTTACAACAAATAAATCCCAATTGGAAAAAAAGATCTATGTTCGTGTGATAAATAATATGGGTTTCTTATAATTTCGTATATTTTATTTTATATATATTTTATCTGCAATGTTTTGTCCTTTCATTTTTATTTCTAATCAATATTAATAATTATCGTTAAGCGGCTGCCTTGTTAAAAAGATGAAAATGGCCTAAAATGGACAACTGGAAATGGAACTGGATGTTGAAGATCACCAAATAGACCTGCTATAACAAAAACTGACTAATTACAGGACAATGACGACGGTGGTCGAAGAGACCGAGGTGCCGAGCTACAACACAAGACTGATCTTCTACCCTCTTCTGCTTCTCGCATCCAGCATATGGATCCTATACAGATGGCAGCAGAAGTCGCACATGTACAAGTTTGCAGAAAGGATCCCCGGTCCAGCTGGCATACCTTTCTTGGGAAATGCTCTTTTAGTGCTGAGGAAGAAACCCAGTGGTACGTTAAATGTGTTTTATAAGTTAATTTGTTTGATCATGCACCCTTTTGGACTTGGCTACACACGACTACGTATATATGTATATATAGTCGAACGACGTGGCTAGGACCAACCTGATTTGCTGTGTGAGAGTTTTTGTTTGAAAATTTTAAATGCAGTCTTAAAATAACCGATTTTTTTTACCGTTTCCATTACCAGCATTGCACATGTCCAATCCTTCTTTGAATTCTTCTAATCATTTTGATTATCATAAACGAATGGCAAATATATCTTGATTTTCCAGAATTTTCTTTAATTTACCTTCATCTTTATTTCAGAACTGGTGCAACTCGGCCTAGAGTACGGAGAGAAGTTCGGCAACGTCGTCAAAGTGTGGCTAGGATCAAACCTAATTGTGTTCCTCACTGACCCCAACGATGTAGAAGTCATCCTCAACAGCAGTGTCCACATCGACAAAGCCTCAGAGTACAAATTCTTCAAGCCCTGGCTCGGAGAAGGTCTACTTATTAGTTCAGGTATTTAGAGTTTTAAATTATTTTCTTCCTTGCAATCTCTGTATAGCAGTCTTATCACCGGGTATTGTGTTACCTAGTAACTGAGTTGTCTGCCAATCTGACCTCCATAACTCAGTTAGAGTTGTGGAGGTCAGATTGGCAGTCGTTCCATGTAAAAGACTGGAAGTCGACACCAAACTTCTATGAGAAAAACCTAGGCAGATTATTAATATCTGCTATTTAGAAGTTTATATGCCGTAAATACGTCGATTTTAATGTATATAGGTGTGCAAATCATCATTAAGACCATTTCTTAGAATAAATGAAAGTGATATTTTGTACATGAGATTTTTTTTTACATTTACATACTGTATCCAAAAAATGTCAAGACTCTTTCATTGAAATTACGAACAGCCGTTCAATCTATTAAAACATTTACACATTTCAGGCGAGAAATGGCGTTCTCACAGGAAGATGATTGCTCCAACATTCCACATCAACATCCTGAAGTCTTTCGTGAGCATTTTCAACCAGAACAGCAAGAATGTGGTAGACAAAATGCGCCCAGAGATGGGAAAGGAGTTTGATGTTCACGACTACATGTCTGGTGTCACTGTTGATATTCTACTTGGTAAGATTTTCCATACTAAGTTCAGAAAGATCACTTCGAGTGAAAGATCAAAATGAAAAACTGAAGCGTCTGAAAACCGCTGAGCAGATTTGATACGCTAAGATCGTAACTGTTACAGTCATTTTTACAATCTCCATGTAATCTCAAAAGAAACAGATTACCTCTAACATTTTTATTTAAATGAGACGTAAAATGCAATAGATTATCAAACTAAATGTGCAATTAGTGTTTCATTGCCGGTAATAAATTCGGGAGAAAGTCTAAATTAATTGATCAAGCATTTAATTGATCCGATAAACTTGTTTTAATTTGGTACAATTGTCCTCAATCGAATCGGAAGATACTTGAAACTAATGTGACCAAGTTTTACGTTGCACAAGTGCATTGTTTTGGTTAGCTTATTCAATATTTAAGTTCTTTTGAAATTATTTAACAATTTCGTCGATTTGGATAATTGTATATAACGAATCAAAATTATTCTTCATCATGATAATTTTATTGCACTTCCTGCATTTTGTGATCCATATTTTAACTACCTTTTCCTTATGTATTACAGACTCAAAAACTACTAGATTTCATTTAAAATCTGTAGGTTTTTTAACAATGTTGGTACGTGCCTATATCGAAGTCTAGCAACACACCGCTCAAAAGATCGTCAGCTTTTTCTCAGTTTTTGTTGTCTATTTCATGATTTAATATGAAACAGACAACACAAACTGACGATCCAATTGTATTTGATATTATAGTAATCGAAAATGCAAAATAATGCAATTTAGGTTCTTGTCCTGAAAATTATCTACGTTCATTTAATTAATAATTAATTTACAACCTAGGTAATATAGGAATATCTTACGTTGTAAATTAATTATTTAAATTATCAACATTCAATACAATATGGTACAATTTTCTTTAACAACACAGTCGTTAACTTACATAATTATTCAAATGAATTGCCCTCTTCGACTTTTACTTGCTTTGTTTAAGTACCTTTTGAAGGGACCTTTACAAAAGTTATTCCATAAACTATTAACCATTTGACTTTTAAATTAGCTACCTAGTAAGCATGACTTGTAAGTAACAGTAACAATCAAATTAATGAATACTTAATTATTTTTTACAGAAACTGCAATGGGAATCACTAGGAAGACTCAGGATGAATCTGGATTTGATTATGCTATGGCTGTGATGAAGTGAGTTTTAGTTTTAATCAATATTGTCAGGATGATGCTATTTTTATTTTTTATAACGTAAAAACTTTTATACCATCCTTCCTTTAAGACCGTACAACATTTCTCTTTCATCTGTATCCAAGATGTCAGTGAAAAGATCTAAAACCAAAGTCAAAGTTTTTTTAATTGGAAAATATAGGCCTTTGCCCTGCAGTGGGACATCACAGGCTTTTAATAATAATAATAATAAGAAAAAGAATCCCTTTACATCAATCTGCAGAAAGCAGCCATCCTAAACACATGCAGAATCGTTCGGATATTCATGCAGTTAGACGAAAGTACACTATCACCATAAACTCACCACATGCTGCATTTACTTGGCTTTGGCCCGTAAATGTGGCTCAAACCAGCCTTAGTGCTGAGGAAAAAGAACACCCCCGATAATAATAAAACATAGGTGGTGTAAAAATAGGTGTTGGTGTGTCAAGTCTGTTTTATTATCCACTTTTAAGTATTTTTTTGGAACAGTGCTGGCCCAGTGCGAGTTCTAGAACTTGGGTTCGAACCCAAAGTTCCTGCCACTTTGTGTAAATTATTTCATCACCCCTCTCTCAAGACGGTGAAGGAAAAATTGTGAGGAAACCGGTCCTTGAACTTAAAATTCGAAAACATGTGCCACCCGCCAACCTGCCGGTCGATTCTGTAAAAATCTCACCGTGAAAACTCAAGTGAAGAGAGCTTGTTGTGAGTTGTCAGTAGTGTCAATCCCTAGCATTATTTGGAATGACAGCTCACTCCACGCTCACTTCACCTAAGTTTTCACGGTGAGATGGTTACAGAATCGCACTGCTGCACTGGACCCGCGTGGTGGATTATGGCAATCCCTCTCACAGAGAGGACGCCTGTAGCCCAGCAGTTATAGGAGGACATTATAGGCTGATTATGCTTAATATTTTTTCATATCAGGTTAGACACTTTTTTAATTATCTTCATTGCCTGTTTCAGGATGTGCGACATTATCCACCAGAGGCACTACAAACTATGGCTACGATTCGACGCCATCTTTAATTTCACGCCGTTCTTCAAGCAACAGAAGAAACTCTTAGACATCATTCACGGACTTACCAACAAGGTAGCATCACTTAATCATTACCAAATTCAAGTTTAACTGAAATAGATTTCTTATCATTTAATCTAATCTAAATACAAACCTGCCTTTGAATATATGTAAGATTCGACAATATAGACAGTATAGTTTTAGGAATAGGCTATTAGCCTGGAATAGATATTATTATTTTCAATAGAAAATTCTGTTTTTTTAATCTTTTATCTTTAAAATTATATCTTGAAACAAAAATGACAGGTTGTGCATTTTTTTTTCAAAGGTTATCAGAAACAAGAAGGAAACGTACCTAGAAAACAAATCCAAAGGTGTGATCCCACCAACTCTTGAAGAACTTACCAAGACTCCTGACGACAGTGACAATGTATTGGCAAATCACAAAACTCTTTCTGAAGACGTGTTCAAGGGATACCGCGATGACTTGGACTTCAATGATGAAAACGACATCGGTAAACTTAATATTTATGATTTACTAACCATCACACCGAAATGCTGACACATTTCATCTCTAAACAGCATTCACACAACTGCCTAACTTTTTACAGGCGAGAAGAAACGTCTGGCTTTCTTGGACTTAATGCTCGAATCAGCCCAGAATGGAACAAACAACATCAGTGATCACGAAATCAAAGAGGAAGTTGATACTATCATGTTTGAGGTAAGAAACTTTTAAATAATCTTCAGCATTAAATGCAGATGCAGACGTCATAATGCAAACTTAGCAGAATCTAGTCTTTATATTGATTTATGTTTATGCAATATTTTTGCACGATTACATTAATCTGTGGGATGCAGCTGCGTTAGTCATGCCCAGTCCTCCGCCTCGGTGAGCAAGTTAAGCCGCTGGTCCTGAATGACGATGCACAAAAATCTGATCTCATGGCCCGATACCCGAAAGCCTGTTTACCGGTCTAGCCTGAACGAAAGCTAGGTTTAAAGGATCAGGAGGCCATCGCCCAATGTAAAGTACTTATTCATTCTGGGTAGTCTGGAAACCGAACTAGCTCACCATAATTCGGCAAAGACTAGGCAGATGACTTAATGATACATTAACAGCTTAACATTTATGGTTTTGATTCTCAGGGTCACGACACCACAGCCGCTGGCTCCAGCTTTGTGCTCTGCCTCCTGGGTGTCCACAAGGAAATCCAAGAGAGGGTATACAACGAGCTGCACGAGATCTTCGGCGACTCTGACAGGCCTGCCACCTTCGCTGATACCCTGCACATGAAGTACCTCGAGAGAGTCATCCTTGAGTCCCTCAGGATGTACCCACCAGTACCCATCATCGCTAGGAAACTTAACCGTGACGTGAAAATCTGTAAGTCTGAATATTCAGAACATTAAATAATTTTGTGTAGCTGCAAATACATTTTTGCCAACAACATGTTTCCCGAAACACAAAAACGTCAGTGAATTTCCAGTGAGGGCTTCCAAATGATCAATACAATATACGGTCAACGGGTAAATAGATGTATCTATGCAGTTTCATGTTTTAAGCAGACAGAAGGACGCTGCTCAGCGTGCGTAGTCTTGCCATGCGAAATCCATTAGGCGAGTTCTTTAACGCCCACAATTACTCGTACCTACCCATGCAAACCACAAGGAAGAAGGTATTTCGTGAATGAAAAAAGTAATGACGTCCATCCACGAATTTACTTAATTAGTTGTAATATGTAGATTAACTTGTAGTTGAATTCAAATGACGCAAATCTATGGATTTACTTACGTCATTAGCCTTTAAACCTAACTTAACCTTTAGGTGGATTTTATAAATTGTACAGTGAAATTGAATTCGATTACAGGGTCAAATTGCGTCACTAGCCTTTAAATTCAAATGGAACTATTGCACCATGTTTGCTTTTCTTCAGCCACAAACAACTATGTTCTGCCCGCTGGCGCCACCGTCGTAGTTGGCACCTTCAAGATCCACCGCAACCCAGAGTACTACAAGGATCCTGAGACCTTCAACCCTGACAACTTCTTGCCTGAGAATACCTCAAACAGGCACTACTACAGCTACATTCCGTTCAGTGCTGGACCCAGGAGCTGTGTCGGTTAGTACATACTTTTAAAAAGTATTTACTGCAATATACTATTCAATATCAATTTCTCTTCCTCTTATTTTCTAGACAAGATTGACAAAATAAATGATTAAGATTGCTAAAATATCTTTGAGTTTAAACATTCAACGATCATCATCTTCCTGCCCTTATCCCATGTTACTTGGGGTCGGCGCAACACGTTTTCTTCTTCCATTCTCCTCTGTCAGCCGTCACGTTATCATTCACTCCCTTCTCTTTCATATCATTCCTCACACAATCCATCCATCTTTTCTTCGGCCTTCCTTTCCCTCTCCATCCATCAACATGTATATTCATCACTCTTTTAGTCACATGCGTTTCGTCCCTTCTCATCACATGCCCATACCAAGCCAAGCGATTTCCTTTCAACTTTTCTGTCACTGGCGCCACTTTCAAACTTCCTCTTATATACTCATTTCTTACTTTATCCATTCTCATCACTCCACACATCCATCTCAACATTCTCATCTCCGCTGCATGCAATCTTTTTTCATCCGTCTTCTTCACAGCCCAGCATTCAGACCCATAAAGTACGACAGGCCTTATCACGGACTTATAAATTTTCCCCTTGGTATAATCAAATAATAATATCAACAATTTATGCTTTTTCAGGCCGCAAATACGCCATCTTGAAGCTGAAGATCCTGCTGTCTACAGTCCTTCGTAACTACAAGATAAACTCCGATATAACTGAAGACCAATTCAAACTACAGGCTGACATCATCCTGAAGAGGACTGACGGATTCAGGCTGAAAATTGAGCCCAGACAGAGGGTCCCCACTGCCGTCGCCTAATCTACCAAAGAAAATTCCTTATCACATCTTGTTATCGCCCCACATATTGGTGTTGAATGAGAAGTACTAAGATGCGATATTAAACACTCATTATGACATTACACTATTATTTATTGTGATAAGTTTTATTTATTTAATATAATATTATATATCATATTTAAGAAGTTAATCAAGGACTTCGTGTATATATCTATAAACGATGATACATTGTTTAGTAACTCATTGTCCAATGTGGATGATCAATCAATCAACTATGAATATGGCTGTAACTAATTATCTTTTAATGGAATAAGGTTCATTAAATACTTTTAAATAAACTAACTCCTAACTAGAAACAAAGTCGTAAATTGTGTTATTGCGGATTTAAGATAACGTTGTAAGAAAATGAAACAGAAAATATTAAATAAATGCCTACCTATTTAATTAAGTTTAATTATATTTACATAATTTAAAAAGCTAACAGTCTTAAAATAATACTAATAGTAGGTACCAAGTAGCCAGCAACTTGCTTTGAAATATAAACTTGTGGGTTCTGAGGTACAGTATTAAAAGAATGTGCCCGACCCAGTTCTTTAAAATGACCATGTCACATTGTACTGGGATCGGTCTATCATTACTGACAGGACTACTGTCGCTAATAAGCCTGTTAAACATAGTGGTGATAGATCGATTAGCGCACCGGATAATGCTTGTCGATGTTACCATCCCACATGACGGGAACCCCATGAAAGCTGAGAAAGACAAACAAATTAAATATCTCAACTTAGCATTCGAGGTTGTTGACATGTGGACTGTGAGCTCGGCTGTCATTGTGCCGATTGTCGTATCAGCTAATGGTCTGATGGCCGAAAGCCTCGATCAACATCTATCGAGGTTCTCGTTAGGCGGTTGGATCAAGGGCCTGGGCGCATCGCTGTCAATAGAAGAAGTACCCAAATGGCTGGCAGCATTGCTCGTTGTATGGCAATGCTGATTCTCTGGCCGAAAAATAGGCCAGCTCTCTGGTCACGTAAAGAGTAGACCAACCGCTTAGCGATGTCTTGAAAAACTAAGTAGGAACTTGGATCACACGGTCCTACTGTTTCAACCCCAAACTGCTCGAACATATAAGTTCCAGAGTGATTGGAGTATGAGGACCATTTGAGGTTTTAACTATTTAATTTATATTCAATTATTTAACAAAACCTACATATTTTGTAAAGTTGGTTTAAACGTGTCTGATTTTAATATGAGAACCATCAAAGATATCTTTGGGTTTCTTGTCTGTGTATTCAGACATAACATAAAATAACATCACTCCTGTATTCCCCGAACGGTTAGGCAGGGGTGTACCTATAGTACATCCACATGTCGCCAAGTATGTTTGAAGCCCCACGTATCTAATACGGAGCGAACATATTGACATCAACTAAGCACGTATCCAGACTGGAGGTTGCCACTGAGAAATGTAAAAATCCAGATGGAAAAACCTCACTAAAACTTTGCCCGATCCAGGAATTGAAGGCAGGACCTCATGTTCAGCATTAACGTTTAAGACCTCTTGACCACCAAGGCAGTATTCAGGCATTGTCTCATACAAAACCTATGTATTGTGAATCTTGATTAGGTAAAGAGATTTAGCAGGTATCATGCTGAAAAAGTACTTACACAAACATCTCGTTATGTTGCTATTTTATAGTTTTTTTTTTTAATCGTTGTCCCACTACAGGAATTTCTCCTGTGTCGTGGGTGCGTTTACAAACATTTAAACTCACATACACAAACAGCCAGACCCGGAACAACTACTTGTAGGCCATACAAATATTTTTCCGTGCGGGAATCGAACCCGCGACACGCAGTTGTGGTGGCCAAATGGTATCGGCCCCAACTTACTAGTTGAAGGTCGTGGGTTCGAACCCAAGCATGAACTTTACTTTGTGAATTTAATTTCAACATTCTCAAAACGGTGAAGGAAAACATCGTGAGTAAACCGGCATGTCCTAGAACCAACAATTCTAAGACATTTGACATCCACCATCCCGCACAGGCCCGCGTGGTGATTATGACTCACTCCCTCTCACAGAGAGGAGGCCTGTGGCCCAGCAGTGGGAACGGTATAGGTTGATTATGCGGATATAAAACCTGTTTTTTTTTTCATATGTTCAGATGAGTATATAAACCTCCATTATTCTCTTCTCGTGGGCGCCGGGCGTGGGCGAATTTCGTAGGTAGTGTAAGTGTTACAACTCATGTGTTTCTTTCGCCAGAAGCGTTAGGACATCAACAAAAATGGTAACACCCGCGACAGAGGTCAAAAGAGGTTAATTTTACATTTACGTCGTAGTTTAAAATCTAAAGACTCATCTTTTAATTATCATGAGATAACTATGTTAATCAAACAGGTAAATATTCTAAAAATATATTATATATCTTCTAATCCTACTGATATGATCAAATTCTGCAAAAGAATGCGACTTTGAACCTTTTTTAGAAGCAAACATAATTTTACTGTTTTAACACACAAGGGAAGCTCAGCTCCAAATCACGTGGGACTGCCAAGTAACATAATACTCTATCCCTCTTATTACAAAACGAAATCTAACTTTAGTTCTAGCCTAAACCTTTGAGCCAGTATTTGTATTTCGAACTTTATTTCAAAGGCAAAGTTCTTAATACTAAAATGACAAATTAGCACCGAACTAAGCTGTCATTTTTTGTATAAAGAACTGCATTTCTGTAACAGTTAGGTTCTTAATTCAATAACTAGCTCGGTGATTTAAACTGGATCTAAAGAAAACCCTTCTTTTCAGCTATACTTGCGCCTGATCATTGTACAAAAGCAAGTCGTCTAAACACATATTCAACCGCACATTACAGCACAGAAACGTAACTTGTATCATTTATTTATATAGATTACAAATCGAGCTTATTAACATGCGAAGCAATCGTATACTAATAAACTCGATATATATTCGACATTTGTTTCGACGTTTGTGTAAATTACGAACATCTTCTGAAGCTCACAGAAAGTCGAAATTTTGGATTTGTAAGGTACATAATAGTTTCTAATTCCGAGCACTATTGGGCGATCTGAAAGTATAATAACAATAAAAATAATCCCGCTAGCTAGACACTTCATAAAAACGTCATTCAATCAAAAACTGTCGAGGTACAAAATATATCTTATTTATTTTCTTTAGGTACAAAATAATGTCTTTATGAAAAGCAATCACCTGTTGATAAATCTCGTTGGGGCCTGCCAGATAGACTCACACAAGCATTTGTCAGTAATCGTGTAGGTCAACTCAGAACTTGACATGCCGAACCATGTCATATCATCACCTTCATTCACAAGACTCAAGCCCGCATACATATTTTGTACCATAGGTACATACACAACTAGCTACTCCTTCTGTGGTCCTGACCCTCATTTGTTTCAGAACTAGAGATCTCCAACACTTATTTGTTCAATTTGTTTTAAAGTGCATTCAACGCACAATGGTTAGGTTGAATACACTTGATCCACACACGTTGCAATGAATTTTTTTTTCGGAACGAAGTTCTTTTACTGAGCTTGCGGAGCAAAATGGGAGAAATCGTCACGTTATGCCCCCTCCGTGCTACTTATTTATTGTTACTTGTATTAGAAAGAGAGAGAGATAGTTGTCATGGTTTTCGAGGGTGCTGAAGCCAAAAAATAGTGAGGTCAATAGTGAGGTCAAAATTAAAATCCAAGATAGCGGCTGCAAAATTTTTCATCATGAGTGTCGTTTTCATGATTTTCGAAGGTGCTGAAACTGGTAGTGAGGTTAAAATGAAAATCCAAGATGATGGATGCAAAAATGTAAAAATTTACGTCATTTTGAAATTTTCGCAGCCGCCATCTTCGATTTTTATTTTGAACTTTGTTCCTGCCGGGGGTCCCCCAAACCCACAGGTTTTTTTTTATTAGGCTCCTAATATTAAGACACTGTTCAATTACAGCAGTTTGTAGTGTTTATTGTATTGTATTATTTTAAAACATTTTGCTGCTATTGCAGTCGCTCCATGTAAAATACTGGTATTCAGCTGCATCCGGTTAGACTGGACGCCGACCCCAACATAGTTGGGAAAAGGCTAGGCAGATGATGATGATGATGATGATTTTGCTGCTATTAAGTATTAAGAATTACGAATCACCCTGAACGATTGTTGTCATCCTTTCTCTGGTTGCACCTTTCTCTGGTACCAACTGTAATGACAATAAAGTACAAAAATCAAGAACACCTTTTTCTTAAAACATTCCTTAAGCAGACTTATTTTCAGATAAGTCAATATCATGGTGGAGCATGGTTTGCGACATAGCTCCACAATCACACCCTACTGCCATTCCGTCAAGGTATATATCATGTAAATAAAGTACCGTATAATTAATTTGTAGCTTGTAGGAACATTGTTTTCCATTACGCAAGGGCAGTCATTGTTTTTATTGATCATGACCTCTTTTATTAAAAGTTCACTGATACGGAACGAATACGGGAATATTCGATAATCTTTTACGTCTATCGATATTTTTGTGAAGAAAATAAGACTGCTCTGTTGGTTTGGTGGTCGCATGCGCGAATACACAGGCTTCGATCCTATGGTCGGAAGTGTTCTTCTATTAGGAAAATCTCAGAAGCAGCATGGAGCCCGGATTTTTGCCCATTTTGTAGTAGTAGGCTTGTGTCCATAATCTGTTGGGATGGACCTATAAAATTACTAAAATAACAGCCACATTTTTATAAAACTTCCCTGTTTCCGTTTGTAGTTTTGGTCTCAGCAGCCTGGCGACGCGGGACCAAGTGACGTTCAGTTTTTCGTGTGAGAAGCAATTCGGCCTGAGGTCAATACCCGCAGCCTTCGGTAATAATTCCCCATTGCTTGCGAAGCTTTTCATTTTTAGTGAATTAATGAAAACCTACGTTCCTGTATATTACTACCTAATGGCACAATACTGATACACTGACTGCTTTCTTACAGATTATTCCACAGCGACGAACCAATAAAATAATATAATAGTAAATTGCATACCTACACACGGAATTTCTGATTAACAGTCACCTAACCATATTTTTACTATAACCAAAGATAACAGAAGAGGCCTTAACTTCCTTCCTTCTCTTTGTGTGTGTGTGTGTTTTACGACAATAATATACTTAATAGTAAAACAAAATGTAAAAAATGGAAACATAAAAAATATCAATTGTTCTGTGTACTGCTTTGCAAATCGAACATATAGGTTTGCAAATCAGTCGTTGAACTTTGAACCTACTTATTTGTTTTGTTGAATGTTGACTAAAATAGCCGTTCCTATATTGTCATGTTTGACTTCTTAGCTCCTAAAAGGTATAGCGGGGTGACATTCATTTAAAAGGTTAAATGTATCGTTATCTGCTAAATTCGTTCCCTATTCAGCCCAGTGATGTAATGGAAAATAATTCGACTGTTGTCATATAGGTACCATTGTTCTCTCTCATCTCATTCTCATTTCCTACGGCGATATCGCAAAAAACTTTCCTGGCTTTTCTAGAATTTCTAGAATCGTTTGGGTAAGAGCAGGTGCCCTTACCCAAACGATTATATACCCATTAGTACCCCTTATTGCCCCATGTTCAAAATCCATCCTCTATAATTATGTCGTGATTGACTGCTTAGCTCCATAAAGGCATAGTGTGATGATAATCATTCATAAAAAGTATTATCTGTAACTATCTGCAATATTTTGGCTCGTCTTTTTACAATTTGCGGTAAATTATAGAAGAATACGAACAGATCCATTTAACAGCTGCTGCAGGTGCGGAAAACCTCAAACGGCGCAAATACTCCAATCTTTTTGGAACTTAAATGTTCGAGCCGTTTGCGGTTGAAATACTAGGGCCCTGGGGCCCGAGTGCACACTTAGTATTTCGAGACCTCGCCAAACGGTTGGTCGACTCTACACGTGACCAGTGGGCTGGCCTATTTTTTGGCCAAAGAATCAGGCTGGCAGCATTGCCATACAACGTGGCAATGCTGCCATACAGCCTTTTGAGCACGTTTCCTATTGACAGCGATGCGGACGAATTTTTTGATGCCCTTTGATTATTTCCCCTCCTTTTTATATATTTGTACATATTATTATTTTACAACTGTTAGCTTTTTAAATTATGTAAATATTTAGGAACCTTAGGATAAATTACTAAAATTATTGTGGTGATAATTATATTATTTTAAAATCATTTTGATTCTTCTACCCGAAAGTAACTTCGTCGCGCGCTTCATCGTGACGCGTACGAAGTGATACTTAAATGGTGCATTAACGAATTTGCCACAACAGTTAAAATGGCGCCAAAGCAAAATGGTAGTCAAAAAGAGTTGACTACCATTTTATATATATTCGAGTTGCCCGCCCTGTATGGACCACTGCCTACCTTTTCCCGCCCAGCAACAAATGGTTTGAACATAGCGGCCATTAGTCATAATATAGACAAACCGTGGCGCAAACTGCCATACGTCTGAATATTTAATGAATGCTGGCAATAAATCATACTAATTTAAATGTAGACCCATCAAAAGGATAATGGAGTTATCTTGCATCTTCGAATCTGAAATTAAGAGATTCGAAGAAAAACCAAGTTAAGTTTGTGCTAAAAGACCGCCCATTGTATGTTTTGTAGTGTTAAATGTATTTTTTGGTGCACAATAAAGTATATATAAATAACCGATTTCGCCCAAAGAATTTTCTATTGTTGGCAGTGGCTCGCAGAACGAATGGCCTTTACCGTGTCCCAAAAGGCACAGCGTCAATAACCTACTTAAAATGTATTTTTTGGTGCGCAATAAAGTATATATAAATAACCGATTTCGCCCAAACAATTTTCTATTGTTGGCAGTGGCTCGCAGAACGAATGACCTTTACCGTGTCCCGAAAGGCACAGCGTCAATAACCTACTTAAAGTTATACGGATGATCCAGTAAATAACAATAGTAAACGTTTATTTTCTTTACTAGCTTCTGCCCGCGGCTTCGCCCGCGTGGATGTCGGAAATTATCCCACGGGAACGTGCTAACAGGATAAAAAGTATGTGCTTCCCCAGGGTGCCATCTATATCTATGCCAAATCAGAAGTTCAGTGGTTTAGGCGTGAAAATGTAACATACAGTTTCAAGTTCAAATCCTCCCCTTAAAAACCGAATTACCCGTTTTTGTCCCGTCAGTGGTAAATTTTCGACAACTTTACATATTTATTATTAACTAGCTTCTGCCCGCGGCTTCGCCCGCGTGGATGTCGGAAATTATCCCACGGGAACGTGCTAACAGGATAAAATGTATGTGCTTCCCCAGAATGCCATCTATCTCGCGGGCCCTTTGTGGCTAATAACAATAGAAAACCAATTGTGTCTCATTAGTGGTGATTAAGAGGGAACCTATATAATATCTTTACCTAAGTACCTACCTAATTAAAAAAAAAAAAACTCAATAACAGAAAATTAAATACCTACCTAAATAAACCTATTTCTGATGATAACTAATCTAAACTCAATAAATAAGCAAAATCCCTAAAAACTAATATCTATACTAATGACTAATCCTACCTAACAGTATTATAAAATAACCTACGGTCACTACGTACACTGTCAAATATGCTACCTATACTTTAAAATTAAAATCTATACCTACGACTTATATGAAAATAAACCTAAATAACTCTAAAAACTAAAAGGAATAAAAATGAACTCCACTGCGGGTGACGTAACCTACGACAAACTTATTATTTGCGGTTGAGACAGTAATGGGTCTAGGGATCGAACCGCAAAATTAAGTTTGTTTTTTATTGTATATACTTTTCCGGGATAAAAAGTACCCAGTGTGGTGCCCAGGATATTAAAGAATAATTATACCAAGTTTCATCGTAATCGAACCGGTAGTTTTTGCGTGATGCCTGAACAAACAGACAGACAGACAGACAGACAGACCGACAGACAGACAGACCGACAGACAGACAGACAAAAATTTTTTTAATCACATTTTTGGGTTCGGTGTCGGTCTAGTAACACCCCCTGCCATTTATTTTTTTGATATTTTCAATGTACAGAATTTTCACTTCTACAGATTTATTATAAGTATAGATTATTTTCTGTCAAAAGTATCAATACTGAGTTTCGAGTTACTCAGACCGCGCATTCAATTTCTTCGACATAAACTTAACACCCCTATATCCCCCTTTGAGGGGTAGCTTTGAAAAACTTATAATGATAAACTTTATTACTTACTTAGGCAAATTTCAAGTTTATTAACTAAATGAATAAGATTTTTCATATAAACTGTATCCCCGCTTTTCACCCCCACAGGGGTGGAATTTAAATAAAATCGTTTGGGATGTATTCATAACTTGACTCAAAGATTATTTATACTAATTTTCGAGTTAATCAAGCCATGCAGTAAAATCCTCCCATGAAAAATTGACTACCCCATTTCAGCCCGTCAGGGGTAAATTTTCAAAAAACCCTGATACACATTATTCTTTACTTTCAATATTAGGTATAAATACTGAGTTTCGAGTCAACCGGACTGCGCGCTAAAATTCTTCCATACAAACTTTGAAACCCCCCAATCCCTTATTAGGGGGTAGTTTAAAAGAAAAAAAACCTGACAATCTTCATAATTTATTTAGATAAGTATTCGTGCTAAGTTTCAAGTTTATTAACTCAAGGAATAAGATTTTTCATACAAACTTTCATCCCCTATTTTATCCCCTTGGGGGTAGAATTTATCAAAATCCTTTCTTAGCAGATGCCTACGTCATAACACCTACCTGCATGCCAAATTTCAGCCCGATCCCTCCAGTGGTTTGGGCTGTGCGTTGATAGATCACTATGTCAGTCAGTCACCCTTGAGTTTTATATATTTAGAAGATACTTTTCCGGAATAAAAAGTACCCAGTGTGGTGCCCAGGATATTAAAGAATAATTATACCAAGTTTCATCGTAATCGAACCGGTAGTTTTTGCGTGATGCCTGAACAAACAGACAGACAGACAGACAGACCGACAGACAGACAGACAGACAAAATTTTTTTAAATCACATTTTTGGGTTCGGTGTCGGTCTAGTAACACCCCCTGCCATTTATTTTTTTGATATTTTCAATGTACAGAATTTTCACTTCTACAGATTTATTATAAGTATATAAAAAAAAAAAAAAAATAATAATAGATTATACGAAGTCTTTTTAATTATAGATACGTTTTTAATGTGCCCATTAAAAACGTATAATTAAAAAGACTTCGCAATAACATATTACAAACTTTGATTTTTCAGTACGTGAACCATACAACAATGGTTCAGGCACTGACAATCCTCCAGACCTGAATGCCTTCAGGATACCTCTGGAGCTAACTCGAAACCTGCACACCACACCAGGGAATCGTTTTCGTTTTGGTAAAGATCGCAAGAAACCCCTGGGGGCAGGAAACTTGGGACCAGTCGTTGTGACATATAATTAATGTATACAAAATATTGTTAAACATTTTTAACAGAGTAACGGTGACGTTTTTTGCCCATTCTCCTCCATACGAAACTACCTTTTAGAAGGGCAACTAGAATCATTTTATAAAATAAAAATTTGGCGTTTGATGCTAAAGTTAAAAAAACGTTAAAGTTTTTCTTAACACAAAAATGTTTAATGCTCTATTCTATGTTTCACAAAATTAAATATGGTAGATAATGGTCGTAGTTAGCGTTGTTGTTGTTGTTAAATACTATGTACAATGGATAGTCGTAGGATTTCAACAAATGAATGTACCTAGTACCTACTTGCATATTTATCTACATAACATTTTACATTTCAATTAATTCGGCAAGAGGTAATTTTGTAGAAGCGACTATCGATGAAAGGTTTTTCCGGTAACACATACATCTGTCTGGGTTCATATGGATCAAGGGAGCAGCGTCTGATAGCAAAAGCAAAGAACAGAACACTGGAAATTAATCAGGCTGGCTTTGGAAGATGACTTTATAAATCATTTTCTTTTAGAGCAGGTTAGGCCTTTAACTGAGGACATAGGAGTTAGCTAAGGATAATACGACAATCAAGAACAAATGCATATTTATGCATTAAACTTCATTTTAAAAAGGGCCCCAAAATTTGTCACCATGACTTGAAAAAGGAAACCAAAAGCCCAGAATTTAATTTAATTATTGATAATAGAAATTGTTTACGAAACAATGAAACACATAATTTAGGTACTATTACGTTGTAGGTACTTCTTTTCATTATGTTGCCGTCATTAATGAAAAGAAGCATATTTTCTAAAAAACTAATGATTAAAACATAATTATCAATCGTTTTAAAACAGCCTTCTTAAAATCGAAGACAAATCTTTTCCTCTAATTTTTTATTTGGCAATCGGGTACTAGATTTTGACTTCCTTGTCAGTTTGTGCGTACGCTGAGCGTGGGGTACTGAGATCGATTCGAGATCGATCGACTGACATCGATCGATCGATCGATGAGGTCGATCCAGCCCGAAATAAAAAAGTTTGTAGTGTGATACTCTCGTAACTCTGAAAGCATGCAAAGCCTGAATACGCCCGATCTCTCTCCAGTCGTCGTATTAATTGGCACCCCCGTGTGAACTACCAGAGTGAGAGACGAGTACCTGCGTTTGCGCTCCCACGTGTACACTATCTCATAGTTGGCTATAGACTACATTAAGATTGGCTTTCTTGTCCAACATCCGTTCATGAGTATATATATTTTTCTTTTATGATTTGACATAACTCGGGACCGTGGGTCCCGGACCTTTGGGAGGCGTACGAGGGCCGAAGCCAACTCACAGAGGCCCGTTTTTAAATATGTTATTAGTCTTTCCTTATGTAGATGTTATGAAGACACAATATGAATTGTTATAAGTACATGAATTGTAATTAATAGTTAATTCGCTTCATTAATTTTAATAATGCACTGATAATATAATTATGCTATTGTCAGCAAATGGATTTAATAACTGTGAAATTTTTTTCCATCCGTAATGCACCTACTACGTTGCATATATAATACATAAATGTAGGATAAGCAAATGTGTTATTGTGAACAAAAAGTAATTAACGACAACATCATCATCATCTGCCTAGCCTTTTCCCAACTATGTTGGGGTCGGCTTCCAGTCTAACCGGATGCAGCTGAATATCAGTATTTTACATGGAGCGACTGCCTATCTGACCTTCACAACCCAGTTACTGGGTAATACGATACCCCTTGGTAAGACTGGTTGTCAGACTTTCGGGCTTCTGAGTACCCGTAAGGATTCAAAGATCCATGAATGGCAGCCGAGAACCACGGCTTAACGTGCTTTCCGAGGCATGGAAAATACTTTCTTGAATTATTGAAGTATTTGCATGAATTTCCCAAAATATCTCGTATTTCAGTTAAAACACTACTACACATTATAATGACTGCGACATGTATTAAGCGCTCATAAATAAAATGCGTACATACTCAGGTGAATTTCCCAGTAATAGTTATTAGACCGTAGTGTTAACATTTATTTAGGTAATAGTAGTTTTGTTGTGCTCACTTATTGAACAACCAGGTACAGTAAAGTTGTGTTTATATTATTTTAACCAAACTCAGTATTTCAATAAACTAAAATCTTATAGAATTGACTCGTTTGTTCTAGAACTATATATGATTAAACTCGCAAATATCAAAATGAATAAGTTTGTTTAATCCTCTAACAAAAAATTAGATTCTTCTTTGTTGTGTTGTAAGTACACCGCAGTCAGCGATGCTTACTTTTTTGCACAACATCACATAATTGACACTAATTCTTACAAAAAATTTTTTTGCAGAAATCAAAAATGGGAGCACGAAAATTGTGCCACATACTAATAAATATTTGTTTTGCTTTAGTTAGCGAAGCTAATATATTATGTACTGAAACAATACTTATGTAACCTCATACTCGTACCAATATTGGAAAGAATCCAAAGTTTTTATATACATATAGAGAAGTTTGCTTTGCTTCCTCTCTTCATTCCAGCTCAAATACCCGAAAGGGTGCGTCTTGGGGCTGTTTTGTTGTCCATTGATGTTCAAATAGTGATCATTTGGAGCCTAATTTCAATCATTGATTTTGGTTGCAGCAAAATGACGTCGGTATTAGACGTCATCGACGACCAGAATATCAATACTACAAGGCTGGTGTTCTATCCCTTGGTGATACTAGCATCATGTGTCTGGTTGATACACCGATGGCAGCAGCAGTCCAGGATTTACAGGATGGGGAACATCCTCCCTGGACCTGCGGCAATCCCGGTATTCGGAAACGCACTGTTAGCGCTTTTCAAGAAACCAGAAGGTGAGTAAAAATTTCCTTTTATATTTGTGTTTTTTTTTTTTGTAGATGGCTCTGAAATATTCTCCTCGAAGTAGAGCTGTCTGTTCCCAGCTTTGACCCGCCCATAATAGCCTAGGTAAGTGTTTTCACAGTGAAGGCAGCTGGATACGCGAAGCACAGAACAGGTCGAACTGGCGGTGCTTGGGCTCCCGACCAAGCGCTGCTGGACATAGGCGCATCGCCTATGTCCAGCAACGCAAGGAATATGATTCAGAGTTCTACAATACTAATACGTTCTAAACTAACGACACTTTTGAGCAACAAGACACGTTACTATTCCTAATAAGTCCCTAAATTATATGTTATAATGTACAACTTTTCTTCCATGCTTTAAATACTGGCGTAGTATATTTTATACGTAGAAAATTTAAACATTTTATTTTGTTACAGAATTTATTAAAATTGGTTTGAGTTTTTGTGACCAGTATGGCTACGTGGTCCGAGGCTGGTTAGGCTCAAAGCTGGTCATTTTCCTTGCAAACCCTGAGGATGTGGAGGTGATCTTGAACAGTAACGTCCATATTGATAAAGCTGCAGATTATAGATACTTCGAACCTTGGCTTGGCGAAGGTCTTCTGATCAGTTCAGGTAAGATTTTTTGTTTTATGGATACCAATTTTCCTGACACTACTTTCACTCAAAAGAATCAGACTTATTCTCAAATATACTATAATTGACTTATTCCTAAATGATTTACTATGTAGGGAAGCATAGGTGTCTATGCTTGTAGCTTGTTCTTACTATCGTTTTAAAAGAATTATACTGTGTCTCTTTTAGGAGCAAAATGGCGCTCCCACAGAAAGATGATCGCTCCAACATTCCACATAAACATCCTGAAGTCATTCGTGGATACATTCAACCAAAACAGCAAGAACGTGGTGGAGAAGATGCGTTCCGAAGTCGGCAAGACCTTTGATGTCCATGATCACATGAGTGAAGTTACCGTTGACATCTTATTGGGTAAGCTGGCATTACTTTGAAACTCTTATAAGACTTAGCCTGATTTATAGTGTGCAATTTAATTGCACTCTGTAAATCAGGCTTAGACTATGCAAGTCGTTTTGTTGGTTCAACTTTATTGTATGCCAAAGGCGAGAAACTTGCGTTGTGTAAAGGATGTACTCACGTAGGGTACTATTAACCTCATAAGTAGAGATTTACTATAATATACCGTCGCTGTGACGATATTCCATGCCCTGATGATTTAGGGGGTGGAATATCATCACAGCGACTGTATTTGGTCTTTCGTATTTGGTATTTCGTCCCCTGATGATGATTGATATTAGGGGACCAAATACTATCACCGTCATAATAGAAGCTGATTTCTGTTATCAGACACCACTTTTAACTAAAATCGGCTACTTAATGCGAAATCCTAAATAGAAAATTCCATGACACAAACTTTTAGGTGGGCACTATAATATATGCTGGTTTAGAAATCGATTCTTCAATGTTAAGGTGAATCAAACAAAGCTAAATAAGCGGTCGAAATTAACCGTTCATTCACAGATAATTTCATGTAAATTTCCAAAATGATATCATTTGTTTGTCCCTAATTGCGACGAATATGTTGCGACGTGACATACGAAAAAAGCAATTAGATCAACTGTCAAAATTTTACAAGTATGTGTCATGTTTAATGAATTATTCTAATGAAGTAAGGTAACGATTGTGGCCGTAACCTTGCATTACGTTGTTTACCTAATAGTACAGTATTGTTAATTCCTATTAAGAAACATTGTGAAACTCATGTAAGAATCATTATTTTATAGAGACTGCTATGGGCATCTCAAGGAGAACTCAAGATAAATCTGGCTACGAGTATGCGATGGCTGTAATGAAGTAAGTTAATGGTTTAAAGTTTTTTGGTGACATTCAGCTGACTGATATTAACCTTCCTATTAGATAAACGCACAATACTATCGACTTAGAGTGATGATCATTGCAACTTAATTAATAACTTCATAAGAGCATGTATAGCTAATGATAGCTAGTAATAAGTATTTTATATATTATCATAGTTAACAGATGGAGTCCGATTCCTTTTAATTTATAAAATAATTATACCTAAGGAAAAGTTTTATACCAGAATAAGTATTTGTACTTATAGGATTTTCTAGTAGCGCCAGCTTCGCCGGACTGTGATAGTCAATAGAATGAATTTGATAACATAAGAAATCGTTTCACAGCTTCTAGTACCTACACCAGTGGTATTTTCCTAAACTGCCCATTTTGGTTATTATTCTTGTGTAACTTTGTTCTAGAATGTGCGACATCATCCATCAGAGGCATTACAAGTTCTGGCTGCGCCTGGATTTCATCTTCAAACTACACCCGCTATTTAAAACTCAACAGAAACTTTTGGACATTATTCATGGACTTACTAATAAGGTACCTGCTTACCTGAATTATATAAACTTATAGGTGTAAATACAAAATACTTAGGTACTCCTATTTTCCACGAATGTAATGAGTGGCTTTTGCACTTTTGTAACATTTATGATAATTTTATTCCGTGACCATTTGACTGTTTTGTGTTTAGCATGTAGTAAAGTTCGTGCCTATGTTGCATAAAATTAAACCAAAATGTATCCACCAGTACAAACGTATATCTGACTAAGAATTTGGCATACGATACCTAACGCCAAAAATTTATTGCTTATGAGGGGTGAGCAATAAATATTTTCAATAAAACCCACTCTCATCCTACTATATATTATAAATGCGAAAGTTTGTGAGGATGGATGGATGGATGTTTGTTACTCTTTCACGCAACAAATACTGAACGGATTTTGATGAAACTTTACAGTAATATAGCTAATACATAGGATACTACATGATATACATCAGAATAATACATAGGATACTTTTTATCCCGATATTCCCATGGGATCGACACTTATGCGGGTGAAACCACGGGGCACAGCTAGCACTAAATATATAACACCTTCTTTCCACCATTCAGTGCCAAAAAACCGATACGATAATATTCTTTTACTCTTATTTCAAGGTTATCAAGCTAAAGAAGCAAATCTACAACGAAAACAAAGTTAAGGGTATCGTTCCTCCAAGTATCCAAGAGTTGACGGAAGGCAAGGGCGTCAGCCATAACAATGTTCTGGCAAATGGTGGCAAAACGCTGTCAGATACCGTCTTCAAGGGCTACCGTGATGATTTAGACTTCAACGACGAAAATGATGTTGGTAAGTATCTGACTTACCTAAAATTAATCGAAGAATGACTCCCAGGTCAACAGTGGTTCGGCTACAGTCAAAATTCATACATAATAGCTAATTAACTATCACTAACCAGGTGGAGCTATGTCACAAACCATGCTCCACCTCCTATCCTGCCCTCTGTGTCTCAAAACAAGCAGTCAAAGTGACGTCTGTGCTGCCACTGACAACGCCGTGGAAGTGGCAAAGTTTTGGGAAAACAAGATGTAAAATACAGTCGTGCAGCGACATCACTAGAAGCACTATCACTGGGCAGGAGACGAAACTTCTAAACCTGCTAGGAGCAGTTTAAGAGCCTGTACAACGGTCCACTAGCGCCACTCCTTTAAAAAAATATTATCTCGTGACTGAGAAGGAATTATGAAAATCTGCTCAATCAGCGACCTCGGTAAGTGTGTCTAGAATTTTCTAATCCCTTTTATTAAGTTTCATATTGAGACACGAAGCAACTAAATACGACATATAGGAATGTGGCCGCTTTTCTTTAGATCGAATTTTGTTGCTTCGTGTCTGAATATGAAATTTTATAAAAGGTATTAGAAAATTCTAGACACATTTACCGAGGTCGCTGATTGAACAGATTTTCATAATTCCTTCTCAGTCACGAAATACTATTTTTTTAAAGGAGTGGCGCTAGTGGACCTGTGTGCACCCTCTTAATGTGTTTCTTTCGTAACCTAGAATGCCCCATTGCTGAGCAAAAGCCTACCCAATATTTTTCCGGGTACCCTTTTTTGCGCCACCTCGAATCAGCCTTCATGGTTTTCCGACCTGTTCCTTGGTCGGCTTTGGCATAATTTTATGTTATTACTGCATATAAAAGATTTGTAGTCGACCTGCGTGGTAATTGCGTAACGTACTAACGGAATGGCTATCATATTGACAGTTCAATAACATACATTGCGGTCTTTAACTTGGTGAGCAGATACATTTTTCGACCATATGAAGCAATGGATTAGCAATATCCTCCAAAAATTATTCAGATTGTGATTGAGCGATTAGGGTGTGTGGTTCGATAATATCAATTTTAAATTAACCTAAATGTTCCAGGTGAGAAAAAACGCTTGGCCTTTTTGGACCTGATGCTTGAATCTGCTCAAAATGGCACGAACCAGATCACTGACCACGAGATCAAGGAAGAAGTCGACACGATTATGTTTGAGGTATGCAAAATTTTCTTTTTTGTCTTTAACTCTGGATGAACCAATCCCATCCAAACTGTACCCATTCATTTTGATTAGAATCCAATTTTTTTTTAAAACCCCCAAAGATATAATCTGTGAACAGCGTTGTGGACTGCAATATTGTCTATATGTTTTGTGTTTTTCTTGTTTCTATATTTTATATTGTAGCTGTTTGTTGTTTCACTTGAATAAAAATATAATAAAATATTAAACAAAGTCAAAGGACTTTCTACTTTCCAATTCTCGTAATCAAGTTACTCAAAGAGTCATAACTTCTTTAATATTTCAGGGTCACGACACCACAGCTGCCGGCTCAAGTTTCGTGTTGTGCCTGCTGGGACTTCACCAAGACGTACAAGCGAAGGTCTACGATGAACTGTACGAGATCTTCGGTGATTCTGACCGACCAGCCACCTTCAATGACACCCTTCAAATGAAGTACCTGGAGCGAGTTATCCTGGAAACCCTCAGGATGTACCCACCTGTACCTATCATAGCGAGGGAGCTGAAGAGAGATGCTAAGATTGGTAAAAAAGTTTTCTTTAAGATTTTCTTATCTAATGAATACTTGAGTGTTAGAGATCTCCAGAGAAAAAAAAAACTTCACACATCAATCATCATCTGGCTAGCCTTTTCCTAACTATGTTGGGGTTGGCTTCCAGTCAAACAGGATGCAGCTGAACTGCCCTTTTGACGTCCACAACCCAGCTACTGGGTAATACGACGCCGCATTAATTTCATCATGTCTGGTCGTCCCCATCTCTGCCTCCAGCTTTTTATTTATTTATTCACAAGGCAACAACACAACAGGCAATAATCACAATTAAGTACAAGGTTCAAATTATAGGTTTCGACCTGACTATCACCCAAAGCGTAGTCGCACAACATGATCAGCAACAACATTATTAATGATAACAACTACAGTAAAAAAATAAAAATAAAACTTATTGACAAATGTATGAGCGTCTGCCCTCCGACACACTTCTACTTACACAGGGAACGTGTCGGAGACCAAACACGCCAGGTTAAGTACACAAATGATACATAGTTACATTATTTGAAGAGAACAGTATTCAAAGCGTTACAAAATTAAAAAGAAAGAGTACATACATGTCTTTTGAAAGCAGCAGCACGAGAATCGAAGATATCAATACTGTTATTGTCTTTTGAAATTTCATTGTAAAGTCGACACATTCTAACGATAGGGTTATAGGTTAGTAGTTAGTAGGTTATAACGATAGGCTTTTTATTATCATCTTACTTTCTTTAGGAGCACTAACTACATCCATCACAATGGCCTATTAATGCCTAAATAAAAGCGCATTGTTGGATTTTCCTCGTTCGTCTCGTATTGCCTAGTGTTATTGAAAACGGGCATTAAGCTAGTAACTGGGCTAAGGTGTGAACGAAGGACACATTCGGCCCTAATATGTTCATACTCAACTTAGAGTTGATTTTTCCAACGCCAGATAATTTTATGTGAGGAATAATTTAGAATTTTTGACAGTTCTTCCATACAAAAACTGTCAGACGTCAATTTTATTCCACGAATAAAAATTATCTGTCGATTGAAAAATCAGCCCTTAGATATGTGTCACAAAATTCTTACCAACATTCTTTTTCTCGCACAGCTACCAACAGCTACATCCTTCCTGCTGGAGCCACCGTGGTTGTCTGCACCTACGGCGTCCACCGCCACCCCAAGCACTACAAGGACCCTGACACCTTCAACCCTGACAACTTCTTGCCAGAGAACATGGCGAACAGGCACTATTACAGTTACATTCCCTTCAGTGCTGGACCCAGGAGCTGTGTCGGTTAGTACAGAATATTTATTTATTTATAATAATAAGCACACCAACAGCACAATCACTTACAATTTAAATTAAATATCATCTAAAATTAGCATTACAGTAACCATGCAAATAACAGGTATGCATGACATTTAACTTAAAAAATATGCGAGACAAAGGAGAACAATAAAAAAAATATGTTAATAGAACACTACAAAACAAACCAATTTGAGCTACATAGACGTGCACTCTTCACACTGTCTAAATAGGGAACGCCTGTATGAAGCAAAACTCATGAAGAAAATATCAATAGGAAAATCTGTCATCTTATCATGCATTGTTAATTGGAACAGTCATCTCTTTAGGTAGCAATGGGAAATGTATGGCATCTTTCAACTTAAACTCATACAGTGTTATTACAAAACGAGATATATGTTTACTCCTAGCCTAGACCTTCAAGACAGTTTTTGTATTACGAACTTTATTTTTACTAGAAGTTATTTGTACAAAAATGACAGTTTAGTCCGGGCATTTTGTATCAAGTGTATTTCGACCACAATAATTAGGTTCTTAATACAAAAATTGGCTTGATGGTTTAATCCATGTCAAAAGTTAGACAACGAAATCGGTTTCTTAGACACCCAGTGGAGCCATGGCTTATTTTAAATTATTTTTCTGGTATATCGTGATTCAGTAAATCATAGATTTTTGGATCACGATGATTAGCACATTTATTTGCAAATAAACGGATAGTTATTTAAATTCAATGAACGACCGTCATTCCGTATGCCTACTTAATATAAATAATATTTAATTTGTGAGCCCGTTACCGTCATAATTAACTGACATATCTTATTAATATTTGTAGTCATCTATAATAATCGTCACGGGTGGCCATTGGTCTTATTATTAGCACACAGAAAGAATAAGTTTGCAATAATCTTCTTTAAAAACCCTCCTTCGTTTTCACTTTATACGACGCTTTCTTAAGGGATAGAACTATAATTATAATCATCATCTGCTTAGCCTTTTCCCAACTGTGTTGGGGTCGGCTTCCAGTCTAACCGGATGCAGCTGAATACCAATATTACATAGAACGTATACGTACGTATTTTATAGAACGTGTTTTTTTTTATATCCCGAAATTAATTTAATTAATCGCGAAAAAAAATCTGGTGTTCCCTACATTTTGACGAGTTATACGAACATAAATGTAGGGCACAACTGATTTTTTTTTCGCGCTTTCAGGTTTGGTCTTATAGTAAAAGTTGTTCATAATGATGAGTACAATGACCCCCTAGAGTTATGGGATATAAAAAAAACACGTTGTATATTGCGTAGAATATGATTGGCAGGTATCCTCAATGTAATGTTGTTTTTTCACCATTTGTTACAGGCACAACTCTCAGTTTCCATAAATTATGTATAAGTTCGAGGTTGTATTTGTGCAGTTTTACTCCTTCCACGAGGACGAAATTGCGGGAAAAAGCTAGTGCCAACTTTAAATCTTCCAAACATTACTTTTCAGGTCGCAAGTACGCGCTTCTGAAGCTGAAAATACTTTTGTCAACCATCTTGAGGAACTATAAATCTGTGTCCGAAGTACCTGAAAAAGATTTCCTACTGACAACAGATATCATTCTCAAGAGATCCGACGGTTTCAGGATTAAGATCGAACCAAGGATCCGAGTCCCATCAACTGCTTGATCACCCAATACTGTTGAAGAAAACTTAGTATTATCGTCCTAATTAAGAAATCGTTAACATTAAAACAGAAAAGGAGACTCGTGGCTTTGAAACAAAGTCTGTCACTCTGTCAGAATACTTTACGGAAACAATGTCGAAAAGGGATCCTTAATAATATTAATCTTATTTAATTTTCCTTTTTTTATTAGAATTTTCGGATTTTGGTTCTATACAGACCGCCTTGAGGCTAGTATGAAATATTTATTGAATGCATTATAATAAATCATTTATTATTCCTCTCATCATCAATAATAACTTGATCATTACTTGTGTTATGTAAGTCGTTATATTGCAGAAGCCCAGTTACGAAAATCTGTCAGTTAATAAAAAAATTAAAATAGTTATTTCTCTTATTATTTACTTACCTAAGCCAAAATACACAAATGATGACTGAAGGAATGAATTGGTAGCTAATAATTAGTCTCAGATATTTTTTCATACATTCTGTACGAAATTCTTTATTACTTACTTAAATAAATTACATAATCAAAGTCGACCATATAAATAATTACTTTTTATGTTTATGACATAATTATTATGAATTAATTGTGCTTAATTATAGCAAGTTATATTGACGGTAGCATACCAGATTCCAAACCTGTTTTTATTTTTGAACTAAATCGTAGATTGATAAAGGTTTTGGGATGGAAAATTGGCAACAATTATATGAATAGTAGGTAGTAGGTGTAACAACAGCATTTGGCCTTCAAGTCGCAAATTAAATAATACTTATTTTTATTCAACAACTATAAATAAATTCACGATTTTATGGAAACACATAAAAATTTTAGCTAAACTATAAAATTTATTTTAAACTATAACGTAATCTAATATTATAACAAACAAACATATAAAAGCACACGACAACATTTCTCATAAATTACCTAGCGTTATGTAAAGTAGCTGTCAGCAATTCTATGACGTAAATACTTACAAATCAGCAAAAAAAAATTCAAAGTGGGTCTTTGAATGTCGCAATATTTACTTAGGCAGGTATAATGTTTAACATAGTTACCTATAACAGTCAACAGTAACATTTCTATTAAAATACGATGGCACATCAAATAAATGATAATATATATATAAGGTGCTATAAAAATATCTGCCACGGCTGCAGTGGGAGATAGTATTGTGTTTATAGATTACAATAGTAAAGATAAATTATTGATTATTCGTCATATTTTTTTTCATACAAAAAAAATATACGTATAAATTTGAATTGATTTATTAGTATAAAACCATCCCGTAGACTTGTAAGCTGTTACCGCACCGCACTGAATTCAATTAAAAAACGCCGGCGACGTTCATTCATACACTGTTGCCATTCTTATCAAACAATGCCGCCGTGCGCGGCGGCCACTCGGTCGTGAATTAACTGTTCCGGGGTACGAAAGTTCTTCACTATTGTAATCTATAAACACAATACTACCTCCCATTAAAGCCGTGGCAGATATTTTTAAAGCACCTTATATATAATATGGGTCCAACATCGTAATCGCGAATAATAATCAGCTATATCCCATACTTCAATAACTACTCGATCCAAACGTATGGGACAGTTGATTTCTTTTTCGTGATTACGATATTGTTCCCATAATGAAAGTGGTTTGGTTTGATGATCTGTTCCATACCCTTAAATATAACCACACATTTCTGATACACGATGTATAGTTACTGCCTACCCCATGGGAAGGAGGCGTGTGCGGTATACATATAAATTGTGACAATGACACATGTCGATTGTCATTTTAATCCTTATGAATTTAAATTACCAAGCCTAACCTATCACAATACATTTACTAGGTAGGTACATTTTAAGTCACGACTTTCTGGTTGCGAAAAAGTAAATGTCCATTCTACATTTATCAGTAACCACAATATATCATAGCAAGAACTTATATTTATTAAATTAATACAAAAACATGACAATAATTTCAAGTTATATTTTTATAATATGTATAAAAGATTCCTACAGTATATTCCACACCATAAAATAAAACAATGGATGAACAAAATAATAAAAATACTGCCTCAATCAACATCTATGGATTATGTACTTACGAGTTGCGTTTGCGCATTTTAGACAACTGATTTTGAACATACTTTGTGTTCCAGTCAACTATTGAAATGTCCATTATCGATATAATCACTTATTTATACAGGTTGAGGTTTTCACTTTTTATTAACCTTGCATAAAAGGTTTAAGTAATTTTAATAAAACGCCTTTTCTGGTTTTCAGTTATACCTACCCAACATTTATGTTGTTGGCAATCATTAAGTAGGTAGTGTATAAAATTATCTTTGGTTTATAACTTACTTCGTTCACATTCTGTCGAATACTAAGACACATAGCACGGTGGAATATGATAGAGGATCGTCTCTCCGTATACATAAAGCTATACCAATTTTTTTATTCTCGCGCCTCTATTTCTTGTTGAGATAGAACCTTATGCAATATTAGTAGTAGTAGTTGTATTCAATTCGTAGACATATATTAGGGCAATTAAACATAAAGCAACGTCCGCACTGATGCACATCTGAAATGGCACGAGTTCCAAAATGACATGTCTTGGGGACCTACTCTCTAATTCCGTCAACGACTATACGGACTCATCCGAAAGTAGTAGGTCCATACATTGGAATGAACCCTACTCCCGATTAATTGACTTTGTCGGACGGGCAAAAACTCATTGGGAATAAGGACAACTGTCAAACCGTGTTGTCATTCGTTCTTAGTTGGACCCCGAAGTAACCGTATGTCCGTAGGTGACACAGAGTTGGAACCCGTAACTTCGACCGTAACTACGGATTTCATGCTTAGAGAGTAAACCCCGTCGTCGTCATGAAAAATGTGAATAAAAAAAAATGTATGTGGGTATCACGACTTGATCGCTAGTGTGGACGAGGTTTGAAATACCTGGTTCCCTATCCATTTGCATAAAATTTTAAGACCTAATATAACTTGGCATACTTTTGTTTGTCCTAATTATATTTTCGCATAAATTATTTACGCATAACAGCTTACGCATAATTTTTTTACGCATAATTTCTCTAACCATAATAATGATTAAGCATAACATTCTAAAGCATAACTTTATTAAGCATAACATTCTAAAGCATAACTTTATTAAGCATAACAATAATAATAAGGCGTAGTCGACGGAGCCCCGCTTCGCGGGGCCCCTATTTCTGTCTGCAGGGTTTAAAGGAACCTAACACGAAGGGGATGACGGGGGCTCGTTCGCTCGCTCCGCTCGCTCACTTGAGCCCCCGTCATCCCCTTCGAACCTAACCTGTCCGAGTCGGGGTGCCCCAATTCCCGAGCTCGCTTCGCTCGCTCTTGCATCCTAAGTTCTCATTGCCTTTTTACTAAATCGAGATGTGTTAGACCTTGGGGCACCCCGACTCTTGGAAAAGGTGATTCAGAATCGAGTGAAAATAAATACGTAAAAATAACTCAAATTTGTTTCCGTTATTTCTATTAATTGTATGCCCAAATATTATTATGCTAATAATCATTAGGCCTAGTAACGTTATGCGAATCAAATTTATGCCAAAACAAATTAGTCTTTAAGATGATTATGCCAACATAAAATGTATGCCTAAAAAAATTATGCTGAAGTATTATTATGCCAAAACAAATTGTGCCAAAATCGTTATGCCGAAGTATATTAGGACAAAGAACATTACGCGAAAAGAAGGGATCCCGAAATACCTACTAGTAGGTAACAATGAGAATGGTGACCAGTAACACAGGTTTTTCCCAAATACCTACATCAGGCACCAGTCTCTCACAAAGGTGGAATACAGCTAAGACATTCTTGTACACACGGCTACACGTCAAGCTATACAAAACCAGTTTGTCTTGGCCTCACTTTGCATGATATTTTCACACAATGAACGGTCAGCCAATACTGGTTGCATAGCTTGATGTGTAGCCGTGTGTACACATTAACTTTAAGTCAGTTTTGTGAAGAGAGAATAAATGATAATTTTTTATTATAATACCCATCGTTACTATCTCTCACAAAATATATTATTAACTAGCTTCTGCCCGCGGCTTCGCCCGCGCGGATGTCAGAAATTATCCCACGGGAATGTGCTACCGGGACAAAAAGTAGTCTACATGTTGCTCCATAAAATCATATCATCAGTCAATTAAATACCCGTCAAAATACTACTTCTGTATTTGATAGCTTTAAGTCACTCAAAGACGATAAAATAAAATAAAATCGGTTTCGGAGATAAGCCGAAACAAACATACAGACAGACGGACAGAAAGACAGATATATATTATTTTATGTTTTTTTTTATATGTAGCGTATACACTTTTATATGCATTTAGTAAAAAGCTGTTATTTTGATATTACAAACAGACACTTCAATTTTATTTATTTTTATAGAGTATAGATAAGGAACATCCAACACGACCAACCGCATCAAGTTTCTTAACAGTCCTCTCGTTAGATTAATTACAAACTATATGTCTTTCACTTAAGGCACATTTTAGGATCTACTTTTACCTTTACGATACACTACATACTCGATAGTCCATAGGACAACACACACTAAACAGCAGAAGCTCATTGCGAAGAAGCAGTACACGTAGCTACCGGTCGCTTCATAGAGGACACCTGGAATAAAGGAAAATAAGATAGATCAAAAGAATAATAGATATGTGTTTTTTTGTTTTTACATCAGAAATATCTCAGTTGAAGCCCTGAGTCTGAAATTGTGCTCGGTTATGGCAATAGCCCCCCCCCTCCCCCCCCCCCCTTTTCTTCTAAGCGTGCCTATTCAAAATCAAAAATCAAAAGTCATTTATTCAAATTAGGCTGAGAATCAGCACTTTTCGAACGTCAAAATTACAAAAGACAGTCCCCCAAAAACGCCCGCCCTTCACCACTTCCTAGTGCTATCGCTGGGAAGAAGAAGTGGCGCAACAAACTTCCCAGCAGCACAGCATATTGCAATCTACATCGTGTTCCGGATGATATAATATAAACTCCGACCAGATGTTCAGCCCATGGAAATAAGCATTTTTCATTATGGACACATACAATCGTAAATAAACTTGACGTAAATCACCCGACATGCATGCCCCTTTATCCGAAGGATTTGATAGATTTATCATTTTAATTTCACTAAGCGGCAACATAGGCCAGATTCCGAGTAAGACCCTTTCTCATTGCATAGCTCAATAAAATTTCATTAAATGAAATTACAAATATCGTTGTAACGAAGCCTTTTTAAGTACTATTCCTTTGTTAGATTTGATTTGCAAAAGCTATAGAAGCGTTGGCCAAAGTTTATGGATAACGTGAAGAACACAGTGTATATAGTCAGCTCAGAATTTGGCTACGAACTTGGCACCTTCGGTAGCGTCCATCAACTCCTGTAGCCTACATACAAAAGGGCACGGCGGCAGGACACGCTGGACACCATATTATGTGGGGTGTTTGTAGAACAGCACCACATTAACGCCCCCTAATATATGGCGAAATATAGGTGTACTATAGATTCACCTCTGCTTTACCCTTCAGTCGGGAACAGGCGTGATGTTGTGTGCATGTTATAGAAAAACAAAATTAATGAAAAAAATTGAGACAGTGCAAACATGACAAACATAATTGTTTTGTCTATCACTGACATAATAGTTTGTAATATCAATATCGTCATTTGAGACTGTTTTGTTGCAAATGAGCGTGCCCCAGTGTTTTCATAGAGCGATAGTAGTAGTAGTGACTAGTAAACAATTTTTACTTAGTGAGCGAAACGCTTCAAGGGCAGAGGCAACTGCAGCCGTCGACACTCGTCGACAGCTACAGTGCGGGCCGCTCGTGTGTATGAGCACTAGTCTGCGCTCAGCATAATGAACATTTTTCATATAATGAGGAAAGACATTAGACTCTTACAATGATTAGAAACAATCAATTAATCAACGAATGATCAATTACTTAATAAGCGATTATCGATAGAGAGTAGGTAGGAGGTAATTAAGGTGACCTTGCACATCTATCTGCAATAATGCCTTTTAGAGATAGTCTGATTAAGTTATTTTCATTGAAAAATATGATAACTGGTTTAATGACTTGACTTTTTTTACAAATAATGCAAATTAATATGATATCCTAATGGATAAAAGACGATAAAATCAATCTGCCTAATGCATTATTTTACAACATAGATAAAGAAACTGGTTCTTCTACCGGATATCTATGGGTTCTACTTATCTTTGACGTTGATAATGTTATCTTTAAAGATCTAAACTATAGACGTGCATGTGTGCCGATTAATAGTCAATAGATTGTAATTATAAATAATAAAAGCCTTCCTCATTAAGTAAATAATCATTTAAGTAGCTGATATACTTAGTGATAGAGAATTTGCAAACTCACCAATCATAGGATCAGCCAACATCATAAGCGTGCCGGAGAACAATATGTGGAGTGCTAATGCTGCTGGAAACCGGTCTGGTGCTGCAGTGACTAGAACTAGTGGGAACAGCACTTGGACTGAACACCGCACCAACCCAGATATGGCAGTCACCGCGAACACAAACCAGAGCGAGCTTGAAGTCACCAAGGCTGAAATTATTGTAAAGATAAACGTGGAAATTGTTAGTAAAATGTAATAAATGTTCGTGTCTATAGTACCAGAAATCATTATGTCCATCTGTCTCGTCATATATGTCTAAACATAATAGACAATAACAAAGAACAAACAGAAACATAAACATAACTTATAATATAAATTGACGTAATTATATCCTCAACAACATTTGGTAGATCAAGGTTATAAATATCATTTCGAGGAAATAAATTTTACTTTATAATTGAATTAAAAACAAATGTTTGATGTATTGACATCGACTGGCAACAAAGTCTATAATAGCATTTCTTAGATCAAAATATTAAAGCTTTTTTCAAACATATATTTACCGATTCGAAGGAAAACTGTGACACAAGTGCCAACGAAGAAAATTAACCGACTATCGACGACGAAGAAGTACGTTACTACAGCAAGCGTCAGCCTTGCTATTAAATCAGATATGGCACCAACCATCACGCATGTTGCCACTTGTATCTGAAAAAACAAAAGAAAATTCATGGGTCCATGAAATTGATAAATTCGCTGTTATTTGGCTAATATTGAATTAAATCTAAAGATTTCAACACAAGGAAGCGAAGTTACGATTTCCTCAAACCTAGTCATTTTCTTGGAGATCGTTGAGAAAGATGAAAGATTTGGAGTAAAGTGGACTAGATATTTTACGAGTACCTGGATAACTTACCTTAGAAAATCCGTATGAGAAGAGAAGCATTGGTTCCATAGCTAAGTATGTCACATCTGACACGAAGGCGAATCCGAGCCCAACCAATGTGCTCACGAATTTAGGATCCTTTAGTAAGTCTAGTTCTACATTCTCACACAGAATCTTTCTGAAACAGAATTGTAACAAATGGTGTAAGGAAACAGTTGACAATCGAAAAAGTGTCAATGAAATGACGATAATGGACTCTAGAAAGATAATCTTGTAGCATGTATTGTCATCTTAAAGAAATAGGTCAGTTTGGTGCTCGAGACCGATAGTGCAGATCTGCAATTAACAATCTTCCTACTTTTGTAGAGATCCGTGGTACTCCAGATAAGTGATCTTTAATGCTTACACTAAGTTCATCTTCATTGATTCTTTTTTTCTCCGCTTGACACTTTTTATTTCTACATCCTCTTCACCTCCTGGTAACATCCTGACTGCAAATTCATCGAAGCTATCCGTGTTCTTCTTTTTTAAACTGCTAATATCACATAATTCTGAAAAAAATATTAATACATTAGCACTCGACAAAAGTTTATCGTGAAAATATTGTGTTCAATCCAAAATTCATTGGTACCTTTTTCAATGACTTCCTCAGATTTGATCAAATGCCATTCCACTGGGTGCATGACTAGCATAGCAAAGACCAAGTGTAGATCGACCGCCATGATTAGAGCTAAGGTCCACCTCAACCCGTACTCCGACAGCAGAAACGTCACCAGCATTGGAAAGGTGATGGACGCCAAACTGCTCATCGCTTGATTGGCGCTCATCATCGCTGTTCGTTTCTTGGTGAAGTAGCAGTTGAATGCTGTAAAACTAACTGGTATCATCATACCGAAACCTGCACCTGGAAAAAATACGCAAAGATAAGTAGGAACGTATGTTACAGATATATTAACAGACATTATTATTGGGAAGAGTTGAACGCCTGGAGCTCTGTTAATTAACCGTCGCCGGTGCCGTATTTTGTCGCTTTAATACCGTCATAACTCGGGTGTAAGAGAGAGACGGAGTTATACATGACCTATAAACCATCCCTTTTTCGGACTGGAATCATCATGGAATTAATTCTTCGTAATACCGCAGATGTCTTTAGGTTACCATTGCATTTATTGTCACATATTTCAAATGTCTTTAAGACTACTTTTGCGTTGAATAGTCTGTATTCTTACCTCTTATAACTCCGAACGTGAATACCAATTGATATGTCTTCTGGACGAAGATTGTGAGTGCGTCTCCTAAAACGAAGAGTCCTGCTCCGACGAATCCCACTTGACGAAAGGAATATCGCTTCAGAGCTATCCCTCCCAAGAAACCTGTGAACAACAGACATAAACCTACTTATTCTGCTACTTTAGTCCCTCTAATGTATTTTCTTTCTTTATTTCTCTTGTGTTATGGGGAGGCAGACTAGCAGGAGGTCAATTGGTTACCATCGCCCATGGATATCAACCTTGTCAGAGACATCTATCGTCTATAAGATGGATCATCTACAATAACATAGGTCCAGCAGGTGGGCTGTCATCCTAGACACAAGGATGAAATATCTCGAGCGCCAGTAATAACACCGACGACAATACCCTTCAAATCGGAACATAGCAATGCTGCCTTGGCGCAGAAATGTGTAGTACCTATGTGGGCAATATTTCCCCGGACGCTCCTTCACGCAAAGATCTACTACTCATGCAAATAAGTAAATTTTCAAAGCATGTGTAAATAGTCATCTTCTGGGTACGATCGTTCCATCAAAGACCTCATCCATCGCTTTCTATCAGGCGAGATTGACGTCAAGAGCAGGCTCATTCAGCAATAAAAATATAATAAAAAATTGAGACAAATTTATATTAAAATAAGGTAGGAACATTATCCCTAGTAGACCGGTTAAACGGTGAAAAACATAACAAGAGTCAGATCGAGATAGATACCGTAGTCAAATGTGATGAATACATTAAAAGTTGTCTTTCAAAATATTCAAAACTTATGCGCCTTTAAAACAAAACAAAAATATTTTAAGTAGCACAGGCTAATGAATTGGCATTCGATCTAAATTATGTGTAAATTATACGAATCTGTTCCATAATAATAAGTCATAGATCCGTATCACCCAAGAGTGTAGTAATTCACGGAAATGGTGTTATTTACATTACATGCATGGTATTGGATTACAGGTTTAGAGCGGTTTGAAAGTAATAGCAATAAAACAACACGCACGAAACACGCAAAAAGACAACGCATATTTGAAAAAAATTGTCGTTTTGTTTCAGCCCCACAAAGTTATGCCGTTATTTTAGCATTAATGTCGTTTTGCAATGACATTTTTAAGAGATTCTTGTCCCGACACAATTTTTTTTTTATCATCATACCCCGAACCGCACCCTAACTGCGTACCGCACTATCAATCACGATCTGAATCATTTTGAAGACTATTGCTAATACATTACTTGATATGTTCGAAAAGTTTGTCTGCTTAACAACGTTAGATACTGTTACTGTTAGCCTGCATCATTCCACTGCTAGGCAAAGGCCTCTCTCCTCTCCTCTTCTCTTTGCTTAACAACGTAAATAACGCAATAAATGTTGTCTAACTGTCAAAATTAAAGCTATTCCTACTGTTAGTATTACCCCGTTGTTTATTTCTCCATGTTTTAGAGCTACGTTTGTTTACTTCACAACCAACCAATCAAACAAATGAATACCAAATTATACTACACGTGCCAAATTATTAAAGATCAAGAACCAAAAAAGAGGTCAGCCCAATATTGTAGTTCTGCAGCGGTCTCTTTGCTCAATCCGACTTGATTAAACGATTTGTGCTGTGCTACATTGTCTATCCTTAATTAGAAATGGTAACTTGAGCTATGATCGATACTTGAACTGGCCGACAATCCACACAGTACGGTGAGTCCGTCTAACGACACAATTGGGTTAAGCATTGTACGCTCGAGTGAATATTTGAGGGGTCCTTAAATGTAGTAATGTTGATGACTCATTATTACACGTGTGAACCAGTCTTGTACAATGTAAAAGGAATGAGAAAAAAGTCAAAACTTACCCTCACTCTAAGTAGTCCTTCTCGCCAAAAAGTTACGTTAAAAAGTCAGGGGCAGGCTAGTCGAACACCGAGACACCAAACGAAAAAAGCGGCCAAATGAGAGTCTCGCACACGAAGGGCCCAGTACCACAAGGCAAAAAACGCCGAAGTCAAAATGACCATAAGACAGACAGACAAGGACAGAGTTCACTGACAGACAGATGAACAGACGTACAGCTGAGGTTTAGTAATAGGGTCCCGTTTTACGCAAAATACGCGCATTGTCGTGGAGTTGCGGATACCAGCCCGCTGTACCTATTACCTATTAGGGTCCCGTTGGCACCCTTTGATTTCGAAACCCAAAAAAACAGCGAAAGATGAGGAAGATGATGAAGATAAGAAAAGACTTGACTCTTGTTTAGTGACAATTGTGGCGATACTTGGGGGAGGCCCATGGTTGGCCATCATCATTCAGCCAAATAACCCCTTGTCTGGCTGAATGAAAATGTAATAGGAATCATGTTAACAATGGCAGTTTGAGTCATTTAATGTGGCCTACCCAAATGTCCTTTCTTTGGTATTGTTCGTCGAATTGTTCAACTCCTTAAGTTTTGAATTGAACAGCACGATTTCTAACAAATGCGTGCACTGACTGGACAAGTCCTCTCAATCTGTGCGGTTCTTTCCTCAAAAAACCATCTCAGACATCGATCTACATGGTCTTCATATGATCTGACCAAGATTATGTCTGTACTTTAAAAGAGACTGTGACCTCTGAGTTAGTTTCGGCCTTGCTTCTCAGACTAGTCAGATAAAAAAGGCCCACCTCATCTAGTTTTTGAAATATGATTGACGTACAAACACACGATGACGACGTGATGATTGACGTGTTTGTACAAACCTACTTACAACATAAAATAATTTATCATTTAACACAAAAATATCTTCATCAATATACGTACCAGAAATCGAAAGGGCTCCATTGTAAACCCCAATTACCAGGGGTAAGCCGCTGCCACTACCTTGCTCTATGAAGAAGTTGTGAAACAGTATGCCGAATGCGTTGGACGAGCCGAAACCCAACATCTACAAAAGAATAAAAAATCTATGATTATTTTCTTACTTTAGGGCTTTATCACACTAGCGAGTTGCGAGCGAGCGGAAAGCGGGGCGAGTGCGCAGCGAGCTCGCCGCGAGTTCGCAACGTGTGCGCGGCGAACACGCCGCGGGTACGCTGCGAGCTCGCCGCGGGTGGGCAGCGAGTTCGCGGTGTACGATCCGTGTTTTGTAGTACAAAACGCGGATCATACACACGTTGCGAACTCGCCCCGCTTTCCACTCGCTCGCAACTCGCTAGTGTGATAAAGCCCTAAGGACCTAAACCAACTTATAACAAAAAAATATTTACGAACGAGTAAAATATGGTGCCATAATATTCTTATAAAAAAAATGGTAACTGGTCGTGGTTTAACTGCTAGGTATATTCTAAAAAATAAACTGTCGTTAAATACAAAAAATGTTTCGTAAAAACACGGAATAGGTTTGGTAAAAAAATACCTTATTCTTTACCCTTGACCGACTAATTTGTCAGCTGTTTGAGGGTTACACATTATTTAATTAGAGTGCCATAGAACTATACTTATAGAGAGAAGTGTTTACCGTTTGTGCCACGGAAACAAATCTTTTTTCCTCCTTAAACAGGGTGGCAGCGCCATCGATGCACAAGCTGTTACCATGCATTAAGCACCTGATTCAGGGGCTGCAGTCTCGACATTCATAGCGATCGCTTTACGACCGAATTCGGTCACAAAATCCTGTCACTCCATACATTACACCTGTCAATCCGGGACTTTGCGACCGCGAATTCGGTCGTAAAGCGATCGCTATGAATGTCGAGACTGCAGCCCCGGCACCCTAATTGCGTAACACACGATCAATCGGAATCGGTTTCATTTTGACAATTCAACAACATTCATTGCGTTATTTACGTGTTGAGTAGACAATTTTTTCGAAATTATGAAGCAATGGATTAGCAATTTGCTTCAAAATGATTCAGATTCCGATTGATCATGTGTTACGCATTACGCAATTAGGGTGCTGGTCTGCTCTGCGTTGAAATATTTCGACGGTTATTAAATAAAATTGCACCGCGTAGGTTTTGCACTTTTCTATAGAACAGCAGGTTTTATTTTTTTGGTAACCATCGAAAAATATCAACTTTTGATTACTTTAAACTTACAAAGTGATTATTTCTAACATCTAAGCAACAAAATGTAAGCAAGTAAAAAAAATATGGATGTCACGTGATCAACTTTGAACATTAATCTCGGAAACATGGCATACGGGGTTTGGTCTTATTATGTGTTCTGTTTGCATTGATGTCAGCTATCGAGTTCTTAAAGGTTTCATCCATGGCCGCAATTTTGAAAAAAAAAACATAATAGAGTAGTATGCCACAGATCTTCAAACCCATTTATCTTAAACTACTAAGTAGGTACCCGGAGACTACAACTGCTAAGGAAGAACCTTAATACAGAAGTAAATAGGTTCATGGAAGAGCAGCATAAATCTGACGCAACTATTGGAGACTTTAAAAAACAATGATAAACATACATAAATACTCGTATCGTAGGTATTATTGTCATTATTTACACTTTATTTACAACGTGGTAATTATATTACTATATTGTCATCGACCGTATAATTGATATTAATTGTTTACTCGTTCGCTCCGTGTGGATTCTGATAATCATTAAACAGCTTCTCAACTCGTGGGTGTCAGAGAGGATAAGAAATGTCGTCCGCAGTATTGAGCCATTACCACAAGCTTGGTGATTTTCTATACTTAATATTATGAATGCGAAAGTAACTGTCTGTCTTTCTACCTGTCTGTTACCTTTTCACGCCTAAACCATTGAATCTATCGTAATAAAATTTAACAGATACCTATTTGTCAAAGCCTAACTTAAAACTAACCTAGCCTAGGGCCTGGAGAAGGACATTTGCTATTTTTCATCCTAGATACTTGTGAAGTGGGTACGTATGGGATAAAAATGATAGGTAGATGATAATGTTCAATTACTTAGTATAATGATCAAGTCCACATACATAAAAACACATAATTATAATATTTAGAACAGAAGGTTATAGTCTAATTATATACAAGGAATATTCATGCGATATAATTCATCATCTGCCTAGCCTTTTCCTAACTATGTTGGGGTCGGCTTCCAGTCTAACCCGATGCAGCTGAATACCAGTATTTTACATGGAGCGACTGCCTATCTGACCTCCACAACCCATACAGGGGAATACGATACCTCTTGGTAAGACTTGTTGTCATCATGCGATATAATTGTGTAAGGAAAAATATATTTTCCATTGACATGAAAAAACCAACTGACATTTTGTTGACATGACAGGTGACCACAGACCAACACTACATCACCCTCCTTTGGTAACGCCAGAGGGGGACCGGTGATGAATGGTGGTGGTGAATTTCGTATTTTTTTAATCACTTGTATAAGAAATATACGAAATACATGCAGATGAAGTCGCTGGCAACGGTTTTTTCTTCGACGCATGATTGTTTGCGGGAGCCTTAAAAGTAGAAGGAGTGAATGATAGCGTGACAGTTGACAGGGGAGAATGGAAGAAGAAAACATGGAACAAGTGCAGGAAGAAGATGATGATGAGTGAGTTGATGACTATCATCAGAGATATTGAACCGGTCCATGTCATCAGCTAACCTTGAAAGATTGGTGGCAGGTTCAAGTTGAACTTATTTTGATATTCTGTCGATAATAGTTGACGTCGTATTTTGCGCCTAGATGTGTTTTTATGGTATGTGCCTACGCCAATATTTTAATTGAGCTGAATATAGCTTTACTTGCATAAATTAGAACCGCTAGTTAAGTAATAATTTCGTAGACTTAGGTACCTACCTAAGTCTACGAAATTATTAATTAGGAAATAGGTAGGTATAGGTCCTGTCATCCGTAAACTTACCTAAATCCCACATTTTTGTGTACCTAAACCTACAAAACACACAAACACGTTTTTGACACACACACACACACATTTTTTTTTCACATTTTTGTGTAATACTGTACAAATTAAGTAGGTACATTCCACGCACAATAGTCCACTTGAAAGACTAAGTGCAGAAACCAAACCCATAACATAGAAGTAGGTACATATAAAGGTTAGAGGTAATACTTTTGATAACATTAAGTATATTATTTAACATGGGTACATAGTTGTAGCAGAGCCAAAAAAAACAATTTTCTGTTCAGTTTTAGAAAACTGAACCTGAAATGAAAATTTTGTCAATTAAATTGGTATTATGTAGGGACCTGCAGAGCGATTCTGTAACCATCTCACCGTGAAAACTTAGGTGAAGTGAGCGTGGAGTGAGCTGTCATTCCAAATAATGCTAAGGATTGATACTAGTGACAACTCACATCAAGCTCACTTCACTTGAGTTTTCACGGTGAGATTTTTACAGAATCGACCGGCTGGGCCCGGCTCAGTTGGGTCGGGAACATAGTCAATATTCGAAAGAGTGTAGGAGTGTAGGATCGGAACCGACCGAACCAAATAGTAACTTCGTAGCAGGAAACGGCCGAACATTCGGCCGATACTACTTCGGAGTAGACCCCCTATATCTACGTAGCTTCGTATTTAAACTAGTTTTTGTCTGCGACTTCGCCCGCGTGGATGTCGGAAAGCCGTTAAGCCAATAGATATGTCATTTACTGTGATAAAAAATATTCTGTATGTTAATCCAGCAGGGTTATGGCGTACCTACCACACTAACAGTGGGAACGGCTTACTTATTTACGTTGTTGAGCAGACATTTTTTATTTTAATCATAAATGTTTCAATTCCTAGGTACAGACGCCAGCACATCAAGCTACTACAATCTGTCAGATTTCTTTAATAGATTATCAACTTTATTGCTAAAGTATTAGGTTCAATGTTGATTGGGAAAATCTGACAGTTTCGGGTAGGTTGACCTGCTGGCGTCCGTACATTGTTTCGTAATATTTTTGTTTATTTATTGAAAATACTAGCAGTTACTAGCATAAGTTTCGATCCCGTGGGAATATCGAGATAAAAAGTATCATATGTGTTAATACTGGTTACAAAGTATCTGTGTGCCAAATTTCATCCAAATTCGTAGTTTTTGCGTGAAAGAGTAACAAACATGCCATCCATACCTACATCCATACAAACTTTCGCATTTATAATATTAAATAGTATATAATAGTATAATAGTAGGATTTAATACGAACGTAAACACCAAGTCAGTATCTAAGCACGCCAATATTTTATTCTGTTGACAAAAAAAATGTATTTCTTAACTTGCATTGAATTTTATCAAAGTGCAACATGGACCGTGAAAATAATTGTCAATAGCAGCGAAACCGATCTTTGTATTTAAAGCAATTTAATTCTTCTCCATAAGGTATTAAGTATATTGAATTATTATTATATAGATGGTGTTCCTATAAAATATCTTCATTTTAATGGAGCCTAAAAAGGGAATAAGAGTTTTACTCTTTTTACGTCATTCGTTTATTCTTGTTTATCTATTTAAGTATATATATAAAAATGAATTCCTATTTCCCTTGATCACGCCATAACTTGAGAACGACTTTACCGATTTCATCCATCTTTTTTTTAAGTTTTATACTACTTTGTAGAAGGTTCTTAAGGAACAAAAAATTAAGAAAGTTGCGCAGAAAATTTAAGAATTACGCTTTTACGCTAAAACTGCTGAACGGATTTAGATGAAATTTGACACATGGTTAGACCATGATCTGCAGAAGGACATAGGCTACTTTTCATCCTGGATCGCAGACGAAGTCGCGGGCAACAGCTAGTACTAATATAATAAAGCTGAAGAGTTTGTTTGTTTGAACGCGCTAAACTCTGGCACTACCAACCAGTCGTATTTAATTTTACATTTGACAACTTCATTCTCGAGGGAGGTTATAGGCTATTTAACATCACGCTTCGACCCTTAGAAGCCGAGCAAAAAGTAAAAAGTAAAAAACGGCGGGTAAAACCGCAGGGCACAGCTAGTTAAAGCATAAATTGCGCATGTAACGGCTGGGTATATCCCACTTAGTTTATCACGTTTCCGAAATATGCACGTGAGTAAAACCGCTCATGAATAAACATCATCTGCCTGGCCTATTCCCAACTATATTGGGGTCAGCTTCCAGTCTAACCGGATGCAGCTGAATGCCAGTATTTTACATGAAGCGACTTGCCTATCTGACCTCCACAACCCAGTTACTGGGTAAATCGATACCCCTTGGTAAGACTGGTTGTCAGACTTTCGGGCTACTGACGACCCGTGACGACTGTCAAAGGTCCATGAATAAACATGACTACCTTTTAGATACGGCCGGGGTGGTCCAGTGGAAACGGCCTCTACTTACGAGTCGTAGGTTCGAACCCAGGCAGGCACTTTACTTTATGTAAATGAGTTTATCACCACTGCTCTCAAAACGGTGAAGGATAACATCGTGAGGAAATGTCGTAAAACCAAAAATTCTGCCAAAACCAAAACTGGGTCCATGTGGCGGATTACGGCCTACTCCCTCGGCGTGTCCCAGCCGTGGGAACATTATAGGCTGATTATGCTATGCCTCTCACGAAAGTTATTGACCATTAAACGCCGATTAACTAAAATGTCAAGGGTGACTCTGAGGTAAATCCTGAAAAAATAAAATCATCGCCCCATTACCTCAAAGACAACAATGCAGTTATTTAACTTCAATTATACTTTTATACTTATTTTATAAAAACTCAATCTGCGAATTTCTGAAGAATTGCCCTCATTACATTGACATGAATCGCTGTTAAAAGGTATTTATGTAGCATTTATCAATGTCTAGTTTTCATTTAAGTAGGTAATGGGCTAATCATAATTCGGCAGATTACTGCAAAACTGTTTCGTCGGCTTATTAATCGATTGGTACGAATCGATTAATAAGCCGACACGCTCGCACTAATTTAGTTTATTTGTGGGCGAGTCTATATCTCCAGAAATATGTATTAGGCAATTGACACAATTTGAATTTAATTTTAAAACATGTCTTCGAATTTTTGATTCTAGGACATGCCGGTTTCCTCACGATGTTTTCCTTCACCGTTTTGAAAGCATTGGTGATTAAATAATTTACACAAATTAAAGCGTCTGTCTGGGTTCGAACCTACGACCTACAACTCGTAAGTCGCGGCCGTAACCACTGGGCCACCAGTGCTCTCCTAAAATTTTAATAATTAAATAATAATATTAATCATTTAATATTGTTTAAAAGTGAGGATTTTCCGGTCTGGGCGAATAAACTCGTGCGAATCAATGTGGAAGCCGTTACGTCGATGAAACTTTAATGCCTTGAATATATAATAGATAAACTAGTTACTTATCTGTTTCATTCAAGGTGTAACAATTATATGTTATCATGTTTATGCAATTTTCTATTTCCTACGTTGATGAGCTAAAACTGTTTAACTTCCATATCAATTAAAGGATTAACTGCAGTAATATCTAAATCAAACAAGTTCACAGGCTTGGCCTCGGTCTTGTAACTATTACCTAGATTTGTTGAAGCCTGTCATACCTCTAAGTTATTACTACAGATTACTACCTAATTTAATACAGGCTATGTCATAACCTAGCAAAGAAAGCAGCACGTCACCCACTTGATTGTCAGAGATTTAATACTACCCACTTTGTTAAAACTGTTACATGTACTACAATCTGTTTTTTAAATAAATGAAGATTATTATTATTTGCACACAATAAAATGGTCAACAATACAAAACATCATCGGCCTGGCCTTTCCGACAACTATGTTGGGGTCGGAGTCCAGTCTAACCTGATGCAGCTGAATAGGTACCAATATTTTACATGGAGCGACTGCCTATCTGACCTCCATAACCCAGTTACTGGGTAATGCGATACCCTTAGTAGGACTGGTTATCAGACTTTTGGGCTTCTGACTACCCGTAACGACTGTCAAAGATCCACGAATGACAGCCGGGACCAACGATTTAACGTGCTTTCCGAGGCACGGGGGATATAAATATGGTCACCCATCCACGGACTGTCCGCGGCAAGCGTAGCTTAACCTGTTCGATCGACCCGTGCGGCAGTTAGTTACTTAGCCACGAGAGCGGGAGCGCCTCCCATAAAATATATAAAGTTATTTTAAATTCTTTCACACTTCATTCATTCATCACTTCACTTCATTCTTTAGTAATAAAATAAATAAAAAAATGGTAGAAAACGATCTAAGGTATCACGCGCATATGGCGTTCAAAACAACGCGTAGGTACCTAGTTTTATATCTTCTATTTGTGGCATACATATTCAAAGGGCTGACTTTTCAATCATCTGATAACTTTATTCGAGGAATAATTTTGGCAATTATTTCATACAAAAACTGTCAAACGTCAATTTTATTCCTCGAATAAAAGTTATCTAGCGATGGAAAAATCAGCCCTTAATAAATTGTTTTACGTGAAAGAATAGCACGTGCACTAAAATCTGTTCGTCATTATTATCTGCCTAGTAGGTACAGGGTCAAGTTAAATTAACTAGCGAAACTTCGCAGATGAGATAGGAATCGAAATCTTAACAAGATAAAACAACAAAAAAAAGTTGACGATAATTTATTTTGGGGGACCGCTGGTATATTCCTGACGATTGGATGAATTAAAGAGAAAATGTCACCCGGTTTAAACTAAAATCACTATAACGTCACAGATACATGGATCAATACATAGGTATATTACCCAAAAACGCCATCGCACTATTAATATGGTTGATACAATCGGATAAATAAGAAAATCTGAGGGGGGGGGGGGGGGTCCCTTTGCCAAATTTTCTCCAAATTATCACATTTTAATGTTATCAAAAAGGAGGCTGTATTCATTGACTTTAAAATTAGACAAAAATAAATTAATTTAAGCGAACAGAATAGAAAAAAAGGTTTGAGTCGGTTAAGGCTTGTTAACATGAAGAGATCTTATCCGATATTAACGTTTCTTTATTTATTCGTTTTAAAATTCTTTGAAGGCATTCATTTCCATTTTAATTGACGCTATTTTATTTTATTTGATTTTATAACATTTTTATTAGGTGTCATATTTAGATTTCAGTAGTAAAATTTAATTTATTCACAAAGACTACAATTACAATTTACAAGATAACACTAAAATAAAGTTTGATTTCAGTTGAGTAATCTTAGAAGGTAAGTACATTTTTTTAAATAAATTTTGATTTTAATAAGGTTAGGCATTCCTTAAAGCAGCTTAAATTATCCACAATATATTTTTGTCAACACGTAACAATTTTTTCCCTTTAGTGTACAAAACTGGCGAATCGATGAAAATGGACAAACACTGGAAACTGTCGCTATCGCAAATGTCTAATCGGTAAAACTGAACAATCAGTGAAACTGGACTAATCAACGAAACTGGCGAACTAAATAAACTAACAACTGAGGGAAACTGACCAGTCATATGCTTACTTTAATAGAAAATAACTTGCTGATACAAAAAACTAGAAACTAACAAAGAATAAAATTCTAAAATAATTTACTCTTAGGTACCTACTTACCTGGCATTTCTGCAATATTGATCGAAGGCAATATTAGATATATCTAAGTAGGTATAGGTAAGTCATAAATGTGTAATACTTATTTGAAAATTTGCAAATAAATAAGATAAAGATCAACCAAGAGTTCTTTTTTATATTATTTTAAAACTTACCGGTCGTTAAAAATATTCCTAGGGTCTATTCAAATGTATTTTGATGTTATTCCAAATATCAACTTTATATTAGTGGTAATTAAGTTCATTTCAGAGTGACTAGCATTATTCAAAAAGTTATAAAAATGTTCGAAGTTATAGCGTAAACTGAACTTTATTGTGTAGGAATTAAAGTTATTTTTTCAATAACTCATATTTGTTTACATGTTTGGCAAGTTAATCGCTACCGTAGATTAGACAAGTGGATACGGTTTCGTATTTTCGCCGTTTTTAAGACCTTGTTTCAGAGTCATAGTGTCCAGATAAACACTATACCATCAGATAAATTGAAAAATTATGGAAATGAATTTACACGATGTGATCTGCATGATAAGGTAGCCGGAACTTATCCTAGGATTGTAAAAGAAGTCTTGGGAGTGAGGTATTCCACTCAGAGCACAACAGCACTTGCCCGAACCGCACCTAAGTAGGTACCTAGTTCCACTTACCGCACTGAAACAAAATTTTGTAACTCTAATAATAAAGAGTCGGTACTAGGTACTAGTAACAACATATTAGCAAGGTATAACTGTATTTAAAAAACATGACATGTGGGACACCCGCCGGTTAGAATAGAACGAAGATACAAAAATATGTTACACTTTTTTCATTCTGGCTCGCATTCGCAAAGTGTGCAGAGCGATAAGGAATTTCGTTTCAATAAGATACCTCACTTAAAATTGCGTTAAGAATAAAACAAACCGGAGATGGTAATTTGATCTACTCAAATATATTCTTAAAAGATAAAAATCATTAAAAAATCGACAAAAAAAACCGATTGTGCTGACATATTTGCATAGCTATAGCAGATGAATTTTCGAAAAAGTTTTGTTATCTATTTGATATTTAGACTTGTTTACTTCCCGATATTAATTGACCTACCAAGGTTTCTGACAAATAAACTATTTGCATTGCACATCATCATCTTCTTGTCGTTGTCCCATGTTCCTTTAGGTCAGCGCAACATATTTTAAAAGCTTATAGGAACAGTCGCCAGCACAACAAGGTACATATTTCTTTAATAGATTTTTAACTTTATCGCTAAAGCATTAGGTTCAAGATTGATTGGGAAAATTTGATAGTTTCGGGTAGCTTGATGTGCTGGCGTCTGTACGTGTCACTACTTACAAAGCTTTTTCTCAGGGATGTATGTGTTGGGTCTATTAGAATGATTGGAACGCACGTTTAACAGTAAAAGGTACGGACGCCAGCAGGTCAACCTACCCGAAACTGTCAGATTTACCCAATCAACATTGAACCTAATGCTTTAGCAATAAAGTCGAAAATCTATTAAAGAAATCTGACAGATTGTAGTAGCTTGATGTGCTGGCGACTGTACAATAAATGTAAAACACAGTCTAAGGGCATAAATAGGTAAATATGGGAAAAGAATGTAAACTTATAATAGGAACGGGTCGCGAACGTGACGTACCGACTCGCGTTCCTTCGTTTACATCCTTCCATATGTCTAACTAGCAGCGCCCCGCGGTTTCACCCACCAAGTTTCGATCCCGTGGGAATATCGGGATAAAAAGTATCCTTTGTATTAATCCTGGTTATAAACTATATGTGTGCCAAATTTCATCCAAATCCGTGCAGTAGTTTCTGCGTGAAAGAGTAACAAACATCTATCCATCCATCCTCACAAAATTTCGCGTTTTTAATAGCAGTAGGATTAAACGCTCAAGAAGTTCCCATCTATTAGGGTCCCTGTCAAGTTCCTTATCTCTTAACCTCTTTTTACAGTAATCGGAAAATAAATAATTTGTTTGTTTTTTATTTCGCTAACTATACACGATATGATGAGATGGTTTATTGATGGTCAAGGTCATTGGCGAAAGATTGTTAGGTATGCACGCACATTAATCAATAGGCCCAATATAAATAGATATTGACGACTTTTTTATAATATTGCGGTAGATAATTGATAGCAAATACATATCGTAAACATTTTTTTTGTACGGAATGATTTCGATAACACCAAAAAAGCGATATTTTTTACCATGAACCAGACCTTTCTCAACCATTATCATCGTTCACTGGTAATGGATGTTAATATATCTTTATTGCTACAAGATAGTACAGATTTAATTCTTACAATTTCTGTCTCAGTGTTTAGCATCGGTAGGCAATTGGTATTGGATGCCTTGGACCTGACTCCCTGACCCTGCCGTCTGTTAATTTAAATACGAATGAAGACTTGGTAGGGTGAGGTCATTTCAGTGAAAGAATGTCTCGGTGAATCAAGGCGTAGAATGTTTACGTACTGTTGAAATAATTAAAAAAAGGGCACATTTTTGTCGGAAAAACGTGTTATAGTATACTTACGAAAGTAAATCCAACGCCAAGTCCGACCACGTATCCCCAGCCTCCGTCAGGGGGTACCATCCCCTTCTTAGTCTTCTGGCCATCACTTTCAATATGCGCGAAAGCCTCATCCATTTTTTACAACCACAAAGAAAGTTCACAAAGTTAAAAGATGGCAATGACTTGTCACCTATTAAAGCCCTATAATTTTGACGAATGTATTGTTTTATTACGTAAATCTATAACTATTTTAAAGCTTTTATTTATTTTTGATGGATAAATACGAATCCATTTGTATAAGAAAATGTTACGATGTTTGCATTTTGTAGTTACGAACGACAATGTTCAGCGCACGTCCTCACAACACTGCGTCTACAATGAAAATACTCTAAGAGAATGTACAGCACAACGAAACTATAACCAATTTGATTTGAAATTAAAATAGTTACTTCTTAATGATAATTATTATTAAAAAACTCGTTTATTTTTAAACCCTGATGAGTCTCGATCACTTAATTAGTAATTATGAAGATCGTAAACAACAATTATTTATATGATTTGGAGTTATTGCTTTCAAACGTGGCTTCAAGTAGAGCTTTATTATTTTGTTACTCTTATTTAACAAACATATCGTAATGGGACATGGCTTATGCTGTTTTCTACTAGTTTCACAATCCTAGGCTTCTCCATTTCGCTGAGGTACTTCTCGTTGGTCTTCACTTCAACTTTGTTGCGCGATGACCACTTCTGATGTCGTAATGGGTGATGGCTTATGCTGTATTCTACGAGTTTCAATTGTGTAGGCGAAACTAACACGCAACTTTTTTTTTAGTTGCCCTGTGGAAATTCTTATGGACTTCCTCCATCGTGGGGGTGACAGTATGGTATCAGACTCTTACCGGCTAAAACCACCGCGTAGTTCCACCTCTGTCTATGGCCGGGGGTGCGGGATTCGCATAAGCATTCACCGGTCCCCAAACTTTTAGTTACTTACGTCTAATTGAGAGAAGAAGCGTACACGAGTTCACGGGGTTCGGACGTCGAGAAACACATCCGTGTGAGCTAATAGTTCATCTAGCGGTAAAAAAGATGTTAGATTTATGGATATTTTATGATGCTGAGAGACAAAGGAACAAATTATCGTTTCACCATTTTATGTAACTAATTGACAGAACTTCACCAAGATACGGTTATGAGATTTATGTTAACTCTTAATCTAATACAATAGGTGAATTTTTTCTCCGTTAGCCTATATTGTCCCACTGCTGGGCAAAGGCCTCTTACATATTCATCCACCTTTCCTTGTGCTGTGCCTTCTCAGTCCAATCGGTCAGAAACGAGTCCAAGTCGTCACGCCAGCGTTTCTTAGGCCTGCCTCGGTGACGACGTCCGTCTTCAGGCACCGACTGTGTGACGACTTTGGCCCATTTGTCTGGATGCATCCTACAAGTGTGGACCTGCCCCACTTCTATACAAAGCATAAAAGTAATTATTTTTAAGATAAGTCAATGACCAAAATTGCATAGATATGTATCTTGTTACTGCTAAAGTGACATTATTTAATCGGCATCGGGCAATTATCATAAATTGCTGAATGCTTTTGATTATTTATCATAATATTCATAATGCACACGTGATTTCAACCAAGAGCTCTTTTAACGACTGTTAATTTTAAGGCGGGTTTCCAAACGATCCGTTATCATATTGCATAACATTACTGTTAAGTAATGTTATGCAATGACTTGTGACTAAGTAATAACAATCGCACGGGTCGATCGATCAGGTTAAGCTACGCTCGCCGCGGTTTACATATCAAGACCTCTCCGTGCCTCGCGGACAGCACGTTAAGCCCAGATCCGAGATCCACGAATGACAGCCGGGACCAACGTCCCGGCTGTCATTCGTGGATCTGTTTGACAACCAGTACTTACCAAGGGATATCGTACTACCCAGTAACTGCAGTTACTGGGTAGTACGATATCCTGGGTGGTGGAGGTCAGATAGGCAGCCGCTCCATGTAAAATACTGGTATTCAGCTGCATCCGGTTAGACTGGAAGTGCTGCCTATCTGACCTCCACAACCCAGTGACTGGGTAATACTTACGATACGCCTTGGTAAGACTGGTTGTCAGACTTTCGGGCTACTGACGACCCGTAACGACTGTCAAAGATCCACGAATGACAGCCGGGACCAACGGCTTATCGTGCTTTCCGAGGCACTTAGGGGTCTTGGTTTGTGAAAATGGTCACCCATCCACGGACCAACCGCGGCAAGCGTAGCTTAACCTGATCGATCGACCCGTGCGGCTGTTATTACTTAGCCACAAGCCCCTCCTCCTTTATCTTTTTTTTTTTTTTTTAATTTAACTGTCAAAATGAGAGCCAAACCTAGGTACTGTTAGTGTGTTACGAAATTACTTCAGTGTTACTGTGCAGCTCTTTCCAGATACCTACGGTAGAAGCAGCTGATATATTTACTGCGCGCTGCGGGGGCAATTTGATAGGTAACACCCACAGCGACAGATGAAGGGCGACAATTTGACTAAGTATCTGACAATTTTATAAGTATCATTTAAACATTTTCTGCTTTATTAAACAGCGTCTATCGTGAAAATTTTTACATTTTTTTAAACAATATGTCAAATGATAAAATTCAATAGGGTCCTGGCGACGGTCGGTTATCCTAAGCAAGCTCAAACGGCAAGAAATATTGCCGTATAAGAAAGTGTGCCAGAGGAGTCCTCTATTTCTTTGTGCATTTGTTCTCTTTCTTAGACTGAGCCTGCGCAAATTCAGGCGCGTTTAAAAATACTAGATTATGATGCAGATATTTAGCACCAAAAGCCTGGGTGAGTAACAGAGAAATTGTAAGGGAATCTTAAATAAAAAAATCAATTTAAATGAACAACCATTCCAGCAGAACGAGATTGTACCATTTAATTTTTATAAGTGCTAGAAGTCTACCGTGATTCTTATGCAAACCTGTTATTTTAATGCTAGATTTTTTTTCACATTCTGGTTGCGTATAAGACACGCCTATTTAGTTGTTGATGTCAATGGTCCCAAACTATGCTATATACGGTTATACGTGACACACCTACTTAGTTAGGTACCTAATTTGCAATATTTATCGAAGCTTATTTAAAATTACCTAATAAAACGGAATCGTCGAAACTACTACTACTACGAAGAAGATTTATCAAACTTTTAAACTCTAGGAGATGATATTGTAAAGTAGCCCCACTCACTACCATTAGGTACCTCTGATAATTGCTCGGAAAATAAGGAACAAATTCCTTTGAACTTTTTTATTCGACTTCTATAAAATGAAAAAGTTCTCAATTCGACGGAATCTTTTAATATAAACAAAATTTGAACGCACTGTATCTGTCTGTTTGTCAGTTTAGTGCACTTACAGATCGAGAACCTCTGGCGCGATACATTCTCTAAAGCTAAGTTTTAGTATAAAACACGAGTGGACCAGGGGCGCATCGGTAGGTATTAGTTCGAAATATGAGATCTACTTACCTATGTGCATTTATTTATGCAAAGCCGACTCTTTTAGATAAATCATTATTCACTTAAGTGCAAGGTGAGTAGATATTTATAATATCTATTTATAATATTTATATATTTATTGTTAATTGTTATGAATGCTAATTTAATGTTGTCTACCTACCCATATTTCACGAAAATATTTACACGTGACGAGGTAAAACATAAAAAAACAATTAAGTGAGTCTGGCTTGCACAATCAGGTTTCCGCACCAGTTTTTAGGGTTCCGTATGACCGAATGAAAAAATGGAACCCTTATAGGATCACTCGTGCGTCTGTCCTTCTGTCACAGCCAAATGCTCCAAACATACTCGACCGAATAAGTTTTAAGGTACACATTATGAATTTCTGTGTCCCAAACACGGACTGGTAGAATTTTGAATATGGGGAGACAATTGGAGGCCAAATTAGAAAAATAAAAAAAGGCTTGCAAACTGTAGTTTAAGTGTGATTTATCAAATGAATAAATTACAGGAAAACCTATACGAAGTCTATGGTGTTAAAATAACATGGTAAATCTCTCAATATTGTACGTACAAATTTAGTTAGTTTATCAGTTGGAGTGTATGGCAGAACATGTTTCTCACTACAATAATAATAATATCCCTGGACATTTCACACAGCGCCATCTAGTCCCAAGCTAAGCAACCTAATGCTTGTGTTATGGTAACAAGATGGCTGTGGATGGATGGATGCTGTACAATGTTAAGTTTGTTCTTGTGATAAACATGGTAGATAACAAATTGATCATACGAAACCCTCTCCACGCAAGTTCAACTCGCACTTGTCCGATTTTTTTATGATTTCTAATGTGCGGCAAGTTAAATGGGAGAGCCACAAAAAACTTTAGACTATCTTTAGATCTACCTACTTATCTTATTTTCTTTCAGTCAATAAACCTTTTTAACCCTGAAAAATTGTCCTAGAACCAATAATTCGAAGACATGTGATTTATTTATAGTTAATTAAAACGGTAGGTACCTACATTAAATAACATAGAAACCATTATTACCTATTACCTACGTTGACAAAATAACTAACACGGAACAGTGCACTCTCTTGCATACTTTCTCTCACAGAACACCAGACATACACGTATAATTTTACTCCATTTATCCGCTAACATCACATTCAGGGTTGGCAGTCAGAAGGGCATTTAGCATTTGGGGGCCCGCGTGGTGCATTACGGCCCACTCCCTCTCACGGAGAGGAGGCCTATGTCCCAGCAGTGGAACATTATTGACTGACTATGCCCTGAAAAATTTACCATCACGATATCCCAATCATTTTTACTTTTTAAGTTTTTCACCGCCCTTGAAAACCAGTTACCTATTGAAAATTAGGTGTCACATGAAGCGTGAACGAGCGGGAAACCAATAAAAATAAGTTAATCCGTTCTAATATCGTAAACTATCACTTACTACACACGCCATCGTAAGTAGGTATATAGATACCTAAGTACCCGGTAGTATGTAACTTAATATACCTACTTCCAAAGATGTCATAAATAACATAGTTCCTTGACCCTGAAATTGATACTGAATAAAAATATTTGCAGCGTTTAATTACTTTGATTTTGACAACCGGATTTAAATAACATTCTCATGTGAACCTAACTGCTACCTTCACACTTTACACACAGAGTCAAATAGGTAAGTATACCTACCTCTTCCTTATTATCATGCACGACATCCAGAACTGGATCCCTGCTTAGCGCGGGAATCGAATCCGTGCAGTTCAGAAGCGAATCGCTCAGGCACTGCGCAACAATCATGCATAATTTTATTATCAACCCTTACCTAGAGTTTGTTTTTTAAACCCAGATACTAATTTGACAGTTGTACCTAATGTCAAATTTCTATACTAAAAAACTCAAACACAAAAGACTTAAATGTCAGATTAGTAGGTATCTGGGATTAAAAAACAAATTTTTAAACTACCCAATTTCATTGACATTGGTTTAATCGTTTAGCCGAAAAAACAGGTAAAAATAGACCGACCGACTATCACATTATTGATTAAAATTCTTACGATTAACATGACCAGATTTTTATCGAAAAGATCTCATGAAGTCCGCTTTGGTGACTTAAAATAAATATCGTCTGTTTAAGTATCTATTACTTTTAATTAAGTACCTACGAAAACGTGTTTGTCCTAATTTATGTTCTTATCAAACGTGCAGCTTGTTATTTGCATGGTAAAACAATAAGTTTGTTTTCTTTTGTTTTGCGTCTTGTTTCGCAGGCTGAAAGTAATAGGTAAGGTAGGTAACCCTCCACTACCCAGTTACTGGGTAATACGATATTGCTTGGAAAGATTGGTTGCCAGACTTTTAGACTACCCGTAACGACTGTCAAAGCAACTATGAAGCACCCTAATTCATCATCTGCCTAGCCTTTTCCCAACTTTGTTGAGGTCGGCTTCAAGTCTAACCGGATGCAGCTGAATACCAGTATTGTACATGGAGCGACTGGCCTATCTGACATCCATAACCCAGTTACCGGGTAATACGATACCCCCCTATCTAATCCTACTTAATATTGTAAAAATGTGAAAGTTTGTATCTATATTTTTGTTATCACGCATAAACGGATCTGGATGAAGATACCTAATTTGTAACCTGGATTAACACGTAGGACAGGTAGTTACCTAATTTTTATGTCGGTAGTACGTTCCCGTGGGATAATATTACCCGACATACACGCGGGCGAAGATTTGATTGGCGGCCGAAATAAGGTAGGTATGAGGGTTGTGGGGATTTGTGTAGGCACAGCCCGATTCAAAATCTATGGCGAGTCTGAAGTGAAGTGCGCTACTCGCTGCGCAGTACCTCACCCCTCACCCCCGCTGACACGTGAATTTGTTACTGCGCAGCGACCCGCCTCATGTTCCAATGCGCCATAAATTGTGAATCGGACTCGTCTTCTACTTGACTAGGTACTTCCAATTCTTAACTACTAGCTCTTATCTCGCCACGGACCGCTAATTTATTGCATTGTAGCAATCATTAACATGTTTTCTGTAACGTAGTCTGGGTTGTTAAATCTTTTGTTACTTTTTACTTGATTTGTCGGCGACATTATGATCATCTGCTTGCAGACTGCAAAAACAGCTTCAATAATATTCTATACTAGCTTCTGCCCGCGGCTTCGCCCGCGTGGATGTCGGAAATTATCCCACGGGATTCCGGTTCCTGTACCCGTACTCACGAAAACATAATTATCAAGCTATACATTTCCAGTTTTAGCTGACCTGTCACTGTATAGACTTTTCGTACAATGAGAAGTCAGATTATACTGGAAATGTATAGCTTGATATGTCGTGCGTAGATTACATTTAAAGTTTTCGGTTGTGGGGAGCCAACAACGAGTCTTGCACTTGGCATTAATATTCATCATCATCGTCATCAACAAATAAAACAAAATCTCTCGGTAACCACCTTTTACTTTAATCCATTGTCTTTTTTCATTCTTTTTTATATAAAATGTTCACTATAAATTTTACATGGTTAATAAAATAGGTTAAGTATATAACATACAGGCTAAGTCTCGCACCATCCATAAAAGTATAGGACATCTGCTTATTACAATGCAACATCAAAATTAATTAATCTTGTACTTTCTACTCCTACAGAATATACTAAAAACTATATGAACATGTTAGTTCTTAAGATACTAAGTACCTATAGTATTTTCTCACGAAGCGACGCACGCTGAACTTGTGGTTACCAAGTGTACAGTACAAACACGCTGTGAATGTGCGTAAGCGCAGCTCTCAATAGGTACCGTGCGAGGTAAAGTCGGAGGTGTGTGTGTGTGGGCGTGTTAATGTGCTCACGCTACTCATCTTTACGCACACATTAACAGCGCGTTTGTACACTTGGTTACCACAAGTGAAGCGCGCATTGTTTCGTGAGATAAAAATACTTTGTTAGAATTAATGCAAATGATTTTATGAACGGTTAAACTATGCAGCATTCTAATAAGCAGACACCCATTATTTCATAACAGATTCAACTGATATTTAAACAAAGCTCGTCAACAACAATACGACTAAATACGAAAAACTCAACAAAATTATTGTCATAAAACTAAATGAGACAATCGTACATACAGACGTTGTGTAATCTATCAAGAATTAACGATATTTAATTATGGCGAAAGTGGCTCAGGGCTGCCCGCGAAATTCAATTTTCTTTTGTTTTTTGCAATTTGCAGGCCAGCGTCAGGTTATATGTTGATTAAAATATGAGGCGCGACCGTAAACAATGGCTTTACAGAATTATAATCGGGATACCTTTAGCGCACCCTCCTTAGTAAGGTAGGTATTCCTTTTGTTATCTACGTTAATGTAAAAACACTTTACCGCTTTCGCCGGAATACTTTTAGTATTTAAATGTTGCAATAAAGAAGAATTAAATGTGCCTTTATTAGCTGTCTGGTTGCCTCTCGTGACTCGAATGGTAGACAATACAGCGTCACTCAAGATATATGCCGAACATACGACACCTGGCGATCATCTAATTTCCATAGTGGTCTGATAATCGGCATTGTTTTAAATGTCACATATACTAGAAATATTAGTTATTTCTGAGATGCAAGTTTTTTTTGCACGATAAAAAAAACCGTAACACGTGTTTTTTTAATAAGTTGTTCACTTAAAAAAAAACAGTCGTCATTATGTAAATCAGTGACAAGGAACAGTCCACATTATACTTTGAACAAGGTCAATAAACCAACATTAAAATTTGATTTTCTGTACAGTTTTATGTAAGTAATAAAATGCATTGGATTATTAAAATGTACGTTCATTGTTTCACATCTAGTTCCATATCATATTATAAGTACATGATTAGTTGATTACATCTATTTAATAATTGTAAAGTTTTTTTTTTAATAGTTATTTATTTTACGTCATTTCATATAAAGATCTATGTACAATTGGCACATAAGTTTCAAAAATTGATTGCAATCATTTTATTATGTTAAAAACAACAGACGTTAAAATGGCACTCTTATAGTCTTCCTACACGAAGTACAAAAATAATAAGAGTAATAAGTACATACAATAACTGCTTAAGAATTCTTATTATAATGTAAGTACTACATTTTTATCAAAGATTAGTAAGTACACGATATATTTGGTCAATTACATCACACATCAAAAGCGCACGTTGCAGGATAAGATCCTAATAGTATAGAATAGTTCATGGAAGACGAAATATTGGAAGAGACGATTTTGATAAATGATCAAAACACTGAACAAATTAGTATCTGATCGTGGGACCTATCTAAGGTACTCTATCATTTTAGGCGCAAGCGCCTGGGTAGCGGGTTGTTCGAAAGAGTTACCGTGGCCCTTGGCACAGGCAACTGAAGGCACACGGGTGGGTTTTAGACCGTTGAAGTCTGCTCCGCCCAGAGCGGGAGAAGTTATTTAATGACTTCCCAACCCAAAAAAAAGGGTAGCCTTTCTTAGGTTTTTTGCATTTTACAGTTCAGTGTCAGGCTGTGTGATCAGTATAATATGATTCGCGACCGACTATACAGGAAATCAGCAATACACCTTGAGTTAGAATTGGCCTCAAATGTCATGATTTCATAAAACAGTCATTCAATAGAGTAACATGAACTTAAGAGAGTTGTATTGATGATTTTTATGATTACAATAATTCTATAAAGAAATATTTCTTACGGCCGCGAATCATATATAGATCATCATATAACCTGACACTGTCCTGCAAATTACAAAAAAAAAGTAAGAATTTTGAATCTCGTGGGTTACCCTGACGCTTCCGCCTTATATTTTCTCAAGTTACATCTAAGTGCAATTTTGTCACAAATCAAAACCTTGATTTAAATCTACGGAATTTTTGACGTAAGTACAGACGCCAACACATCAAGCTACTACAATCTGTCAAATTTCTTTAATAGATTTTCAACTTTATCGCTGAAACATTAAGGTTCAAGGTTGATTGGAAAATTTTGACAGTTTCGGGTAGCTTGACCTGCTGGCGTCCGTACAAAATGTAATATTGAGTCAGCTCGTTCAATTTAAGTAAACAATCACAAAAAATCATTTCATTAGCACATATTAGCCGTATGACATTTTGCATAACATGCTTTACGTCAAAACATATTCGCTAGGCAAGTAATTCGCATTGTATTAATTGCAGCATCGTGTTATTATTAATATTGCTATGTCAGGATCCTATTATTAACTGTAATATTCTATTAATCAAATCACTAGGAATGCTGTTTCATAATAAGGTAAAAATGAGGGTATATTTAGCGTACAACAGTTCAGTTAAAATAGTAATTTGTATAATAATTAAAAAATAGGTTACTTTTAATGTTCACTTTCACAACTTCAGGTGATGACAAAATAGACGATACAAAAACAAGAATCTGACGGACAAGAACTTGACGGTATCTTTAAAAGGATACTATATGCTCAAACCTCGCTAAGCAATAATAACATAAGTACACACTTAGTCATGTAAGAAACAAACCACGAATTTCGGTCACCGATGTAGTTATAAGTACAGAGAATAATTTTCCAAAAAAATAGGAAAAGTAAGTCATGATTTAAAAGTATAAAAATAACGCAAAAAGGAAATGCAGTTCAATCCATTGAACTCTCATTCATCTACATTCATTGTCTAAAAGAGTTTATAAACCCCTACATGTTCTGACAAAACCCATGTCTTGCAAGTTTTAAAAGATACATCCCTATTTCTAAGTTATGTGTATAAATTAATATCATCTAAAAATACACACCTACAAAACTTTCTGAACTACAAACAGCCATCTAAAAATATTAATAGTTAAAATCAATGTCTAAAAGTTACGTTCTAAGTAACTAAATAGTACATAATAATATCTATAAGATGTTCCACCTTCCACACTCACTGGTTCTAGCGTTAACAACTAAGCTTTGACACATGAAGATTATGATTATCATGATTTTAGTATTCTTAATTTTTTATTAATATGTTGGATATTCATTACTTGTAAACTTTCCATACCATTTGATATACACCAAGTATAGTCATGGCAAATTCAGTTTCTGTTTTAGAGAGCTACTTCTAGAGGTTTTCAAAAATATTTAAATTCATTACGCATTTATACGTATGTTGGATATGGAATCATGGTACAACTAGTTAGTACCTACTAGTTCTTATTACAAAAACTCTAAGTTGTCAATTTTGCATTAGAAACTTTACTTTTGTCGGAATAAAGTTTAAAATACAGTAACTGGCTTGAAGGTTTTGGCTAGGTCTGTTAGAACTCGTTTTCTACTAAGACCGTACAAGTTTGAATCGCAACTTGACCTTTTTCTAATAAATTCTACAAACAAGCATAGCATATGAGCAGAGTCCGCTAAGGCTAAGTAATATCAACATGGCCTGTTTTATACTCTTCAATGTCAGTACCGCCATTTCTTACACTAGCGAACTTCACCCTTTATGGATACAGTGCAGTCAATCAACTCCATTTTGAGTAAATTCAACTTCAATTTGATATGACTTTGATATGGACTGTAGTTTATTATAATTTCTCGATTTAAAAAGTAGTATTTTTATATTCTGATATATGACATGTTAGAATTGATCAACTGCACTATCTCTCTATTTGGGGTTGCCTGCTAACATACAGGTCAATAACGATATTGTACTTGTACAAGCATAAATAGACAAGAAAATAACATGTCTAAATAGTGGATTACTCATACAACTGTTACATAATACGATGAGTATCGAATACGTTCCTCAGTCGGAACGATGCGGCCACTAAATCTGCACCACTTTTCTGCGGCGTGTGAAGGCGAGGGCGTATTCTATGCCCCAGACGAGGACGCAGGACATAATGAGGGCATTCTGTACGTGGATGCAGGTCGCGAAGCTACCGGTGTAGTCTCTTACGTAACCTGCAAAAAAACGTGGTCGTTTGTGAGAAAAATAATAATTTTTTTTACTGTGAAAGAGATGGTTGGAATTATCATCGAAATACTATCTTTTGAAGTTACCAAGAGAAACTGGTATCTGGAAACCAAACACCTAATCTACTGACAAACTTTTAGCTGTTGTGATAAGTTAACATAGACAACTACAGCCAATCAGTTGGTATTAAACTTGACGGGTTGAAATTAATAGAACATTAAAATCACAAGACCGGAACCGGACAAATCCTTATATTTTACTTAAAAACTTAAGATCAATGTTCGTTTTTTAGAGAACCCAAGTCTTCACTTATCTTCACTGTAGTATTTTTATTTCAATTGCCTAATGGGTCCATCCAACAGACCCCAGCACATTAAGCTACTACAATCTATCAAATTTCTTTAATAGATTTTCAACTTTATAGCTGAAGCATTAAGGTTCAAGGTTGATTGGGAAAATTTGACAGTTACGGGTAGCTTGACCTGCTGGCGTCTGTACCATTTATACTACAGGAGAAAAAAAAGAAAAAAATCTTACCAATAACAGGTCCAATAGCAACAACGAACACTCCCTTGCTGACCATGTGCAGTCCGAAGGCGGCTGGCAGCTTCTCAAGCGGACAGTACTCCGAGATGGTCAGCGTGAAGTTACTGAGACACATGCCTCGGAAGAAGCCGCAGATTGAGAGCCAGATCATTAGGGGCACCCATTCTGTTTGCTCTGCTAATACTGGAATAGATATGATTTTATTAGACGCTTGTATTATGAGAAAAGTAGAGTGTTGTGTTGTGTGAAATTAGTTGACCTCCAAAAACATAGGGTTTTGCCAATGTGCTGCCAACTACTTAAGAACAGGGTGGCCCAGTGGTATCGGGGACTTACAAGTTGAAGGTTTAGTTAGAATGTCCAAGAACCACAAATTCGAAGACATGTGACATCTACCAACCCGCACTGGGCCCGCGTGGTAGATAACAGCCCACTCCATCTTAAAGAGAGCAGGCCTGTGTCCCAGCAGTGGAAACATTATAGGCTGATAATGGATGCCAACTTTAGAGACAAAGCTGTCAAACAAAATTGTCTCATGCCTGAATTTTCACCGGTATTTCAAACGCATCGCAAAAAAATATAGATCCTTCTTGTCCGCAAGCCATTTGATTATGAACTTAACCATCGACCAGTTATTAAAAGAAATACTAGTAGGTATACTCATAGTAAGAAATATTTGCGCACAACTGGTTGCTTAATATATTCTTTAAATAGCCAATGCACACGTTTTATCGATTTATTTATGGCTACATGACCTGGGGTCGTAAACTTCAGTGGAATAGGCAATGTTGATGACGTCACGTTCCTAGTATTTGGTAAATAACCCACACCAAATCAATACATGCTTTTAAACGTCTAACAACAATAAAATTGAAAATAGGTTGTTTGTGGTTAACGCGCAAAATAAGTACTTTAAACAAAACCTTCATGTTAAATGTTATTTAAGTAAAAAATAGGTTATTACTCACCGGACCGCGTAGCCGCTAAGAAGAACGAAGAAATGAAGAAAATCATCTTCTTCGAAATAGTCGTCCTGTCGAAAATAGGCGGCAATATCAACCGCACCAAAATATCAGTTATGGCAGTCATTGAGAGGCAAAACGCCGTATCATTCATATTGTAGCCCAAACTTCTTATAAAGAATGGCGTCAACATCCTAAATTGTAGCTCCCCGCTCCAAAATAGCGAGAGCCCTAGTAAAAGGTTCAAAAACGACCAGTCTTTAAGTAAATCTAAGTCCATAAGAGCTATAAATCTTCTAAAGAAGCCCTTTTTCTTTTCCTCGGGCTCTATACTTTTTTTTATTGGCTTCATTTGTATGGCATCGTCGTCCACCGTCTGTAAGCATAATGTATGGACACGTGAATAAAATTTTAATCGCACAATAAATTAATATTAATTGTATTCTACATTGTTGATCATTATATGAACATACATGCTTAGCATACTTTTGTCGGTATACTTTATGATGCCACATGATGCATACATGAGTAAAAGTATCAGTACCATTATGTAGTCTCATAGGTCATGTATTGTCACAGAAGTCCACGGTATCTTTGTGGCACAACAGTAAAGGTTTATAAAAATAATATTGCTACTACTTCAAACTCAAGGTCTGCCAACGAGCAATGGAGCGCAGTATATTAAGTGGTAAAGTTCGAAACACAATACTGCGCTCCAAAGCAAATACAGCTTACGTGACTCAAAAGGCTGCCCAACTTAAATGGGACAGTTGGGCTGCATACCGACAAAATGTGGGCCCAAATAGCACAGAACACACAGACGCCATTCCATTAAAAAATTTAGTCAGTTAGTTAGTTTGACGGAACCTATCCAAGTCGTCCCAGACCCTGAGACAGAATGGCGGGGTAATGATAAAAGATGGCGGGACGACTTGGATAGGTTCCGTCAAAACTGGAAAAAAGACGGAAGGAGTGGAAGGGGGCCTTTGCCCAGGATTGGAACAGCATAGGCTAGTAAAACTAAATTGCTACTAAATACTCACATCAAGATACAACTGCAAGTAACTGCCAGTGAAGTCCATGTTGGAGATATTGGAAATGACGGACACTTTTCTCTTGCGCGCCGCTTCACTCATGCTCCCACTCGATATGACCCTGGGCATCGCAGCCACAGACGCGGCCGACGTCAACCCAGGATACAGCCTATTATTTATCTCGAACTTTTCAAACTCCTGCAATGGTTTATCACAGGTTTTCGCCCTCGGTAATCCTATAGTCCTAACTGAAGGGTGGTTCATGTTTCCGTGGGACCTCTGCTTTATTATCTTTGGCACTGGAGGTGAAACTAGCGGATTTATTTCGAACTTGTCATCGTTTTCTTCTTCACTCTCTAATATACACTCCATTTCCTGAAATTAGTAAAAAAAAAAATAGGCATTAGCTTTGTGTAGACAATCTTATTCTTAGCGTGTCGATAGCAATCTAAACGGACTCGGCCCAGAATTCGGCCACCTTTTTGGCGCCATCACCAGCGTCCATCAGTTCCTGTAACGTGCAGCTGACAGGACACGCAGGACATGTTATTAAGTGTCCCATCGTTTGTGGAACAGCACCACATTTTCATTCCAAGGCGGAGTCGTCTATGAATCTCCACCTGAACAGGTTTTCCTTGCTTCGCCCAACCTGGGTCCGGAGTCTGTTTAAGGACTTCCAGGTTACCCAAGGTAATTCATGTAAAAGCTACAAAGAAACGTTTCGGTGGCTAATGTGAAGCCATTTTAATAGGGATTCAGACTCTCTCTGTCATTTAACTGTGAATCAGTACAAAAGCTTTCTTGAACTTTTCATTGTCGCTTATGTCGACAAAATATAGGGAACAGCTGATTTTGTTTCACAATTTCAAGGTTAGTTCCAAAGTAAAAGTTGTACTTTATAATGACTACAATGACCTCTTAAAAGGTTCTGAGTTATTTCAATAACACCTTGTAGAAATCGACAAAAAAATCATCTACATTACATACCTTCACCGTCTGCAATTCACAGTCAACCGGCTCATCAATGAGATGCCATTTAACTGGTTGCAGTAAACACGATCCTAGCACCGCATGGAAGGCCAGCCCTCCCAGGATGACGACCGTCCACCGGAAACCATACTCTCCTAGAAGGATCTTGACTAGTTGAGGCATGACCATCAGTCCGAAGCCGGTACCTGCCATCGAGAGACCGACGGCTTGGCCACGCTTCTTGGTGAAGTAATGGTTCAGGGACACGAACGATGATGCCGACGCGAGGCCCACTCCGAAACCTGGAAAGAGGGTTGAACGATATTAATATTGAACGCCAACATTACAGATTCATATACTTCGCCTGTACCACCGTGCCGAGACGACGACTAATAGAGAAGTATGGAAAAAAAGACATGTTGCACCATCCCCTCATAGAGTGGAACAATGGCAGGAGAATTATGATGACATTACAACATTAGATTCATACAGGCCTAGACTTAGTTTAGGCTCCAGATCTTGATCTTCTTTCTACTTTTTTTTTGTATTTTTATATAATTTGGTTTTTTTTTTACTTTTGATTCTGTTTAGTTTAGTTTTATGATCAGTCGCAATACTTAAATACTTTTCCTTTCTTTATCTCCCACAAGTTACAAAATTTTGTCAAAATACCTGTCATGTGTAAATAAACATTATTTTACTAGCTGCTGCCCGCGACGTCGTCTGCGTGAAGGCTCTACAGCACCAAAAATACCTAAAATGCCACATTTCGCATATTTTTAACAGTCCGATACAATAGGGGTTGAAATTATTGTCAGAATATAAATGGGTACAAGTTCTGACTCCAGGTTTCTACTACCCTTTTTTTTAATGAAATACCTCGATAACACCAGAACCAACGAGGCAACCCCAGAAATGATTAATATCAGTTATCTCATACTGAAAACTTAGGGAAACTGTCATTGTTTTTTATGTCTGTATGACTACACAAACTTTTTATTATTAGGTACTCATGAGGAAACTCACTTTATTACCTATGGCCATAAAAATTGAAACTCTATAAAACATTAAGTACATTTTACTTTTCCACGAATACTTAGCTATGAGTAGATAATAATAACTCGCAGCTTGAGTCATCATCTGCCTTTTCCTAACTATGTTTGGGTCAGCTTCCAGTCTAACCGAATGCAGCTGAATACCAGTATTTTACATGAAGCGACTGCATATCTCACCCAACTGGTACTGGGTAATACGAAACCCTTAGGTAAGACTGGTTGTCAGACTTTCGGGCTTCTGACGACCCGTAACGATTGCCAAATATCCACGACTGACAGCCAGGACCAACGGCTTAACGAGCTTTCCGAGGCACGGGGGGTCTTGACATGTAAAGATGGTCCCGTCCAACCGCGGCAAGCGTATATTGATCGACCCATGCGGCTGTCATTTCTCAGCTACAAGCCCCTCTTTATCTCCTAACTTGAGTTGAACAATTGCTGAAAGAAAATGGTTTTTCTGTGTCACCATACAATTGCATTTTTACAGTAATTTTCTTTTACTTCACGTTAGCAACTGCTTATTTGTGAAAATAATATATCATAAAGACATAAGTTACTAGCTACGTCCCGTGGTTTCACCCGCATAAGTTTCGATCCCGTGGTAATATCGAGATAGAAAGAAAATATCCTATATGTTAATCCTGGTTATAAACTATCTGTGTGCCAAATTTCATCCAAATTTTAAATCTTGCATGCTTTTGTATGTATACAATGTTTAAACAAATAAAGAAATCTTATCTTATCTAATCCCTTCAGTAGTTTTGGCGTGAAAAAGTAACAATCATCCATCCATCCATACAAACTTTCACGTTTATAATATTAGTAGGATATAAATTCCTAACCAAACCAAAACAGTCTGACATAGGCATGAGGAAAACAGAATGACTGTAATATCCTTATTTAAATAACCATGTCGTAATCTTTGAAGGACGTCTGTGTGTAGCATTGTATACAATCAAGTATCAAGTATTTTCTAACTGAACAGACAGCTGTGCTGCTGAGGAGTTTGTTGCGCCACTTCTTCCCAAAGATAGCACTAGGAAGTGATGAAGGACGGGCGTTTTTGGGGGACTGTCTTTTGTAATTTTGACGTTCGAAAAGTGCTGATTCTCAGCCTAATTTGAATAAATGACTTTTGATTTTGTGGGTCTTTACAAGTGAACATATGCCCGTATAATGGACAAAACACCCATTAATTGAACCAATGTGATCCAAGGACCATCGAACAGTTTATTTAAATACAATTTGTATCACCAGCTGTGCTGTCCTTATTGAAAATAGACACTCCACGCTGTGTGGGAATAGATTCCGATAGAAGTTACTACCAGTCTCATCAAATAACGTTTTTAGGGTTCCGTACCTAAAGGGTGCCAACGAACCTGTATTACTAAAGCTCCGCTGTCCGTCCGTCTGTCACAGGGCTGTATCTTTAGAACCGTAATTGCACATGAGTAACTTTACTCTGTGGTAATAGGTAGACACTTGAAATTTTCACAGTTTTTAGTACTACTATGTCCGCTGTCTGTACAAATAGTGACAACAAAATAAAAGGGAAGAAACGTGTTTTTTTAAGTAGTATGTAATGTTAAATATTGTACGGTGATCCGGAACCCTTCGTGTGCGAGTCCGATTAGCACTTGTCCGCTTTTTATCATGTCTAATATCATAAAAAACTCCAATGAGTAATCAAACGAATCATGTGCATCAAGTACTACTTTATAATTCTTACTATACAGGTGCAATATTTAATTGATTCGACATTACAAAGATCAATTAGTTTGTAGTCATAATCGAACGTCGGTAGTTATAAACTTCTGCTACAGTACAGACCAGGTCAAGCTACCCGAAACTGTCAAATTCTCCCAATCAACCTTGATCCTTAATGATTTAGCGATAAAGTTGAAAATCTATTCAAGAAATTTCACAGATGGTAGTAGCTTGATGTGTTGGCGTCTGTGAATGGTACTGCGTCCGTTATAATAAGATTAGTTTGTGAGGATAAGGTGTGAACATGTAAATATAACAGTATTATGACTCAAAGAAAACACACAAGATTTCCTTGCTTTTGCATGTCTGTCTGTGTTCCGACTGCACAATGATAACTAAGTTAAATAGTTACTATCCTAGGACTAGCTGCGACCCGCGATTTCACCCGCATAAGTCTCGTATCCTATGTCCTAATCCAGGTTATGGTTTAACCATGTGCCAAATTTCATCCAAACCCGTACAGCCGTTTTAGCGTGTAAGCGTAACAAACAAACATACAAAAAAACAAATATTTTGTCCAGACTACAATTATTTGCAGTTGATGTGCAGGGCAAGTCAAGGTGACAGTTACACAGTTGCATCGCACATGGTACGAAATCGCTTGGCAACGACTCTTTTTGTCTAATATTGACTCGCTTTGTGAGTGTGTGGTAATCCCCCTGTACAATTAAATGGTACCGAAACAGGCTAAAATTGAGTGTGGTAATCCCCCTGTGAAATTCAATGGTACACAAAATTAACGCCGATGAGTACGACTCTTTTTGTCTAATATTGACTCGCTTTGTGAGTGTGTGGTAACCCCCCTGTACAATTAAATGGTACCGAAACAGGCAAAAATTTAGTGTGGTAATCCCCCTGTGAAATTCAATGGTACACAAAATCTTAACGCTGATGAGTAATGGGTCTTAGTACTCTTTCCTTGAATGACAGTAAGAGCCACGCATACACGATCTTAAGTTGGAAGAAAATAGAAATATCTTTTTACGATTCATATTCTTATACAACGCAAGAGCCAGCCTACGTAACGAAAGAGACGTCATATATCCAAGTCGAAGTACAACTACGTCAGTTTTTACGTTACGTGACATCAATCACGACTCTCGAAGACGCGTGAAATCGGTTATACGGCAGCAGCGTGGCTACCTTGAACGTAATTTATTGCATCGTAAAACAAACTAAGAATATTTCATGTAATGTGCGGAAAATATATGATAAAACTGGCTATATCATCTTTCAAGTTTGAAAATATTTGTAAGGTGTCAAAAAAAATGTTTACTAGGAGGATGGGCAGATTCCTTATCGGTTTATATATTATAACTAGCTTCTGCCCGCGGCTTCGCCCGCGTGGATGTCGGAAATTATCCCACGGGAACGTGCTAACGGGATAAAATGTATGTGCTTCCCCAGAATGCCATCTATCTCGCGGGCCCTTTGTGGCTAATTACAATTGAAAACCAATTGTGTCTCATTAGTGGTGATTAAGAGGATACATATATGATATCCTTACCTAAGTCCTACCTACCTTATAAAAAATTAGAAAAAAGCATCCGTTAAGACTCATTTGTTAAGGAAGGACCGATATACTTAATGCTATGAAAACGGTGAAATAGATATTGGAAACCGGGGCAGTCTACTGCCCTATGCAATGGTCAGCTAATTGAACGGAGTTTTAACTAGGAAAGGAAATATTAATTACTAGAAATAATAATGACGTTGATTAGCAGCCACTGTGTAAATTACATGAATCGCAGATGACGCAAGAGACGGAATTAAGTAATGAAAAGCGTTAACGGAACATTTACGTCACAACCCATAAAAACAGTAAATTAGTTCTAAATTGTTTGTTTTCAGTCACACGACATAATGGGTATAATCCCCCCGTCCCAGTACCAAAGTAAATAATGGGTAGAAGTCTTCTCTACAAAGTATTGTTGTACTTGTTTGATGCAATGATCATAGAGACGAAGCTACTAAGCCCAATGAATGTGTATATTCCAACTCCGTCCTTCGGAGGATATAGCATTCAATATACTTACATATCTTGCATCACGAAGCCTAGCAAAGTCCCTGTTTGTTCAAGTTCAATATCGATCTGCTCAATGAAAGTATACGGGATACAGAATGCTCCACATTTAGCCTTGCGCTTTATATACGTCGAAAGTTTTTTAATTATTCTTTTATCGACGTTTTCCGCAACTACGTAACGGACTTGCGTAGCCACCTACGTCGGTGCCTAGCTACAGACGAGACATTAACTGTCTTCAACAGGCGTATTAAATTCGATTACATTGCAAATTATCTCTCTGAAAAAGAATATTTTGCTCATGCAACTTTTGAACATCTGAATCAGACAGATCCAATCAAAAATGTTTCGTCACGGGTGCGTAACTAAAGGACAAACATTACTATTAAAAGAACCGGTAAACACTTAATTTTACTTACTACGCATAATGTGCAGGTAATTGTTAAATAAGACGTATTAGGTCATTAAAGAAAGAGTACTCCATCACGCAAAATAAGCACCAAAACTCAGCGCAACTAAGCAGTTTTTTGACAATAATAATCTATATCTTCATTATATCGGAGCAAAAGGTTACAGACGGATATTAATGAGAGGGTAGATAAAAGTAAAGCGATTACAAACTCTAGATATTATCCGGATATTGAATTATATTACGAGGTTAATTAAATAACAAGCAAATACAAACACAGTACACACATGCAAGACACAGTCGAGTTTAGTGAAATGATAAAGGAAAACTTCCAAGAAACCTTCACGTCATTTAAGAAGGTTATAACAATAAGCGAGAGTGTATAATGTAATAACGTCTTAAATGGCCGCTATAACCCATATCAAAACAAATATATTATTTCACCAACTCAACAAAAACACAAGGAAACAATATACGATTGTTTTATAATAGGATACGTTATGATATGAATTTATCAGGTACCAACTTATCCTGCTAGAGCTAGACATAACAAGGAAAAATCTAACTGAGCACCAAAAAACAGATGCACGCGAAATCGACATTTAAATAGCGAGTACGAATCGATGAACATAAATCAGCTGCAAATAATGAATACCTACGTAAACTTCTAATGTTTTAACCAGTCTCCATTTGGATGGCCTTCGATATTTCTAGGAACAAATAAATGGTTAAATCATCATCTTCATTATCAGTATCCACCCATGTGTCGTCCCATTGCAGAGCTAGTCTCTCTTTTACGCCATTCTTCCATGTTTCGTTTCAATCGTGTCAGTCATTCCGACAAGCATAACTGAGTCGTCAAGTCATCATGCCATCGGTATTACGCTCTAATCTAATATAGAAACATACATTATGAAACTCACCTCCCAAAATACTGTAAGTAGCTATAATGTGAAACATGCTGGCAGCAGGCGCGGTGAACAGCAAGCCCAGAGCACATATTGTTGAGCCGACGAAGCACACCTTCCGATACGAGAAGGTTTTTATCACAGGTCCCACGAAGAAACCGGAGAAGTTCACCACTGAGTCTAATGTACTGGCGATCACTGAGGCACCAGTGGTGTGGACGCCGAGGTCATCCAGCAAGTCTTTGAACAGCAGGCCGAATGACGGCTCTAGAGAACGCGTCGAAAACTGAAATTGATAATGAACACGTTATAGATGGTGAATAAAATAATGACATTAAAAAAGCTGTATTAAATCCATTGTTTTCTTAATATTGATTGTGTCTGCTGGGACAACCGGGTATATTAATGATAACGACGACTCAAGCAATAAAAATGAGCGAAAAAATTGGATTATTCTCTAGTCAGCCCATTTTTTTCTCAATATGCAAATTCTTCTCATATCTTCATTTAATTTATAAAAGCTAGTTATTCATATTCAAGCAAATTAGGCATTTTGGTTTCTTTATCATTTGAATTTTTCCGATAACAACATAATTATTTTGAATATATCCGCGACAAGAACGTGGCCTAAACGGATCACGTGTTAACAGTTCCAATTTGTATAAGTTTTTCAAGGTCTAATAAGTTCAAGGTCGTTATGATGGCAGAAACTCGTTCAAACACAGATGAATTTAATTCTCATGGAGATAATCTCATTCGCTCAGATCGTGCTTAACTATCCATGGAAATGAAAATCAACTAACGAGACATGTCCCGAAAGGACAATGGGAACGAAGATTAACTGCCTTGTTCGCATGAAAACAAGAATTTTCGTAATTAGAAATGATCCAGTGCAGGACAAACTAGGATAATGAAGGTAACCTACCTCATAGACCTTACCTACAAGCGATAGTTCAATTCAATTGAGATTGATTTCAAAACTATGTGTAGTAAACACATAAGTACACATACAGCACAGTATTCTTGGACATAACTTTGGATGCTAAGCTTCAGTGGGGTCCACATATAGATAAATAGTCAAAAAAGCTAAGTTTCGCAGCATATGCTGTTAGAAAAATTCGTAATTTAACTGATATAGAGACAGCCCGTTTAGTGTACTTAAGCTATTTTCATAGTGTAATGTCGTACGGTATTCTATTGTGGGGAAACGCCGCTGATATTCAGACTATCTTTGTTTTGCAGAAGCGAGCTGTTCGATCAATTTATAAATTAAGTCCGAGACACTCGCTCAGAGACAAATTTAAAGAAATTAATGTTATGACTGTGCCTTCTCAGTATATTTATGAAAATCTTTTATATGCCCATAAAAATATAAAATTGTTTGAAAAATACAGTGATATCCATGATATAAATACTAGGAATAAACACAAATTTTTGTACCTACAACAAGGCTCAAGAAAATAGGTGGCTCGGTCAGATGCCAATGTATACGCTTCTACAATAAAGTTCCAAGCCCCGTTCAAGATCTAAGCCTTAATAAATTCAAATCATTCATTAAACATAAGTTGTGCCAGAAAGCCTATATCGAGGACAAAAAGGCTTGGGATTACGCTGCTTCCAATTTTTACATTATTGATTGTTTTTATTTTTTTGTTTTGTTGTTGTTTTTTTTTTTATACACTTTGACATTAATGAATTTGATAGTTAATTTAATAAATAATAATAATTTACATAATTTTACATATACTATGACATTTGCTTACTTTGTAATGTATTCTATTATTTTAATTATTGTGAATATGAAGACTATGTGGGTCATTTTATTTTTATCTCTGTTCTGTTAGTTTTTGTCATGGTCTGGCAGTTTGAGTAATTATAATGTGATGTGGCCTACCCAAATGTCCTTTCTTTGGTATTGTTCGTAGAATTGTCGAGCTCCTTAAGTGTTGTGTAAATGCGTGCACTGACTGGACAGGTCCTCTCAAACTGTTTGGTTATTTCCTCAAAAAAACATCTCAGACATCAATCTACATGTAGATTGATGTCCAGACATAATCTTGGTCAGATTATATGAAGACCATGGTCTTCATATGATCTGACCAAGATTATGTCTGGACTTTAAAGAGACTGTGACCTCTGAGTTTGTTTCGGCCTTTCTTCTCAGACTAGTCAGATAGGAAACGCCGACCTCATCTAGTTTTAAAATATGATTGACGTGGAAAAGTGTTTGTACAAACCTACTTACTAAATAAAATCAATCATCATATTTTTGAATTCAATCTCAATTGAATTGAACTATCGCATGTAGGTAAGTCCACCTCGAAAACAAGATAAACAGAAGATATCAATCTCCTTCCATAGTTCAACACAATCACTTGAAGTAGTAATTGTGTCAACGGTAGGACGGTAGGAGAGCATGTGACTAGTTAGGCAATCTTAATGATTGTGTCGAGAGTCGAGACTTCGAGATCTCGTCACGTACGCACTGCACTGTACTAGCCTTCAATAACTGATGGCTATATTTTTCAGATCGATAAAAGCATCGATAGTCTAGCTACTGATTTTTAAATATAAAATGTTTAAATGAAGACAGATTAAATAATAATATTTCGTCGCGTTCGCTACATGATGTTGCTATCGCAACATTACGCATTTTAATTTATTCATATATTAAAACCGTTTTTCTACAGGAGTACGCAGAAGACCATTCTTTCGTTTCGACAATAGGTGCTTGAAGGTGTACGCAGCTTTAAAGCGTTATATTTCAGACTGACAACAGGCAATGCTATTGTTAAATAAAATCAGTTGGACAACACATTGCGACATTACATATCCCTCGGATTAAATTAGCCGTCTTTAGTTTTGTTTGTTTACAGAACGCGATCCATTTAGATTTTTCAAGACTTGCTGAAATGTTTAAGTCTTTGTTATTACATATTTTAAATAATCGTTCTATGATAAGACAATGTAGGTTATATATGAGAGCGATGCTTGTTTTCCGTAACAATCGTTTTTATCAACTTAATGTTTTCAATTAATGCAAATGAGGTAGGTACTCCTACGTACCCGTTACTACTTTAACAAATTAAATTGAGTAAGCCTGCTGAACAGAAAGATTTTGCGAAATTTGAAATGATACCTAGAAACTAGCATAAAGGTGATTGATTTGTTGTCTTAGCAATTACAACTTTGTCAACTAACAACATTCACCTGACCGAATTTTGGAATTTTGCTCATGTACAACGTGAAGAGGACTGGCGACAGTATATGAACTTGAGGGATTCCAGCACAAATGGGATGAAGGACAAAGGCGAACCCTCAATAAGCGATATGGAAAACAGCTAGCCTACAGAAAATTGTGAATTACGCGCACAAAGTGGCCATGAACTCGAATAATGTTAAGCTCTCAGTGACAAATCACTGTTCAATACAATGTCGAAGGCTTCCATTAAGACGGAAGAAATAAAGCGTTCCTGACATTATTTTAACCAACATCCCGTTGTACTTTTCAGAAAACAACTTTTCGAAAATTAATAAAAAGTAAGTTATTTGAAACCTCTTATCACAAATTAATTGTGAAAGTGATTAAGTCTGAATGTTGTACAACAAAGACGTTATATGACGTTAAAAACGGAGTGGCTAGAAACATAAGTACTTAATTAACTGCAGACGACAGGGATGATATTAAATTAATTGTTATAAGGTATACGATTTGTCAAAAGCAAATGTTGCTAAACGTTAGTGACGGGTACTCCCTGTACCAGACACAAACGTTGAAGGACGCAATACCGATCATTGACTTTTGGAATTAGCTTGCTTGTACAGACATCATGCAGAACTAAATTCAGCTGTTGATATTAGATATTTTCCGAGGACTTTATACGAAGTACGAGGGCTTCCAGCGATAACTTTGTCAGCAGTTATTTTAACACAACAATACTAATACCTATCCATCCCTTTATCAGAATATTGCCGACGTGCACTGCACCAAAGCATAAAATTGGTGCACGGGTTTCCCCACATTTTTCCTTTCTTATTGTGGCTACTCATTATTGATATCATTAATTGCATTAAAAACGAAATTGTACGTATTCTTATCACACATTAAACCCAATATCGAAAGCTGGGTTCATACTATGTAGCCTTGGTAAGATCAGTCTTATTATGGTGTAACACTCACATTAACTAAACTGACTCCTAAGCAGACCATCCATGCCCATCCTCCATCAGGAGCTACCTTCCTCGTCGCCGGTGGCTTCTTCGCCTCTATTCCTTTGCTCTTCTCCACAGTCATTTTCAGCCTTTGTCACCTCACCTGGAACAAACAGAAGCTATCAGATAGAGATAACACACTTAAATATCAAATCATGATCTAATTAACACCAGAAAATATTTTGTTTCGATACGATAAACTTGTACGAAATCTTTCCCAAATTATGTGGATAATTCAGTAACTGCAGTGTGACCACATTAACTACCTTATCCATAACAAAAAGCTTAGTTACTTAAGTATGCCACGCAAGCAACACTTATCGTAAGCCAATATATTTGGCTCTATTTCTACCTATATTCATCATAAATGTATCATGTTTGATTAAACGCCTACTCTATCACAATCAAATGAAGTGTCGATGTTTAGACTCATCGCGGCATGACGAGTTATCAGCACAGCGTTGCGATAGTATGTGTTTTGATTTGATTGCCGGCCGGCCACCGCAGCTCGGCAACAAAACGTAAACATTAAAATATAAGTTAGGCTTCATAAGAAAAAGACCACGATGTTAGCACGTGCTAACTGCGATCCACTCGGTCACCACGTGCAACGTCCTCGGTTGCCACACGCTGACTTCATGTTACGAGAGAGACAAAATGTACAACGATTACACATTACGCACTACTAATAACAATTCATATTATGTTTGTATGGTTAATTACTACAGTTATTCACGCCTATTTATAAAATATGTTAAGCTGTGGGCTAATGACTCCAAAACTTGCCAGGATTGTTTGTTGGTTTCAAACATTTTCCTTTAACCATTCAAGGTTCTTGGAAATAATGATGGAGATGAACACGATTGACTTACAAAAAACATTCCATTCCATTGAATTGAGTTCTTGTGTACATTACGTGCATTATTGATGAAGCAAAGCGAGGCAGGCCTTGAGGTTGACAAAACAAAATTTCAAATACACCAAATTCGATTCCAAATTTCAACCAACCTCGTGGTTAATATACATTCGGAATGCCAAATGAAGGCAGACGACTGTGTGAGAAACAGACTGAACTCCTTAATTTAGTGCAACGCCTACTCATTGTAGAACAGCGATAGTTAATAAAATTTAAACAATAACATGGATAAGTACATCATTCTCTTGATAACAGCTTTCGATGTAAAAAACAAAGTGTTGAGTGATGTAATTGGATACATTGTTTTTAATTACACAACGTTATATGGGTTTTTATTGGCTTTTCTACTAACAGGACAGCAGTGCTATTTCGTTTACTATACAGTTTAGTTTGCCATTGATTTTGAAAATGAGCAGAGCAACATGCATCTAAGAATGAGATATAGACACTTACATTATTTTAAGTTTATGTGTAAAACTACATCAGAGGGGCAATTCTCGTAATTTTAAGACCGTTCACAGTCTCATCTTAGTCTCAATCTGTCAAAAATTACTTCTAATTTCCCTACATTTTGACAAGTTTTTGACATTTGTTTGTCGCTGAGATGAGACTACGACTAGATTTTGAACGTTTTAAATTACGAGAATTGGCCTTCAGAACGGTCTAAAATTTAATGTAGCATAATACCATTTTTTTCATTTAGCAACTAAACACAAAGGTAAAATAAGCAAAAACATTGTTTGTCTCGAATTATTAGTTTTTTTCACATTTGGCAAATAATGAACTTGATGATAAAGTCACCCCACATTAACCGCATTATCTTTCATGGAATGCTCAGACCGTGCTTATGAGAAAATAAGTCGATGAGACCGTACAAAGGTCGGACTATCAAGTGATCGTTAAGAAAATGTAATATGTAATGCAGGAAAACTGTATGTAGGTATAGTGGCTTCAAAAATACCCGTGTATTTACCGAGCATAACTGAAAAGTTAGGTGAAGTGAGCGTGCCGTGGAGTGAGCTGTCATTCCAACTGATGCTAGGGATTGACACTATTGACTGCAGTGCGATTCTGTAACCATCTCACCGTGAAAATTTAGGTGAAATGAGCCTGGAGTGAGCTGTCATTCCAACTAATGCTAGGGATTGACACTATTGACAACTCACTCTAAGCTCATTTCACCTAACTTTTCACGGTGAGATTTTTACAGAATCGATCGGTTACTTAAAATAGATTTCACGATCCCCTATAAATCCGCATGTGACCTCGTATTGATGTTTGTCGCCATACTCAACACACATGAAATGTGAAGCTCACACGTGAACTACCAGTCTTATCTTCTTTATATTCTTATTAAGTAATAATGGAAGTCCGATACTTACTTTCCGTGTATAGTCTACCTACACTAAATCTAGATTTGAAACTACAATGTTATGAATTTTTAAAGCATTACCTACAAATATTTTTGATGGTGTTTGTAGTGATTTAGAATGTAGAATGTCTTTCAATTTATACAGTACAATATCGCATAATTAATTATTATCACGTGCTGACATAATAATGCTGCTGCTGCTGACATAATGGACAATATATTACAATACGAGCAGTTACAGAAACAGTTATTATTACATTACTTATTCACTTCAAGAATTCCGATGTCATCTCTCTGGTGGTAAAAACTAAGATGAGAAAATTCATAAGCAATGGAATTCAGGACAATGTCTGATATCAAATTAAGTAAATGTAAATGCTAATGCCAAAACATAAAGTAATGACGATATATTTGATGCACTTATTAATATCTCATACAAGAGACTCCCAGAACAAACCGACAATCTCAATATAAGCGATTCAATGGAGAGCAAATAATGGTTAGTATATTGGACCTTGTACCTTGGCATAATACATATTTTAGCTTGCAAAGTTACGTAACGATCGTATAGGAACAAAAAACTGCGCATACAACTTGAGACTTGAGGCAGGCCGATAACCCCAGTGTTAGCAAAACTAACAAAAAAAACTAAAGATCGCGTGCTTGTAAACTTTTATTCAAGATTGTTATCCTGAATCTTTAGAGCTAATGTTTTACTGCAATTACGATTGTAGCGAAGTATCTAGTAGTCTAGGGATGGAAGGATCAATTACATATTTTAAATCCTAGTAAATAACATGGAACGGAACTTGCAGCAGAATTATTAGTTTCGTCCAACTTACTAATGGTATGAACACTAACGATCCTAACAAATTCTGAGATCATTATTAGTAAACAAAAGAGCTCTTTAGATCGCGGAAACCAGGGATAAGGTAAGTACGTACAAAAAAACAAATTTCTAATGATTGTAGAAACTTTAATATTAACTTTGAATTTAGCCTACACTTCAAAATAGCGAGAGATGTAGGTATGCCATAAAAACAATGGAAGATGACTATGACAGTATTATACTCTCATTTCTGCTATAGGTACCTACTAATTACTGTAGCGTATCGGCTAAGTATAAGATAAATAGCCGATGAAATCATAGAATACAGCTCATTTGTTGCGTTAATCACTCTCGCAAATCTCGGTCAATTGGCTACTTACTGTGCCCTATCTATAAGACAATACTCAAGTATTTTATCAACCACGATAACAAGACTTATATTGTAAAAGGAAAAATGCTGTGAAATTATCTTTACTGTACGCTTTTATTTGCCGGATAAGGATTTCTAGTAGACTTGGCCTACATAATTGATTTACGCGACCTTCAGTATTAGATGAAATGTTCATGATTACAGTCCTATAAACATCTGCTATGTTTATACGAATCATAAGCATCATCTGTATTTATTTAGTATGGCATGGAATAAATATCTTCCTCACTTTCGATTTATGTTTAGTGTAAATAACGTTTCTCACTTTCCTGGAATAGCAGACTGGTAAGATTTTAAAAGACTTAAATAAACCTGCTCTTTTCTAAAGTTGAAATCAGGTTCTGATCTAACTAAACTAACCAAATATCAGAAGGCTAATTCTCGTAATTTAAAACGTTCAAAATCTAGTCGTCGTGTCATGTCGGCGACAAACAAAACAAACAAAATGTTGGGAAATTTGAGGTATTTTTGACAGATTGAGACTGAGATTAGACTGTGAACTTTCTTAAAATTACGAGAATTGCCCCTCAGATATCAGTAGGTAAATCAATATTATAAATAAACTGAGCGTGTGACTTTCGCGACCCTATAAGGTTAGACTAGTTATCAGCAACAGATATAAGGACCATTTGACACGTGGCTGCCTGTAACTGAAGCAGTTTAATTGAAATAATATTATTTTAACCAAAGTTCCTGCTTGGATGCCACTTGTGCCCTATGGACAGATGGCCATAACGTAACCGTTGACTCTACAAGAAGACCAGAAATTCTGGGGTTATGCCAATCGTATAGTAAACTTTATGATACTCAAGATATGAGATCGTGCAGTAGATTCTTAGCTTAGCAAGAGCCGTTAGGGTAAGATACGGAGACAAAAAAAAAACTTAGCGTAAACCACAGACTTGTATTAATCAGTGGCGTAAACTCACACTTCGTCAAAATCAGCACTTAGGCGAGAGAGAGTTTCAGCTATGTTTCGTCTCTATTTGATGAAGGTACTTTGGAGCACATCTTTTTTGACTGCTCCAATAATAACCCAGCCCATGACATGAACATAATTATAGCCATCTCCTTAGATTAAAGATCCCTGTCCCAACTAACTTTCCATCCCTACTAACACATTCTTCCCCAAAGCTCTTTGAGGCTTTGATGACTTTTATCCGCGTCAATGAAATCAATTTATGATGTTTTTTGTGTGATTTGTCACCTACATATTTAATATTTATATTATTAAATTAAAGTAATTAACAATATTTTTATTTGTTTGTTTCAGTGTACCTATAATACTCGCCAACAAGTTTTACAAATTCAACTATTTACTAATGAACGGAATTGGATTTAGAATTTATGTTTTTGTTTTTTTTTTTTAACTCCTCACGGGTTTTCACATCACATTTAACATTGGCAGAATTATTGTCGACAACGGCACCATTGCCATAGAGAAAAATAGAATAGTCTCAGTATTGCTTAGACCCTATGCTTTGATCCACCGGTTTGTCCCACTAGTCTCATTGACCCAGCCCCATGATGGGACCAGTGGGATTATATGTCCCACTAGCCCCATGGGACAACAGATACTAAATTTAATCTTTAACTACCTATGTCCCACTTGTCCCATGGGACAACTGATACTAACAAAAAAAAAAAAATAACACAATGCACATAATACTTATGCTGCTAATTTCACACGCCATTCTCACGTCGATTAACTAAGTACCGGCTTGGACCAAAATATATAGATCTGCTTTTCTTTGAATTACATAAAAGCTGATACTTGCCATAATTTGTTCATTATGAGTAAACTATTCAAGTCGTATGAAAACGAATAAGTAAATATTTAGCTTCGTATTGTAATTAAAAAGAACTAACGGATGCGAGTAATAAACGGTTATTTTTAATCAAAGACGCTTTGTATTTTTTAGATTATTTTAGCTTGGATTTGTGGAGTCAAACGATTTTTTGCAATATTTTGAGTAGGTACTCAGTGCAAGGACAATTTTCATTACTTTGCATTTTGTTTGTATCTCTTTGTAACTCTATGGTCGGGTATTAGAATGGTGAGTAGCTTCGGTGTGAAACTAAATACTTAACATTAATAACGAGGTCATTAATTAGTTTTGATAACCTAGATAACAGCTCTAAGTACGCACCTAGGTATGTCCTAAGTAATTTGAGGAGTATCTACAAGGAGGAAGGTGAACTTCTGAGTATTAGGTACTGTTTAAAACCGGACGCATCATGTTGAGTACCTACTTCTTTTCTTTCTAGGGTTCACTTTGACGAAATATTTATTTACATCCTAGTGATGCAGATACGTCGTCAAATATTGTGCCAATGATGCTACTGAATAATGTAGTGCCAGCATTTTTGGTTCTCATTCATTTTTGTAATCATCATCATTGTAACACTGTCAATCACAATCCGAATTTTAAGAACGTTCAGTCTGAGGGAGTGAGGGGCAATTCTCGTAATTTTAAGACCGTTCACAGTCTGATCTCAGTCTCAATCTGTCAAAAAATACTTCTAATTTACATTTTGACAAGTTTTTGACATTTGTTCGTCGCCGAGATGAGACGGTGACTAGATTTTGAACGTTTTAAATTACGAGAATTGGCCTTTTGATGGCTGAAGTCCAAGATCTAGTTGAAGAAAATCTTGAACATCCTAATATAAATTAGCAAGTCCACGATAACCATACTCATATGTCGAACACCGGAAAAATATACAATCAGACTATTGAGGACATTAACGCAGTGTACGCGTAGTCAATCTAGGACTCACAGTTTCTAGTAACTTTCTCTTAATGTCGCATCAGCACAGATGGATTGACTGCATACGGTCGCACACTTGGGGATTTCTTTCGGAACCGTTATCTTGCCACAAGACTTTATGCATGCGTAAGCATGCATTTGCGAAGCTAGTGTCATTGTGCCTTTTATTCGAGATAAACACATGCACAGCATAGGCGCCTACGCGAAGAACATTAAAAGGGCAAGCTTTTTCCATCGCTAGACATGGACTACGTCAGATTTCAAAGAAAATTTAACAAAACTCGCCGCTTCGACTACCCTTCAATGTGAGCTATATGAGGACAACACATGTCATTAGTCGCGCGTTAATTAAGAAAATGCTAAATGGTAGAAGAAAATTATTGTATTTTATTTAAATACACGACGGATATAAGGCCATTTTCAGTTTGACATTAAAAATATAATTAATATCCTGAACACAAAAGTAGGTAGGTACCTACTTACCTGCTAAGTATAGAAAATGGTTTCCACAATAAATGGACGGAAGTTATGTGTAGCTAGTACAGCAATATAATGAACTACACACAAGTAAGTAAATAACAAAGTGTGAAACAATGGTGCAGACAAACCAACATTTATACAAACTAGCTGAGCCCCGCGGTTTCACCCGCGGTGATAAATTTCGATCCCGTGGGTATATCGGGATAAAAAGTATCCTTTGTGTTAATCCTGGTTATAAACTGTGTGCCAAATTTCATTCGAATCCGTTCAGTGGTTTTTGAGTGAAAGAGTAACAAACATCCATCCATACAAACTTTCACATTTATAATATTAGTAGGAAGGATATACAAAAATACTTATATAAGGAATGGGGTATGTTTTGTTTACTTGTACCTAGGTGTAGATCAGAAAAAGATGAGACGGACTCTCATTTGATATTTTTAATTAAGACCAATTAATATTTTTAATTATTTATTAGCAAAGATACTGCTAAATAAGTTTCCGTTAACACAAAACATAATGAATAAGTAGTTTGAAACAAAACCAGAGAATTTAACATGGAACTTATTCACAATTCAAAAACACTGAACCAGTTTGGTTCTCCAATAGGTACAGACACCAATAAAAGATATTGATTACATTATAACAGCTGGTAGCATGACGACAGAAATGCAGAATGTACTGACTACAGCTACTATGGACTTTGACAAAAAGATACTGTAAAATGAATAAAATAAGTACAGACAGGCCGTTGATTAAGTGCCTGTAACCATTGAAAGCTTTTAGTTACAGTAATTAATCATGCAATATGAGTCACTTTACCAATATCACGAAAGTAAATTGAATTAAATCTAGAAAAATTATATTGCATATAATTACTGAATAATGAGGGATTAATGTTAAGTTTTCAATAAAAAGGATGGTTATAAATTAAACATTACAAATATTATAATTATAATATTTATTATGGAATTTGAACAAGGTGAAGCTGTATAAAAATAAATTATTTTTCATTGTATTGTGCATAACAATTGACAATATCTGTCATATGGCTTGACTGGCCGTACCAGGCTACTAAAATAAAACTAAGGAACAATTAACAAATAATATTTAGTGGCAGTGACCAGTTCTCAAAGCCCATACACCTGCATTTCTGCAGACCTAAAAAAGCTACTGATGCAGCAATTGGCATGGCCACCTTCTGGGCCTTACTCATCTAACATATTAAATACAATATTTTTACATTTGCATTCGGCTCGAAAAAAAAGAAGAAGAATGGTGTTTTGATTGGTATCCCAAAAGGTTCTCTAATATATCTAAGAAACACTAATGTTACCAGCCTACCAGGGACTATTAGTATCAAGTCAACAATTTTGAAATACTGGTAGAGAATTAAAAAACAAACAACAGGACAATGAGCAAATAACTTTTTAGCCGAGGAGAATTGATTTTAATATTCAGATAATGACAATGAAAATGGTCCAAACTAAAAAAGTACCTATTGATAATTCTAGAATGAAATTAATAACAATACTGTTTACCTAATACAGTATTTTAGTAAAAATATTTAAATGACATTTTCCATCAAAAGTTTATCTAGTGAAGATTATCTTTTGATTCTTTTGTTTGTCTGCAAGTTTTTCATGACAAAGGAATGAGTAAGTAACGGATAGTGATAGTGGAATGGTACATAGTGCCTGCAATTGTATGAAATGAGTTTTTAAGTTTTACTAAAAACATTAAGATGGCAATTTAAATATGAGTTGTATAAAAAGAAAATTATGAAATTGTGACAGAATTCATGAGGTCTTTTTTCTGGTGATTAATGGAGGATTTAATTTAGCATCACAAAGTTGCTGAGTAAGCCATTCTATTGACCAACAGTCTGATAGATTTAGTTTTTAAAAGTTGACTTTCAGAACTTTGAAAGTTCTTTTGGAAACTGTTCTTATTTAAATTAACACAATACATTACTTTATGTCTTGTATGGAGCTCAGCTAGGGTCAGTCAGCTAAATTTTCTAACACTTTATTTTTTTATCAAAAGTTCATTGAAACTGCAGGGCCTGGGACAGAAAAACTTAAGCATTACAGAAATAACAAGAGTTTTTGTAATGTACTGTAGTTCTTAAACTAAATAGTTCAAGTTTCCTTCAAAACAACCAAGAAATGGAACTTGTAAGTAGGTAAACGTTAATTAAAATAAAGGTCAAGGAGTTATCCTTACAGGTAGGTAACTGATCAAGGCACTCACCGTTCCGAAGATATTTCCCATAAAGTCTCTTCAAAATTATTGCAATATCATAGCACCTTCTTCAAGTGTGGAAAAACAAAGAATTTCACTTGTTTCGTATTTTATATACTTGACGATAAAAAAAAAGTAATTTGAATTTTGTGTAACGGTGGTAAGAATTAGGTTAAACGTGTTATTATTAAACTATTTTAACAGAAGCACATCGCTTTAACATAATGCAACACTTTTTTTCTAAAACAAAACAATAATCCGTGTTCCGACCGAACAGCGAGCTACCATCACTTTAATTACTGCTTGTGCTTGTAAATTATTGTGTCTGTGTGTCAGTGTGAGTGCTCGCTGTCTCTATATTTACATGTATAACATTGGCAGGTCATAGCATGGCTCACAAATCGTGGCACAAACCATGCACGAACAAAACAACAGATTAATAATAATAATAATCTCTTTAATTCAGAACACAATTCCTTATTTACAACATTACAAAGGGTACCAAGATCTTAGTAACATAAAAACTTAAAAACTAGGTAATAAGTTATTAGATTAGTGAATTAATAACAAAGTTATTTTTTTTAACTTTTTGTAGTTGTTTTGTTTCCACAGATTATGTGACAATGTAAACTGTAAGACTGAAAATTAACCGAATCCTCGGCTCGACCGAAACTGGTAATCGGCGTCATAGATTATACAGTCTATTATTGGGTCGGCGTTCGTGATGTAGCGATTTTGATAGAATACGAACAGCTGACATCAGACATCGTAGATTGGCGTAGACTTAGTAATGGGGTCCCATTTTCACCCTGGCCTTTTGTATTACAAATCGTTAAAAAAAAAAACTTGAGAGGTGTCAAGACTGTCAAGGGACACCCGGATGGAACGAAATTCAAAGAGAGAGAGAGAGAGAGAGAGAGAGAGAGAGAAACACGCGCACGCCGCACGGCTTACAACTATAGCAAAAAGTGTCGTTCCAACTTTTAGTCTTAATTTTTTCCGTCTAGCCCCCTTTCGCAACGGGCGTTATGGAACTTCGTTCCAAAAATAACGTATTTATTACAACGATATTTTTTTATTATTATTGAAATGCGACGCGACTTTTACGGGAATTAAGTTCAAAATTTTTAGCATATATCTGCCTCTATATATTATTATATTTATTATACAGGCCCTGTATTACAGGGTGAGTTGTAATTTGCCGTATTCCTTCCACGTGATAGTTACTGATACTGATAGTTAGTTAATTGTTGTAAATGGGTCCCCCATTTAACAACAAAAACAATTGGCTAATTAGTTAGATTTTCAACTTTATCGCTAAAACATTAAGGTTCAAGGTTGATTGGGAAAATTTGACAGTTTCGGGTGGCTTGACCTGCTTGGCGTCTGTAGCTACGCGAAACTGTCAGCTTGATGTGCTGGCGTCTGTACGTGGATGATTCTTGAAAATAGTTTATAAACTTCTTTTTACTTTTATCTATTTCATGTTTTAGAAATTTTAGCTTCATCCAAAGGTTTTCTAATGAGGTGCCCAATGAAATAGCAGAAAAGGCCATTCGATTTGCGAGTTTAGAGAAAAGTGATATTTGGTGACGAATTCTGGGAAATTTTCAAAACTACATAAAAATTGAGTTTTCTCGAATCCCATGTTTTACCTAGGCTTTAAGGGGTGCTGTTGCAAATGGGTCCCTCTATCACGTCCTTCGAGGAATACGTTATCGGTTAAAGTACAAGTCATTCTGTATAATATTGATAAAGCATCGAGCCTTTCCAACGTCAATGCAACAACTTCTCCCGCCCAAAAAACGTGTGGGTTTTCAAACAGCCTTGCTTTTCATGAGCTAGCAAATATTTTTTCTGTGCTCTTTATGTGCCCCCCGAAACGTGATACATTAAGCAATTGCTTAATTTGCTTAGGGCCTAATTCAGAACTGACTACTATATATACCGACTTTTTTAATAACTTCCATAAGTTTCAGTTTCGGCTGAAACTAGAAGAGGAGCCTCGGTAAAGGTCCGGTTACGATTTTGGTTTCGGCTGAAAATCGTGTTTCGGTTGGACACTAATAAAAACAAACGGAACAGACTTTCGACTAACCAACATTTATCTGTAGACAAGGTACTCCAAAATATATTGTATATAAATACGAGAGAAAAAAGGTCAAAGGCAACTACGATCTTACGAAAAAGCATTATCTACTGATAATAAAACTAGTTCATTTCAATCATTTCTGTTTGTATCTGCGTAGAAATGAGCCACACGCTAAAAAACTTTAATAATTGCTAGAAGGCTTATATAAAATTTATGCGAACATAATGTCAATGACTCAAAGTATACCCTGTACCACTATTTGTGGTACAGGGTATATTTTGACATTTTGCCCTGGACTATAGATAAAATAAAGCACCGCTCAAAAGAATTAATTGATTGACAGAATATCATTGTTGACAAACTATCCTTTCCTTATTTGGGTAATACAAAGATTGACGGATTGACGCCGATTGAGCCATTATTTTATTTCTTGTCATATCAAAAACCATTCAGCACTTTGCTGTAGTGTTGCCAGAAATAAGCACTTTTAAAAATTCTAAAAAGCATCGTCAGGCCAAGTAGCAAACCTTACCAAGTAAGTCTATCGTTGACTCTTTTTTCTATTTTTCTGATTAGAGGTGACGAACACATGTCTAAAGAGACAAACAAAAAACCATACTATATACGATGACCTGGCACGAGCCTACAAACCGATCACAGTTATGTTACAGCAATTGAGCTGCAGCTGCTGCTTATTGTATTTGTCAGCTACGAGTAGAACTTGATGATTTTTTTTTTACTATTTTTCAATGACAATGGAAGTGGAAAAAGTACGAGTGACACGACGATAGGTGTTCCAAGTCTGACACGCGCTTATCTAATGCGTTATTCTATTGCCAACCTAACAAATACAAATGAAGCCAGCGCGCGGAATTCAAACAATTATTTAAGCTCTTTTGCTGTCGCTGAAACTTAAAATATGCAGTCATTTGATAAAGAATAAAATAAAACAAATTAACCTGGGACAACATTTCTTACAAATATAAATAAAATAAACATTATATTCGGACATGATAGTGGACTAGATGTTTTTCACAGTTTTTCAGGTACTTTTATTCCCATTTATTTGTTTTTATGAAATAATTTATTACTATGTCCTTTATTCATTGTATTACAATGGTACTACTTATCAGTTACATTTGTACAACTAATAAAAACATAAAAAATATATATTATCTTTACATAAGTTGTAAATAGGCGGAGTTTTATATATTATTCACACATTTTGTCATAATGCCTTCACTAAATCTCTTTATGAGGTGCGTATTATTATTTACGACTAGTTATTAAAGTAAGCATCAGTTTAGCGTTGTAAATTCACACAAAGGCAGATAAGTAAACTTTGTAAATCCATGTTTCATTTTACGGAAACACGCACGCCGAGCGTGTCCTATGTACGTCTACGTGTTAACACCGCTTGATTATTATTTGCTAAAAAACAGATACGTATGTACATTTACAACCAGTTATTAATAAAAAAGTTGAGTTGTAACTGTACATAATTTTCTCTACTGAAAGAAATAAAATTGTGAAAATCAAATACCTACTTAAGTCATATTTATGAAGTGCAATATTTATTCCAAGGTGAGTTTTATTCAATTATTGTAGGTGGCCTTTGAACACTCTAAATATATTTTTTTAAATTATATTTCTTCATCTTTAGCCTCTCCTAGGTAGGAGTAGGTACTTAATAAGTGGTACCTACTAGTAACTAGTACTTTATTTTTATTTATCAAAATTTTATAAAGTCATTAAAAAAGTTCATGTTTCCATTTTCCGTAACTCTCGTGGGAATTTTTCATAGGTTTCCTAGGTCTATTATTTCCTGCTACTATAGCTTGTTACCAATTCCTTGCCTCGCAGATCCTGAAATAATGTGGCATGGGTACTCAACCATACGTTTGTGGATTATGATAATATCAGAATAGATGGCGGTTCAGTAGGTTGATTTTCTTTTAGAGAGGAAATTTTTTCAGTTCCATTCTTCCACAGTTCGAATCAATGTTGAGAAGGTCGTGATTTATAAAGTGGGACTACTGTTTATAAACTGATTGATTTACCAAGGTGCAATCGAATGGTGTAACATTTGTAGTCATATACCTAGTAGTACCTATCTACACCTAAGTACTAAGATATCTACAGTTAGTTATACATGACTACAATTTTAAATACAACATGCACTTGCATATTTATGCTATTTTAAATCACAAGGAATAAGTCTATCTAGGTAGACTTATGTATGCATGACAGATTCACTCTTAATCAGAGGAAAACTCGAAAGATATATTATGGACACTCAACTTAGTTATATGGTCATATTCATTTATGCCTTGAGAAATTACAATAGGTATATATTCATATAGGTGGGTACCTACCTAAGTAGGATTGGTTGTACAAAGATTAATCAACTCCAGTAGGTAATGCACTTCAATGTAGATACCTATTGCATCCATTATATATTTATAAAAGGCCTCAGAACTTTTCTCACGATTTAAAATAACGCCGTGAAATTTTTTTATGTATTTAAATCCTCTAGGTATCCTATTGTTTTGACCATTGATAATCAACCATTATCTTGGAAGTGTGTCGCATTGAAAATATTCATATCTGCTATTAGTTAGGTATATTTTTGATAATTACACATTTTATCCGACTGATGACCCCAATATAATTGATGTTCCTTGGCTATCTACTCAAGGCATCACGTTTACAAAGACTGATATGTACATAGTTAAGAGCGTTGCTCAATTACTGCTTGATAGTGATAAGTAAGCCGATAAACCTTTTATAGACTGCGATGTTATGATATTTATTTATATCACCTTTGATTGTGAATCCCGCATGCAGCTACAGAATGCTTTCAATACTACACATAGTAATGTCTAATCACGTGAGCTTGACGCATTTATTGTGGCAAAATGACATTTTTTAGATTAAATACGTATATAGGTAGAATTAAATAGATTGTAAGTAGGTGTACTAGTATATCTGTCAGCGGTAACCATGCACGAGGTAAATGTAGTTTACTAACACAGATTTACATAGAGCACGCTTAGATAAGACTAACAGCGGATGCACACCGGCTACACAAAGACTCAATGGTTTTAGTCATTCAAGTTATGTTTGCGTAGTGAACTAGTCTCTTTGTTCCAGGAAACGTTGCCAACTCATTTGATTCATTTGTCATATTAAAGTGATTACTATTTCAAAAGTTATCAGTTCTGTCCGCAACGTAAACGGAGACTGTAGTGGGCTTCTTACACGAGGCTTGGTAAAGATAAGCTCGAAAATGACGAAAGCTAAGCAAGTTAATACGAAGTTGAAGAGGGAAGGCGATTTTGTTCCTCCTGATGGCGGCTGGGGATGGATGATCGTCATTGCGGCAGGATTCTCTAACGTAAGTGTTTATTATATACTTCTATATTTACCTAGCATTAGCGGAGTAATAAATGAGCGTCAATTAAAATGATGAAGGCTTATAACTAACGTTCGCAACAAGGCGAAATAATAACGTTGTACTCAGTGGCACTTATGTTTATTGCATATTGCATTGTATCTTTACGACCTGAGAAATTAATAGGTTTGTGTTGTGTGGTATAGTTTTTCAAAACTCATTAGACACGATAATTTTATGACTGTCAGTAGTGAACGTTTGTCAGAGATGTCACTGTGCCCTGAGTGTGCCAATTTCTATTGGCATTTATAAGAAAGTAGGTACGTCAATGTTGCGGCGGTTTGTGGACGGTATTTCGGACAAGAATATATTCTTGTCAAGCAGTAGTTCTTCCTTTATTAATGAAAATCTTCATTCTTCAATCGTCATTCTTGTCTGTGTATAATATTGATGCTGACTGTACCTACCTTTTAGCAATAGGCAGAACCTATTTATATTTGATGCTAATAAGAATTTCTACCACAATTTATGTGAAAAGGTGTTCGGGTGCATTAATATGCTGATATAATTTAAATGCGAAATTGCAAAATCAGCCTATAACATTCCCACAAATTCGACATAGGCACGTGAATAAATGTTTAAAAAAAATAGTTTCTTATCACGGCATAAAAAGCGACTATATGGTGCGACTTATATGCACGATATCAACAATCGAGGTGTTTGATGGATTGGCACCCAGTGTTTACCTACTTAATCTTTATTTTAAGTGCTAATTTATCAGTAGCGTCAGTCTTGTGTCTACACATTATCTTAAATAACTTTTGTTTTTAAATTCTCACAATTTGCTATGCCCGGGAGAAACCTATCGCCACGGAAAATTCGTCTCGTATTAAAAACTCGCAAACAACCATAAATACTCACTTTTGCGTGCATAATAATATATGCGAATAATATACACACTATTCATTTTATGTTTCTATGAGAAATTATTTCTAAACTGGTCTTAAGGAAAATGCATTAGTGTACGAGTAAATGTGCATAATAATTGACGTTCCATAGGAATCAGCTGTATCTATAGGTAGGTGCACCTATTATTACGATCACGGGCTCTGTGGCTATTGACATCGACTACTTGTAGGTAGCCTATGCTGGTTAAGGCGCGGTAAGAAGCAAATTTTTAGGTAGCGCATCTCGGCAACTAATAAGTTTCAAATCAGGGATGCGTTTGATGCTAGTTGAATCGAATGACCACCGAAATAAAAGTAATTTTGCAGTTTTAATTAAATTTTAAAAGTAAATGCACGACTCGGTGGAATAATTTTAGGTAGTTGATTGAATTCCCTTTATTATACCTACAATATGATAGTATACGCTGAAACGTTTGAGAATTATGCGATGAAAAATATTTTTTTTTTCATCGCATAATTCTCAAACGTTTCATCTAGCTTTTTTTTCTAGCTTGTAATATGTAGGTACTAATACGCCTAACAGTGCGAAAAAAACTGAGCTTTTACGGTGTCCTACGTATGGGCAGCGCCTTAACAATACATATAATGCAAGACTTAGGTGATAGCGGATATGCGACAGTAACGTCTAACTACCTACACGTGGCTTGGTCTATCTAGAGTCTACCAGACTAGACTTAGCTGATATTCGTCAAGTATTCCCGGTAGCGGATAGCATAAGTGTTGCGAATAGTAGAGATATGTTGGTACTTTAAATTCTGTTGAAAATTACTCATAATATAAGTACTTACTTGACAATAGTCTTTTCCGTGTATCTGACCGGCGTTTTTTCTTGTGGATTTCCTCATGGATGTCCTTCTCGCCCTGGGGTGGGTGAAGAAGCCTGACATACTCTTACTTATTAAAACCGCACGATGTTAATCCGGCAGGCTATCAGATTCAGGTCAGCAGAATTGCCTTGCCCCCGATAGCAAACAGCTGTCTAAAGAATATCAGTCGTCTAAAAACTAGACTGACAAAATTTTCGGGATTTGACCTGGTGAACAGCGCTTAGAGGACTCCTACGATAACATTGATTGATGTTCGTTAAGGTACGGACGCGTATCGACTGCTTGTGAATAGCTATACAGGTCAATATTGGGTGAGCAATCGGAAACTTAAAATTTGCAATGTTCGGCTACTGTGCCCCTTGGGATTGTCACTTTAACTCCTATGTTAACAAGTAGGAATACCTTTGACCTACTACTTTTATAGACATACGTACAGTCATGAGCAAAAGTATGTATACACTCGGCTTTATTCAAAAGCGATTTACTCCTTTGTTTTTAAATGAAATATTATGCTGTTACGAAGATAGCATTTTCAAACCCATAGGTTTATGTAATGTGTCGTATTTCAACGTTGCATTCGTTATTTCACGAAAAAATCGCATTTGAAAGTTGCCTAGTGTTTACATATTGGTGCTCGTGACTGTACCTACTGAAGCTAAATGTTTTAGCACGTGATTTGTGTGAGTAGGTAATTGCATCGCGATTCGCTATATAGAGAATCCTTATGTGCCGCTATGAGCCGCTTGATGACGGTATAAAATAATAATTAGTAGACAGAGGCACTCTATGTGATAGAGCATTTATTTATAGAAAAAAATCTATACTAATAATAAAGCTAAAGTTTGTTTGAACGCGCTAATATCTGGAACTACCAGTTGGATTTGAAAAATTCTTTTAGCATTTGATAGCCCAATTGTTAAGGAAGGCTATAGGCTATTTAACATAACACCATGACCGTTAGGTGCCAAGCAAAAAGAAAAAAAAGTCAGAAAGAATGCTTGACTCCTGCAGTTCGTGTGTGGAAACAAGCTTGGAAAAAAAATGCTATGTTAATGTTTAGAAGCGAGACTGTCGTTCCAAACTCATTCAAAAACGTGCCATTACCTACCCTAAACTATTGGGGCGTATGATACGCCCCTGTATTATTACTTTGTTTTGCTTCTATAGTAAAGCAATATTATTTCTACCACCTTCGCTTATAGAGTAGATCCCATCCATAACATAAGATTGCAATTGCGTTCCTGATTTCTCAGCCAATGCAGGGATGAGGAGAAACAACATGGGGTTTTAGTCAGTAAGAGTCTACGAATAAGTATTAATCTATGTATAATTGTCTATTTCAGCTGTCCGCGCTGCCGGTACTGCAGCAGTTCGGGCTTCTGTTCCGAGACAAGTTCACTCGTCTGGGCATCAGCAGCTCTGAGACGACCACTATAATCAACATGAACTCTGCCCTGACCTCTTGCGTCGGTGCGTGACGCGCCTCGCATGGTAACTCTCTGATACCATACCGGCCCCTTCGTAATTAGCTGTCATTACTTAAACTAAAACTATCTATACCTATAATTACCGACAAATACAATAGAAATCTTGAAACTACACTACTCACTACAAAACAAATTTTGTTAACAGCTAGTGCTGTAAACAAAATTTGTTTATTTAGGTACATTGCACATTTATGTATGAGGATTTAAAAGTTATCTAAAGTTATCATTGTGTACTTGTAATTTCGCAGTAAATACATTAAACAACGTTTAACATTCTGATATTGCATTTACCTACATTGATGATCTATCGTTCCAAGAGCAAAAACTGGAACGAAATATTGATAAATATATATAACGAGAATGTTTTTAATCGTACCCTTATCAAAATATTTAGATTTCATACTTTCCTTGCACAGACATGCAAATATTTTTAAATGCCAATTTGCGATGCTGTTTATATAAGTTTTCGTCTGTCTTGTTTCAGGTCTAGCAAATGGTCCTTTATTTAAAACATTCACCTACAGACAGGTGTCTATGACTGGAGCAATATTTGTCTTCATATCCCTGATTTTGACTACGTTTTCGTATAACTTCATCACCTATCTTGTATCATTCTCAATCTTATACGGTAAGATATTTCTAAAATAAGTCTTATTTTTAATGAAATTTTGAAACGGTATTATTATTCATTAAATAATTGCATATTTTCAGGTGCTAGCTATGGTATAAGCAGTTCGGCAAATGCCCTCGCCTTAAATACTTATTGGAAAAATAGAAGAAGATTGGCCACAGGACTATCATGGACAACGACCGGCCTAGGGCCCATCTTGTGGCCACATATCATCACCGCCCTTTTTGCGGGCTTTGGAGAAACGGGAGCCATCCTTATCATAAGTGGAATATCCTTGCATGCCTTAGCTTGCGCTCTTTTACTACAACCAGTAGAATGGCACACTAAAAAACCAAACGACAAAGATGAAGATCAAGAGATACTGCTGAAAGCAGACACCAAAGATGATAAGATAGAAAATAAAAAACAAGAAAGCGGATATTTCAGTCAAAAGTTCAAAAATGTGAGTGCTTTTTCAAGCCAGTATCTTTACAACGAAGATGACCCAGTGAATCCTGGCTACGAAATCACTGACCCCGGTATACCAATGATGTTACGTGCGAATGATGGTTATTTCAGCAAATCTCGGCAGTCGAAAAGTAGACTCTCTTCAAGAGAAGGCTCGACTAAAAATTCACAAATGAATTCACGACTAAATTCAAAGAAACCATCAATGACAAATTTACTTGAAAGCCGTTCCCGTAAATCTTCGACATTGTACTTAAATGAGTCTAAGAAAAACTCATCAGGTAATTTATTAACAGTGGCTCAAGATCGAGATCGCGACCGTTCTCGTAAATCCTCGACATATTACTTAAATGAGTCTAAGAAAAACTCATCAGGTAATTTATTAACAGTGGCTCAAGATCGTGATCGCGATCGTTCTCGTAAATCGTCAACATTGTACTTAAATGAGTCTAAGAAAAACTCTTCAGCTAATTTAGGTGCTTTGGCTCAAGAGCGTGATACTTACAAACCTAAACGGAAAACGTCTGTTACATTAGAGACACAGATTCCAGAATCAGAAATAGAAGACTGTCCTACACTTAAGGCTCCTCAAGATTTGAAAGCTGACGAAAAGGCAGTTGTAGAAAAAATAGATCCAGCCGATGCCAAAGCTAGAGCCGATAGAGCGGAAAAACATTTTGTTGGAAGCAAGAGCATTAAATCTTTTAAAATGGATGGGCAATATGGTGAAAAGTATAATAAGGATAACCACAGTAATGTCTCACTTAAAATTCAAAAAGAAAATGAAGAAAAAGATGAAAACCAATATCTGAAAGATAATCACAGCAATCAGTCGTATCGTACACGACACAGAAGAAAATCTAATAACTTTAATTATGAAAGTGAAGTATTAAAACAAGCATCGTTAAAATTGGAGCTATATTTAAAAGAAAGCGAAGATAAAACTGAGAAGATGAAACTATTGATGACAAAGATGGAGGAAAATGACCATGATGATGATGACGATGATGTATTTGAGGAAAAGAAAAAAGATGAGGTCGCAGATGAGGAATATGAAGAAGAAAAATTGACGTTTTGTCAAAAAGTTTCCTTGTTCTTTGATTTAGATTTATTAAAGGATTATACTTTCATTAACTTGATGTTGGGCATTACTCTAGCTAACTTCAATGAGTTGAATTTTTCTATTTTGACTCCATTTATTCTCGGTGATTATGGGAAAAGTAAATCTGAAGTGGCCCTGTTTATGTCACTTTTAGCTGGGGTTGATATTTGTGTAAGGTTCTGCATTCCGTTTGTCGCTGGTAAAATTGGATGGGACAATAACTCATTCTTTCTTTTCGGAGTGATGACGATGGCTATGGGAAGAGTAGGTAATATACTCTTCATTTTATTTATAATTTCTATTGTTCTCGACGATCTTGGCAAATTGAGTTTGACTCTTTTGCTTTGCAACCAAAGAAACTGCAGTGCGATTCTGTAACCATCTTACCGTAAAAACTTAGGTGAAGTGAGCGTGGAGTGAGCTGTCATTCCAAATAATGCTAGGGATTGACACTACTGACAACTCACATCAAGCTCACTTCACTTGAGTTTTCACGGTGAGATTTTTACGGAATCGACCGGCTGATCGTTCCTGTATGGAAAGGTCTATGTTTAGACGTTGCAGTTCTTATTAATGTAGATGTTAGAGTAAGTTGATGAAAAAAAGCCATTAAAAGTTCTCATAACTTTCATTTCATTCTTACAGTTCTGGCGTACTGTCAAAAGTATTATGTGGTCATTCTGGTAGCTGTGATGATTGGCTTCGGAAAAGGACTACGAACTGTATTTATGGCCCTGGTCATACCTACCCATGTTCCACTGCATAAGCTGCCAGGGGCTACAGGAATTCAATTGATTACAGCTGGAATGGTTTACCTTTCTCTGGGACCTATTGTTGGTAAGCAGAATTCACATTATTTTTTTTTTTGTATACGAGTATATTGCATGGTCCTTCATCTTTTATGCTTTGGCGAAGGTATAAAATCCATTTCGTATATTACATTGATTTCAAAGATACAGAGTGTTATTTATTTCTTTGTGTTTATAGGCTGGATCAAAGACAATGCTTCAACAGCAGTGACGCTCCATTGTCTGAACATATTCACTTGGCTAACCGCCTTGTCCTGGGGACTTGAAAAGTTCATCACAGCAAGACGACAGAAAACTGACGAACAAGATGTTGTTAAAGCTTAATAATTTTTAGTCTATTTTATTCATATTTTATTATATTAATATTACTTTTCTTCGTGTTTTTTTTAACTGCCCTATTTTTAAAAAGCTATTTTCATTGCAAGTTATCCTTCGGAGGTTGCAGAACTGGAATTGCATTGACAAAGCGTCGATATTAATGTTGTGTACAACATTTTAGTGATTTAGGTACGTCGTAAAATGATTATCGTTTGCATTGGGCATATACTTGACCTAATAAAAATCCTCGTGACTTTAATAAATGATTTTTAATTGTTTGTTTACTCACAATTTACGCTAGCCAGATGTAACACAAATGAGAGATAAGAGAGATATAAAACCAGACCCTCAAAATTATACGAATGGACACAAAATGTGAATACCTAGTGGACATGTTTTCAGCGAGTGATTCAGCTTGACCATCCGGGGTTACCCGAGATTGTTTTTCTGGTTTTTACGGGAATTTAGTTGAGTTGACGCCTCTCAAAAAGTAAGATAGGTAGACACTGATCATGCTGCAATAGTTAAACATTTCTTTAAAAGCAAACGATATTTAGAAACCGAATCTTTTGGTTGCTATTTCTAAAACTGATCAGTGAGTTGAATAGTGTCGTTGGTTGCAGTTTAGTCGTTTTCTTATATCGCATAACCAGTGAAATGATCCTCAAAGGCCTTTGACTATCCTCCAGCATTATTAATGTGTTGAGAATACATAAGGAAACAGAGAAACGGTTATTATTATACAATGTGTAACTGAATTAATGCACAATATGAAAGTAGTTTGTTCAGAATCGTTTACTGATTCGATAACTGACTTTTTTAATATAGGAAATTTTTTATCCCAAAAATAATTAAAACTACGTAAATTACTGTCACACTTCCGCTGTACAGTTAAAACAAACCAAATGGATGAAGTACCTACATATACCTTAAAAACACACACTTCACACCACCTACATATACCTTAAAAACACACACTTCACACCACCTACATATACCTTAATAGAAACCCTAAACACACTCACCGACGCGTACCCACAAACTATATTCAGAAAATAATTCACTAAAATACCTAAAAGGAGACCTGACTACACATCTATCATAAGCAAAAGAAACTACAGAATCCCAACACCTGACAGCACCTCATTGCTAGCAAGACGCTCCCCGGCCTACTCTCTCATTAATACTTACAATAAAGTCTGCAAACTCTGCGAAATTAAAAATACTACTTTATTCAATTGCAAAAAAATAGTAAAGGAAATTTTGCATAACACTGGTTATGATGACTCGGAACAACTAATATAAAGACCCTGACCTGACACCACATCAAACGAAATACAATGGAAAAAACACACACCCAAACCAGACACACACACACACCACACGCACATACACACGCACCAATACCTTTTTTTTTTTTTGTGGATTGGAAATCATCAAATGACTCCTCCCGCTCTGGGTGGAGCAGGAGGGAGTGTCAGACTCTTACTGACTAAAACCCACCCGTGTTCCTTCCTTAGCCCTTTATGTTCCAGGGCAGCGGTAAACCCTTTCGGATGTTCCCGCTACCCTTCGGATGTTCCCGCTACCCACGCACCAATACCTGAAATCACCTTTCTAGTCTCCACTCTGGAATTCATACTCTGAGCCTAGTTTGGGGCTCACAAGCAAATACTATATTGTAACCTAGCTGTAGGTAATATTTTAAGCCACTCATATCGTTTTAACTTGCTGTTATTCTGTGAACGTGCTTACTGTATTACCTGGACAATAAATATTTTCTATTTCTATTTTTTTCTATTTTCTACATAGTACGCCAGACTTCACTTATGCGACTGCGATGCATGCGTAGATTAGTAATGTGACTACAATTTTCTCCCACAATCAGTATAACTAATTTTGGTAATAAGAAAACAAGGTTTTATACATACCTAATAATATTTTTTTTATGAATATAACATAATAATCTAATTGGAGTGTTTGATGGTGCACTTTAATTCCGGGACATGTTGTATACATAATAGTTACAAAAAATAATAATAAAGTGGTTCCATGGTCTTTAAATCTGCAACTAAGTAGTATGTTAAAGGGACGCTCTAAAGAGGAACAGTCGACAAATAGATTTACAGCGAGATGAAGGAAATAACCTTTGTGAGACTACTATGGACCAATGATGCATCATTGGTTAATAGCCGCCGGATTTTGATTAACCCGTGTCGCCCGTACTCGAGCAATAGCTGAGTTAACAGGTCAAACGGAATTCGTCACGGCGCGGACGCATCTTTTGACGTGTGTGCCCTTTAGTACAATGCATTTAAAAATAAATGACAAGTGCAAACATTTGTTTGTTGATTTGACGTAATGAGTGTTGTGTCTAATAATGTGTGTAGTGTCAAAGTTTTAGTGATTTATAATTTAATTATTAGATAGGTACTTAGAATTGGTGATGTAGGTACCTACTTTGCTAGGTAACTAGTTGATCATAAATTAGAAATGACCCATATATTTATCGTTCACTAGACCACTGTGAATGTTTGTGTTATCGATAGCGCCAGTGTTTGTAACTTAGCAACCAAACGTCGGCTGTATGTGAAGTAAACTTTATTTGATAGGCACTTTAATAATTCATGTGGATAGCGCATCGTTCTCAATTAACAAAATTTACCCAAGAGTCAAAGTACCCACACTGTATAATTATGGTTTTAAAACACAACACAAATATAGTTTAAATTATTTTACGACGATTTTCCCCAACAATCTTGTAAATAATGTGCAAGATTGCCAAATGAGGTCATACCTATCTACTACATATGAATTAGTTACCTATTAATGATGCTTATAGGATTAAATGATAACATTATTTCAACACTACCTAGAAGTTAAATAAGATATAACTACCTAGGTAGATACTTACACTATTTAGGAAAACTTCAAAATTTTCAAATAAAAGTTTCAAAATAGATTTTAAAAAAATTTAGGTAGGTACAAATATTTATTCATTGAAAAAAAAAACAAATCATTGAAACGATTATAGCCACGTTAAACTTATTGTTATTAATATTTATCAATAGATTATGGAAGATAAAGAAATTAACACCATCATGCGTGACCATTTAATCAGAACTTAGGTTAACGAGAACACATTTTTAGTTGTTTAATTATCCGTCATCCATCAAGTTAAATGCTAATTATGACCTATTAGTACATAATCATTGTTTCGGAATACTTTTACTGTTTCGGATTGTGCCCTAAATAACTCTTTATCAGTGCAACGCGCCTATGTAAATAAGTATTTACACAGATAGTAATGACAAGAAGAACAAAGGATTTATTCAGAAACGGGAACTTTCTTTTACTGGGACATTCTTTTTTCTTACTGCTATTATTTCTAATTGATAGATATAGGTACCCTACATAACCGGTACCCTTTTTGAAAGATGTTGCTAATCCATTGCTTATAATAATATGTTCGAAAAAAATATTTGCTCAACAACGTAAATAACGGAATGAATGTTGTTTAACCGTCAAAATGAAAGCCATTGCTATTGATAGTGTATTACGCAATCACCCCTCTGGAAATTATTATATAGGTATATTAAAACTATAATTACTGATAGGTAGATACTATAAACGTGTTACAGAAAATCTTTAGCATTAAAAAATTAAAGTTTTTACTTCAGTTTTTTTTAATCAGCATTAGTAACTAATTATGTTGATTTACTACTATGTTGACTTTTTAATCGACATAATTAGTTACTAATATGGATTTTTAATCAAATTAAGTATTGAAAGTTGAATTAACTAACTTAACTTTAATAGTACATGTTATTTAGCTGTCTATGTCATGTTATAGGTCTTTATTCACAGTCTTTCTTAAAAAAATGTAGTTGTCTAAAAAGTAGAAAAAAAAGAATAGTATTACAGGAAAATTGGGTACTTAAATATTATGCAATAATAACTGCACAAAAAATACGCAATTCAGTCATTCAGTCAGATTATAGGGGGAAAACCCGAGAATCTATTTTTTACAACCTTTGAAACTAGCCTAAACAACATTAGTCAGATCTACATTGATTCTGATAATTGTCTAAGATAGACCTAAATACGTGTGAGCACGTAATGACATTTTAACGATAAGGAGACATATTACTAAAGTCAAACCGATAACGACTGTGAATATTTGCTATGCGCCTACAGTGTCTGTTACTAACATAACATGTAGACAGTGCTACGAACATTCACGTATTTGTTGCTAATCAATTTGAAACTGAACTAAGGGTCATTAATCTCAGTAGGAAAAGCAGTGAATAAACCACACAGGTGATGGATGATGTGTATTAATTGTGACTTGACGTTAACTTCGAAAGTTATATAATTATTTAGACAAAAGTTTTGATTGAAGAAATGTGATTAGTGCTCCTGAACTCAAAATGAATATTGAAACAAATAAGGTCCCCCCCGACGGGGGCTACGGGTGGGTTGTGACCATAGCATATGCTTTAAATAATGTAAGTACCTATAATTTTATTACTTATCACACCAATCATACATTAATACTTTATAAAGTTATATTAGGTAATTTTGTTTTGGAAGTCTAAAAGCTGATAAACTGCGTTTACAGACAATGAAGTATTAATTGAATTTGAATGTAGAGTTCTTTTTACGACCGTTTTATTTGATAAACAATAAGCTAACAGTAAATTAGGTCTACATATAGTCATGCCATGCATATGATATTGTGATATTATCACCGAGACGCCTCTTATCAATTAAATGCTGTGTTTTATTATGTGTTCGACGTTAAATAGGTATACAATTATGTTGGACGAGTGAATAAAACCTATACTGCTGTTAAATATCCCGAATCAACCACTTCGGTCCAGCCAGCAACGTTGTCATACTCCATAAGGACTGACAGATCTACATCTATAGCAAGAGTAGCTCTCTTCTGCTATCTTAGCTGGTATCACGCGATGAAAGACTTCCTACGACATGACTTAGCTAGCCATCAAACATCTCTGAATCTGTTTGAATTATAAGCTTATTGTTTTAATTTTACCAACTACGGTCGGCATTAAAAGTTTATACAGATTTATCAAATGTGGTAACATAAGTGATTGATCATGAGAGAAAACTTGTTATATTATTATTGGAGATCACTTCTCTTATTCCCCACATTATCGTCAGCCTTTAACTGTCTACGGTGAACATATAGATAGGCCTCTTCAATCGTAAGTCATTGTCAACCTCTCTCATACTGCTGCCATCAGCTACCCTGTGAACATCTTCTCTCTTCCTAGATGTCCTACCCTAGCCTAGGTATGTTTTCCGACTCACGGTCTCCACACAAGAACACGTCTACCCTAATTGTCAACAGTTCTACGGCTAATATGGCTGGCTCATTGTCACTTCAGCTTTTCATTTCTCTAAGTTTACCTAATATTACTTTGTGTGTGTAATAAAGACTATGGAAATAATCCTCTTCATGTCTTATCCTTAGTAGTCTTACTACTTTGTAATAACAACAATTGTAATCACCATTTTGCGTGCCATAATTGGTACCAAAAGCGAGGCGTGGCGGTGCTCTAATTTTTCAGCTATTCCCAGTACCGCGTTTTTAGCAGTGGCTATCGAAATGCTGTTAAGATTTAAGAAACAATAGAGCTCATTAGTTTAAACTGTTAAACTAGATACAAAACTAACGTATTGCATTGTTAACGCACATTTTCCTTCTTGCTGAATTGCTTTTCCAAAATTATCAAGATTATATTTTACAACTTATATATTATGATAACTCGATCGTGAAAGTATTAATACGTTACCTTACACAATAACATTATTTTAATGTAGGACCGAGCGTAATTAAGTACCAATACAGTGACAAGGCAATACCTATGGCACATTTTATGTAAAGAGTCAACCAACTCTTAATTATTGATTAATCGTCTTATCTCAATAGACTCTTAGCTCAATGCCACTGGTATAGTGATAGGCTACTCAAATTCCATACCTTTTATGAATCGCATTGTATAAATAATCATAATCTTTTTAAATGTACGTCTTTATGTACTTTTACCAGATAGGTATCTACTTTTCATATCGTTCATGATAGAATTATTTTATCACAGTAATTATAATTGTTACATAACATCGCTTATTGGGCTTGTGGCTAAGTAATAACAGCCGCACGGGTCAATCGATCAGGTTAAGCTACGCTTGCCGCGGTTGGTCCGTGGATGGGTGACCATTTTCACAAACCAAGACCCCTCCGTGGAGTCCGTGCCTCGGAAAGCACGTTAAGCCGTTGGTCCCGGCTGTCATTCGTGGATCTTTGACAGTCGTTACGGGTCGTCAGTAGCCCGAAAGTCTGACAACCAGTCTTACCAAGGGGTAACGTATTACCCAGTCACTGGGTTGTGGAGGTCAGATAGGCAGTCGCTCCATGTAAAATACTGGTATTCAGCTGCATCCGGTTAGACTGGAAGCCGACCCCAACATAGTTGGGAAAAGGCTAAGCAGATGATGATGATGACATAACATCGCTTATTGCAGCATAGCTAGCATCGCTTACAGCATAGCTCATTTATATCTAAAGAAAACTACTTCCGATTTTTCCAGCCTACTAATATGTTGTTAAGAAATAATAAATTCTCATATTTATTACTAAATTTTTTATATGATACATGACATAAGAAAATTTTTGGTAAGGACCAAAAAGTAGATATACAAAAGGCGAGGGTCCAGACCAATGAACATAAAAAAATGACGTAGTAGGTAACCCCGGGTAGTGATAGAGATACTAATAATGAAGAACGAGGGAAATCCCCTCAGCAATAAAAAAGAACTACAATATCTAAGCATAAATAGATACAAAGGAACTGGTCAAAGAAAGCGATTAATTATAGAGAATTAGTTCAACAAGACGGAACTAAGCTTTAATCCAGTCAGGTCAATTCTAATCCGCACACTCGTTCGGTTGAAGTAAGGGAACTTATTATTCTAAATTATATTAGCTCTAAATACATTATTATATGACACTCCATAGTACGATTCATGATCGGTTTCCCCCAACAACTGCCCACTAACATGTTATTACGTAACATAAATTCATTTATAAACTTTACTTGCTGTTAACGAATTAATTGTTTTTCAGGTGGTTGTTCTTCCCTTGATCGCTGGTTTCGCTTTGGTGTTGAACGATACCGATCTGACAGCTACACAAGTTACCTTCGTAATTGTGTTAAATCATAGCATTGGAATGCTACTGTCGTTTTTCGGAGGACCTATGTTAAGTCGCTTTGGGTACAGAAAGATCGCCGTGTTGGGCGCCATATTCATATCAGCTGGTCTAATGATGATGTCAGCAGCAACTGAATTTTGGCAATTTATTTTATCTTACAGTATTATTTGTTGTAAGTACCCATATCTGCTGATAATATTCATATGTTAAGATTTCATTGCGTTAGGCGCATCACACACTGTAACGCGCCACGCGACGGAGCGCGAATAACGCGTCCCGCATGATTATATTATATCACAGGGAATTTGGCTCCGTTTTCCGCGCCCTATCGCGTGGCGTGTTTTAGTGTGTGATCCGCCTTATGAAACCTGATATCATTTTAATTTCAGCGATGGGTGTAGCTGCAATTATGGGAGCGTTCACGCTAGCAATAAATTCATTTTTCAAAGATAAAAGAGGAAGAGCCGTTGGCGTAGGCATGTCTATCACAGGACTGGGGTCTATATACATGCCCTTACTTATGAGTTTCTTGATGTACACTTACGGATGGAGATACGCAGTATTAATTTTAAGTGCAATTTGTCTCCATTCGCTTGTTGCTGCTTGTTTATTAAGACCTGCTAAGTGGTACTTAAGAGATCCACCCACATCAGAAGAAGCGGAGCCTCTAAATAAGGAACCTGAAGTAGAGCTTATTAACGGCAGTGTAACTCCTTCGTCTAAAGTTGTTGGTATGATTATTTTATTATTCAAATGTTATAGTTCAGTACTTTTGGCGCAACATATGTACTATTGTCACCAAATTTTTTACAGGTATTGCCGCACTACCGCCGCAGCTAGAAGAATCTGCGGAAAACGGTGTGATCCCTTTAAAGAGTCTATCAATGCGGTCTCTTAATAGTAGCTCTAGTCTTCAAACCCGAAATGCCATATCACACCCTGATATACGAAACAAATTGCCCGATGCGCCACTATTAGAGTCTCGATATAAGTGGTGGGAGTCTCAGGAAATTAATCTAAGCAGTTCCATAAATATATTTAACGAAACAGAGAATCAGAAACACAGAAATGCTCAAGAAAAGGAAATTGTCAAAGAAAAGGAGAAAAGGGGTTATATGGATCATTTCATTCAGTTCTTCGACCTGACACTTTTGAGTGATCCAATATTCGTAAACATTATATTTGGTCTATCAATAGCTGCTTGCGTGGAAACGAACTTCTCGCTGTTGTTGCCAATCATTCTCAAAGATATGATGCAGTTTGAAACAGCAGATATAGCAAAACTGATGTCAGTCATAGGCTTTTCCGACACGCTATTTCGATTTGTGTCACCGTTTATCGGAGAATGGTGCAACAAATCACCGCGTGTGATGTACATGGTCAGTTTACTTATGATTATCTTCACCAGAAGCAGTAAGTATATTTTTATTAAAAATTATTACAGCTCTGTTTCAGGAATAACCCAAAGTTAAATATTTATCAGCATAGGTTTAGTGTAAATGACCGTCTGCACCATAGTTCTGAGTAATTGATAAAGGAGCACAAACTCATATACAAACAATACAAAGTATTGTTTGTATGAGTTTGTAAAACAGTAAGAAATAAAGTCTTTATTTCTTACTGTTTTATGTACGTCACGTACGTCATTCATCAATGACGTTTATTTGTAGGTTGTTAAACTCTTTGTGTGTTAATGTATTTAAATGCTCCAATATCATTGATGAATGGCGAGCATTTGCGTCTTTTAGATTTATGGACTGATGCCATTCGATAGCGAAAGTTATTTACTTTATGACAGTTTGTTTGTAACCTTATGATTTATTATTGTTGTTCAAAGTTAGTTCATACATCATTGTACAGGTACAGAACCAAATAATGTTTTTGAACAATTTAAGTTGATCTTGGTACTCCTCATTTTTGCTATTATGAATCTTACCTTTTTAAGTATTTTTCAAGTTACACTCAACTGTTTGTTAATGTTAAAATTATATTTCGACAAATGTAACTACTTCTAGTAGTAATTACGTTGCATTTTGTAGTATGTTGCATTTTGTACACGACTTACCTTCTGATCTAAGTATTACATAATTACATTAACTCGCAAAAAACAAATATAGACACAACATAATCTGATGCATTTTTAGCAAAACATGGAATACCTGTCGTTCGGATTCGCTTGAAAGTAATGAAAGCCTGTAATTGAAATACCATAAAAAATAATAAAAAATAAAGCCTGTAATTGAAATACCATAATAGATTCCTGTAAAACGCAAAAATGTGCAACGATGTGCAACGACCGTTTTTTTCAAATGTAACCCGTTTAGAACTTTCACTTAATATTTTTCAGTGATGCTGTTCACGTCATCCTTCATGGGCATGCTATTCGTATCGCTGGCTCTCGGCATCACGAAGGCTATGAGGACCGTGTACGTCAACATCGTGATCCCCAACTACGTGCCCCTCCACAGACTGGCCTTCGCTTCCGGGATCCAAATGTTCTTCAGCGGCATCACTATCTTCACTATCGGAACCTTATTGAGTAAGTGCACCTACCTACTCATAATACTGTCGACTGATAAGATTTAATCGGTTACTGTTCTATTGGTCCATTTATTGGTAATGGAGACATTTTGCAAAAGTTGCTAAAACCATACCTTCTATTTTATTTTGGAAGGTACATACTTACTAGAACGTGTTATTATAACAACTACAGGTCATGACTTTATTTCTCGCATGGAACAATTTCTGCGGCCAACTGATAATTTTATAATATTCGTCGGTGAAATTGAAACTTGCAACACAAAACCTAGCCGAAAGAAAGATGCTGGAAACAATTAATTTATCTAATGTAGCACATAATTATCTAGATAGAGCGAGACACGGATCTAAATGAACGTGGTGCTGAAATTGAGAACTAACATCTAGTCTTAGGTTAGTGATGTGGCGTCGATACTCACTAACCTGACATTATCAGTTTGTTGCTGTGACCTTTCACATTTGTTCGGCTTCTAATTAATGTCGGACAATGCCGGGTGCCCGAATCATATTTATTACGTGTTTTTACACAGGATTAGGAACATCCTATATCTATATTGAATACAAAACAAAAATATCTTATTTTGGGTATCAGCACAAAATAAGATATTTTTGTTAGGTAGATTTGCAAATTAGCACCATATTTTACAATCAACCATTAGTTCGCTGTTATCCTCAAAAAACTTTCACAATTTGCGTGAGAAGATAAACATTTGTGTCTAGATTTATCAAACAGTTTGTCCTTCTTTCCGTAGAGATAAAATACCTTATTACTCGTTTATATAACATTTTTATCTTTTTAATTTCAGCTCGAGTGCGCGAGGCTTCTGGCTCCTACATAATGCCAATCATCGTGTTAAACTTCGTCACATTAATAACAATTATATCTTGGAGTGCAGAGTTCTTGTACTTCAGGTTAAAAGACAGAACAAAACCTGAACCTGAGCCAGTAACATAGTACCTTTGTATAATAGTTTAAGTATATTTTATCTCAATCAAAGTTACGATGTGTTTCATTTGGGAGACCAGTAAAAATGACGTCACGATTCATTCATTTATTTACAATTCAATATTTACAAAAATTTATTACTGCTAAACTCAGTTTTATTACAATTTTAGATATTATACATAATACTTGAAAACATATCTACTTAAACCTCTCAGGGACGAGCTGGTACAGGTTTGAACCGCTTGTGGTACACTTGTGTAGCAGCTTGTCCTAATGAATTAAAGCTAAAATATTATAGAGGATGGATATTTAATGATTACATTTAAAATTAATGAAATAATGTTTAATGAAGTCCCACTTTGGTTAACTTTACCTATTAACTAGTGTCCATGTACACTTTTATTTAATAATATATAAGATCAAAATAAAAAGAACACTATTATATCTTCGCGTTCTTCTTAAATTGTTCTGTTTCACGCACTAACTTCAAAAAGTTGTTTTATATTTTAATCGTCACTGTCACTTGTTACAGTTTTAGTTCACATTTTAAAACCCTTTTCAGCCATTATAAGGGCTTACAGTCGTGCTGTCCTGAAAAATAAAACGAAATATGAATTAGTGACAGGCTTGTCCTTTTCATGTTCTCTTGCTTATAGTAGATAGAGTTACTTTTTGATTGGGTTTTTGTTAAGAGAAACTTTTTCATTAAATATATTACGTATTAATAGTTTCAAGAAGAAGGTTTAGTAAATACTTGTGCATTTATATATCGTGGTTTAAGTATTGAAAAACGTTGAGCGATTTACTAAAGTGAAATTTCTAAATACACAGAAACACTTAAGTATACGATGCTACATAGATCGTTATGTATGGTTATTCGAACTATTTGTGTTATAACTTAGTGGGGCAGATGTTATAAGTTATCATAATAATGGATAATATTGTGAAATTATAGGTATGTCTATATTTAAAGCTCTTATCACACTAATGTGAAACTCTCGACGATATTGGAGCCGGAATTGTAATTCAATTAATTAATTCGACTGTTATTTTTTTATTCATGCACCAATGCGTCCTGCATTGACTATTGAATAAATTATTATCATGAAAAGATAAGACAAAAATCTGTTTAGCTCTTTAAAAGTTTAATTTAAATTGAATTGTGTGATAAGATCTTAAAAAAAACCTGTTAAAAGAAAGTTAGTAAATATTAAGAATTAAACCTCGTCCAAGTTAGTGGTGGTAACTTTCTGTTGGCTAGCTTCTGGCAAGGACGTACTATTGTTCTCCTTCTGAGTCTCCAGCTCGTTAACTGAAAGTAAAACATCCATTTAAATCTAGTCTTTAATCTAATCCGAGACACAGGACATGTTTCAGTAATATTTTTTTATACTCACTGCTTTGATACCAGCTTTTAGAAAATCCATACGACGAATCAGACTCAATCTTTCCTCCTGAAGTAAAGCCAAATGATGGTCGATTCATAAACCTTAGAGACTTGAAAGGAAGATTGCTAGACGCTGAGACCTCACTGTCAGCATTCGTTTTCTTAGATTCGAAGGGTTCTACTTCATACCATTCAGACGACACATTTCGCATATCCCTCCAAGGTTTCGAAGTCACCACATAAACTTTTTCTTTCGTTAAAGGGGATATGGCTGTTTGTATTTTACCCCATGGAGCTGGAGTGGTAGTGGTAGTCGAACTCGTGGTGCGGAAAGACGATGCTGCTGTGTAAATATGAAGCTTTTGTACTTCATCTAACTCTTCATTTTTGCCGCTGTTGTGCCTATTTTTCGTTCTCTCTATTGTATTGTATTCTTTTCGTGGTTTACTAAATGTATTGTTGCTTTCATCTGTGACTATGTTTTGAAAACTACTTGAACCTTCATGGTCATAGAATTCGTAATTATAATTACTTGTCGTTGTTACGTAATTGGTCGGCATGGTAGTCGTAAAATAGTCGTCAGGTATCTGTTTAGCATGCTTTTCGCTGCTACGCGTCTTTTGTGGGGTATTGTACTGTTTAGAATATTCCTGTTCCGTCCAGTCATCTATAGTGTGTTGGAGTTTAATTATATCAAAAGGTGGTTCTTTCACGTCATAGAAGTCCTTCGATCTTTCCGAGTCATAGTTTTCTATTACCTGTGTATCTTCAGTCGTTGTTGTTGCAGTATTATAACTTTCTGTTATAGGACTCACATAAGAATTTTCTGTGTTAGATGGAACTTTACGAGCTTGATATTCGTCTTTTGGTGTAGAGGGCCAATCTTGTGACATTTGCACAAAGTCTTCGTTTGTTTCTGCCTGCTTATTTCCTGTTGTGTAAGGTACTATAATTTGGACAATCTTAGGTTTATATGTATTATACTCAGCTCTACTTTCATCCCAACTACCGGTAATAGTAGGGGTCTGTGGAGTAACGGTTGTGGGAATATCATCATAAATTTCATATTCATTATCTGGTACAGGCGATGATATAGCTAATATGAAGTTACCATGGTTTTTATGTGGTGCACTTGGCTTTAGGTACAAGAGAGGTGAATCGATATTTTGTAAATTACTTTCTGTGCGGTATTTATCAACATCGTCATCATTCATTCCTCTCAAATCAACAAAATTGAATTTATGATTAGAAGGAACACGAGACACAGGTTTTAAATCTGCAGGTACACCAGTGTCATACAGCTCGTTGCCGACATCACCCCCAGTGCTTTCAAAACTCGCATCTGTAATCGATTTTGTTGCTGAAATATGATCTTCTGAAGCCTGTGACGATATATCCCTAATTTCATCTACTACATAACTGTTAGGTATATTTCTATATGCTTTTGACTGATTGAAGTTTGATGGGGGATCTATTTCAATAATAGGTGATTGAATAATAGTAGCAGGATAGTCTACAGAATGGGTGAATTCTGCAAGAGGTATACTTTGTTCTATATGGACATTATTGTTAGTCTGTTGCAACTGATTGATACCTTTGAGGACATTTTTAGGAAACTGCGTTGGCATAGGTCGGAAAGGTCGGGCATTAAATATCGGTGGCAAAGGGGAAACACTTAGATTAGGAAGTGCGACAGGCTGTAACGTATGGATATTTCTGCCTCTATTTAGTGCAAATGGAGCTGGATTTGCCAGGGCAAACGACGTATTAGGTGTTGTTGGTTTCGTATTATCATGTGGTAATACTTGTGTTTTTACTTTAGATGATTCAGCTGCTGTAGCTGACACAGGGTACGAAATATCAAATAGATGTGTATTAGTAATAGGTTCACCGTAAGAGTTTTTAAATGTTGTTGGGTGTGAAACTTTCGGCAACTGTAATTCTCCATTAGGAGTTATGTCGTCCAATAATTCCACGTCATTTTGTGGCGGCAGTTCTTTATTTAGAGTCCCAGGTTCGTACTGTGGAGTGACGGGTTGGAAGTTTGTGATAACCGGACGTGGAGTTTCATACCCTGGAGAAGGCGTTCCGTACGACGGAGATGGAGTTCCGTACAGTGGAGAAGGAGTACCGTACGATGAAGAAGGAGTGCCATACGATGATGAAGGAGTTCCATACAACGAAGAAGGAGTACCATACGATGAAGAAGGAACTCCGTAAGATGGGGAGGGAGTCCCGTATGAAGAAGAAGGTGGTTGGAAGGTTGAACTAGCTACATTGTAGAGGTTGTTTGTAATTTCATGAGATGGAGTAGGTAAGAATTGAGAATCAAATGAGTTACTGGGTAAACTAAATGAAGAACTTGGTATGCCATAAGATGAACTTGGCTGAGAATACGTAGAGCTCGGAGGGTTTGGTGATACAGCGTCTAAAGTATGTGTTGCACTTGGTGGCCCGTAAGTTGAGCTCACAATTCTCACAGCACCGCCATTATAGGAAAGATTAGGTGGGCCATAGTTTGTGTGCGGCAATCCAGGTAATAATTGCGGAGGCCTATTATCTTGGCTTTGTGAATTAAAAGGGTGCGGATGGACCTTTAACATATTAGCGTAAGCTGTAGGACTGGGCGGTCCGTATGTTGGCAATGAATTGTGATATACATTTTTAGCTCCTAAGTTGTATCTAATTACTGGTAACCATGGCACTAAATTACAAGGATTACAATCCTTTTTTATTGGTCCTGCATTATTAAATACAGATGATCCTGCATAACTAGTTTGTTGCGATGGGAAAAGCCATCCTGAAACTTTTTGGAATAAGCTTGGCGATGGAGTTGTAGAGAAAGGTTGGGGAGGTGGGACAAAGTTGAAGTTGTATTGTTTGTAGAAAGGGGCTGGGAATTTGAAGTCACTAGATGCTACAGGTGGGGGTGGTGGTGATTGGTATTGATATCCGACATCTACATTCTGTCGCTGGTTTCTCTCTGGGCCTTTGTGGAAAGGCACGGGCACAGGAGGCAGCGGTGGTGGCGGAGGCGGCTTGAGCAGCGTCCCGAACTGTGATGCGCTGATCCCACCGTGTGTGTTGAACCCGTTTGCGGGATCGCACTTACATCTCGTGACCACAGCTATTAGCAACACCGGAAATATCTGAAAAAAAGAAACAAAAAAAAAATGAATTATGGACGGGAGCATCCTTCTGGGGATAATAGCGTAGGCACTCTGGTTCTAAGTATATTTAATTTAACAATTAGAAAATATAGTGAAACACTCGTCGTGACATATCGGGGCCATTGTAGATGCTTCCCACGAGTTGCCATTCTTTGCACTTTTCTCTTTTCTCATAATATACCGTCAATGGTCGTGATCGGAAGACGCCACGTTTTGAATTGAATTATGATCTAGATGTTTTCTTATTAGAAAAGGATTACAGTGTAAAATAAACGTACAAGTAAGTATTTATTCAATTAGGTAAATATACAGACGAAGCTTATGATTTCCTATACAGCTGCCTGCTAGTTCAATAGGAACCTACATACGCTGTAGTTATTATTATGAGAAATGCTCCTATTAATACGACATTCATGCATCTGTTTACCATGATGCTGTAGTCAGAGGTCAGTGCCGTGAGAATATTTATTAATCTTGTAATAATTATTGTAGATGCTTTTAGTGTTGTTGTTTGTCTCTAAGTTACACAATCCACAAGTTAGTAACCAAGTGAACATCCATGCGTTTGCAATCACTTGTGTAACTTGAATAATTTGCAGCATCATACATCACAGTTGCATAACCCTAAAATATATTTATCGCTGTAGTAAATTCTAGGTGCGCCCGAGTGTTCTTGAAGTGCAATCACGCACAAACGCATGTTTTGGCGCAAACTGTAACCAAATCAGCAATGATCAATTCAAAACTCGTATTGCGTTCGATTTTCGAAACTTCTCTACACAAGTATGCTACCCACACGCTAGTGCCATCATCATTTAAATAAATACGTGAAGAAAAGTAAAATCGTTCAGGGAATTCTGACGTGGGCTCATCGTTATACGTACAACTATTTAAAACATTGTTATTTTATAAACACTAAGTGATGTATTTCCTCTCAGTCAGTAGGTCACTGTCTCATAAATAACTTAGTGTTTTTGCATACAAAAAAATAATTGACATTTCCTGTCTTCCATAAATCACAAATTTATAATAATGAATGCATAAAAAGTGAAATAACACCGTCCTACCCGCTAAACATGACATGATTTAATGTTCTATTTAAATCATAAACGTGTAACAGACCTCCATAATGAATAGGACACATAAACTTCGTGGATAGAACATAAGGTTTAGTTACAACACTCTCCTGTGAACAATAGAACATCATAAAAGGCTATGGTCATCATGTTTTTCGATGGTAGGTATTATTCAGTAATTAGCAAGTAACTCCCCCATGCGAAGACGTGAGGTTATGTACGTAGCAAGTACTACTCAGGGCAGAAAAGGAGGAGAATTTTCGTCTCTCGCTGCGACCGCTGCTGCGACATAATCAACTGGCTAGTTGAAGAAGTTAAGATCGAAAGAGCTGTTTGCAATGCCAACAATACGAAACGTTGTTGAAGCAAGTTTATAAGAAGTGTTAGTGCTAGTTAATGACCTAAGAACTCTTCTCTACACCGATCCTAACAATACCAACAAAAATATAAAGATGAAGAATAAGACCAACACAAATAATAGTAAATCCTTTGTTAATATTAACATGTCATTCATCATTGAAGAATTCCGAACTGACAGTTCGCACGCTCTTGTAAGAGAACTTTTACTTAATTGACGGTCAAAAACACAACAATGCTTTCTTCCTCTGGCTATGACATAAAACGGTGATGCTATTTCTCACAGACGAAAACAAACGAAAGTGAAAATGAACTAAAGTAGGTGAATCAAGTTTGGTTTAAAATTCTTAGAACACTGCTAAGTTGTATAATTGGATCAGCCCGTGTAGATACACTGGCTGATGTAACGGCTGTAGTATTGGCTGAACCAATTTGTGTAATTGAATAATACTTATTGCAGAATCTTTTGTTAATAATCATATCACCTAATGATATGATTAATAATAAAAGATTCTGCAATAATACGGCAGATGTGAGTGTAAACGCCGGAAAGGGATGCCCTAGGAGGACATATAATGATAGATAGACCTTATTGGTGATGTTCTTCAAAAAGGTCAGGTGCATAGTACTCGCAACCTGCTTGCGTGTATGAGCAGAATGTACGATAGGAAACCCTCGTTTACCTGCTACGATCCTTACCTACATACTCCTTTTCCAAAAGGAGTATATAAAGATCGTAGCAGGTGGCGTTCTGTAGTTTCTGTCACCCCCATGGGAAGAAGGCTTGAATTTATGTATGTATATCAGTAGGTACATCTTCCTCTTCTCAATACGAATACTGAGAAGAGGAAGATGTGAGGATGTGTGATGTGATGGGGCGAACCACTATTCTAATCAAAAAATCTTTCACATAATCCGTCCATCGTTTCTTTGATCTTCCTCTAGTCTTATTGCCACTCACACCATATATAATGCTTTGAAAGTTCTATATTTGATCTACAAATAAATCAAATGAGCTAGTTACCTTTTCTACCCGTTATTCTGAAAATTTCAATCAACGCCGTTTGATAGTAATACAGAACTTTTATTTACAAAGTGGAAGCGACAATAGGCTCGTTGAAAGCTGACGAGCCGGTCAACCTGATCGTGACTTGAATTTTAGATGACAATCGTGATCTATGTACGTCTCAATTTAGTATATAGTCATAGTTGATGTTAGAGGTGACTATGTACTTTCTTAGATAGCTTTGTATTATATTATTTTTTACGTGATAGCCTTGCGTTTGACCAATCACACCTAATGGCAAGCGATGATGAGATCAACGATGCCTCATTATTTTAGGTGAACTCAGGAGGAAAAGTTATATATATCGTTAGGAATGTTTAGAAAGCTTTATTGGGACATAATTGAAAAGTAAATACAGACAAAACATTACGTTAGAAACAAGAAAAAACATTTTGTGTCATACTTTCTCCAGGAAGCAAGGAAACTATCAATATATTACGAAACATCACTATTCACATTAATCAGTAGATATTTATACTTAATATACATGTCAGGTTGAAAGTAAAAGTGGTCGGTATTGTTTCACTGACAATTGATACGTTAGGACCTGCCCAAACGGTTCAGCATTTGAATATAATGGTTGCAAAGTCACTGAGCAATAAGATACTTTACAATCTCATAAATATTTGATTTCTATGTTGAATAAAAAAAGAATGTTGTTTATCAACAAAATTGGAAAACAGGAATGAGTTATGTTGTTGTTGAATAATTGCTAGGTAACAACCAACCAATGACCATCTAGAAATAAGTTTATAAAAATTGTCCTCTGAACACATTCATGATATTTTCCTTTAGAAACTACAAAGAAAAAAAGAAGAAGAAGAGGAAAAGACATAAAGAAATAGATCAATGCAACAACGTTTATCAATTAATCAAATAATGTAGAAAAAACACCAAACCAAATACTGAAGATGAAAACATTAGTGAAGACCAAACAAGTACGTTTGAAATGCCAAAGAAAGCTAAAGCTAATGGCGAGTGGCTTGCTTTAGAGATTGTAGGATAAACGCGTTTCATGGCGAGGGGCAAAGGGCCAAGCAGTCAGGCAATGAGCCTCCCATTACTACTGTTTCGTAACTCGCTGTTGCAACACGGAATACCTACTCGTCCTCACATTTTATATCACATCTAGATAATACTTTTTAAGTCCTCTGATAATATTTATTGTAAGTACCTATGTAATATAAAGTGATCACGTCTATTTATAGCTGTTGGGTTAATTTTATGATTAGGTATAGTTTAAATGGCAACACCTTTTCGATTCCTTTTATGTTATTTTTCCATATATGGAGGAATGCGGTGTACCTGTGTACTCCTTCTTGCTTCGTTTCACTTTCCTTAAAAACATCTGCAGATATCGGCAATAATATTATATTAAAATATAATGATAAATCTTTATACCTTACAACCATTTTAAGAAACCTGTTGCCCCCGATTAGCTTCTTAACACACTCCTTTCGCAGAATGAAAAGCAAGAGTGATCAACTTTAGTGTATAAATTCTTAAAATAAATTATATTTGTTTACAGACAGGTTTATAACACCCAAATTAATTGCAAATATGGTAAGTTTATAAATAAATATCAAGACAATATCCGGCGTCACAGGTCAGAGTCATTGTCTGGCCTGTTTAAATATTTGATGCCTTGATGCTATTTACTCGATTCCCACGGTAAAAAATAATAACTACTATACATCATGTGGGTACGTTGGACCGATGGTATAATATCTACCTACATGGATATCTATCGAAATGATTCTTGCGCAACACACCACGAAAAGAAAACCCATCCATGATCACGAACACTTCAAACAAGGGGGTCATTACAAGAACATTGTTAGCGAAATGACAATACTATTGTGATCCTTTGTCAACAAAGTGACGGATGTTCAGGCCACAGGGTGGGAACAGCCAGAGAAAGCACAGCGCGTGACTAGACGAGCAATAATGCGGTGAAGTTCACATGTCTCACTGTTAATCTTAGACCTGTAAACCTCTGCTTGTTAACTGCTCTGTGATTGGAATACTAGCAGTTAACTCCAAACTATGGACAGCGAAATGTGAAATATTAACCTGTATACAAAATATGTAGTAGGACAAATATATTCGCTACTGCCTTCCAAACTTTTCTTAGGCGCTATATGCTGCCTCCTGTGTTGTTACACCATTTGTAACTATTTTAATATATAAACAAGATAAACTCCAATGTAATAAATGTTACAACACCAATCTTCATAAGAATAATTTTATAACCATCAATTAATATTACCAATGCACAATTTATTATTCCGAACACCACAATTACTGAAAGCGATTCTATAAATTATAACTTCATTGCGCCAGGCCTGAACGATATAGAAAATGAGAGTGGATTCCTCATGTGTGTGGGTGTTCTCCGTGTTCTCGTGTTCCGATCAATATCAAACATTAACATTGAACTTGATTATGATTCAAAATGCTTGTTTGATTACAGCATGTTATGCCTCCATTCATAATGTAATGATTGACAGATGCATTGACCCGTGATCGAATCACGTGAGCTAACTTTGAATGCCGCGGTGTAATCATACAATCGGAATTGAACCCTTAGATAATCTATTTTTTGTGGTGCTTTATGTGTCGGGAGTTAGGGTATATGAGGCACATTATTGGAGTGAGTTACAGACCACAGGAAAGTTTTTGTTATAATTTATATTCAAAAACTCTATTAAGCCATTTTGATTCTTGTATTACGTAATGTAAACGTCACCTCTAATGTTTTCAATAATAATAGATATACAAAGAATGATTTGATATAATATAGTTAATGACGGCGATTATATCAGTGTGTTTGATTTACCGAAGACAATATTAAACAAATGAACGAAAGTAGAGATATTAATGATGTAACATTACGGGGTCGTGCGTGGAATATTTTGAGTATCATTGCCTCACTCAAGGTGAAAGGTCTCAGATCTTGATGAGATGTATGTAATTCTGTAGCAAATTTTATTTTGTACACGCTTTTCCGTCCAAATTGTCTCTTTTGATACACTCAGAAATTAAGAATGAATGTAAAATGAAACCGGTTTTGATAATGGTTAAAATAATTTTCTGACAGATTCTGTTACGACAAATGTTGATATAGGTGATATTATAAGAAAGTAAATTCCCAATCGGTTTGTAATTTTAATTCGAAACATAAAAGAATAACAATAATAACAGCAGTGCTTAGTGATAAAGTTGTTACTTTTACAGCTCCTTAGATTATACATTCCGCATACAATGAAATATGATCAAATAATCGAATTACCAACGATACTGATTCATCAAGTCGGAAGCAAGAGCTTGTGCGTGCACACTGACACTTAATCACTAAAACATTAATGCACGGTGCATCAGCTGTAACTACTCCAAATGGTCAAAACAAACCATTCGTTATTGACTATGAAGAATGATGCCATGATAAAGTACAGAATCGTAACTAGTCAGAAACTTGTTAAAACTAACATGTTAAAGGGATTTCATAACTCGCCAGTTTTAGTAACTACAGTAACAGGAAACTGTAGATTTAGAATAAAAAAAGCTATACAAATTAAAAACTGGGCTACAAATGAAATGTTGTACGAAAGCTAGAAACCGAGATTCCCAATCTTAGAATGTATCAATTTAAAACGCATAAGTGTATCTAATTCTACTTTCATGATAATGGTCACTCATGAAAGCACCACGTATAACAATAAAAAGTGCAGCATGTCCAGATTTTTTGTGAATAATGATCTTCATGAGAACATGATTTTCATGTCTACTACAAGGATAAGTGCATTTGTGAGTTTTATATGTCTAGAACGGGTTCTCTTCTTCATACCAACTAATGCTAGGTTTACCCATGTCTTCTGCATTGCTAGCTGTTCTTTTCGGTCTACGCTCACATTCACATCACTGCTGCCTTGTTTAGGTAGGTCATGTGATGTTATAAGCCTTTAAGTAATGCTGCTCATAAATAATCCAAGTGCAACGCGGTGACAGTGTTAATTACTGTCGACTATTAGACGGTTGTTAGTCAGACATTTACGATCATTATATGCATCGTTCCGTGCTTTGTTTACAAGATTACGTTACACTATGTAAAATTGTTGAATGTAATCAGGAAGCTGTCGCATTCCGCTATATTGTGTTTGGATAACATCATGTCTGTCAGTCAGAACATATATTAATAAACCTAATATAAACAATGTGAGTTGGTAAGAATTTATAGAAAAATAACAGCGAATTTCTCTCGTCACACTGAACTAACATAATAACTCGTGTTAATAAAGAAATTACACGCGTTACCTTTACAATGAGAATACAAAATACTTGAAATGAACACCTTAACATTGAATGTAATATCGTTTACTATGGCTGTGAGAAACGGCGCTTTCACGAAGAGCTTTGCAAGCGCGGATTCACAGACGTAACAATTGCTCAGAACAATGATCCGCGACTCCAGTGCACTGACTCGACATGTGTCGTACCGTATTGTTCTGAGCACCGCGTTGTAGGTCACTTGGTGCTGGTGAAATAACGCTAATTTTCTCTCTTATAGCTGTTATAAACATTACTTTGTCACATATCGACATTCATACATAACATCACGCCTGTATCCCTCGAAGGGTTAGGCAGAGATGAACCTATTGTATATAGCACACCCACATTTCGCCAGCTATGTTTAAGTCGCATGTAATAAAGGGTGAGCCTATTGCCATCAACCGAACAGAAATCCAGACAACGGGCTGCTACTGAGAAATTCTGGATGGAAAAATTCTATAACACTTTATCTAACCCGGAAATCGAACCTAGGACCTCATGCTCAGCAGTAGCACCTGCGATCACTAGATCAACGAGGCAATCGTCATCTTTCGACGTCAAGTCACGCCTTCTTACATGGGAAAGAAACTACAGAACGTCACCTGCTACTATCCTTACTACAGCTTTCATCGTTATATCTGGATGTACCTACAATAATTTCACATTCAAAGTTATCATTAACAGTCGGAACTGTCTCGGTATATATCACGTGTTTCCTCAATTCAAACTATACCAAATCATGTCTACAAACACAAACAACTGCCAAATGCACATTGTTTATTAAATTATGTTGAACATGCTGAAAACATGCGGTAGACATTGTATTCGGGAATTCTAGAGCAAGTAAGTGTATCGAAATGGAAAGTGAATCACACGCAACTCACGCGCGCTCGTATCGTAAACGTTTGGATGCGCGGGCGCTTACTACCGATCTGCTAATTAATATGTATTGATATTTAATAATAATAATATATTTTAACGTTCATTTCTATTCTGACTTTGAAGATACAGAATAAATTGCCTTTTTTATTACCTTATATCCTTTATTATCCTACTCTAGTGCATCAATAGTCTTTCATTTGCTTGGAATATCTCGAATAGCATAATATAAAAAAGTTTTATGGACTTGAGAAATACTAATATTATGCTTTAATAATATTCTATGTTTGTTTATAATTGAAGCATTCAAATGCACCGAGGGTACGCCTGGTAACGGACGGAATATTATTGAAAGCGATCTATCCTCAGTTCAACGTTCCGATCGTATAAAGAGGGATGTATATGCAATTTAGAAAATAGTCGAACCATTTATAGGTCAATAATATTAACTGCATCGTCGGGAGAAAACAAGCCGGCCAGAAAGAACTTATGGAAGATGATAATTTACTAAATTAAGATTCACCGAAAGTTATAGAAATTCGATAGTGACTCAGACTGTAATAACCGGATCTCATAATATGTTTTATAATGACAGCAGTGTTCAAATTCAAAATGGAATCCATGAAGCATGTTCGTAAATAAAACGCCCGTGATAATAAAGTGCATAATGAAATAGAATATGGAGTGAGAAATGTGTAGGTTCTAAGAAATGACACTACAGCTAAAGCACGTGCGAGCTCGGCTCTAAGTAAAGAATGCAGTCACGACGAAGAGTAACTTGAGATTGAGCATACAATAAAATTTCAATATCATCGTTGTATTTGGTAGTAGTGAATTCCCATTTATTGTCATTCTGATGAAAGTAAATCTGGATTACGGATTTACGATTCGCATTTCCAAAATATGCAGGTAGATATATCAAATATTTTTGCTAAGTATACTTTCACTGTGTGCTTAGTTACCTAATCCACAGATTCCTTAAAAAACTCGATTCGTTTCCTTAAAAAACTCTTAGCAAAGTGATGAAATCCCCAATATTTGAAGAGCACTTCTCTCCACAACAGTATCAACATTAAACTTTATTTAGATGGGCACTTCTCGTCCATCAAGAGCACAGGCAAATAAAACTGGTTCTCAGATTTCACTCGTACAGTCGTAGTCTAGTGTCAGAATATGGGCGCGAACGATGCTGGAATTTGTTATGTTCTTATCAAAACTGCAAATTTCTTTATAAATGCATTCATATGAGTGAATATCAATGTTTTTGAGAGTTTTTGACGACATAATGATAAATAACAGTGTTTGTTTCTTTTTTTTAAGTCATTAACTTATCCGTGTCCATCACAATAACGTTTAATATCTCTGCGTGCTTATTCCGGATAATCAACAAAACCGTGGTAAAAGGGTTCCATTAGATTTAGTCGTAAAACTCTTTCCGTGTTAATTACCAAGACAAACAGAGTTATCAGTGAGTTTCAAAACCTTCTTTGGAGTCTCATCAAAGTGACAAAAAAGGGTTGTGTTTACTTTGTGGTGTCGCTGTCCTGGGTTTGTGTACCTACCAAGACGAATTATTCTGCTGACGTCGTAAGATGCTTCCACTGGTCACATTATAAGCGTAGGAACCATTTTAAAATGTCTGTACTGTGCTTTTAACTACTTTAAATCTTATAATTTATTTAACATAATAATATCTTTTCTATGTCGGTTTTTGGATAACAAAACTGGCTGATATGTCCTTATCGAAGGTATAACTTTTTTAAATGTCTACGACTTTAGCAATAGAATATGTAGTGTCATGCTAGAAGTGAAATTCGGTACGAGTTTGCCATATCTTATTACTCTCAAAATCATCGTGTCTGGTGGCAACGTTTTTGGATAATAAACATTGTCTTGGAGTAAGTTCCGGAAGTTATTATTTTATCAGATGTTGCATTCCATCTCTGACAATAAAACTTTGTGCGCTACATACCTATTATGTATCAAACGGTATTTAATTAGGTATCAGGTGATTTCAGTATTACCAACCAAAAAAAACGTTTTTGCTATATTTGAAAGACCGTGGGAATTTTAATTACAGACACACTTCCAGTATTCAGAAATATTTCCAGAAAACCTTAAGTAACAACCCAACTTGATAGAGCGTCATATTATTCGGAAATGGGCAATATGAAGCACTACGTAAGCATTAAACCTATAGCAAGTCCTAAAGATAGCGCCCACTTTACATCACCCTGATTAAGAAAACCGCTGATAGATGTAACAGCTCGTTAGGTAATCGGAGATAAGACAGGCAGAGCTTACTAATTACCCGTGAACTACTGTCGTAAAACTAATGGAAAGCGAGCTTGTTTCACAAACAAGCTGACTAAGCTTGTTTAAAAATTTCATATTTCACTCGTTGACAACTCACACTTGTAACATGTTTCTCTTTATGACTCTTTATGTTCACTTATTATTTGTTTTGTTATTGTTTCGAACATGACCCTAATTTTACCTTACGTCCGTGTCATGTTGTTTGTTATTGTTGTATGTTTTCCTTACGATCCTAGATAATATGAAGTCGAATAACTTTATTATTTTCTAGAGGGAGCTTCAATGAGTGCATTTAACTCTAAATCATCAAAATATGTAATAATCAGTTCGAACGTTTGTTAGATTTCAAAGAAATATAAAGCACATCACTTAAGATTTATTCTTCACTCAATTCAAACTCAAAGCATTTATTTCAACTAAACTATTTACTTGGAATTGTCAAAGGGTGGGTCGGTCAGTTAGAAAAATATGAAGCTAGTTGCCCATTCCAAAGCGTAGTAGGTACCTATAGAGAAGAACGGACAAGAAACTCCATGGACACTCTTTTAAATTAGATTTTATACAAAAATATTAGTTGCATCATTAACTCCAAGGTAAATTATTTAAAACGGATGTTTTAATTAAGTTTCAACTCATTGGAAATCAAAAAACTAATAGCCGACATCGAAGTATAAAATCACGTTCGGAACAACTAAGTTATTTCAATAAGAAATCAGAGAAAACAGTATGACTTAAACAAGAAGTGAAATATCCAATTAAAGCCATAATATCTTCAAGAAACTGTCATATGATATACTAACTATAATAAGATAGGATAAGAAATTAATCATTATAATCAACTCATCATGATCAGCATCTAAACGCATCGTAATTAATGAAGAAGCATTGCTTTCAACGCTTTTACATTCGTTTAAAAATTCCTTATCGTGAACGTAAAAACTAAGTTCCACATAAAGCTCGGATGAACTATTACGAGTAAGTTATATAGTTTGGTATCACTCACCGGCGCGACGGCCATGTCTCCTCTTATCAGTCAGCAAGATCCCAATCACTGTGTCTTTTTGATCATCACTCAACTTTCACCAAGTAACGTCCCGGAACATCACCCGACATGCCGATAATCCTCAGTTTTCATATCACAGTCACCTTCGAAGCGATAACACAAAGCTCGCACTTGTGAAATACTCGCGTACTCGTAATAGCATAACGTGCGGTCCCCACCGGCGGTGTAGATAAATGACGCCGCGGGTAAAGCACGAAGAAGTCAACAGTTCCCACGTGAGAGAAATGCGCGTGGCGAACAATGGTGGAGGCTGCGCTGCGCGTGAGTCGAAAGGTGGGCAAAAAGCGAATGAGCGCAGGCGCGGGCGCACACACCACGCCGCCCCACCGGGAGCTCGTACCTGCTGACCCATTTCAAATGTTCACCGTAATCATTGTTGGAATTTAAACCCTTATTCGATTTTGGGACCGCTCGGTTTTGGAAAAAAATCACTGCGTTGATATTAGAAAGTCTTCTTAATCGTGGAACACTGTCTATGTCAACATTTCTACGTGCTCTATGAATAATACAGTAGGTAAGAATAAATTATAATAAATAAGAATAACGCAGTGTATTTCTATATGACTAAATTATTTTCAGTCCTGTTTCCGGCAGAGGTACATACAGCTTCAGTTTTCAGCCTATTAAAGGATCATTAAAAGCGACTATATTAATACGGGTCTAATAATAAAATTAAAGAACCAACAATGTTTCGATGATCTAGAATAAAATGATCTTATCACAATACTTAGCTTGTACGTGCTCAATAGATGTACTGATCTAAATAAACATAACGATTATCGAATAGTGTTGCGATATAAATTACGTGTCAAATATTAACTATGTGTTAATCTATTAGCAGTTGATAGATAATATAGTCCTAAGTTGCTAGACGTGACTAACTTTTCATTAAACTGCAGATCAAGTTAATCATGTATTGAATACCTTACCAACTGTAATTGGTTAGGAATCCAAAACTTGTGTATAGAATAATGTAAACCTTGCTCCTTAGGTTCACAATTTACTAACAACATCCCAAATGATTATGAACTTACCTTATCCAAGTATACCTCTAGGGATCTAAACTTACACTTTTTCTTTATTTTCAACGCCAGTATCACTGTATAACATGGGGAAGTTATGTCAGGAATGCAAATCGGTCTGTACTTAGATAATAATAAAGCCTGATAAATGGTTTCTCCCCACTAAGCTTACGCTTAAAGCCTTTTAAGAGCCCAAGTTATATTATGAGATTACGTCTAATAATGATCTACTAATATACCACGAAGGAATACGGCGGTTAACTTTGTTCAATATTCCAGAGTTCATTCGACGAATAGTTAAAGTTTTTAATGCAATAATCCGTTTAGAAGTATGAGAACGTGAAATATATATTCGAATTTTCGGTTTATATATCCAGAAACGAATCGTTTTATTAAACTTTCCAGTACAAATGTTGATATTAAAGCTTTTATAAAAATATACTGCAATCCAAGTCTGTCTGTGTTGTGGTATGGAAAGTACACTTAATTGCTGGTAAAGATAAACGAGGGTTAATTTGATCCAATAACGATTGGTTATGTACAGGAATCCGCCAATTATATGTTGATTATCGAACGACTGTAGATTGATACTATATACATATTTTTGTGCTGTAATTTCCTCGTAGTAAGAGTTGTTCCTGGACACCGGTTTCATTTTCCGGTTCATTGTACTAAGTTTTATTATCCGCCTGTTCCAAAATACATTGCCGACTGCTAGGTAGAATAGATCCTGAAGGCTTATTGTACTTTCGGATCCCTATTTCAGCTTTACACGGTTCTGTAATAGTATCAAGCAAGAGTAGTCTAATCTATATCTTTAGCATAATCAGGCTATAATGTACTCACTTCTGGGACACAGGCCTCCTCTATGTGAGAGGGAATGGGCCATAATCCACAACGCGGGGCCGGTGCGGGTTGGCGGACGTTACATGTCTTCGAATTTTTGACCCTGACATGCCGGTTTCCTCACGATGTTTTCCTTCACAGTTTTGATATTTAAGGAATAAGAAATTTCACGCGGATGTAGCCGCGGACAGAAGCTAGTTTTCAAATATTTCCGACCCATCCTGACTTGATTTATTCTATTTCCGAATGAAAGAAAAATGCGTTTATTGGCATTACACAAAATGAATACCTACACCTTAAAACTATAAAAACAGAAAACAAAGATTATACCTAATGCCAAAAGGGCCTCAGCTCAGAATGAATAAACGACTTAAAAGATTACTTAGGTTTGTAACAATGATATATCTACAGAATATTGACATCAATCAGCTGACAAAATATGTAATATACTAAATCACGCGACTCATTATTCATCGATAAAAAGTTGTGCGATATATTGTATGAAAAAAACACATTATGTGCAAATTACTGGCATATTAGACGTTATTTATGAGACATCGCCTTTCCGTAACGATTGGCGGAAGACAAGGCATGTAGTGTGCACGCGCATACATCACACCGATCTAAGTAACCACTTTACTATCGCTATGTTTAGTTGACTGTTTTCTGAAAGGTATTTAAAATATTACCGACGGCGACGAACTTAAAATGTGTGGAACGAAATAATTTGCGTCATCTTAATCAATTGAATGGATAATTCGAAACAAGTGTGAATTATTTATTGTTTGGCACATTGTCTATTGTTTGGCTTAAGATACAACAATATTTTATTAAATAAGAAAAGTTTATTATCTTAATACATCCCCCCAGGCAAGTCTTGCTTAATATATATTAAAATTTTAAGAAGGCGTAAAACTCTGGAGGAGTTTAAGCCTTCGATCAATAATTATTGATCGAAGGTTTAAGCATACTTACAAGAAACTGTAGGTACATAGTATAGGAACGTCTGTCACTCCCGGCGCGGCGCGGCGCAAGTTTGTCTCGACAATCACTGAACTTATTTTAAGTGTATTTTTTTACTATCCACTCACAAAGCTTCCATTTAAGGACACTTTAGATTTATACATTTACGACTATCTTCGTCAGCCAGACAATAATAAATGGACAGCTATGAGACATACATAACTTTGACTAATAAAACAAACAATATATTTTCAACTTCTTTAATGGTGGAAGATAAAGTAGTAGTTATGAGTCTTAAATAAGAAATTGCTTAGAATCTAAGGAATTGTTTTTCCATCTCTTCCCGTGGGTGTCGTAAAAGGCGAGTAAGGAATTTACTGGAGAATGGGCAGCAGTGTTTTCTATGCATTTTAACACCATACTGCGATCGTCAACCCGCCTGTTAAACCCTCCCAAAATGCTTGGGGAGGCCTATGTCCAGCAGTGGACATCTTTCGGCTGAAAAGATGATGATGATGAAGAAATTGCAAACTAATAAAACTTTAATGCACACAGGCCAAGGTGCGACCATAACTAAAGTTATGCTAATAAATAAATATCGAAAACCCCCAAGTGGTTTGAAAAGCCCCAGATGTTACGAAACATGTAATTACTTAGTATTCCAAGATACGACGTTATTCAGTGAAATTGTTAAATTTCGAAGAGCATCTACGCGCTTTATTTACAAAGCAGTTGGCTTTCGCAAATAACGGCCGAGACTGCGCATGAGTTGAATATGAGCGAACTTTTACTTGAATACCACACTTCTGCATTCTTTGATTTTGTGCAATGAATGCTACATGTTTATTCATGGTCGTGTTTTTGGGTTGTTCGGAATAATATATACGTAACATGTGTAAAAATGTTTACACGGCACCTACCTATTAGGATTCATTTCAGGACTTATGTTTTCAGAGATACTGTTCGATCTGTAGTTTTGTAACTTATCTCATACTCTACATTTTTTTCAACTGAACCATGAGTTTAATATACCTAATAATGTTACTAAAAACTAATGAAAATTTGTAGTGTATGTATAACCATAATAAAAAAAAAATAGCTACCAGTGCCCGGCGGTTTCACCCGCATAAGATCCCGTGGGAATATCGGGACAAAAAGTATCCTATGTGTTAATCCTGGTTATAAACTATCTGTGTGCCAAATTTAATCCAAATCCGTTCAGTAGTTTTTGCATGAAAAAGTAACAAACATACATCCATACAAACTTTCGCGTTTATAATATTGCTCTTTAAATACAGATTTAAATAAAAATATATTAGTAGGATTTAAAATAGTTCCGCATAGATAAAAGTTCAAAATAAAACAAAGCTTTCAATGCAAATCACCCAAGATTATAACTATGGAGCAATAAAGTGTTAGGTTCTGCATGTGAGATGCAACTTTATACCGCGATTACGCAAAATATACGCTGCAACGCTGTGCGTGACATCGTTAGCAAGCAGGAAGGTAGGCGGCAAGAAATACTGCTGCGACAGTTTGGACGTGTAAAGCGAATTCTGTTACTTAAGAAGCTATCAACAGTAGCTGGAAAAACACCCGGATCTGTGCAGGTAATTTTGTGTAGAATTTATTGATGGTTACCTAGTCAAAGTAATACCGAGACAGCTAAAGAAGACATCATTATGCTACACCATTTAGCAGTCGTTATAAGTAGTGATTTCTAAGGTCCCGTGAACATCAATCAATAATTATAATATCAACACACCGGCAGACCGAGATGAAGAGGCGGCAGGACGAGCTTTACTCCTATCGAAAGAACTAGCCGGCACTAGCAAAAGACAGAATTGTATGGAAACGGGAGAAGGCCTTTGCCTTGTTGTGGGACGATACAGGCTGGTCAGATTAGATATATCAGCAATTTAGCAGCAGGGCCTACACCACAAACCTTTACAATTTACAAAGTCTTACAAGTACTGTCTGTACCACATAATTGTAACGAAAAAACCTTACAAATATGTAAATTGTAGTGATGTCTACAATTTACTGATTTGTAATTTCTGAGTTATGAATTGTATTCTTGTTAAGTTTTGCGGTATAGGGCCCAGAGGGGTAATTGCGTCCGGGGTAGTGAGATCGTCCGAAAGGGTTACCGCTGCCCTGGAACATAGAGGGCTAAGGAAGGAACACGGGTGGGTTTTAGTCAGTAAGAGTCTGACACTCCCTTCCGCTCCACCCAGAGCGGGAGGGGTCATTTGATGATTTCCCATCCTCAAAAAAAAAAAGGGAGTAATTGCGTGACACACTAACAGTACTCAGTAGCAATGGCTTTGATTTTGAAAGATCAACAACATTAATTGCGTTGTTAACGTTGTTGAGCAGACAAACTTTTCGAACATATACAGCAATGGATAAACCATATCTTTCAAAATCATTCAGATTATGATTGTTTGTGTTATGAATTTAGGCTCCCGGTCGTTTTTCTTCTGGTTACACACTGAAACATAGCAAGCTCTCTAAAAAAGGTAGGTAGCATCTACCCTTGTGATGTAATGCCTGGATACCACATTACCTGTATATTCTGAATACCAATTTGGAGATGGATTTAATTTGCGAGCTCAAAGGGCACACGTAAATACTGTTACGGAAGTTATGCAAACATCCTCTACGCACCAACGCAACCTTTAAATAACATTAGTTGTCTCTGACGAACGCATGCGGATTCGGACAAACATCGTATGACCGTGTCTGATCATCAAGCTTAGAAAACACGACACGCAATCTTGATGTTTCTATTCCAATTGTTTGGGTTGTATAAATCGTTGCGTGTGTAGCTCAGAATGACCGATGACGGTGCCTCGGTGACGCACACCACCAACCTCTCGAAAGTGCCTTGTAAAATAGGTACTGCCGGGTTTAGAAATTATCATTAGGTACCATATTTTCACTTGAATAGTTAAAAAATAAAAACAATTTGTTTATTTTCTCACCAGCATAGCAACAAGGATTACATTAAAAGTACTTATTACTGGGTAAGTATACTAATGTCATATAGGTACATCATACAACAATAATCCCACAGCATTTGTGTTGGTAAAGAGAGGTTTACTTAGGGTATTAATTCTATCTTCTGAACTAGGCGAGGCGATTTATAACCTTAAAACATTGTGTGCTACTGTTTTAATTTATTAATAAGGAATGTAAGTATTGAATAAAAGTGTATGTGTGTGTGCGTGTTGTTGTTTACAGTTTACAACATCACACATGCAATCCTCAAAGGGTTGCCAGGTTTACCTATAGTGTGGCCACATTTCTCTAATTATGTTTGCTATCAACTGGGCACAAATCCAGAGCCCGAGCTGCTACTGAGAAATTCCTGATGAAAATCAAATAACACTTTGCCCGACCTGGGAATCGAACCCAGGACCGCATGGTCAGCGGTAGCGTTTGCGACGACTAGACCAGTGACGGCTTGACCACTTGAGCTTTGAGGCACTTGTCTCCGAGAGACCTTGTAAAATTGGTACTACCAGGATTAGAAATTATAATTCGGTACCATCTTATCTCTTGAATAGTTGACAGTTCACACAACACACACAGTTACACACCACAGTTAGACAGTTTAGTCTTACCAAGGAATTTCGTATTACCCAGTAACTGGGTTGTGGAGGTCAGATAGGCAATCGCTCCATATAAAATACTGGTACTCAGCTGCATCTGGTTAGACTGGAAGCCGACCCCAACATAGTTGGGAAAAGGCTAGGCAGATGTGATGTGAGTTGACAGGTTATTACAACAAATTAAATAAAATCTATTTAAAACATTTTCGATCAATTTGTAGTGAAGAAGCCACTCGAGTGAAAGCGCATATCACAATATTGCTTCTAAGTAAACAGAAACGGAACGGAGTAAACTGACGACTCATTTTTGAGTTGTGTTATAAAAATATTATGATTTGTTATCTCTTTTCTTATGTTTATTCAGAGGCATGACAGCAATTAAATACTCAGCCTGTAATGTTCCCACAGCTGGGGCACAGGCCTCCTCTCTGTGAGAGGGAGTGGGCCGTAATCCACCACGCGGGCCCAGTGCGTGTTGGTAGATGTCACATATCTTCGAATTTTTGGTTCTAGGATATGCCGGTCTCCTCACCATGTTTTCCTTCACAGTCTTGAGAGCAGTGATAATGATATAATTTACACAAAGTAAAGCACCTGACTAGGTTCGAACCTACGACCTACAACTCGTAGGTCGCGGCCGTGACCACTGGGCCACCACTGCTCAGCATTGAGCAATTGTGACATACCAATGTTCGTAGCTTTTGCTGCACACAGTACAAAAAGGGTTCCAGGACAGATGCGATGCCAGTATCTTTCGAAGTTACCAGGCTATTTTATTATATTTCAGCATCCATTACTTCAAAACAGCAGTTTATAAGTAGTTTTAAGATTAACACGTTATCAAGTGCTTCAAGAAAGGAGTAAATTAACCACCAATTTTTAAAAATAAAAAAGTACCTACAAATTCATACATATTTCAGGCAATTTTTAAAGATATTTTTAAGTACAGCTTTTCTTTGTATTCTCCATTGCTTTCTTGTTCATTTACGGAAATGGCAATTAAGAAGCGTGTGCTCGGTGGCAATGAAAACAATAACAGCATCGGGAACTATCTCAGACTCTTTCTTCAGTTCGATATAAGCAATAAGCGTCACAAATTAAATCAATCTTAAAATCCAAGCTACTAAAGTTTAATTTACTTTGAAATTCTATGTTGAGATGCAAAGTGTATTTGGATGATTTGCCAGACTAATTTGACCTTGATTCCGCGGTATGGGAGCTGACTCTCGACGGCCATTGTGTGATTTTCATTCACTTTTTACTAAGAGTTAGACGCGATAGTATCACGCTTCTTAGTGTCAAGACGTTTGTATAGGGATATGTGATCTCATCCCTAATTTTAGATATATTTTCTTACCTAATCTATTAGCAAAAAAAACTGAATAGATTTAAAAAGTTTTGGTTTATCAGATAGGTAATTAACCTCTTTGTTCGATTATGACTAAATAGTACTTAGATAAAAGATTTTTCATTACGTGAAGAAAAGTGTCAAAGAATGTCAACATGACGCGTAATTTTTACCGTAAAGCAGTTTTTAATGATTTCTTTGATTACAAGATATTTCTTATTTATACAATTAATATTCAATAGTTTCACAACATTTTCGAGCAGTGTAAAGACATACCAAGTGCGACGCATTAATGAATCCACCTATTTGGTAACAAGTTTACCAGAATTTGAAAACGAAAATCGTAAACGGTTTAGCCACAACACAATTACAAAGATAGTTCCTTTCAATGATGCTAAGAGATATACTAAACACCATGAGTCCACTATGAGCAGTGTCACAGTCGGTGAAAAAAGACGGAAGATACAGGCAAAAACAGTTTCACCCGAGTTTATTAAAAAGGTTAGAGAAAACTACTTCCGCACTTTCCATACAACGGTTGGGAAGACTACCCACAGTTTGCTGCCAAACAGGATTAATCCTTATCAGATGGATATGATCAGTAATAGTAGTACTGGTTTAACTGTCAAACTCAATCGTAATCTTGTAACAGCAAGGAAAATAGCTTCGGTATTAATAAATAAATATCAGATGGATGTAAGAAGGAGAGACATTTTTTTCGAAGAGGTTAAAAGAAGAAAACGAAATATGCACAATAAAAGACAAAGACATGGGCCATTTCTGTCAGGTTTGTTTTGGAAACACTTGCGTACAAGACTTTCGAAAAATGTTACCTTGCTTACTTGACGCACGCTGTACTTGTACACACGAGTACACATCAAGCTATAAATTGCCAGTTTTAGCTGACCTCGCATTTTGTAGGTTTTTCGTACAATCAGAAGACAGTATACTGTATTGCTTGATGTGTAGCCGTGCGTACCAACCATTTAGAAAAAGAATTTTTAGAATATTTAAAATATCAGCAATATAATCAAAAAGTGATTTTTTTGGATAACTGTGTATAAAATAGGAGGAGGATATCCAAATGCATTTCTAAGGTGTGTGTAGAAATCAATATCGAAGTCACTTTTAGATTTTAACAATGTTTCTACGTATTTATATGTATAATAGAGCAACGTTTTTCATAGCAAAGATTTCTTTAACCATAATTGGTTGCTACGTCATGTTAAATGCTATGAGATTGATATTAATGCTATAATTATTAAGTATGTCAAGTTTGTGAGGGTACCTAAGTATTTTAAATATTATAAATAAAAAAATTGAATGTATTTTGTTTTTTTTTCACGTCATCACTGAATATTTGAGTATCAAAACTAATATGACATATATTTTGAAGTTTAAACTAATATTAGTCACAATCATTGAATCTTAATATTACAGGAACAATAGAAATACTTCTATGAACAGAAAAGTCAATTAATTTTCTTTACAGGTACCTAAATGGACACATTAATCAGAATTCAATGCTTACAAATACATTTTATCAATGGATATTATAAAGTAAATAATCTAATATTATACACATTACTAAACTATTGCAGTAGGTGTAACAATATCGAAAAAGTTTTTAATTAAAATATTTAACCAGCACAAGTGTAGGCTGTCGTACAATATTTGTTGATCGGGTGGAATACTGAAACACTAGGACATGTGTACACATTCAGGACATAGGTTCCGTTACTCAATAACACACAGTTGTAGTAAGTTTGGCAGGTGGAGTCGGCGTTATTGGCGAATCTTCCAACTGAAGAACATGTAAACGTATTTGAGTTTGAATCAGATGAATTCGTCGGACATTTGTAGTCGGAGTCACATAAAGTTGTATCAGGATCGTAAAGTGTATGGTCGGGACATGTGTACTTTGTTTCTGTGTAAATGCCATTTTCATTTTGTATGCATTCTATGTAGCTGCTGCAATCAGTGCTTTCTTGATCAGCAATAAACCCTTGTGCGGTGCAGACAGAAGTCGAGTTTGTGGTGTTGTCCGTTGAATTTGAGCCATCACTTGAATCTGTCGGACATTCGTAGTCGGAGTCACATAAAGTTGTATCGGGATCGTAAAGTGTATGGTCGGGACATGTGTACTTTGTTTCTGTATAACTGCCATTTTCATTTTGTATGCATTCTATGTAGCTGCTGCAATTAGTGCTTTCTTGATCAGCAATAAACCCTTGTGCGGTGCAGACAGAAGTCGAGTTTGTGCTACTGTCCGTTGAATTTGAGCCATCACTTGAATCTCTCGGACATTCGTAGTCGGAGTCACATAAAGTTGTATCAGGATCGTAAAGTGTATGGTCGGGACATGTGTACTTTGTTTCTGTGTAACTGCCATTTTCATTTTGTATGCATTCTATGTAGCTGCTGCAATTAGTGCTTTCTTGATCAGCAATAAACCCTTGTGCGGTGCAGACAGAAGTCGAGTTTGTAGCGTTGTCCGTTGAATTTGAGCCATCACTTGAATCTGTCGGACATTCGTAGTCGGAGTCACATAAAGTTGTATCGGGATTGTAAAGTGTATGGTCGGGACATGTGTACTTTGTTTCTGTGTAACTGCTATTTTCATTTTGTATGCATTCTATGTAGCTGCTGCAATTGGTGGAGTCTGGATCAGCAATAAACCCTTGCGCAGTGCAGGCAGAAGACTGGGGGAGGGTGGGTTTGGGTGGTTTGGGTGGGGGGGGGTGTGTGGGTGGTTTGGGTGGGGTGGGGTGTGTGGGTGGTTTGGGTGGGGTGGGGTGGGTGTCAAGTGGTAATCCTGTTGTCGTGTTTGTTGATTTACTGGTAAAAGTTTTATTTGAAACGTCAGATGTTCTTAGGGAAGTCGTGGCATCTGAACTATTCCTGTATATAATAGTGGTCGTAGCATTTCTTGTGTCATCAATTAATGTTGTTTCAATAATATCAGTACTGTTTAAAGTTGTACTAGCAACCGTGGTTTCGTTTCCATCAATAGTAATCGTGGTGATTGTAGTATTACTGAAGATTACTGTAGTTATTGTATCGATTATATCACTTGTTATTATATCTTCTGTACTATTCGTGTAACTAGTAATGTTGGTCACAACAGTTGTTTCTGTTATGTTTGTTATATCGTCATCAACTGTAATTGTCATATTCGTTGTTATAATTGTAATAACAGTTATGTTTTCAGAAGTATCTATAGTAGTCGTGGTAGTTGTAGTGTCAGTATTATTTTTTGTTATTACAGTAGTTTCCGTATCAATAACTTCGGTAATATTCCTGAAGGCGTTGTTATCGGTTGAATAAGTCGTTTCTATGTCATCTGTAATCATTGAACGTGTTGTGTTTTTATTAGCAATTGAATTAACAGAAGCTTTTTCTGAGCTACTTGAACTGCTCGTGGGCACTGACGATGTTGATGAAGTCGTACTACTTACTGCCGATGTAGAATTTGATAACTTCTCAATAATATTTGCAGTATTTGAACTATCACTAATAGAACTTATTGACTCCGCATTAACGACTGTAAAATTCGACTTTACAGCTTCTGATTTGGCTGTTGAATTTAAATAGGACATCGTACCTGAAGACACAATGTCTGTTATATTTCCTGAATTTGATACATCATTGATGTCTGTAGTAAATATTGTTTTTGTTGAACTTGTGTAGTTAGATGTGGCCGATAAGGATGCATTCACTTCGCTGGAAGAATTCATAGTACCTTCCGTATTATTTGAACTTGATGATTTCACTATTTTCAATGTCGATGAATCCGAATTTCCTGTTAATTTTTTTGAGTTCGTAGAGTCTGCTGCAAAGGATGAATTCGAAGAATACGCAGATTCTGATAGGAACGATTCTGAAGAATCGTTAGAATTTGTAATGTTTTTGGTTTTTGTAGATCCAGAAATATTGGAATGGCCGCTGTTGTGTGACTTATCATCATGAATAGTTGAATTTATAGTTCCTGAAATAACTGTTTCTGTTATATTTGATGAATTCGAAGATATTGTGGTATCTAAATCAGACGTAAAATCTGCTGAACTCGTGGAGTTTGACACTGATGATATTAAAGCATCCGTTGTGTGAGATGAATTTGAAACCTTTTCTCCATTCGTAGAACTAGTGGAAATCGTCGTTTCTAAAATTGTAGAATCTGAAGCTTCTGTTAAGTTAACTGAGTTCTGAGTTACTTCAGCAGATGTCACATTTAATGAATATTCAGATTCTAAACTAGAAATGTCTGTAGAATCACTAGAATTTGTAGAACTGATGGTATCTAAAGTTTTTCGTGTAGCTCTCGCGTTTGAATGGTCTGTTTGGTCAGTTGAGCTCGTTGTATTTGCAGTTTCTGATGTAGAGTTATTCGTGGTCGTGATTGAGCTTTCTGAAGTTGTATTTTGTGAATCGAATGTCGTATTCGTTGATGTTGTAGAATTTGATTCAGAAGCAAACCGAATATCTATCGCATAGGATGAGTTTGTTATGTCTGAAGTATCTATTAAGCTGTTTGCGCTAGAAGATTCTGAAGCCGAAGAATTTAAACTCTCAGTTGAGTTTACTGAATTTTCAGATTTTATGGCAGATGTAGAGTTTGATGAATGTTCCGATTCCAAACTGGAAATCTCTGAAGAATCGCTTGAATTTAAGATTTGGATCGAATCGAGACAGGTTCTAGTACTTTGCGCGTTGGAATTTTCCGTAACATCAGTCATGCTCGTTGTATTCATAGTATCTGATGTCGAATTGTTCGTGGAATTTAATGAGTTTATTGAAGTTGCAGTCTCAGAATCGAACGTTGTATTTTTAAGGTCTGATGAATTTGATCCAGAAGAAATCCGAATATCTATGAGGTATGATGAGGAATTTGCTTTAGAATTATTTGTTGAATTCGTCAAGTTAAAAGTTTTCAAAGAGGTAGAATTTAAATTTTCTGTGGAGGTTGCGCAATCCACAGTAACTAATTCATATATTGTATTTGTAGAATTTGCAGAATCCAATAAAGTCGCATCGGAAGCATCTTCAGATGTTGTAATATTGGAAATTTCTATGTTACTTATTGAAGAATTGTAATTCACATTATCTGTGACGTTTGTTGAGCTTGTGAAATTCAAACCATCTGAAATTTCAGTCTCTGTAGAATTCAACGAACTTATAGAACTCTTCGAATCTGAGTCAAATGTAGAGTTACTTATCGTCGTAGTATTGGCTGAAGAAGAAATTAAGCTATCGGTGAAAATTGATGAATTTGAAGCAACAATTGCACTTGTAGAGTTCGTAAAATTTGATTTATCTATTATGGAAGCATCTAAAGTTTCCGTTAAGTTTGTATAGCTTGTAGACTCCAAAATCGATGTCACATTTGATGAACTTGAAGAATTCAAAGCAGAATTTTCTGTGCTGTCATCTGAAGTCCTTGAAACAGTTGCATATAAATTATCAGTCGTATTTACTGAGCTTTCAACATCCGAGGCTGACGTTGAATTTGTAGAATTGGTAGAACTCGAAGTGAGTGTGCTTAAAGTATCCGTAGATGTTGTAACATTAGCAGTGTTTGAATTAAATGAAGATAACAATGTCGCTGTAGTATTTGCTTCAGTGGTAACGTCGGTGTTTGAAGAATTAGCTGTGTTGACTAAATTCTCCGTAGACGTAAGCTCCGTCTTATTGGCAGAGTACGTAGTGGATACATCGTCAGTATTTGATGCATCAGTCGTGTTTGTAGTTCTCGTTGCATTTGTCGTGCTCACTGAAGTCTCATTAGTCGAGAAACCAGTTGAATTTGATAGACTTGTTTTGTCGGAAGATGACTGGCTGTTACCACTTGAAGCGGTCTGAATCGTTGCAGCGTGTGTAGTCCATACTGTTACGAATATCTGAAATTAAAATTGAGTATCAAAAATCAAAATTGAATGCCTGCAGCTACCTCTCAGATGTCAAAACGTACATAATATTTAGGATAAATATACTCGTATAGTTCACTTATGTAAAGACGGATGACCGTCTCTACGTATTTGAACATGTATATTGATAACTACTTAATATGAATTAGCTACCAACTTTTCTTCTTCATCAAGGTACCAGCAGTATTTGTACACAATTAAAAACTCTTGTCGCTAAAGAGCTGCCGGTCGGTTCTGTAAAAATATCACCGTGAAAACTCAAGTGAAGTGAGCTTGACGGGAGTTGTCAGTAGTGTCAATCCCTAGCTTTATTTGGAATGACAGCTCACTCCACGCTCACTTCACCTAAGTTTTCACGGTGAGATGGTTACAGAATTGCACTGCTGTTGTTTACTGTAATTGGATTAACCGTGGTAAAGAAACTGCATAATCACAAATCATCGTGTTAGGTAATAGGTTTGTTCACAGTAGATAAACAATCACCACAGTCGACATGTGGTTTGTGAACGGATTTACTCTCGGATTAAATCTTAATCTGAAAATTCCTACTCAATAATAAACTGTAAATAACTTCTGTCTAGAAAAATAAAGTGTCACACAGTGTAAGTTGAAGGTATAGCACAGTATTACGAATCGAATGGTTTTCAAAACTTAGTAAGAAGATTTTTACTAAAGGCATTAACTCAATTACAAGGCGTAAAAACATTAACATCAAATGAGGGAAAAATACACATGCACACACTTGAGACAATTCAAAAATAAACATGAAAAATTAAAATTGTACTAAATTCACATAAGAAAACACTATTGTGTAATTATTATTTAAGTTTAATTTTAATAATGAAAAAAATCCTATGTTTGGTAATTAAAATATTACTAATAAATATTCTATAATCTTAACAGTCTGTTTATTGCAAAAAAGTGGATTATGAAGGAGGTCGCTGGACCCATATTAAATAATAACTAGGGACTTACAAATAAAAACAACAACAAAAGTACTTACGAGAAATACAGCGACAGTAATCTTACTTTGCATCGTGAATTTCTAAATGTTTTCTTCAAGCACTGAAGACTATATACTAAGATCAAGAGATAATACAGTTATCTCGTTATTTTAAGTTAACAACATTAATAAAAAGATTGTGTTCATGACGTTCCGGAATATTTCACATTATCTGACTATGGATCCGATTTTTTAAATTATATCCAACAAAAAATTCACAAACGTTCATTACTGTTAACGGTCAGACTTTGCGTTCAAATAATTTGAACCCCTGTGTTTGTACATAGAAGAATTGTTGTACTAACAAGGATGTGTTGAAATACGGACTGATCATCTTGAATATTAATTTACTTTGCACATTGTAACTTCCAAAGATGAAGCTATCTGACTTCAACAAAAGATCTTGAAGACCACCTTTGAATTCCTATATTTTAACGAAAATAACTGAGTAGAGAAAATAACAATTCAATTTTATCACACGCGTTATCAAAATCTGGTGTCTCCGACGTAATGATGTATTCAATATTGACATTACACCTACTCAGTAATAAATTACTTATGGCACATTGCTTTCTTGTTTGTGCATAATCAACTACAAGCGTTAAATTAATGCAGGTAATGAAACACAGTATTCGTTACGACAGAGTATTGTAATCGTTAGAACATTAATTACTTTAATTTGTCATTATTTTCTGAAACAAAAGTTTGTGACGGTCGTCCAATATGTATTCCTATAGGTACATAGATTTAAGTTTATTGTGTTGCTCACTTACGATCGAACCCAATAACCTATTGACAGATAGCTACTGATGGTAGCCAGTATAGTTATAATTGTCAGTATAATATAATCATACAGATCGCTACTGACATAGATAGATTATAGATTGGGACGTTAAAACCAGCCGATCGATTCTGTAAAAATCTCACCGTAAAAACTCAAGTGAAGTGAGCTTGATGTGAGTTGTCAGTAGTGTCAATCCCTAGCAGTATTTGGAATGACAGCTCACTCCACGCTCACTTCACCTAAGTTTTCACGGTGAGATGGTTACAGAATCGCACTGCAGAGATAGATAGGTTTGTCTACCTCAAGTTATGACAAAACTTGTGATAGATAGGTAATTGGCTTCGGCAGTCAGTTGGAGAATACCTACATCAACACGTTGCATACAGCAGAGATCTTCTTATTTCCAAGAAATCCAAATACTTTGCAGAAATATAAATAAAGTAATCAGAATTATTGAAGAATCTGTCAGCCGTTCGATAGATTATCGTCTTACAAAAGGGTTGCTTGTTCTTTTATTTGTAGTTATCTGAATACACCATACCACTAGCTACTGCAAAAGTTTCCAGATAATCGAATAGAACGGAATAGAATACTCTTTAATACTATCATAATATGAATTACAGATTTATATAGCAAGAAAGAAAGAAAAATGCGTTTATTGGGATTACAGCAAAATAAATACACCTTATAACTATAAAAATAGAAAACAAAGATTATAATGCTAAAAGGGCCTCAGCTCAGCGTAATGTTATATGCATGAATTTTACACAGGGTCACACAATGGGCGGTTCTATCACTAAAAGTGATCTTTTAATGAAAACCTTTGAATGAACCTTTTGAATTTGATAGTCTGGACTGGGGCTGTGGAGTGCTCTGCGCCAGGCCGATACATCGACACGGCCGAAAGAATCTGCAAGAACTCTGCGTCTACGTGAAGTTCGCTAATGGCACTGAGAGTTTCATCTATATATATAAAATTCTAAGTCCTGACTGACTGACTGACTGATAGATCAACGCACAGCCTAAACCGCTGGTCCTAGAGACATGAAATTTGGAGGGTGTGTTCTTCGTGACGAGTAGGATCCACTAAGAAAGGATTTTTCGAAATTCCACCCCTAAGAGGGTGAAAAGGGGGGAAGTCGTTTGTATGAAAAATCTTATTCCTTGAGTTAATAAACTTGAAACTTGTCACGAATACTTATCTAAATAAATTATGAAGATTGTCAGCTTTTTTTTCTTCTAAACTACCTCATAATAAGGGATTGGGGGGTTTCAAAGTTTGTATGGAAGAATTTTAGCGCGCAGTCCGATTTACTCGAAACTTAGTATTTATACCTAATATTGAAAGTAAAAAATAATGTGTATCAGGGTTTTTTGAAAATCTACCCCTGACGGGCTGAAATGGGGTAGACAATTTTTCAGGGGAGGATTTTACTGCATGGCTTGATTAACTTGAAAATTAGTGTAAATAATCTTTGAGTCAAGTTATGAATACATCCCAAACGATTTTTTTAAAATTCCACCCCTGTTGGTGTGAAAGGCGGGGGGATACAGTTTAATATGAAAAATCTTCTTCATTAGGTAAATAAACTTGAAACTTTTCAAGAATACTCGCCTAAGTAATTAATAAAGTTTATCATTATAAGTTTTTCAAAACTACCCCTCAAAGGAGGATATAGGGGTGTTAAGTTTGTGTGGAAAAATTGATTGCGCGGTCCGAGTAACTCGAAACTCAGTATTGATACTTTTGACAGAAAATAATTAATAATAAATATGTAAAGTTGTCGAAAATTTACCACTGACGAGACAAAAAGGGGTAATTCAGGGAAGATTTGAACTTGAATACAGTTTCAAGTTCAAATCTTCCCTGAATTACCCCTTTTTGTCTCGTCAGTGGTAAATTACATTTTCACGCCTAAACCACTGAACTTCTGATTTGGCATAGAGATAGATGGCATCCTGGGGAAGCACATACATTTTACCCTGTTAGCACGTTCCCGTTGGATAATTTCCGACATCCACGCGGGCGAAGCCGCGGGCAGAAGCTAGTTCCTTATAATTACGTTTGTCCAGACACGTCTTTGATCTCATATAGATTATTAAATGACATCTTATCTTTAGTAAAATTTCTACACAATGTATATTGTTTTGAAATAAATGACTTTATGATCAACCGAATGAAAGGCAAATGCACCTCCCCTAACAATTTCGTGTGTCGACTTTGAAGTGGACACACAAAATTGTTCGTAGAAACGGGGATATAGGACCTTTTGAATTTGATAATCTTGGAGTCTAGGACCAGCCGGTCGATTCTGTAAAAATCTCACCGTGAAAACTCAAGTGAAGTGAGCTTGATGTGAGTTGTCAGTAGTATCTATTCCTAGCATTATTTGGAATGACAGCTCACTCCACGCTCACTTCGCCTAAGTTTTCACGGTGAGATGGTTACAGAATTGCACTGGAAGTCGCCTCGGATCCCTACTCTGACACTCTAGTCTGACACTGGAATTCGTACCCCGCCGAGCTCCAAGATACAGACTAACTGTCTAGTTTACGGCTCACCGGCAAATAATATATTGTAACCTAGCGTTAAGTAGTACTTAAGCTTATTATGTCGTCTCAACTAGCGACCTATATTAACTGGACAAACAATATTTTCTATTTTTCTATCTGGAAATCGTTAGAATCAATAGTTAGAGCAGATTGACTTATTTCAAAACGTATTTGTTTGTGACAACAGCTGCATATATTGTTTGACTGTCTGAGTCCGATCACAATTATGTAGGTATTACATAATAATACAGGCCAGTATACGGGAGTAACTTGGCGATGAGAAGTAAAAGGCAAAAAATAAAGCTTTAAATATACATTTATATATTCGTACATTTTTCAAACAAACAAAAATAAAGAAAGTAATTATAATTTATCACGTTTTCCACCTAGAAAGTTTAAGCCGAGGGTTTACATCCACACGATATCTTTCATCATCGATGATGATAACTGAACAGTCATCATCATCAACGCTGTCAATTGGTACATGTGTAAGATGCAGTACACCGCGCCGTTGAAGGATTGAATGATGAAGTACTGGGGCAGGTGTAATTGTACTGAGTATACGTCCCGTCGCTCAAAAGTACGCAGTAGAAATAAGTCTGACAAGTGGTGTCAGCAGTATTGGCGAACCTGCCGGCTGTGGTACACGCGAATTTGGTAGTACTGGTGCAGTTGTAAGAAGCATCACAAAAAGTCGTATTTGGGTTATAATATGTAGTAGCTGGGCAATCGTATCTTGTCTCGGTATAGGTTCCGTTGATTTCGACACAATCTATGTAAGAAGAGCAATTTGAAGAGTTGGGATCGGCGATGAACCCTTCAGCTGTGCAAACCGGCGTAGTGGTATTAGTTGTGGAGTTGCTAGTGGAGTTGGTTGTGGCAACGGGGCAAGTGTATGTGGTGGTGCACTGAGCGAGGGTAGGGTTGAAAAGAGAGGTCGTGGGACAGACGTAGTTGTAGGAGACATAGGAGCTGGTGCTGCTGACGTAGACGCAGAGAGTGTAGTTCTTGCAGGTTGTGTCGGCGGGATCGGCTTGGCGACCAGCTCCGGTGGCTGTACAGTTCACAGCGGCATGCGCCTGCCACGCGCATACAGACAGCATCTAGAAAATGACCAGCCATGAACGTCTTGTTTACATTTTGATTACTAGGAAATTATTTAGAGTGTAGTTCCAGGAAGCTATTTTATTGGAGCTTTAAAAACAAACGTTTTCAAGTTAAAATCTAAATACTTACAAGGTTTTCTAGATGTTGTAACACAAAAGTGATGGTGGGAAAAAAATAAACCATGATTCTTAAAGCTAGCATCCGAAACTCCAAGTTAATGATCTACATAACTAATACTAATATTAAAAAGAGGTAATAGAATAGAAAATGAGAAATGGATAGGTACTCACAAAAACTATAATGATGATCTGTTTCGCCATTTTTTTGCTGTGAATAAACTCGCACTGAAATTCAGGTTTTATACCATCAGGGATTGTAAACTTGGATACACAGAACTGTAAACGATCATTAAATCGGATTGTCACACAATTGTTGGATTATCCGATGGATTATCTCCTTCATTACCTACGCAACGTAATCTAATAAATATGACTAAACTTGAATTCTATCCATGACGAGATCATGCAATCAATCTTTAACAAACTTCACAATTGAGGCCATGAGAGCCACAGTGGCCTAACTGAAAAAAATTGAACTAATTTTTAGGCCACTGTGGCGCTATGTCTTTTACAGTTTAGAGCAGAGAGCCACAGTGACCTAACTGAAAAAAAATAACTATTTTTAGGCCACTGTGGCGCTATGACTTTTACAGTTTAGAGCAGTTTTTTTCAAATAAAGTCAGTATTGAAAAAAATACAAGTAGGCCACTGTGGCTCTCATGGCCTCAATTATGCCCACCCATCAAAACATAAACAATTTTATTATTTTACTAGTTTCTGCCCGCAATTTCGTCCGCGTGAATTGGTCCCTCGATCCACCCTGTCGAATTGCATCGCCCGCCCGCGCTATTACTTCGTTTTCGCTTAGAGTTCTTTCTAACTGTTGCTCAGCTGCTATTAATAATCGTATTTTATTGTTATGTATTTTCTGGTGTACAATAAAGTATATATAAATAAATAAGTAATACAAATAACCTCTGTCCATAACGTGATAGCAGAATGTCCGACCCAGCTGTGTCGCAAGATCAACTCAAATATCAAATCAACGAACAAATAAAGTTGTCAAAAAATAAAAGGCCCGTTTTGACATTGACAGTTCTAGTAGTTAATACAGATCAAATTCGCAAAACACGTATTCGTTTGTATGAAACTGACAGGTGTCAAGAACGCGTTCTCAAATGTAAAAACGGGCCTTTTATTTTTTGACAACTTTAGTCTACGCTGGTTCCCCATGGACTTGACTTTTATGCATCGTCAAGAGTGGTCAACAGGTCTTGAAATACCGTTCTGCTCATCAATAAACTCCAACGAGAACTGTTTAAGTTTTAGGTCGACCCTTTTGTCTCAACGTGACTTTGCAATAATTACATTATGCTTCTAGTAACAAAGCCAGAACTAGTATTTCTACATTGGATTCAGTTTTATAAAAATTGTATTGAATCGATATAGCGTTCCCGCGGCGTCTATGTGACGTCTACGTGAAGTCTTCGCGACGGAGGCGGCTGGGAGATGGCTACGAAACGGCATCGGGCGGGTACGACAACGCTACGAGGCCGCTACAAAACTGCCACAACCGCTAAGGCGCCATCTCCACGAGCGAGAGAACCGCGGCGATAGTCTCGCCTTCTTGCTGCGATGATATCGCCGTGTATAGACACGTTCTAAGAGAGTGTATAGAAATACGTGTCACGACGATAATATCGGTGCGATTCTCTCGCTCATGGAGACGGCCCCTAAGACACCGATAGGACACCGCTACGAGACCGCTACGGATGCGCTACGAGACTGCTACGAGACGGCAGGAGACGGCTACGATTTGACGATGTTATCCTTCTTTCAACATCTTCATTAGTTAGTGTTATCTTTATCGTCCATACCACATAGTGGTTTGTACTCGTAAACGAGTACGCAGGTATGTCTTAGGCAAATTAAGGCAATTGTAGGCTTAATAAAATGGCAATTTTAGTGTGACCTCAGTTAGAGCCATCATTTAAAAGAAGATACATAAGTTTAATTATTGTGACATTATTGGTACATGCCTACGTTGTTTGTGTGTATGAAGTAATCGGAAAAATGGATTCCTATTTTTCTCCTATGGCGAATTTAGCAAACTCTAAACGCCTCTAAAGTGCTTACCATTGCACCTTGCTTTTTATTTGTCAGAAATCCTTATGAACACTCTAGCTCCTAATCCGCTGCCTCTCGTCAATCTATATCTATTCTATACTTATAATAAATCTGTAGAAGTGAAAATTCTGTACATTGAAAATATCAAAAAAATAAATGGTAGTGTTACTAGACCGACACCGAACCTAAAAATGTGATTAAAAATTTTTTTGTCTGTCTGTCTGTTTGTTCAGGCATCACGCAAAAACTACCGGTTCGATTACGATGAAACTTGGTATAATTATTCTTTAGTATCCTGGGCACCACACTGGGTACTTTTTATCCCGGAAAAGTATATACAATAAAAAACAAACTTAATTTTGCGGTTCGATCCCTATACCCGATTACTGTACCAACCGCAAATAATAAGTTTGTCGTAGGTTACGTCCCCCGCAGTGAAGTTCATTTTTATTCCTTTTAGTTTTTAGAGTTATTTAGGTTTATTTTTATGTAAGTCGTAGGTATAGATTTTAATTTTAAAGTATAGGTAGTATATTTGATAGTGTACGTAGTGACCGTAGGGTATTTTATAATACTGTTAGGTAGGATTAGTCATTCGTATAGATATTAGTTTTTAGGGATTTTGCTTATTTATTGAGTTTAGATTAGTTATCATCAGAATAGGTTTATTTAGGTAGGTAGGTATTTCATTTTCTGTTATTGAGTTTTTTTTTTTAATTAGGTAGGTACTTAGGTAAAGATATCATATAGGTACCCTCTTAATCACCACTAATGAGACACAATTGGTTTTCTGTTGTAATTAGCCACAAAGGGCCCGTGAGATAGATGGCATTCTGGGGAAGCACATACATTTTATCCTGTTAGCACGTTCCCGTGGGATAATTTCCGACATCCACGCGTGCGAAGCCGCGGGCAGAAGCTAGTCAGTTAATAAAACATCTAAGTAGGTACCTACTACAGAACATTTAAAATGCTTAGCATACCTACTGTATAGCAATGCAGATGCGTTGTGTATGTTGTGTTATGTTATGTATATCACAACGCATCTGCATTGCATTAATTATTTACAGTTACAACAATTACACATCACAAACATTATTAAGATAAGCTTTATTACTTGTTGGATTATTCATTTGTAACACAAAAGTATCAACATTTACATACACTGGCAGGAAAATACCGACATACCTTGAACGGAAAAACCGCACCATGCAACATCCAGACGAGTAAATGAAAACTGTTGGATAATAATATCCTATAGTACTTTTATTAGATTTAAAAAAACATGACAAACGACGAAGGTACTTATTGCTACTTTGGTGTCTTAATTAGTATAGGTTTAGTAGGTTGGAAGGTAGGTTGTAGGTTGGTTGGTGGGTAGGTTGGTTGGTTTATTAGTATAGGTAATAACGTTTAAGCATACGATAATAATTAGTCCTTATAACTACATGTGTAAGAACTATAATGATGCATCATCATCATCTGTAATAATAAATAAATAATAATAATCATTAAACGTTGTATAATGATTATTATAATAACATATTTTATTAATATTCTTAAAGCAACTTCCCCGACGCAAAAGAACATCTTACATCTTCAATTCAATGTACAAAAAAGCAATAAATATTCTGGTGATGACTTCACGATCTTGATAAATTGATGAACATGACCCAGCACGTGCATTACCTCACATTGAGAAATCAAAAATACTTGCAGTTAATGCAACAATGGTCTTGAACACAGACATAAGCTCACGCCTTATTCCCATGGCGCTAGGCAGAAACTACAGAACATCATCTGCTACGATTCTTCGATCCTTTTGCTTCGTTTACTACGTAAATACTTACCTATTCTTGTCCATTACAAAATCGTATGGCAAAAAATATCTCACAGTAGCGATCCTAATAATAATAATCCTACATAATTTAAATATTCTATAACCTGACAAAACAACATAGGTACATAAATACATGAAAATTAAGAGACTAACAAAACTTAAAATACATACGCACAACCTGTTACCGTTATTAAGTTTAAATTTTGAGTAGATTATTTTTTTTTTAAGTTGCTTTTCCATACATTTTGACCGCGTAGGTTGAGTAAGAACTGCAGATTTTCTTTTAATAAACGAAGACAAATTTTAACGCAAGGGGGTCCAGAATAACGTCGGGAGCCGCGTGACGACTCCCGGCCACCGTAGGCGCGGGCCTGCGGGCGAAGAGTAATGGGTAACTCACCTTCCGATCAGGACCAGGCCCGTGCCGGACGGCATGTATGTGTTCCACGCGCGCCTCAAAGAGATGTCAGCAAGATTGACGGGGCCCGATAGGGCCGTAGCCTGCCAGGGTAGCGGGATCGTCCGAAAGGGTTACCGCTGCCCTGAAACATAAAGGGCTAAGGAAGGAACACGGGTGGGTTTTAGTCAGTAAGAGTCTGACACTCCCTTCTGCTCCACCCAGAGCGGGATGTCCCTGCCAGTCCTGCCACCCTGTATACTGCCGTTGACAATACACCAGAGCATAGTGCAAGTCGTTTGATGAATTACCGATGTAGTGATGCAAAAAAAACTTGGCAGCAGACATCGTAACTAGCTACGGTACCCGGGCGTATAAATATGATACATCCCGTGTTAGAGAAAGAATTTTACACAGATATCTACATAAGTGACGGGCGCTCTACAAAGCTGAACTTTTCTTTATTTAAATATAATATTTACGGTCGGATACTATATTTTATTTAACCAGCCATGGTACAAGTGTAGTTGGAGAGGGTTGGTCGCATCAGAGGCCTGCGTTAGGGTTGAAGAGGGACGTCGTGGGACACACATAGTTGTAGGCCAAGTAGCTGCTGTTGGCAATCACGTACACACAGGGGGTGTTTTTCACAATTCATTTCTAAAACCTCCTTTTCTAAATGCCTCTTGCATTTAGAAATGAACTCTTTCTGTTGTTTTGCTGTCAAGCAATGGGTGACTTAAGCGTTATTATTTTGTGTATCTCCAGGCGGCATGTTTCGTGTGGCAAGTGTATACGACTGCGAACTGCACGGCGACTGGCCCCGGTCGGTACTTGGAGTCTACCGGCACAACCTGCAAGAACTACACCCCCTGTGTGTACGTGGCCAACAGCAGCTACTTGGCCTACAACTATGTGTGCCCCACGACGTCCCTCTTCAACCCTCTCTGATGCGACCGACCCTCTCCAACTACACTTGTACCATGACTGGTTAAATAAAATATAGTATCGGCCCGTAAATATTATATTTTAAAAAAGAAAAGTTCAGCTTTATTTTTGGTTCGCGCAATAAAACAACTTCATGAAATCTAATTGGTTCTCCGAAATGCACGCGAACAAAGTCGCAGGCACAGCTAGTATTATCTAAAACTTATTTGTAGGCACTTACAATGATCGTAAGCATTGCAGTATTGATGTTCATGGTGATTTAGTGAATTCATAGGAAGCCTTACTAAACGTTATCTTTTATACCAAAAAATCGTTACCAAGTAGAGTTACTAGGCTCAATGATGAGATTATTATAATCATTAAGATAACAGATAATGGACAATTGGCGTGACCGTTCCATTTGCTTATTGCCACTCTCCTGTATTCCAGACGTGGTCTTGTTGACTCTACATACGTTTCCAAGGTCTGTGTTTAATAAAAACTTCTTCTGACCTTGTTTTTTAGTGCCATCAATTCAATCAATGGACTAGTTTACTTTGCCAAAGGTTGGGCAAGAGAAAGATCATAAACTTAGCTTAAGAGCTTATTTTTTTAACGAATTTTTGCAATTTGCATGTCAGTATCATGTTGATATCGAAAATAGAATTATAATGATTACAATCATCAATACAACCCTCTAAGTTCAAATTATAATCCTATTGAATGACTATTTCATGAAATATCAATTAATAGGATTATATGAACATTTGCTTCTTTCGATACCAACATCTCATTTGGGAGACGACGAGAATTGGTGTATTAGAACCTCCAAAGTTTTATTTCTCTCAACTTCAATATTGAAATTAACTGGCAGTAGTCATTTAAATAATATAAGCATACAATATTCCTAATTATCACTAACCAAACAAAAATATATGCGGACTGCGGTACCGCAATTTTAAACATTTGACAAATAAATAAGTAGACAAACGTTATGTAACATCATCTGCCTAGCCTTTTCCCAACTATGTTGGGGTCGGCTTCCAGTCTAACCGGATGCAGCTGAATACCAGTATTTTACATGGAGCGACTGCCTATCTGACCTCCACAATCCAGTTACTGGGTAATACAATACCTCTTGGTAAAACTGGTTTTCAGACTTTCAGGCTACTGACGACCCGTAACGACTGTCAAAGATCCAGGAATAACAGCCGGGGCCAACGGCTTAACGTGCATTCCGAGGCACGGAGGAAGATGGTCATCCATCCACGGACCAACCGTGGCAAGCGTAGCTTAACCCAGATGGCTTGATCAGATGGCTATGTTTGGTTAGTAATAATTTACTTAGCCATAAGTCCCTCCTAAAGGTTTTTCTGCAATGTAAAGCACTAATAAGGTTCTAATTAATCCACTACATACAGCCTAATTAGCCCAAATTAGTAAAGCTTATTAGCGTGTGTAAACCAAAGTCGTCATAAATGATAGGTCTCACATAATAAGGAGCGAGCCACAAATCCACACTAGAGGCCGTTCTAAGAAATTTCTAAAGGGAAAACCCAATAAGATTTTACCTGACCTTAGAATCAAGCTCAGACAGGACCCCATTGCCAGCATTATAGTGATGTTTCCTATGATTTATTATATCTTTATAACTGGTAGATAACCAGTTTCTTCATCACCCAACAGCAGACTGGCTGCCAGCCGCAAAAGATGCTAGATGACTTGGACCATGAGTTCGACCACATCAGCCCTGAGAAGGCACTGCTGACCATGGGCCTTTCTCATTTAGCAGATTTGAGGGAATGTTACCAAATTCTGCATATTGGGAGACGAATTGGAAAACGCAGCATGCTATCGGGCATCAAGGCTGCATCCCCGTTACCGGATACCACGTTGTAACCTAGCATTCCGGACCTCTGTATCATAATTTACGCTTTCTTGAAAGAGCTGTAAACAAACAAAGTCTGCTATTTAGGAGAATACACGGTTTTACCATTAAATAGCATAGTAAGCATCTTGATAAAGTAGAGTTGAAATCAAACAATATTATCATTTTTATCTCGCAACAACATAGAGGTGCGACATTCATAAGTTTTGCAATTAAATTATTTTGACACCATATTCATCAGCCTACAGCTGTAGGTACGTACGTTGCTGCACATAGTAGGCCTATCCAATTGCAACCATCTATCTCGATCTTCGGCGACTCTTATCCAGCAGCTACGAGTTACTCCGCGAAGAACCTCCCCCCACTTAGCCCCAGGACGTCCTTCATCGTGCTTGCCGATTCGCGGTCTACGTCGCCGGTCCAACGGCTCATAATTGTATAAATTAAAAGGCATACTATTCCATCAACGAATACTTACACGATAAGAATAGTTGGTCGCCCTAATTAACTCAAGACAATGTTCATGTTCTTTCTCCAGAATTAGCCTACTGACAGGTTATTGTTATTAGTATTAACTTATTTATTTATTTCACTTTTATAGTTTTATCATTTGTGACTTCAAGTGACAGCTATGTGAACAGAACCCAGCAATGCATAAATATGTAAGCTGTCACGCCCTTTATGCCTGGAGGCTTTTAGGTAGTAAGTTTTTATTTACATTTTAATACCTAATTATTTTTAAGCTTGAGTAAGTATAGTTTTTATTATATTTGTTGGTATATTTGCGTGGCTAGCTGACATATGGCAAATAATTTAATTTTATGTTCTGTGTCTTGTATTGTATACAATCAAGTATCAAGTATTTTCTTACTGAACAGACAGCTGTGCTGCTGGGGAGTTTGTTGCGCCACTTCTTCTTCCCAGCGATAGCACTAGGAAGTGGTGAAGGGCGGGCGTTTTTGGGGGACTGTCTTTTGTAATTTTGCCGTTCGAAAAGTGCTGATTCTCAGCCTAATTTGAAAAAATGACTTTTGATTTTTTTTATTTTGATTTTGTAGGAATGGCCGGCTCGTTTCCTCTTCAGCTTGCTCATTCTAGGGCTACAGATGTTTCGCTATGAAATGCCTAGTCTTGTTGGCTATCGAAACTGGAGCTGGACTCGACACAACCCTTAACTTACATATCACGTGGCCTTTAATGGAATACTGTAACGCCTTTAAACTAGTTTTCCTGAAGATAGGGACTAGCTTTTGCCAGTTCACGAATAAATAAGTAATGAATACCTACTTGAATAAGTATTCCATGCCAAATAATAGGAATACACATCACGAAATTCCCCAACATGTATTCCCCATTACCTTTTATTTTATTATTATAAATTATATCGATAACTGAGCTGTTTCGCACCTCTATATATGGCCACAAAAGGGAACATCTACTTTAGTTTCCATAACTTTGTAGCAGAGTAGCATTATACCCATAAAACTGATTTAGATCAGACATCTGTATCTACAGTCGTGAATTGTGTATAAATTAGTTTATTGCTGAAATATCATTTTTATACAGCAGTGTGAACTTTGAACAATGGAAAAGAAATACTTTTGTGTTGTTATATTATTCGTTGTAAGTACCTTTATAATATGTTTACTAATTTACTATAATAATTATGTCTGCTGATACAATTCCGTATTCCTAAAGGATTTCTTTAGCACCTTTTATAGAGTGTAAAAATTGGTTGATTTGTCTTCATTCAAGTTAAAATGTTTGGTCAAATTTTTAAGGTCGACTGACATACTTACGTGGTTCATCTAAAGATTATGGCCCATATACATAATTATGTGTAGGACGCGGACGCCTCCATCGCATCTCATAGCTTCAATTTGCTTGTTATCTTTTCACTGAAAAGGTATTAATGTCTTAAATCTAGATAACGGGTAATTTGGTGTGGTTACTGATAAGACATAATATTTCTAATTACAGGGATTATGTCACGGGGTAAGCAAGGCGTCAGAATGTACCGCGCGAGGAAGATTCCCGAACGACGAGTCTGCTGACTGCCGAGGGTACACAATGTGTCTCTTGGGCGGTCTCACAAACTTCACCCAGTACAAGCTCATGTGTCCCATGGGCTCCGTTTATAGCCACTTAGACGAACAATGCACTAATGCAACAAATTATAAATGTTTTCCGAACTTCAACTGCACTGGCGTCGGGAACTTTGCCGTTCCTGATAGTACGGATTGCTCTTCGTATGTCGCCTGCATCGAAGGCTTGGGCAGCGTAGGGACAGCTAGAGTTGTTGGATGCGCGCCAAATACGCTTTTTAATTCCACTGCAGGTGTCTGTGTTAATAATACTGAATTTACTTGTACAACTCCTAAAATAAATGTGAATCAGGGCGTGATGGGGATAGAAAACCCACCCAGGGGTCACGCAGAAGTATCTGATGTGCCAGCGAGCAATGCTGTGCTTGCGACCGTATCATTTTCAACGTTTTACTCTATAATTTTGCTACACTCTGTGTTAAAATTATAAGGATATTAAAATGAGATCATTTATCATAAAATCTGGACAATTTAATTTTAACTTATTCTACAAGTACCTAATTAAATGAATCGTTTATCCAAATGTTTTTTTTTAATTTCCAAAAATACTCCCTGTATACTAAATTGTGATTAAAAATCCGCCTTCCTCGGCGAACACTTACCCTACCCTTATGCTAAGTAAAGTAGAGCTGTGCCCAGACTGGCCTGATTTATGTCCGTTTTGTCTGTTTTTGTCTTAGACCATAAGTTAAATGGTTTAAGGGCTTTAAAGTTATAAGTACCTAGAGTTATGATGAAGACAGAAGCATAACAAACGAATTTGGGAAACGAACCCGCGACCTTATATTGTTGCTGGCTGCAGCTAAACAGCCATAGCCAAGCATTGTTTAATAAAGGCTCCCAAGTTAGTTAGACTGCAGCAGCCAGGCTACGGCAGTCTTGCCTTTTTGGAGCCTGGGCACTAGGTTGACAAGAATCTGCTCCTTATTATATTTCGACTGCTGCAGCCAGGCTACCAAGTAAAAAGGTAGTTTTTAGACGATCAATCCGACATCTCGATTTTCGATTTAATTCAGCTGGCGAAATGTGGATGAACTATAGAGTGCCCCTCTGCCTAAGTTGTGATGATATGTTATGTTATAATTATGACGTCAGATTGATCGTATCTGAGGATCGTATTATGCTATAATTGGTTCAAAATATCTATACATTTTGATTGATCGTCAAGACTGTTTTACAAGGTTTTATACTACTGTTTTATTTATTTATGGCAATCATATCCCATTAGACGTCAAAACAAAATCTAAGCCGACACTTCTGACAGTGACGTTTATAATTGAGGTTATGTGTATGTATCTATATTGATAAATGATTTCCCAATTTATTTCAATACAGTTTTAATAATTAACTATAGACAAAAAATATTGGTCATAAATTTGCTAAAAAATACAGCATCAATGTATTCGAACGTTATTGTTCCAAGGTAAGGCTAATCGAGTCTTTGAGGTTAGAGATCGTCTATAGAATTGCCTATTTATTACATAAAATATAATTATTTGCAGACAATGGACAAGGCTAGCGTGTCTTTGTCGTTCACTGACATCTGTGGAAGGACAGAAGCTTCCGCAAAGTAGTAAATCTAGCGATGGCATCTCACCTCCTCCTCGCAAACCTAGAGGGCCTACCGATATCCTACAGGCATTAGCGGCTACTGTTGGAACTGACCCCACAGCTGCACATTACAAGTAAAATATATCAGAATAATTTTAATTATCGATCTTTGTTTACCATCTATTCATAATTTGAAAAAAAAAACATATGCTTACAGATACCATGATGACCCCTATTTAATACCACTGTCAAACTTCCGTAAGAGATCCTATGCGTTATCAGCTGAAGCTGGCCGCAAAGCCGCAGCTTGGATTCGTGATGAACATGCTGACCTTTTCACCACAAGGGAATGGGACCCACCTAGCAAGAACAAAACACCATATTTTAATGCGGACCCTCGGATAGAAGCATTCGCTCCTAAGCCTATTTATAATGATGCAAGCAAGGTAAAAACAAATAGCAGGAATAGGTTTATATATAAAAATAACCTTTAAGTGCTCAATTTTCCTAACTGTTTTAATAATTATGCTGTGTGTACTTTTATTAAAACAGAATTATACAAAATCTTACATATTTTGCCCCTAACTGCAACAAATTTGAACAAACTGTGCACAGACTTTGACATTCAAAAAACTTTCCTTTCTTCCAGGTCACAGAGGAAGACTTGAAGTACACAATACAAAATGCCCTAATAGAAGATTCACTCACAATATACCAACTGCTGGGAGCTGCAAGCGGAGTGAGTGATGAATTAAAGCTGCAGTTCCTGCAACTATTGTGCTTCTACAATGAAAGAGAACCTGATTCAATGGAATGGCTTGAGGAGAGGTGGTTTGCTGCTAACGTTAGAGATAGGCAAGCAGCCACTTGGAGGTAAACATGTTCATTTGCCTATTACCAGCCCTAGCTTCGCGGGGGTGCAGCAATTTCCTAATATGATGGCAACTCAAAAGACTCAAAACACCGAAATTTCAGTGCTATGTTAATTATAAACGCAAACCTAACAACACATAAACAACAAACATGAAATACATGGTCTAAATAATGGTGAAAACCACATCAAAATACTTACATAATGGTTTGGTTTTCAAAAACTAAAAATGGTCATACAGACTAACACAAAAACTGAGTTTGTTTTATATGATGTATTAGATATACTTAGATTTATAAAGTTGTCCACGCTGGCTGCAAATCAGATCATCACATTAGATCCAATAGTGTTGGAAAAAGCTTCAACTTGTTTTCATAAGTTGGAATATTTACCTATTCATTTTCATGTTTATTTTTCACTGTATTAAGAACACTATTAATTCATTTCGATATCATTTTTTTAAGACTTGGTGGACTTGCTGATCAAATCTTCGATTCAATGGACCCTAAAAAGCCTGAAGCATACTGTGCCATGATTCAGGGCATGGCTAAATATTACCAGGTAATTATCCATTATCCATTGGTTCGTGGAGCGGTGGCAACCTGCAGCGAAAGAGCCAAAATGGTTTCCGACGCACGACAACATTGGTGCCACAGAGGCTCAAAAGTCGAAACAATTTTTTGAAGTGTGTTGTCCCACTCACTCACGATCGCAAGAAAGACTGAAGCTTTGGCGAGACTGTGCTCCTTTACACAAACCTTGCGTCCTACCCGCTGAAGACCTCCCACCTGGACATGAGTTACTTTGGGTAACCTGAAAGTCTTTAAATAGACTCTGGACCCAGGTTGGCCGAAGCAAGGAAAACCTGTTCAGGTGGAGATTCATAGACGACTCCGCCTTGGAGTGTAAATGTGGTGCTGTTCCACAAACGATGGGACACTTAATATCGTGCAGCTGACAGGGCATGCGTCCTGTCAGCTGCACGTTACAGGAACTGATGGACGCTGGTAATGGCGCCAAACAAGTGGTCGAATTCAGGGCAGAGTCCATGTAGATTGCTATCTATATATCTCACTTGTTTAAAGAATAATACTAGTTATGGAAACACAACTGTCCACCTCTTTTGCTCTCAGAATATAAGTGCAAGGGAGAGAACTAAAAACTACGAAGTAACTGGCAACCATTGCTTTTACATATTTTTTTAGATAAAGTAAATTAATCTTTATGATTAAAATGTTTAAAAAAGTCAGGTTAATCACCATATACATATATTTTGCCGGGCGGTAAAATCTAATATAATATTTTCTGGGAGGCAAAATCATATAATATTTTGCCGCCGTTTGAGCCGAATCAAGCAGACTCAAAAAAGTGTGTAAGCATCCCTTGCTTTTAAGTTTTAAAACTACTGCATCAAAGTTTCGTGTCCGATTTAAAATATTTTATTCATTATATTACAGGCAGAAAGAGCTCACATGTTAACCCAGGAGGCGATAGAAAAAGGTATTCCTCTATCCACTAGCGTGTACAACTCGCTGATAGCCTGCGTCGGATTCATGCGCGAAGGAACCACCCTACGAGTCGAAGCTCTTCGATCTTTATTAGGGGAGATGCATCAACAGGTGAGAAATTATTTGGTAACGAATAGAATATTCACTGATAGAAAAATGTCAGTTCTTTATTTCATAACTAGTGACCCGCCGTGGGGAGAACCTGGACGAGGCTGGCACTGGGGCGTAGAGATTGGCACAAGAAAAAGCCTATGCCCAGTGAATATGTTAATGTAAATGGCCTATGCTCGGCTCGGGTTGAAGTCGGGCTGTGGATGATGATTACAACCTGCTTCATGATTTGCTCGGTTTTTATGACTTCAAAAAACATCAAAATTCTATTGTACTATATAGTGTACTTCTGGAATAAATTCTCTAATTTCCGCATCAAAATCCGTTGCGTAGCCAAGAAGAACGATGTGGGCACACAGACAGACTTAAAAGCGACTTTATATTATTACTAGCTGTTGCGTTGCGTTGTTTTGCCATATATATTATTTCTAGATGCCCGGCGCTACTTCACTACCCTACTCCTACCCTACTCCTACACTACTCCTACCCTACTCATACCCTACTCCTACCCTACTCGTACCCTACTCCTACCTTACTCCTACCCTACTCCTACCCTACTTCTACCCTACTTCTACCCTACTTCTACCCTACTTCCACCCTACTTCCATCCTACTCCTAACCTACTAATCCTGAGAGAAAAAAGAGTATTACTATATTTTTTTAAATCTTATTTTTCAGGGTATAGCTCCGAACGACGAGACATTGTCATCATGCCTGCGCTCATTGTCTGCATGGGGAGGTGGCAAGATATTGCAACAAACGGCGCTACAGATAATCGCTGAGTTCAGACAAATAGATATACAGCCCGGCCTAGCTGCGTACTACTACTTACTGTGCTTGTTTTGTAAGGAAAGTAAGTACGACGCGTAATTTTTTTTTTTTGCAATAAAATTTAGGTACATATAATGAAGGAGAAAACCAAAAGATAGGTTTCTTTTGGTTTTCTCCTTTATTATCGGTTTACTGGTCAGTCTCAGAAATACACAGTCAGAATTCTCAGTATACTCTCAGACCAAACATAAATAAGGGCTAAAATCATTATTTTTCCGTTATTCCTCTGTCTCCTAAAACGTAACTATTATGTTATAGACCCTTTCCTATACATCCTCTAGTTAATTGCCTTGCACTCTCTTTTTAATAAATCTGATAGGACGCAATTTCTATTAAAAAAATCTTTCTGACAAAAATATGTGTCATTGCAGGAGGACCCCGTATAGATATCCTATCAACAATAATAACTGAGCTGGAACAAAAGGAACATTTGGATGCCAAAGAACCTGCTGATACCAACTTCTTTATAACAGCTATGGGCGTTTGCAGTGACCACCTTCAGGTCAGTTAAAGTCTTAAAAAACGATGTTACAAAAAAGTCAACCGCCTGATTTATAAGATCTATACATATTTAAAATATTAATAATATTTTATTCACATAAAACATAATTAAAATTAATCTTTTTTCAGAATATTACAATGGCAGAAAGATTACACACACTACTGATGAAAGGAGACAACTACAAATTAGTCGGAGACGCATACAAAGAAAGTATTTACTATAGGCACTACATCACAGTTGCTTGCAGGTATACTAAAATTAAAAAAACTTCACATATCTGAATCATTACTTATTTATTTCTCCTGCAATAATATTATGGTCTGATTTATCCATCGCCAGATTACTGTTATTCGAGGAATAAAATGGACATCTGACAGTTTTTTTATGGACAAACTATCAAAAATCGAAATTATTCGTCCGATAAAATTATCTGGCGTTGGAAATATCAGCCCTAATTCATGTACCTCTTTATTTTACAGACACGCGCCTTTCGAGAAAACTCTAGAGCTATTAGACACATTGGTACCAAATGTTTATGTTCCTGAACCAACAGTTATGGAAGAGGTAAGTCATTCAAATATTTATATACTTTTAGACTACAAAATCAAAAAATAAAATTGCAACAACTACCTTTGTATTTAAATTAATACTAGAACAGCTGCAATATTAGCGATTCACGTAATAAATTACAATAAAAATAATCTAAAAAACGCCAAAAGAGTTTTGTCAGAAGTGGGATTCGAACCCACGCCCTCAGAGAGGACCAGAACAACTCAACTCACGTTCAGTGAGCAAGGGAACCTTGAGTCTGGCGCCTTAGACCGCTCGGCCATCCTGACAGCTGACGTAGTGTCCGAAATTTTAGCTCTCTATCATACAAACAATTTTTTTCATGTTAATTTGTTTCCGCAAACATTATTTTAATTATATTGCAATCATTTTATGGATGACGCAGGTAAAATGATTTAGTACAATCAGGTATTTTTTGAATAAACAAATTATGTTACTTTAGAATTTGCATAATACGACGTTATTTTACTTACATATTGATTTAATTGATCTTCATACAATTTATTTTGTTACTCAACAAAAATATATTTATTTCAATCCTCTTTGCAAACCGGGCGAAAAGTAGTTCAATTAAGCGTTAATCATCGCATTGAACATTCGATGCACATTGTGCTCATGTATCGTTTATCGACGGATTGCTTCTGTAGTTTAATCCACACTTGGTAGATGGCACTGTCATTCAAGTTATTCAGTTTATGAAATAATCAGCTACGCAATGTTATAGTTCACTTCCATTTTTATTTATCTGATTTTTTTTTTAAATATGTTCGCATTTAATCTTAGTCGACAACCCGAGGAAAACATAGATAGTAGTACAATATTACATGAACATTTTCTTTTACTACCAGATAATAAAGACACTTGAAGTGGGCGGCTCCGGGGACCGTCTTGCGCAGGCGTGGTCGCAAATCGTCGTTTTTGGTCATGGGAAGCGAGCCCGACTCGTCGAGAGACTACTGGAAGCTATGATCAACACCTACCCAGGTCAAGGTAAGAACATTACAAGGAATATTGCATTGATGTGACATGTGTCACATGGCGTGACAACGTGACAAGGCCGCAAGACTATTTATGTGATGAGATATCATCTCTATGCTAGCGCATTTTTAATTACTATGTAAACCTACATCAATCGGTTATAATTGATACGGTGCAGTAACCGTAAATAAAACACACCGAGCCTTATAAATAGAATGCCACACAAATTTGTTCTGCCTCTGTAGCAGAGACAACGAATTACACAGAAGAACTTTTTCTAAAAATCAATGTGCCATGTATTTCCGGTAAGGTACTGTTTACTGTTGTTTTTTATATATACTTATTTTATTTATTTATTTATTTGGGACAAACAAACAGTAACACATTATATCTGCGCAAACAACATAAACAAACATATTATATAAATGTGAAACTCACACCGTTATCCACAGCATATACAATTCATATAACTTTAATTATGAACAATCTATGCGAGTAAGACTACAAGACTGTTCAAATAACTATACATCGGAATCCTTAAGTTTCTTTAACAAAGCAGAACGAAATCTATATATATACTTCTACCTCTTTTCACAATCAACATCGTCTTCATCTGCTTTTAGTCTTGTGACCTTTATCAACATAAAAATAAGGTGGAAATTACAGTGACTCAAGCAACATTTTCTTTCAGAGGATGACGTAAAAGGTAAAATGCGCGCGGCCGCCGCTGATATGCTCAGCTTTGGACAAATGACTCCAGAAGAAAAGGAAATGAAAGACATTAGATCACCTGTGCAGAAGTAAGTTCTGGTAAAAATATGTCAGTCTAGATTTTTTTTTAAATTTAGGTATAAGAAAATTGAAGTTTAACTTAATATTCACACATTGGGGGTTTCCATACAAACCTTCCTTCCCATATATTTTATTCCCTTTCTTCTGCCTAGCCTTTTCCCAACTATGTTGGGGTCGGCTTCAAGTCTAACCGGATGCAGCTGAATACCAGTATTTTACATGGAGCGACTGCCTATCTGACCTCCACAATCCAGTTACTGGGTAATACAATACCTCTTGGTAAAACTGGTTTTCAGACTTTCAGGCTACTGACGACCTGTAACGACTGTCAAAGATCCAGGAATAACAACCGGGACCAACGGCTTAACGTGCTTTCCGAGGCACGGAGGGGTCTCGGTATGTAAAGATGGTCACCCATCCACAGACCAAACGTGGCAAGCGTAGCTTAACCTGACCGATCGACCTGTGCGGCAGTTAATGGATCAATTTCTTCTTTGGTGCTCACCTTCGTGTGTGTTTATGTTGTGTGTCGTCTGTCAATGAATTGAATGAATGAATTTGTATTCATCTAATATGTAACTTCACCCAGGTTATCAGCCTCAGCAGTATGCAATATAATCGAGATGTGTTCGGACACACAAGACAAGGCCGACCCGCACTGGAAGAGCGTAGAAGAGGCGTTACAACGTCTTCGTAGCGAGGAGGCCGCGGGCGTGCCTGCACGACCACAGGCGTTGGCCGACGTCGCACAGAAAGCGGCCACAGTTGGACTACCTGGCATTGCTGCTGTAAGTAACTGACTAATGACGCAAAAAAGTCTAGGTTGACCGTACTGGATTACTGGGACGCTATCATAAGTATATGAGTGTTGTGAGGTTTTGCAACGTCTTCGTCAAAGAAGCCGCGGGCGTGGCTATTCGACCACAGGCGTTGGCCGACGTCGCACAGACAGCGGCCACAGTTGGGCTACCTGGCATTGCCGCCGCTGTGAGTAATTGAGCACAATTAGGAACAAGTAGAAGTAGTAAGGTTGGCCAATTTGAGGCAGGAAAAACTGTGTCTCACGTAGACACAGTTTTTCTTCGAAAAAATTAAACCGTCTTCTTAGCGCATTCACAGTAACTGTGTTCCGACATCCGCACCCCAATTACTATCAAATACATACAATATCTAGTCAAGCCGACTGGAAATTCTTTCAATAAATTAATATGAATGTGCTATTCACATCTCCACTCTGCAATGCAATACAATAACCTATTTGGTTGTTTACGAGACATGTCTTCAGCTAGTCAATTTAAGGATATCGGCACTCTGAGCACAAGCCTCACATCACCTTAAATAAATATCAGAGAAACAAATACCAAACTTTTTCTTACCAACAGGCTGCAGTAACGTACTTGGCAGAATGCGGCTTCGAAGAAGCCATGCTAGCGAGCGTACAAGTCCTGGGCACGATGCTGAACCGACCCGAGAAAGAAGTGGAGACCTTGCTGACTCAGGGGCATTCTACTCTGGTTAGCTCTCTGCACCCGGCGGCCATGGCCGTCGCTGAGGCGTATAGCTTGTAAGTATTGCAAAGCTTCATAAATATTATCATTATGCCTGTGATTTGCGAAGGGGTAGATAGAAGTGTATAGTACAATCAGCCTCAGAAAGATGTATACATCGATAAGAATTATTTTAATGATCTACAATATTTTTTCCATAATATTGTATCACTAGCTGACCCGGCAAACGTTGTTTTGCCATATAAATTATTATATACAGGGTGGAATTTTGTAATGCCACCTGAAGGGAAAGTTCTCCTAATACTGTAGATAGAAGATTTTACTCAAAGAAAACATTCCTTTATTTTTAAATAGAAATAAAACTGCATTCAAAGATTTTCAAAAAATCGCTTGCTACACCCGGGAATCGAACCGACTAAAAACTGTAAAAATTACTACCTGTAGGTACTTTTATTGCATCGATCGTTAGGATCAATTATAAGGATGAAATCTGGACTTATAAATTCAATGAGTCAAGTTAAAGCTCTCTTAAAGATCTGTTTACTTCTGTTAATAATGATTAAAATGAATTCTTTAGAACCATACATTTGTATATCCAAGAAAATGGAACCCATTTCGAGCAACTAATTAGCTAATTTACCATTTTTTGTAATTAATTAAAATAATTTAAGATTTCATGGTTTTCCTATCATTTAATTTATCAAGTTTGTTACAGAGATTAGAGACTCGGGTCAACTCGAATTGAAGCACGTATTAATGCTTCAATTCGAGTTGACCGAGTCTACCGTACCGAAGGGACTATTATTTTGATTTTGAAAACACAAAACATATTACACATTGGGTCTTTAATTGTGGATTTGATACCGTAATTGATACAGTAATATGGAACAAAAATATCTAAAAAGGTACAAAGGCGGACTTAATGCCTTAGGCATTCTGTACCAGACTATCAAGGGTGGTGAAGAGATTAGATGACAGTTACTTTGATGCAAATTTGACTGTCTACTCAAAGAATTCTTACCGTTTTTTGAAACTGACTGTTCACCCGCATCACCAAGTTCTATGTAATAGGGGCGAGCCTCTTGCAAACTCTTGCACAATACTGGCCACAAATCTAGACTCCAGGCTCCTAGTGAAAAGACAATGACCAAAAGTCGTGCCAAAAAGTCTCATGCATCAAGATCAAAATATTATAGTAATTATTTTCATAATTTTGTACGACATCACGCGTCGGGGATTTGATTTTTGAACAGGGAATTTAATTTAAAGTAAAAAAGTGTTCATTTTGTTGTATTCCCTTTACATGACGTTCCGTTTCAAATGATATGATTAATATAATTTTGAATTGTCGTGATCACGTCTTTCAAAAAACATGTAAAAAAGTTATACTTTGCCGATTCTACATTAATTAAAAATAACTAGATTAGAATATTTAGAATATAATTTTTATTTAAACTATGATAATCGTTTAAATAAAAATTCTTTTTAGAGCAATAATGGCCGCTCGTGTATGACATGTCAAACCAAATGAAGTAGATACCTAGTTTTCAGGTTATTTCGTTTTTATTTGAAAATCTCCGAAACCCGTGTTTTGTTTCCAAAAAAACTTTTGTAGGAGTTAATATGATAAGAGTAGTCTATAAAAATCAAAGTTTGACTTTGATGCAGCATAGTACAGAATTCCATACATCCATGAGCATTGTCCTTTTCTTATGGACCCTCACCCAATCCCACCCTGGTCCTCCCTTCCTCCTCTTACCCTCTCGTAGCCTAATTGATAGGTCACTTATATTTAACTGTGTTGTCTAGGGCGCTCCACCTTTCAAAAACCCTGGTCCATCCTTCCTACTACTACCTTACAAATAACAAGAGAACAAGTAAGCATTGAATTTATCGCCCTAGTTTAGCTAGACATTGAAATAACTGAATATATTTGTACTGCAATGCTGTAATAAAAACTCCAATATACATTTACATGCAATCTGCTTAATTAAATGCATATAAATTCGATTTCAACTAATACCAACTGATTAAAATAAATGGTAGAATACAACGTGGTAATGTCGCCAGTCTCGGGTACATTACCAGTCGAAAGCGATGCGGATTAAATTTTTGACCCTATATTTTAGTTTGTGAATAGTTTTAGTTAAGTTAGGATATCAATTTTTATTAATTAATTATACCGTGAATAAATAGTATTCAAAAGCTATTTTAGTCCAAACTCAAAATTTAAATTGCATTAAAAAGATTTGGTGCCACCAACTGCATCCGACCACATAGCTTTTTCGTTGCAGTCGGGTTGCTTCAACCTCTTTCAGAAAGATCAGGGGCTGCAGTCTCGACATTCATAACGATCGCTTTCGCCGGATTGACAGGTATTACACCTGTCAATCCGGGACTTTGCGACCGAATTCGGTCGTAAAGCGATCGTTATGAATGTCGAGACTGCAGCCCCAGAAAATTAGGACTCATAAACGGGAGTTTATTACGAGTTGTAGGTCGTGAGTTCGAATCTTAAACCGTTTATGAGTCCTAATTTTCTTTTCTTCCTAATTTAATAATATTTATTTAATAATTATATATATATATATATAACGGGGCGATATATCGATACCACTAGGCCACCAGTGCTAAGGTCTACTAGGAACTTACTACTACTCACTATCTCATTAGATATCCTCTGATATTAATAAACTGTTTGTCCACAGAGTAAAAACCGGCGGACCAATGGCGCAAGACTCAGAGAGAACGTCCTCAAGTTCGGACAGCGACAGCGAGTCCTCGTCCGACGATGAGTAGTGTTATGTTATTTGTATATATCAGTATGATTTAGTTTAATAAATGCATTTAGGTATTACTTACACTTATTTATTTGTTTTTTCTATGTATACATGGTCGAATTAAATTAGCTAGCGAAACTCCGCAGACGTGATGGGTAGTTATCCATATCTAAACGTGATAACGACCGCAGCTATTGTACAGACGCCAGCAGGCCAAGCTACCCGAAACTGTCAAATTTTCCCAATCAACCTTGAACCTTAATACTTTAGCGATAAAGCTGAAAATCTATTAAAGAAATTTGACAGTTTGTAGTAGCTTGATGTGCTGGCGTCTGTACATAATGAGTTTAGAAAATATGTTTTTTTTTTTTGTGAAAACTACACATACGTGATGGTGATTGGTGATCTGAAAATTATAAAACGAAAAATACAGATTTTCTAAACTCATATTATAGTAACAACAAAAACAACATCAAATCATATTTTTTTCACCATGTTTATCGATACCCATTACGTCTCCGGAGTTCCGCTAACTAATTTAATTTGACCTTGTAATATCGTTCACCTAAATACATATTGACCTAAATCCAATATGGTGGTAACCTATCACATTAAAAAAGTTATGACTAAAAAAATGTACCGCTAAGGCCCCTCGCCCACGGCGACTTTTTGTAGCGATGCTGTCGCGCGTACGCATTGATACAGTCGCGATGCGGTCGCTAGCGGTTTGCCCTCGCCCACAACACGATTCTGTCGCATGCAAACGCGATTCAGTAATGGCACAAAAATGCCACAGTTGCAAGATGGACTCCGTTGAGGCAACATTAGTCACGTTGTCTTTGGTGCTGCTTTTAAGTAAGCAGCCGAAGCGTGGACAGCCGAAGCGTGGACAGCCGAAGCGTGGGCAACGAAAGCGGTCGCGCGTTTGCATCGATACAGTCGCAATGCTGTAGCGCGTTGGCATCGCTTCTGTAGCGCGTTTCAAATGCGACTAATGCGCGTTAGTAGCGATGCTGCCGCGCGACAGCATCGCTACAAAAAGTCGCCGTGGGCGAGCATAACAATATAAATACTAAGGTCTATTGATTGCGACTAGTTGCGAAAAGACACCCGGCGCGCGTTTCAAAATTCGCCAAAGATGTAAACAACAATGGCCGCTCTAAATTGTCTATGATTTAGTGATGTGGTGGTATAAATTTATATATATATACCACCTTACCTTTATATATACCTTATTATTTTATTTGCAACGTAACAATATTACATTGACAGAGCCTTTATTTCATAGCAGTAAGGGTGGTATTCGTAGTTCAAGTGTTACAACACTTACAACTGCGCGATTGACCGTACAATGCTTTCCACTACCCAAGCAGTTACTGTTTACACACATTAAGCAAGCAGTGTTGACGTTTCTGAGAATAGATCGTAAACACGTTGCCGTTACAACTATGACACATGTCAATTAAATACGGAAGGTATCGAGTGTTTTAACGGAACTTGGGTAAGATAACGGAGGTAGACTTAGTTTATTGATACTTGTCTAAATGCCTTGCAATCCATCTTACCAACTTAGCTCCATGAATCTGCTTTGGGTCGTTTCTATGCAAACACAACCCTTCAAATGCACTGAATAGTAAAGTCCACCAACTTTACTGTGTTCCGTGAATCTGCCTTATCAAGTATAATACAGGGCCTAAAATGCGTCCTTGTCCTTGTCACTCTGGAGAGTATTTTACACATTTCAGATGTTAGGTGGGTTGTCATATTTAACACCTTCCACTAATATAATTATGATTTCACATGTAACAACCCGCACTGGGCCCGCATGGTGGATTACGGTCCACTCCCTCTCACAGAGAGGAGCCTGTATCCCAGCAGTGGGAATTTTATAGATTGATTATGCTTAAAGAGAAAATAAGGAATCGAATCGATGTTTTTTTTTTTTATATACAGCAGTCATCAAGAACAGTGTAAACGAAGCTTTATAAAAACTGGCAGAATATAAAAAAACAAAACACTATAATTTATCACGAATTGCCTATTTCTAAGCCCCCATGCTGTTGAATACCGTTAAAAACGTACGATTTTTTCGAAGTAATCGTGACAATGTGTCACCCATTTCTCTCCATAGCCCAGAGGTGTTAAATACGCTAATTGAAGTCTAACTCAATAGCATAAAGAAAGCAGTTATTGTCCGTTAGTCGTGTTTCGGACTTTACATGGGCAACATAGTTTAAAGTGGAAATCAAAAATGTTCAGTGCAAAACTAATAAAGGCTTTATTAGCGGTAAGTACCTACAAACATTAATTTATTTATGTAGCTATCACTAGGCAGCTGAAATTATGATATAACTGCTATAAAATTTCTTTTATAATGTGTCGTAATTTCATCCAAGATAAGTAACACCCAAATGGTTGTTGAAGACTCGAATTATAAACAGGGATTATGTTATTTATCTTGTAAATTACGACGATTTACCGAAAAAAAGTCACACGAAATTTTATTTGCACGTGTATTTTCGTGTAATAAATCTGAGAACCTGATCCTGGTGGGTTTAAAATATTACAGTCTAAACCATTGACATTTTTGATATCTATCATTTTCTTAGTAAGTAAATGTGCCCCTATAAATCAATATTTTTCTTTCAGTTATCAATTTACGCCAGTTTACCGGAGGCGTACTACATCAATCCGAATGAAGATTGTGGGCAATATGGTTTCACCTGCGAACGAAACAATAGAGTGAGATTATGTGAAGGCACTAAATTGATTGGTCCCACATTCGTCTGCCCAGCCGGGACATTCTGCAACGAGGAATCTACAGCAGTCTGTGAGGATGCCGTCAACTTCATAGACCCAGCACTAACAAAACGACTGCGATGTCACCGAAATGAAAGGATCGCAAATCCCAACGTCCCAGGATGCAAAGGATATATCCTGTGCGTCCCCAATGGAAACCGCTTCCAAGGCATCAACTTCAAGTGTTCCGGCAATACCATTTTCAACGGCTACACCCGCTCTTGTACGTCTTCGTTAAAATACAAGTGTCCCGTCAGTAACACGACCAAGTCGACTCCCGAATTGTATGGGTCTGGTAACCGTAAGGATCCTTACTACAGCGATGGGAAGTCTAACTCGGGCTCGAGCATTCGGTTTTCAGGTCAACAACCCGCATCAATAGAGTGCAAGAATTACAAGTTTAGAGTGACACAAGACGATACTCCGAACAGTGTGACGTATTTCTGTCCCCCGCGACCTGTGAGAGGTGAAACTTCAATTCGCTGCACCATATTTTCCAATAACTTTTGTGTAACCTTAGAAAGGGATGACGAGGACCAATTCATTGTGGATAGCGGAGCACCAGCTCGAAGACCGCGAATGTAAAATAATAATGTAATGGACTCAACTAATTACTTTGAAGACTGAATGTAACAACAAGGTCAATAATAAAAGATCTGTATTTATTTAAATATAAGTTGTACACACAGGTACTTTTAATATTAATATTATGTCTATAATTTTAATAGAGGACAACATAAATTAAACTAATTGTAATAATAACACAGACAACCTCATTTTATTTCCATCTACCTCATTTCATTATTAAATGCGCAAACGTAGGCATTGTTTACCCCTGAAATATCTGTAATTCAGGATAAAACATATTTCTATGCATTTCCGAGCTCAAAAAAGCGTGTTATATGTATTTTAATTTGTAGGATCCTAAAGTTACAAAAGATGTACCTATCTAATAATTATATCAAAACAACTAACACTCGCCACTGTCAGATTCTACGCACAATTTCTTCTTTTTATCAAAAACTTCCTCGCTAGCGCATTTCTTGATCTTTCGTCGATAAACATTTTTAATTTTAGTACATACATAATATTTATTGCAGTCTTTAGCATTTGGAAATTTACCTTCGTTTTCACATTCAAAACCATCTGTACTGACGATTGTTTCTAATTTAGGGTTAGGTTTACTTTCATCATTATTCGGTTCAGTAACAGAAGACGCTGATTGGGTTGATATCTCTTCATTTTTGTCACATTCAACCGTGTTCTTGTTTAAGTGGTAACCGCCTTGGCACTGTAATTTATATCTTATAAAACCATTCATTCTATTTTTAACACAGATGTAATAAACATTTTTAATTTCATCACATACGTTATATTTACTACAGTCTTTAACATATGGGAATTTACCTTCATTTTTACATACAAAATCATCTGCACTGACTATTTTTTCTGATTTTGGTTGAGGATTACTTTCATCGTTGTTCGTTTCACTAACAGAAGACTCTTGGGTTGATATCTCTTCATTTTTCTCACATTTAACCAAATCCTTGTTTATGTGGTAATCATCTTGGCATTGTAATTTATATCTTATAAAACCATTCATTCTAGTTTTAACACAGATGTAATAAATGTTATCTTTAAAGAAGTCACTAAACCGTCCTTCAAATAAACATCGAAACTGATTGTTTCTTACGCAATGCGATAAGTTTCTCGTACATTGTTTATTAATCTCGCTAAATACTGTATTATTTGGGCATACTCCTAACATAGGTTGTAGATTACCTAAACAAGTATAGAATTTTCTGCAATCTCTCTTATCAGCGTATTTGCCGCGAGTGTGATTAGAACAATTAAAACCTAAAGCAGTAACTGTAATAGCACTTGTGGCGTTACTGCCTTCACTTAATTTTATACTTGTAAGATTTGGCTTGAGCATACTAGTCCCATTTAATATTAGTTCATCACTTGTTTTATTGCCTTGTTTGTCGCTTTCATTCAAATGACTTTGTACTTCTGTCGTAACTGTGTGATTAGTTGATATAAGATGTTCTAATTCGTCATTGATGGTACTATTTTGTAGTGATAAATTATTATGTAATGTAGTAATATTTGCTTTAGTGTTGTTTATATTATAGCTATCAGAAATGTTTTTAGAATAAACTTGGAACTGGTATTTTTTAACATCAATTATTTCAATATTGGCATTCATCGAACTATCAATTCCTGCATTTTTATTTTCTGTGGTGATTATCGTTTTTAATTGCGTTACATTCTCTTGGGCACCTGACTCAGCTTCTTTATAATTTGTTGTAACTGTTGTAAGCCTATATTCAATCTTACCCGCTGGTATGCCATCTTTGGGTTCAATTTTAGATATTATTGGTGAGTCTGAAAGTAAGGTTTGATTTTCAATGTCCGTACCAGATTTTAAAACCGAGGATACCGAGTCTTCTTCCCCCTTAACACTGTCTATATTGACGTCTGATCGCAACAAATTACTTTCTGTGAGGTTCAAAATCTCTGCTCTATTAAAATTCACTGACTTCGTAGAGGTTATGGGCGTATTTTGTGCTTTCTTTTTAGAACTTTTTCCAATTACTATGCTTTCATGATCAATAATATTTTTAACTGACTTAAGACTATAATTTGCATTACTCAAAGTTGTGTCTCCAAGATATATTCCACTTACTTTATCTCCAACTACTTTTATAGTTTCTACCATAGAATCTGGGACAGTTAGTGAATCAGCAATCGTTTCTGTCGTTATATCACTAATCCTTTGAGTACTATTGTATGTTACCGTTCTCGTTTCATATTGTGTACTCTTAATTGTGTGCAAATCTGTACTCTTAATTCCAGATAGAACATCTTGATTCGTGTTAACGGACACGGCTAACAGCGGCGTGGTTTGAGAAAATACATTAGTAGTGTGGGTAGGTTCAGTAGTGATTTGAGAACCTGTCACTTCGGCAATTGGTAGAGATTCCATCGATTGAGAAATATTGTTATTTACCGTCGACATCATAGACTGTGGAAAATCTGTAGGTTTGATTGCAGGTAGAACATCTTGATTTGTCTTAACAGCCGCGGCTTGAGCAAATTCATTAGTTGTATAAGTCGGTTCGGTAGTCATTTGTCGAGCTGTAAGTCCTACCATAGGTAGCAATGGCTTCGATTGAGGAATATTTTTGTTTACGGTTGACAATACATTCTGTGGCAAATCTGTAGTTTCTGTTCCAGGTAGGTTACCTTGATTTGGATTCGTCCTACCGGCCGCGGCTAACAGCGGCGTGTTTTGAGCAAATACTTTAGTTATATGGGTAGGTTCAGTAGTAATTTGCGCAGCTGTAACTCCTACTCCTGGTAGCGATGCCATCGGTTGAGGAATATTGTTGTGTAATGTTGACGTCACATACTGAGGTAAATCAACCGTTGTTATTTCAGTCAGGACGTCATATTGATTCATCTTATCAAGAGTCGTAGTTTGAGCAAATACATTAGATGTATGCGTAGGTTCAGTAATCATTTGTGCGACTGGTTCTAGGTCTGATATTAGCAACGATGACTCTGTATTATATTTAACAGTTTGTGTCTCCATGACTTTTGTTAAGATTGGGGATTCTGTGCTTATTGTTTTAATATTATCCATCACTACTTTATGTGATGTTTGTGTCGTACTCATAATAAAAGCACTGTCTTTTATCGCCGTAACTTCGCCATATACTGGTAGTGTCGTAAATCCATCGGGTGTTACAGCCGTGCTAGGTGGAACACTCCTTACTGAACTTACGGAAGATTCTGCCTCCACTTTAGGCAGATTATTAAGCTTAGTAGGAATGACTTCTATCGCGGAAATATTATCATTTGTGTTCTCTGTCACGTAGTGAACTGCGGCTTTGGTTGGGTTTATATGCTTGAGGTCTAAAGTGCTAGGTAAAGGTGTTTTTGTGCCAACATATTGAACTTTTTCTGTATTTATTTCTGTTATTGGAATAGTATACGTACTTGGTGTTGACAAAATTGAATTCACTACAGTCATTTGTGCAAAGGATACAACTCCTTCTGGGTGTTTTTGGTTAACCAATTCCCCAACTTGCTCTAAATTATAATCAGAAACATTATCAGTTGCATTTACATAAGCACTCGAGTATTGTGACTCATTGGTTTCGATGTAAACATTTGATAGTGAAGTATTTGAAATTGTCGGTTGCAACATCGCATTTGGCATCGCATTCACTGAAGAATTAACGATATCGAATACTGATACTATCGTGATGTTTTCATCCTTAATCGTAGATGAAGGTGAAGTAGAGTTATCGACACTTTTACCATTGATCGGTTTAACACTCTCAGTTTTATTTACATCTGCATGAGGATCAACTTTAGAACTTACAATGTCTATGTTGACTAAATCTTTCCAACGTATTGTATTCCGATTTGTTGTATTAAGTACGATATATCCAGCAGTTGTAACAGTGGAAGGCATCAAATCACTTACTGTTTCAGTTGTTGTACTAGTAGTATTTAATAGTTTTACGGTTCCAATTTTTTGACCAGTTGACTCCTGCGGTGGTAAAGTGTTTACTGGTATATCTGTAACGTTTTCAATATTCGTTTTATGTGTTACATCTACTGGCAGCGAAGTACTACTATCATATTTGTAACCCGTCGTGGATGCTCTATAAATATCGACTATTTCTGGGGTATAGGATGATACTGGTTCAGATATCTTCATTGTGTTATTTGTTGTGTTGTTCGTCATTGTACTTATTGGTGTTGTTTGAACGGTTATGGGCGTAGTACTGGCAAGTTCAGACACATAGTATATTGTCGAAGGTGTTTGAGGCAGTATTGTTTTTATCAATACATCTTGAGTATTTACAACATTTGTAACCGAACTGTTATTCTGGTTAATAGATTTGACACTATCACTCAGACTAATATTTCCAGTAACGTCACTCGGAAATGGTGTAATTGCACTATTTTCAACATTTTTCCAATAGCTCGTTGTCGTTCCAACTACATCTTTATCAAAAACAGTTTTCTTCAAATGATCAACATTCAAATTTTCCAGGAGCGAAACTATTCCCAAATTCTCCGACTGATTCAGAGAGCCTGGAATTTTAGTTTCTGGATCGGTTGTTAAATTTTGAATTGTTCCATGATCTATTGAAGCAGAACCGTCAGAAGACTTATGTTCAATGATTTCTGCAGTAAAGCCTACTTGTGGGTTTATCACAATATCTGACTGGGACATCAAATCTTTTCCTGTTGTGTTTGTAACCAAGTCTGATGCCACATTATAAGGAACAGGTGTTGTGTGACCACTCAAAAGTGTGTTAATCCCAACATTTTCCAAATTGGCTTCATTAACACTAATTGGGCCATTTGTTGCTAGTAACTCATTTTTAGCTTCTATTGCATGAGCTGTAAATCCGTCCTGTAATGTTTCAGCTGTCGATATCTCAATCGTAGGGTATTTTATAGTAGAATTTTCTATGCTTTTTCCAGTAATAGTATCTGTACTTGAAGCATTGAACACTGTCTTAACTGTTTCAATAGTATTCATAGTATTGGTAATATTATACAAGAGCGTGTCATTCTGAACATTTTCAACATATCGTTCATCAACAATAATAGGGGCATTTGTTGCATGCGACTCATTTTTAGCTTCTATTACATGTGCTGTTAATCCGTTATGTAATGTTTCAGCTGTCGTTAACTCAATCGTTGGGTTTTTCATAATAGTTGGTGGGAGTAAAGTAGGTTCTGTGACTAGGTTATTGATAATATCTGTACTTGAAGCATTAAACACTGTCTCAGCTCTGTCCGTAGTATTTATAGTACGTGCAGAATATATTTTTTCTGTTATCATTGTTTGATTCATTTCTCGGTTTATCTGATATAAATTATGTGTAGGTTCTATTGGTGATTCTGTAGTTATTATTATTTCTAACGCGTGGGTAGCAGTTGTGTATTTTTCTACTAGTGAGTCATTCTTGATTAAGTCATTCATCTCTGTTGTGTACAAAACATTCGCTTCAGTAGTTATCGGAACAAAAGTCTGCTCTGTAGTTGTTTGTTGACTTCCTATAGTTTTGGGTTCTGGAATAAAATAGTTAATGTTCGTTTCTGGAACTTTTTTCGTTGAAGTTATCTCAATAGTCGAGTTTGATTCAGTGAGGGAATCATTATTTACGTCATTTTTTAAAACATTTTGATAAATCGTATTTACTATAGGAGTCGTGTTTATTACTTCCGCGGTAACAGGTTTATCGCTCAATTTTATTTCTAATTTTGTAGTATATTGATCGGTTGTCGTCGTAACAGTGTCACCATAAAAAGTATTTATGTAATCGTTTGTGCTCGGAGCATTTCGTTTAGTATCATCAGCAATAAAGTTAACTAGTCCTAAGGAAACAAAAGTATTATCCGTCGTTGTATGAGGACTCAAATCTGCAGTTACTGTTTCTAAAATATTAATAATGTTAATGGGAGCTAAATATTCTGTTGTCGTTTCGGGAACTAGTTCAGACTTGTTGCTTTTACGAAGAGAGGTTCCCGCTGCGTTTGTTTGATTATCGATTGTGTTATTAAATTCGGTAGTATTATTTATATCACTTTCGATATACATATTTACCACCGGAGTTGTGCTAACTTTATCCGTAGTAGCAGATCTTTCATTGAATATAATCTCGGTTGGTATAGTTATTTTCTGTGTAACATTTTCAACTTTCTCACCGTGTATTGTTACTTGTTTAGTCATATATTGTTCAGTTGTACTATCAATGTTATCATATAAAGTGTCTAAAGAAGTTAATACATCGGAAGATGGCATTATATTCACTGCACTTGGAAGATTAGTAGAAATTAAATTAATAAGTCCTATGACGGAAGTGACTGTATCAATAGATTTCGATTTATCTGTTGAGGAAGTATTTGCTGGTTTATTTATTGAAGTTTCTACAGCAGGTTCAAGATTTTTGTTGTTATCAGTGGTGGATGTTGTTATTGTATTATTACTTGTTTCTTTATCGTTAACTGCAACTTCATTTGTAATGTCAATGAAGCTAGAAGTCACTTTATAACTTGCCTCCCTAGTATTGTCACTGTTAATTCCAACGGGATTCTTAATATCTTCAAGTACTTCCAATTTCACTACTGGTGTCTCACCTTCAGGTTTCGACAAAGTTGTCGCCGTAATATTTTCCTTGAACACATTGAATATTTCACTCGATGGCGTTGGAACAGTTACACTATTAGTCACTGAAGTTAGTTCACTTGTATCACTTTGTTTATAAACAATATCAATAACTTGAAGTGGAGGCGTAGTAACTTCAGGAAAATCACATTCAAAAACGTTATTTTCATGACACACTGTAGAGTCTGGACACGGTATAACGAAGTCATCAATCGTGGTAGACACGCCACCGCCCAAATCCACGCATATCATAAAATGTGTGGAGTTGACACAGTGAAAAGCTCTACCACTGCAGTTTATATTCGTAGACGCTATCATTGGAATAGCGAATAATGCCTAAAAAGAAACAAACTAATTACTTGAAAATATGCATTAAGAGTTTTAACTATCTTTCGAAACATATTTCATGAAGTTTTTTTCTTTTATCCATCAGGAAATAAGTCAACAAATTGATACTCACCAAAATTAAAATTCCTTTTAGGTCGTTACTCTCGAAAGCCATTTTCGTTAATTTCATCCGAAATTGGCAGAGTCGTCGTTCAAATTTCGTTTACGCTTGTCGTTTATCTCATGAGGTTTTCTCGCGAATGTCGTTCTTGTGTTTCTCCCAACAAATATGAACGACGACATAAAACAAACTTTGTTAACATAAGATTCATTTACTTACATCGCGAAGTAGATTAGGCCGACAGAAGGCAAATAGTGTTGACACCTTATTTCCTGCGGCTCTTCAGTACGTATTGTTATTGAGATAATGAATTCTCTCCTAGAGAATGATCAATAATATGTTTATTGGAACTCTGGGGGGTAAATGTTGGTTACGTATGAATGGAATTTTGTAATAAAGTAAGCATCATTGTAAGAATTATTAAGTTTCTGTTATGAGCCTAATTCATCGTACCTGGAAGTGTTGGTTGGTGTAAAGCACGAGTATATTTCATTTTAAAACATTTGAGTCATAACGATATAGGTAGGCTAAGGTAACAACGCGGCAACTTTAGATAACAACGCGGAATTCCCGGGAAGAGAAGTGATTCAGTTAAAAAAATGCGTGCTACATAGCCCACATGTGACGACGACATATAAATAATCATAATATAAATAAAGCTTAATCATTATAATACACATTCCGCGAAGGGTATGTTAGGCAGTCGGTATATTGCGCCCACTGAAATGTGATCATGTAAGGGTGAACCGGGGACAACGAATTTCAAATGTAAAAGCCAATAATCCTTATTATTAACGATGCCCGGCCTGAGTATCGCGCCCTGGGGCAGCTTAATTACCTAATTATTATCAAGATGTTATGTATGACACATTGTATCAAATAACCTTCTTATCGCCCTGTTATAATTAAACTAATTCGTGTTTCCTTTAACATTGTTATGTACAATTGACATGGATTTAACCACAACTGCAGTCTCTGACGAGCGAAGGCTATTTGCCACTGATATCACTAAACTAACTATGGAATCTATCTATATATATAAAATTCAAAGTCCTGACTGACTGACTGACTGACTGACTGACTGACTGACTGACTGACTGACTGATAGATCAACGCACAGCCTAAACCGCTGGTCCTAGAGACATGAAATTTGGAGGGTGTGTTCTTCGTGACGAGTAGGCATCCACTAAGAAAGGATTTTTCGAAATTCCACCCCTAAGAGGGTGAAAAGGGGGGAATTCGTTTGTATGAAAAATCTTATTCCTTGAGTTAATAAACTTGAAACTTGGCACGAATACTAATCTAAATAAATTATGAAGTTTGTCAGTTTTTTTCTTCTAAACTACCTCATATTAGGGGATTGGGGGGTTTCAAAGTTTGTATGGAAGAATTTTAGCGCGCAGTCCGATTTACTCGAAACTCAGTATTTATACCTAATATTGAAAGTAAAGAATAATGTGTATCAGGGTTTATTGAAAATCTACCCCTGACGGGCTGAAATGGGGTAGTCAATTTTTCAGGGGAGGATTTTACTGCATGGCTTGATTAACTTGAAAATTAGTATAAATAATCTTTATTCAAGTTATGAATACATCCCAAACGATTTTTTTAAATTCCACCCTGAATACACCGTAAATTCCGGATGTGGGGGTGAAAAGCGGGGATACAGTTTAATATGAAAAATCTTCTTCATTAGGTTAATAAACTTGAAACTTTTCAAGAATACTCGCTTAAGTAAGTAAGTAATAAAGTTTATCATTATAAGTTTTTCAAAACTACCCCTCAAAGGGGTGTTGAAGTTTGTGTGGAATAATTTGAATGCGCGCTCCGATTAACTCAAAACTCAGTATTTATACTTAAGACCAAAAATAAAGAGTAACATGTATCAGGGTTTTTCGAAAATCTACCCCTAACGGGTTGAAAAGGGGTTGTTAATTTTACAAGGGAGGATTATAATGCATGGCTTGATTAACTCGAAAATTGGTATGAATAATCTTTGAGTCAAGTTATGAATACATCCCAAACGATTTTTTTTAAATTCCACCCCTGTGGGGGTGAAAAGCGGGGATACAGTTTATATGAAAAATTTTCTTCATTAGGTTAATAAACTTGAAACTTTTCAAGAATACTCGCCTAAGTAAGTAATAAAGTTTATCATTATAAGTTTTTCAAAACTACCCCTCAAAGGAGGATATAGGGGTGTTAAGTTTGTGTGGAAGAAATTGATTGCGCGGTCCGAGTAACTCGAAACTCAGTATTGATACTTTTGACAGAAAATAATTAATAATAAGTATGTAATGTTGTCGAAAATTTACCACTGACGGGACAAAAAGGGGTAATTCAGTTTTTAAGGGGATGATTTGAACTTGAAACTGTATGTTACATTTTCACGCCTAAACCACTGAACTTCTGATTTGGCATAGAGATAGATGGCATCCTGGGGAAGCACATACATTTTATCCTGTTAGCACGTTCCCGTGGAATAATTTCCGACATCCACGCGGGCGAAGCCGCGGGCAGAAGCTAGTATGTATATAAAATTCAAAGTCCTGACTGACTGACTGATAGATCAACGCACAGCCTAAACCGCTGGTCCTAGAGACATGAAATTTGGAGGGTGTGTTCTTCGTGAAGAGTAGCCATCCACTAAGAAAGGATTTTTCGAAATTCCACCCCTAAGAGGGTGAAAAGGGGGGAATTCGTTTGTATGAAAAATCTTATTCCTTGAGTTAATAAACTTGAAACTTGACACGAATACTTATCTAAATAAATTATGAAGATTGTCAGTTTTTTTTTTTTTCTTCTAAACTACCCCCTAATAAGGGATTGAGGGGTTTCAAAGATTGTATGGAAGAATTTTAGCGTGCAGTCCGATTTACTCGAAACTCAGTATTTATACCTAATATTGAAAGTAAAGAATAATGTGTATCAGGGTTTATTGAAAATCTACCCCTGACGGGCTGAAATGGGGTAGTCAATTTTTCAGGGGATGATTTTACTGCATGGCTTGATTAACTCGAAAATTAGTATAAATAATCTTTGAGTCAAGTTATGAATACATCCCAAGTGTTTTTTTTTTAATTCCGCCCCTGTGGGGGTGAAAGGCGGGGATACAGTTTATATGAAAAATCTTCTTCATTAGGTTAATAAACTTGAAACTTTTCAAGAATACTCGCCTAAGTAAGTAATAAGGTTTATCATCATAAGTTTTTCCCCTCAAAGGGGGATATAGGGGTGTTGAAGTTTGTGTGGAATAATTTGAATGCGCGGTCCGATTAACTCGAAACTCAGTGTTTATACTTAAGACCAAAAATAAAGAGTAACATGTATCAGGGTTATTAGAAAATCTACCCCTAACGGGTTGAAAAGGGGTAGTTAATTTTACAAGAGAGGATTATAATGCGTGGCTTGATTAACTCGAAAATTGGTACAAATAATCTTTGAATCAAGTTATGAATAATCCCAAACGATTTTTCAAAATTCCACCCCTGTGGGGGTGAAAGGCGGGGGATACAGTTTATATGAAAAATCTTATTCATTTAGTTAATAAACTTGAAACTTGGCAAGAATACTTACTTGCCTAAGTAAGTAATAAAGTTTATCATTATAAATTTTTCAAAACTACCCCTCAAAGGGGCATATAGGGGTGTTAAGTTGGCATGGAAGAAATTGAATGCGCGGTCCGAGTAACTCGAAACTCAGTATTAATACTTTTGACAAAAAATAATTAATAATAAGTATGTAAAGTTGTCGAAAATTTACCACTGACGGGACAAAAAGGGGTAATTCAGTTTTTAAGGGAGGATTTGAACTTGAAACTGTATGTTACATTTTCACGCCTAAACCACTGAACTTCTGATTTAGTATAGAGATAGATGGCTTCCTGGGGAAGCATGTACATTTTATCCTGTTAGCACGTTCCCGTGGGATAATTTCCGACATCCACGCGGGCGAAGCCGCGGGCAGAAGCTAGTACCTATATATGACTGTAAACTTGCAAAGTGTATATGCATGTACATGATATGTCAGCTAGGCATGGTATGCAGCTGCATCCGGTTAGTTTAGAAGCCGACCCCAACATATTTGGAAATAAGCTATCTACATATCCAATGGCAGATAGCTAAACTAGTTGTCATTAAGTTAAATAAAAATTGGAGTATCATCTATAAAATATAATTTACTGATTAATTATACATTACAATTACTTATGCACCTAATGTTTGATATCACAACATCACAACTGCACCACACGTATTTCATTATCCGCATTATTGTTCAATGTTCGATGTTTACAACACAAATGAGTTTCACCTTATTTGCTATATATACAGTAATATATTAAAATACCCACCGTTTACTTAGTCTTACGGATTTTATTTTGGTGATGTAAATGTAAGCGATCGCTATTATCAACCATACGAAGCTTATAATAGATAATATTATGGCTAAAATAAACATAGCAAATTGTAAACCTCTTTCTTGATCGACAATGAAAGAAATTCCTACTACAAATACAGCTAGTAGAGTAGCCGAGATCGTTTCTAGAGGACTATGGAGTTTCGGCCATTTTCTTGCGCCAACAAAATCTTTGACTGCTGTCTCCCAACAGCATGATATGGCACCATATCCGAACCCGGCTATTACGCATCCGATGGAGAATGAGTCATGGTTGTCTGCTACTGATAAGACTGCAAATATAGAAGAATATGTCAACTACGATAAATACACACGAAAAATAACCCAAATTGAAGTCAGATATCAAAGGATTTTAGTATTTCCAGACATTGCAAAAAATATTATATCTATCTTTATATCTAACCTATCGGCTGTGATAATATTTACTAGTGATAGCCGGCTAGATAGTATCAAAAATAAGTAAAAGTTTAGGTAAATAATAAGTCAATGAAATTATCGAACTTACCATAGCATCCTACAGTGGATATCGTCAAGCCAACAAGTGTGACGTACTTGAAATTCCTTTTCGGCGTTTGTGCGAGCCATGGTGTACTCATCAAGAAACAAACCCAAGTAAAGCCGTACAATGTCATTAAGAAGTTGGCGTCAGAAATTGAAATCTTCGGATGCATTTCAGAAGCAATTATAGACAGCGACACCATTGTTACTGACGTTAAACTCAATCTAGAGAAATACAACATTAATGATGGATAGAACTTCCAACATGACAACGATCTCGTCAATGGCTTGAAAAACGTATCATTAATGTTATACATGAAAAATATCAGTCTCCGTCGTATCGTATAAACTCTGTAAGACGGCATCCACATTCTCCTTCTCATACTAGCATAGGCGGACTGACAACGAAAACTAAATGAATTAAATATTTTTTCTCTCTGAATTTCTGTTACCGGCGATACATTATCGTAGGTCACTTCGACCTCAGTATATTCTTTCTGTTCAAAACTATCGCCGTCGGGCTGCGAGTCTCGTCTTACTTGTTTGCTGATACAATCGTCAAAACTATCGCCTAATGTACTCAGTCTCTTTATAACGACACTTAGCCGCTTTTTATTCTTACTCGTATTTTTTTCAGGTTCCTCACACTCACTATCTTCACTCTCTTCCGGAATTTCTGGAAGTATTTCAACGCCAAATATATTTCTCCTCTTTTCTTCAGGACTAGGTGGTGGCGTAATTGTGGCGACCATATCGCCTTCGTAATCAAAATCTTCAGTGAAATCCTGTTCCGTGTGCAGATTATCGTCTGATGGATTTTTCCAACTTTTTTGGCTCATGTCATTTAATTGTAATTCAGTCGTGTAGAAATTCTTATCCATGCCTTCGTTACTGAATACAGCGTATGTTTTGGCCAAATCGCTGTATCTCGAGAAGGAAATTGGTCTTTGTATACTTTCGTCTACTCTCAGTAACATGATTGCTGGCAACGTTTGAAGCATTATCCCTCCAAGTACTATGTACATAAAGGAATATCCATATGCGTCTATCAGTGCTGTTATTATATGAGGAAATGTTGCTTGTCCGACTGCTTGACCAGCGAAGCATAATCCACGGACGATACCCAGCCGACTGTCGTAGGTATCAAATACTATTGCATCCACTTGAGCTGATATTAGTGATGATCCTAACCCTGAAAATGACAAATAAAGAAATTGGTTAATAACTTAATATTATGCTGATTTTAACGATCAGAAGAAATACTGTAGAAAATTATCACCTCCGAGGATTCCATATAAAAATGGTTGTAGATGATAGGGTATGAATGCGCAGGTGAGAAGACTAGCCACCACCATGGTGAGGCCTATGGTCGACATGACACGGTAACCGATAGTCCCGCCCCAGGAGTCTGCTGCTTCCCTGCACCAGCATTCTGAAATCAAGAAAATTCAAATTCGTTATTATTTTTATTCGGAACTAGCTTCTGCCCGCGGCTTCGCCCGCGTGGATGTCGGAAATTATCCCACGGGAACGTGCTAACAGGATAAAATGTATGTGCTTCCCCAGAATGCCATCTATCTCGCGGGCCCTTTGTGGCTAATTACAATAGAAAACCAATTGTGTCTCATTAGTGGTGATTAAGAGGGTACCTATATGATATCTTTACCTAAGTACCTACCTAATTTAAAAAAAAAACTCAATAACAGAAAATTAAATACCTACCTAAATAAACCTATTTCTGATGATAACTAATCTAAACTCAATAAATAAGCAAAATCCCTAAAAACTAATATCTATACGAATGACTAATCCTACCTAACAGTATTATAAAATAACCTACGGTCACTACGTACACTATCAAAATATATGCTACCTATACTTTAAAATTAAAATCTATACCTACGACTTATATGAAAATAACTCTAAAAACTAAAAGGAATAAAAATTAACTCCACTGCGGGTGACGTAACCTACGACAAACTTATTATTTGCGGTTGACACAGTAATGGGTCTAGGGATCGAACCGCAAAATTAAGTTTGTTTTTTATTGTATATACTTTTCCGGGATAAAAAGTACCCAGTGTGGTGCCCAGGATATTAAAGAATAATTATACCAAGTTTCATCGTAATCGAACCGGTAGTTTTTGCGTGATGCCTGAACAAACAGACAGACAGACAGACAAAAATTTTTTTAATCACGTTTTTGAGTTCGGTGTCGGTCTAGTAACACCCCCTGCCATTTATTTTTTTGATATTTTCAATGTACAGAATTTTCACTTCTACAGATTTATTATAAGTATAGATAGATAAGGACTATTTTAAGCTAATTTATAACTGCCTAAAGATACGCCAAAATTTTGACGGTAAAGGAAAAGTAGGTATACTACGATCACTAGCGTTTGAAGTTTAGGAATTTTCGTTCACTGCTGGGCCTTATATCATAGCGGTCTATTAGGCAGCCCATAACCGGTACTTCACTAGAGGAAGTTTGAGAAATGCTTATGCTAATACAATGAATAAATCATAAAACCCTTACGTGTAAGATTGTAGACGAGTATATAAATTGCAGGAGTGGAGATACCGAGCCATATCGGTACGTGAAGATCATCCAAATGTACTAATATTACTCCGTAAGAATACACGAGACTCGGCAGGCAGATCTGAAAAGATAATCAGTCTATAGTAACGACAGATAACCCGTTGTAAGGGGTATCGGACGTAGCACTTCAATGTCGCGATTTCAAAGTCGGAATCATACCAACGTCTTACAAAAGCTACATAGTTGGTAAATGATTACATCTATATATATAAAATTCAAAGTCCTGACTGACTGACTGACTGACTGACTGACTGACTGACTGACTGATAGATCAACGCACAGCCTAAACCGCTGGTCCTAGAGACATGAAATTTGGAGGGTGTGTTCTTCGTGACGAGTAGGCATCCACTAAGAAAGGATTTTTCGAAATTCCACCCCTAAGAGGGTGAAAAGGGGGGAATTCGTTTGTATGAAAAATCTTATTCCTTGAGTTAATAAACTTGAAACTTGGCACGAATACTAATCTAAATAAATTATGAAGTTTGTCAGTTTTTTTCTTCTAAACTACCTCATATTAGGGGATTGGGGGGTTTCAAAGTTTGTATGGAAGAATTTTAGCGCGCAGTCCGATTTACTCGAAACTCAGTATTTATACCTAATATTGAAAGTAAAGAATAATGTGTATCAGGGTTTATTGAAAATCTACCCCTGACGGGCTGAAATGGGGTAGTCAATTTTTCAGGGGAGGATTTTACTGCATGGCTTGATTAACTTGAAAATTAGTATAAATAATCTTTATTCAAGTTATGAATACATCCCAAACGATTTTTTTAAATTCCACCCTGAATACACCGTAAATTCCGGATGTGGGGGTGAAAAGCGGGGATACAGTTTAATATGAAAAATCTTCTTCATTAGGTTAATAAACTTGAAACTTTTCAAGAATACTCGCTTAAGTAAGTAAGTAATAAAGTTTATCATTATAAGTTTTTCAAAACTACCCCTCAAAGGGGTGTTGAAGTTTGTGTGGAATAATTTGAATGCGCGCTCCGATTAACTCAAAACTCAGTATTTATACTTAAGACCAAAAATAAAGAGTAACATGTATCAGGGTTTTTCGAAAATCTACCCCTAACGGGTTGAAAAGGGGTTGTTAATTTTACAAGGGAGGATTATAATGCATGGCTTGATTAACTCGAAAATTGGTATGAATAATCTTTGAGTCAAGTTATGAATACATCCCAAACGATTTTTTTTAAATTCCACCCCTGTGGGGGTGAAAAGCGGGGATACAGTTTATATGAAAAATTTTCTTCATTAGGTTAATAAACTTGAAACTTTTCAAGAATACTCGCCTAAGTAAGTAATAAAGTTTATCATTATAAGTTTTTCAAAACTACCCCTCAAAGGAGGATATAGGGGTGTTAAGTTTGTGTGGAAGAAATTGATTGCGCGGTCCGAGTAACTCGAAACTCAGTATTGATACTTTTGACAGAAAATAATTAATAATAAGTATGTAATGTTGTCGAAAATTTACCACTGACGGGACAAAAAGGGGTAATTCAGTTTTTAAGGGGATGATTTGAACTTGAAACTGTATGTTACATTTTCACGCCTAAACCACTGAACTTCTGATTTGGCATAGAGATAGATGGCATCCTGGGGAAGCACATACATTTTATCCTGTTAGCACGTTCCCGTGGAATAATTTCCGACATCCACGCGGGCGAAGCCGCGGGCAGAAGCTAGTAGCCTATATTATTGTAAGTACCGATGATTGGGCAATCTATGAGAATAATAAAGAAAACTAAAAAAAATGTCGTAATCGGTGTCGCCTAGACTGTGTGTACTTGGGTCACTGTTGTGCCGTCTCTCATGGGATATCCGCAACGGTGACCAACCGTTATTTTTTGTATTATTTTCCTTGTTTTTGTTTAGTGTATGTGCTTACTAACATACTCGTAAGTTTTACTAACAATCTTGTTGAGTCTTTGTTACTTGAATAAAGAAAATTCTATTCTATCGCAGCACCCTGGAAAAGCTATCAAATAAACTTTTGCCAGTGTGTTGTTGCTCTTAGCTTAGCTTATCATCATCATCACCCTGCCCTTATTGCAATAGATTTGATGGCTCGAGCTTTTCATTAATTTCAATATATGTATCTTCATTAGTCGTCATCTCATCTTTTCTTTGATCTGCCAGATTATTCATGCATAATATTCGATTCAAAGAAGATAGTCAGTATATGTGGGGATAAATCAAAAACACCTCTCCTCTCTGGAGCAACTGAGCCAGATAACATTCGAAGAGTAGGTAGTTACTTAATCTAGCATAGTCATTTATTTATTCTACATGTTATGTTATCTAGGTAGGGCCTAAAACTACTACCTAATTAGACCAATGTAGACAGGAGTACTGTCTGGCTGTCTGGAATAGGGCGTTCGATTGCATCCAGTTTCGCTGTCGTTACTTACGTACTGATTCTCGCTCAATGAAAGAGATAAGACGAAATTATCGTTCAAGATACTCTTGACATTGTGAAAAAGAAACGGAACATAATATTGATACAAATAAATACGTACAGAACGTAATAATCAATCATATTGTATCTACCTACTTATTTTAATTCAAGGGACAAGGTATAGGTGTACCTACAGAACAAATAAATACTTGATGATTTATTTATCAATGTCTTGATTAATTATGATGCGTGGTTACCTACTTTGTAAGTACCTATTATACACTAATCAGAATACCTATTAAAACATTAATAGGAAAACTACGATATTGGTAGTGAAATAGAAACATAATTAAGTACATATTATCATAGCTGACTTTGAATGTTAGAAACATTTGCAACCACTGGAAAGTATTGCGTACTTACCTATTCATATCTAAGTACCTATTATTAGAAAATATTACTTTACTTGCAGTATTTCTGGTCGTTAATCATTTTACACGCATCGTAAAAAATCGAGATAGTTGATAGTCACTTCGATATATTTTGATAGATATTTTGTCAGTTCCACCATATTGTATTGTCGCGTGACGACTTGACGAGTAAATCACGCAATTCCTTATCGTTATCATCTACCTGTGCTATTCTGTCTCTAACTTATATGTTTTCTCATACAGACGATAGAGCGTGACGTCACTGTGGCATTGATATAAATTCATGGACTCGTAGCAACTGAACAATCTGAACCAGCGAACACTGTTTATGGATAACTGAAGAGCTAGCTATTGCTAAAGTAAATCATGGAGTAGTTTACATTTTTATCTTTTTAGTAAGTGGCACAGTCGAATATGTTAATTCAAATAAAAGGTTTTCAGCTATTATTCGAAAAATCTAAATAAATATTTACTTATTATGTTTAGACAGACTCACGTTCAAGAGCACGACAGATAGCAGTAGAGGCCAGCGCCACGTCGCGCCATGCGCTCTTGCATCAAAATCCATCTAGTCTTCTTTTTCCTGCATTTTCTGAAGTCGTAAAATGACATTATCCATATAAAATTGCACTTAACGTAACAGTCGTTCAATCACATGATTCGGAAATACTGTTTTACAAACACCACGAATTTTAACCGCACCAAGATGTTTTGAAATGAAAAAATATGTTGTTTATTTTAAAACTTGTAGTCGTAAGAGAGCATATCGTCGTATTGACAGCATTCTATACATCAGTGGTGTTATCAAAAGGCCCCAACACGTAGTTACTTTGTCTTATCTTATCGTCTCAGTGAAAGAAACCAATATTAGTTTCTAATTGTTTTTATTTTTTATGTACAAATTATTTATGTTCAGCTCCAATAGTTTCAAATCAAAATAACATTATTGATCAGGGCTGATTATATTTATCCTAGCCTAAACCTTGATTCTTAGATGAGAACCTGCATATTAGATTGTGTAGCACGTATTAGACCAATACTTGGACTACTATCTATAAGATTATAACTATTTCAGTCTGATATGCAAATAACAGTACCGCTGATTAAACGGGTTATGATGGAAGCTTAGAGCAGAATTAAATTTATCTTATTTAACACCCCCAGATTCGTGTGTATTATCGCAGGAAGGTCACGGTAGTGGCCATAGTCCCTCAAAAGACTTCGTCAATTTTTGACTACGAACTTATGTCGCTACAGCATTTTCTTGGATCTTCACAAACGTTGCAACCTCCACTTCCACTTTCATCGGGTCTAATACCTGATTTGGCTCCTCTCTCTTTGTCCTCTTTATGTAACAAGTTACCATATCTACTAGGTAGGCATTAAATAAAGTAAGTACCTACCAATATAATACCTATCGCTCGCCATTGCATCTTAATTACCTACTCATATTTCTTCAACTTTCTTGCATAAGCCGATAAAGAAGTCCTTTTTTTGTATGAATAATCAAAAGATAACCAACATATCCGACGTGTTAAAATTGACGATATTCTTTCATACATTTTCTTCCATACAAAGTTCTCTTAGAAAGATCACCGTTGAATTGCTGCCGTCACCAGCTATGCGAAAGATCAATCGTGTAAGTTTTTACAAAAGTAGGTACTATAATATAATGTTGTAGTTGGTTCAACGGTTCAAGCAGGTTACATAAGTGTTACGGAAAACAAGGAAAATAAAGTCTTTATTTAGAAACATCAATCGACCGTTAATGTCTGATGTTTATTTATAGTACCTAATTAAATTCTATTCAAATTTATATTTTCTGTAGGTAGGTACATACCTACCAGTGGATTTTTTTTGTTGCTAAATTTCCAGTATGGCTTATAGATGGGGGAGGGGCTAAAATTTCAAGTGCCTAGGAGCCCCGGGATTCTTAGTCTGGGCCTGCCTAGCTTGCCGACTACATTACTTATCAACTACTTCTAATAACACTTACCTACCTACTTATACAGAAGCCGATTAGAAGACTATGATTCAAATATTCATTGTTAATTGCAAGCTACGCAATTAATAATTTGAGTAGGTAGGTAAGAAGATTCAGAAACAAATAGGATGTTAGCGTTAGAGGTTTTATATAATATACTAGCTGCGCCCCGCGGTTTCACCCGCGTAAGTTTCAATCCCGTGGGAATATCGGGAAAAAAACATTAACCTAGGTGTAAATCCAAGATGTCAGCTACGTTTATACCAAATTTCATAAAAATTGATCCAGCCGTTTGAGCGTGAAGAAGTACAAACACACACACACACACACTCACTCACAAACTTTCGCCTTTATAATATTAGTGTGATACTCTAATTGAAAAATTGGAAGCTGACCCCAACATAGTTGGGAAAAGGTTAGGTTAGGTTAGGCCGTGGCGAGCTGGGCCACGGTGAAGCTAAGAGGAACCCCAGCGGGGGCCGCTCGTCCGGGCTGTGCGGTTTAGCCCGGGACGTAGCGGCCCACGGGTAGGTTGCGGTGCCGCTTGCGCGACATCGTGACCTACCTGAGGCGGGCCGCGATGTCCCCCGTGAGGGAGACATTGCGGCTGAGGATAGAGGCCGCGGCGGGAGGGGCTCTCCCTTCCTTCCGCGGCCTTGACGGGGCCGCCACCGTTAGATGGCGGACGCGGCGGGGCCGCAGGGGAAGAGGAGTGTCGGTGTTTCGTTGCCGCTCTCCCTATCCTCTGCGGCCGTAGCTCCCCCAACGCGGGGGGCATGCGGGGCCTGCCTCTTAGGCGGGCGTGGAGGCCAGCAGGCAACGGGTGCGGGGGCTCCGTTGCCTGTTTTGCACAGGCCTCCACCTTGTGGGACGGGAATGGCCAGGTGTTCCCGGCCATTCCCGTAGCCCCCCAAACTGGGGGGCATGCGGGGCCCGCCATACCATCTTGGCGGGCGTGCGCCGGGAGGGCCGTGGAAGTATTGATTTCCCATAGCCCTCCCATTACGGCGTTTGTAGGAACACCGCTGAGTTTTAGTGGGTATACTGTCCTTTCCGACAGGGAGTCCCACATACCCCGTCTCGGTCCCCCGCGAGACGGGGATGCATAAAGCATTTCTCAGCGAGAAAAAAAAAAAAAAAGGTAATGATAATGATGACTCTAGTTGGAAAATAAGTTTGGTCCCAGAACAGACCCCTGTGGGACTCTAGTATTGGGTATGCTCTGTATTTTACCTAGAAACTATTAAAGACGGTCTATGGCGACCGAAGGCCTAAGAAAAAAGGCTTAAGAAGCTGATAATAAGATTCTATAACATTGTTGACTTCATGAATAAAGTTAGGTAGTCTATCTTCAAATAATAAAATCGTGTTGAAAATTTTATTATTGATGTTTTGAAAAATAAAAAACAAAACAACATTGGAACTATAAAATCAAATATAAAAACGAAATGGAACAAAAGTACCTATGTAGTAAGAAGCAAAGGCAGTTCAAAAGGCACTCTGGGCTCATATGTTAAATCCTGACTCAAAGAATAAACTAGTTTTTAAAAACTACACCAAACTCTATAGGAAAATTATAAAACCAACAATCAAAATAATCATTTCATAAATACCGCCCAAAATAAATTAAAAGCTACTTGGCAAATAATAAATACATATTATAAGATGTGTTTGCCGCAGGAGCCTATATGTGCGTAAAAAGAGATAATTTGTCGTTTACACACCCAATGGACATTGCAAACAAATATTATTGACACAATTGAAAATAATGTCACTATTTGATCTATTAGCTATTAGCCATGCCATCTGTAGATAAGAGATATCCTGTCTGTGCAATTTATACTGACAAGAACAAGGCTTTTGATTATATAGAATTGTAGACCATAAGATTCTGTTACAAAAATTACATAGATAAGTTAAAAGAGGGAACATCAGAAATTTCTAGAATATGTCTAAAGACTAAATTAGAAACCATTTTTTTATCAAAACCGAGGCACGTAAGATACATATGGCGTCCCACAAGGTAGCGTACTAGGGTCGCCACTTTTTCTAATATACATTAACGATCTCTCGAAAGTAAAATTAAACAAAATAGTTCTCTTTGCACGTGAGAGTACTGCTGTAATAAAGCGTACAAAATACAAATAATTATGAGAATGACATCAATACTTGTTTACGTGAAATTAAAAAATGGCTCCATAATAATAATTTAATAATAAACCTAGTTAAGACAAACGTTATACACTTTCATCAACGCTGTGATATTGAGGAAGCAAATATAGCTAACAAACTCACATGGATACCTCATGTTGAAAAACTGAGTAAATCCGCTTATGCTCTCTTTCAACTTTCACAGTGAGTCAACAGTCAGACACTTTACAAGGCATACCATAGTTTTTTTTACATTGCCGCTCTTATTTATAATAAAGAAGTCACCTAATATTATTAAAACGATGACTATATTCAATTTTAAAAGGGCACTAAAGGAAATATTATTTGAAAAGTTATTACACAAATTGTCGACTTCCTTAATGATGAATCAATTACCGATTGACTATATTTTATTACTGAAACCTTGATGACATTTGACATTTTTATTACTGTAACCTTGTTGACATTTGACATTTTAATTATTACTGTAATATATACAATATTTTGTATTATTGTATAAACTGTATTATTGTGACATTTATTTTGACTGCCCCGTTGGTCTCGTGGTTGCAAGCGTGACTGCTGAGCATGGTCCTGGGGTCGATTCCCGGGTCGGACAGTGTTTATTGGGTTTTCCATTAGGAATTTCTTAGTAACAGTCCGGAGTTTGGAAGTTGGTGGTTTAATACCCCCGTACCCGTGCCTCGGAGAGCTCGTAATACCGTTGGTCCTGCGCCTGATCTTTTTCCACTTACTTTATATTGATGATGTTTTAATAACTTCCTGTCACTGATATTTACATAGCAAATAGTGTTATATGAATTTGGGTGGGGTAGGCACAACTGAAAAGTGAAAAATAAAAACTTTTTTACAAAAATCAATAACCGACTTTAAAAAAAACACTACAATTTTTTTTTTAAACTTTAATTCTGAAGATCTGTTTCAACAGGTTTCTCACACGACCTCAACATAAACATATCCAGCCCGCTAGGAATACTCAAGGTCTACCAAGCAGAGTGTGTGGGTATAATACAAGTGGCCCATGCCATAGCAGCCAGGACAGTTACGGACACTCATGTTCGTATACTCTCTGACAGCGCCTCAGTCCTCCAATCTCTAAAGAAGGGATACATCACATCAAATCTAATACTATAGTGTCACAAGGCGCTTGAACAGGTAACTGTATCGAACCGCAACACAGTGACACTACAATTGATAAAAGGACACAGTGGATCATTATGTAACGACGCGGCTGGCGAGCTGGCCAGAAGGGCATCCAGCACGCCAGTCTACGGACCGGAAGCAGTCGTGCCCATCCCCTTCAATTAACTACGCATGTGGCTACAGTAGCACACCCACACACAAGCAGAGAACTGGCGGTCCTCGTCACCGAGCTGCAGGCAGTCCAAGGAGTCCATGCCATCATTAGATGACAAGCTAACCAAAAGATTACTACGCCTGGACAGGAAAGGCCTGCGCCTGGTGACGGGGACCATCACGGGACACTGCCCACTAAACAAACACTTCCACACAATAGGCATAACGGACAGCCCCCTGTGCAGAGCTTGCATGGAGGCTAATGCAACCGTCGCGCATGTGCTCTTTGAGTGCAAAAGCGTCACCTAGATTAGGTCAGAAACCCTTGGGACACCCAGATCTTACACAGATTTTCTCAACAGACCAGCAGGGTAATTCTCGTAATTTTAAGAACGTTCACAGTCTGAAGGCCAATTCTCGTAATTTAAAACGTTCAAAATCTAGTCGCAGTCTCATCTCAGCGACAAACAAATGTCAAAATGTAGGGAAATTTGAGGTTTATTTGACAGATTGAGACTGATATCAGACTGTGAACGTTCTTAAAATTACGAGAATTGCCTCTCTGATCTGTCTCAATCTGTCAAAAATACGTCTAATTTCCCTACATTTTGACAAGTTTTTGACATTTGTTTGTCGCCGAGATGAGACTGCGACTAGATTTTGAACGTTTTAAATTTCGGGAATACGGGCCCAGGAAACTTAATAAGCCTCTGGAGGGAGGTGGACTGGTTGGAATAACTAGGAACGGCCGCCATGGCCCACGCACAATGGTCCACCTGAAGGACTATGTGCGGAAACCAAACCCTTAACATAGAACATAGGTCGATGTCAAAAAACGAAAATGCGGAACCAACGACCCCGACTTCCGAAATTAAAGTTATTTTTGACTTTGTAGTGTTTTTTTTTTTTTGGGAGTCGATAGTTTTTTTGTTTTTTTTTTGTTGTAAAATCGTTTTTTCTAATGTCCTCACTCACACTTTTCATCCACGATTCATTTTCCAAATTGAAAGCTGACAACACCAACAGTAGACATGACACAAACTCACAAAGGCAAAACTGACAGATGACAATGACAATCAGCTGTTGATGTTTTGAATACTTCTGTTGAGCTTTGCACTATAATTATTTTATTTGGCACTCAAGCATAATTTAAATTCAACTTTGGTATTAATGACTACGCTTGTCATGTCGAACCAAGAAGTAATACAAGAGTATGCTAAATCCATTAAAAGTCTAAAGAAGCAGTGTGGTGATGCTGGCATGAGTGAAGAGGAATTCAGAAGAATGTATTTTAAGTCTCTTAAATCTTTAGAGAATACTGGAAGCCCAGAAGTTAACACTCCACGTCGATTTGTTACTAAATTTAGAATGTTACTAGTTGGTGTTATCATTGGAGTGTATATTGTATATAATTACAAGACTATTTACAGCAGTATTGTATGTAACTTGCAAGAATATATATATCCCGGCTTAAAACTTCTGAGGAGGATATCAATTCCATTAATATCATTGTTTCCCTCCTTGACTGGTAGGTACAACACTACTCAAGTACTTATATCAATTTTGCACATGTTCGGCAAATTATATCAAATAATGATGTTCTTACAGATTTCTACCATGAAACATGTTTGATTCAAAATCCATACTTTGCTGTAGTGGACATGGACTGCTGGCCATGCAGCACAGTGAGTAATATCAGGGAGGTGAATGATCCTATCCCAGTCAGCCAACAACAAACTGCACCTTTTATTTATGAGGTTAAAGTTCAATTTCTCTTACATTACTGCTTTCATTCAACAAAACTTTTATCATTCCTGATAACCCTGATTTGATTGGAGTGTGATCAAAGAAATTATTTTATATGCCTTGTAAGGGTTATTTTAAGAGTACCTTGCTTCAGCCAATTTTTATTCTAAATCATCTCATTCATTTTCTCCTGTCCTCATCACAATTTAATTGAGGTCAGCACAGCAAGTCTTCTTCCATTACCTGTCATCTTAGAATTCACCCCCTTTCCAGCCATATCATATTTGGACTTGTCTCGCTGGCACAACAGTTATTCAAATTTTGTTGGCTCAAAACTTTGCCCCTTCCATGGCGTTATCAGTGGCTGAGCAGAGGTCACTGGCTGCATATTTAGGGGCACATTAGGATGAATTGAGAATAACTGCCAATTTTCTTTCAGACTGAACAACAAGTAATTAATATGGAAGCACTAAAGAAGATGTATTTAAGAAATAGAGATACATTTGACAAAGAATCTCCAAAAATGTTGAGAAATAATAAATACAACTCGAGTCCCAAAGATTTATTTATTGACAGACCAGTAGAAGACAAGAGTTTTTATATCTGGTATGTTGTAAAATTCTAAATATGGTTCATTATATTTTATGACAAATGATATGTTGTTATTTTAAATAAAATATTTTACAACCAGATTAAAATCAAGCAGTATTTAAATATATTTTTGTCATTTCAGGAAGTTCAATAACATGAATATAGCCAAGGTATTACGCCAAGTTATACCAAGACCAAAAGTTGTTCCAAAGTTTGGACAAAGTACTGAAAGATTTCTAATTGTTGACACAAGTCATCAGAAGTTTAATATACCGGACACAGAATGCAGTTTCTCATTTCTGTTAGCATTAAGTGGATCTAGAGAAATACATTTAGTACCAGCAGAAGAATGTAAACATCAGTGCAAGTCACTAAAAGTTGAACTTAAAGAAACGTATTTATGTAAGTAGAATATCTCCTAGCCTGCTACTAATATGCACTGCCATATTAATGGACCTTTTCCAAAATAATCAATAAATAAATCGAAACTACTAGTAAGAAGCAGTTTGACTTATTTTTGGATTATTTTGGCTAGCAACGTGCATACATAATTCGCCTATAATGTTCCCACTGCTGGGACACAGGCCTCCTCTCTATGAGAGGGGGTGGGCCGTAATCTACCACCCACCCAGGCCCAGTTCGGGTTGGTAGATGTCAATGTCTTCGAATTTTTCGTTTTAGGACATTCCGGTTTCCTCACGATGTTTTCCTTCGCCGCTTTAAGAAAAGTCATGATGAAATAATTTACACAAAGTCTGGGTTCGAACCTACGACCTACAACTCGTTAACTCGCGGCAGTTACCACTGGGCTACTGATAAAAGGAAAATACCTAGTAGATAATAATTTAATGTTTATTTTTTGCAGTGTGGTATAATTGGTGGTACTGGAGACCTGTGGTACAAAACTCTCTGGGAAACCACACTTTCATTGCTCACGTCGGCTCATACTGTTGATGATGGGATCACACCAAAGAATACACATGAATGGAATGTACAAAACACCAATTTATTAAATAAATAAATAAAATTAACTAAAAAGCAACTAAATGCTCTCATTCAAACTTGTCTTTCAACTTGTCTTTTAGGAATACTGGTACTAAAGAGATTAGTGCAAACACACTCAATACGGTGACTGATGTCCATGACCATGCGTCACTTGTCGACGTTAATGTGTGAAGAGTTTGTCCAGCTTTGATAGCCACAAATGATGGTGGAGCTACACCTGAAAAACATAAGAGAAAATTAGAAAATACCTACTATGAAGCCCTGCATGAATGTGGACAAAGATAAAAGAATTTATGCCAGAATCATTGCAGGTGGCGTAGTGTAGTTTCGGCCAACCCCAATAGGAAAAGGTGTGAGTTTATGCTCTGTCTCTCTCTTTCTTTCTTTTTAATACATAGATATCCTCATAGATCTTCAATACATCAAAGAAAGGTCATCAATCTAAGTAGATATCTGTTATCTATTGCTGCAAGTTCATTACAATAATATCTCCCTCCTATAATCCATTTATCTATTCTAACAAACAGTATGTTCATAAACCTTATAGTAGATAACATAACAGCTTACCAATAAATGTTCCTAATGCAAATGGTATTAAAGGCACTCCAATTACAGGTGCTGACATATTGATAAACCAGTTTGGTAAAAAGGGTGTCACCCTCAAAAATATCATATAGTTGAGCAAATTATCTTTGTGCTTCGTCACTGCTTTTGCCCACAGTGCTGCTCTCTCGGGGAAAAACTTTTTCACCAACTTCTTCCCAAGAATGTTTGATAGAAAGAAACATAGACTTGCGCCAATTGCTGAACAACAGCAAACTAGAAGTAATGCTAAGTAGAACGGGAACAAGAACCCTGAAAGAATACTTAGAAAAATAGATCCAGGTATTGCAAATGTTTGCAAACTGTGATAGAAGTTAAAGAAATCAATGATATTTATTCATAATAAAATGATGTAAATGCCTGAAACCAAGTGCAGGAAATGTGAAAAGGATACAATATGTAAACTAAGAAGACTCCAAATAATACTTCATAAAAATATTTTTCCTTATAACGGTCTAGTACTAAACCTAAATTTTTAGCGTCCTCAACATCCCATGGCAGATGTATATGTTGTTTTTCATCTCTGGAAATGAAAACATTAATTATGAGCTAAACTGTCACTTATAAGACACAATTACTATTTCTATTGGTTTTTATATTTTTTTTTTGTTTGCCCACATTGTGTCCCACAGCTGGGCAAAGGGCTCCCCTCTTTCCTTCCAAACCTCCCTGTCTTGTGCGATTTCTGGCCATGTTAGCCCTACGAACGTTATCAGATCGTCACACCACCTTCACCGTGGTCTACCTGGACGGCGATGACCTTCCTCAGGTGTCCAGTGAGTGACGACCTTTGCCCAACTCTCGGGGTGCATTCGCGAGACGTGGCCAGCCCACTCCCACTTCAGCCTGGCTGTTTTTTCTCCAACATTCGCTACTTGAGTTATGGAGCGCAGCGTGGTGTTTCTTACTTGATCTGTACACTTAACACCTATTATGCTGCGCTCCATTGCCCGTTGGCAAACTTCAGACTTTGGATTTCTGTTGTTCAGTAAGTGACCAACATTATGCACCGTAGCTTAGGGCAGACAGGATGCACATGGCGATGATTTCTATTGTTACTGAACTTAATAAGCATACCTAATAGACAACGGGATAAATTAAAAAAAAAAGGTTTATTGCAGAAACTTGTACAAATTTTACAGTAAATCTTACATACGGACCTCCTTTTAAGTAAAAGATTTACCTACAAATAAAATTGTAGTAATAGATTCAAAAAAATTAGGAATAATGATGTTATGGACTAACAGCATTGTAGGCCTTTGCTTGCCTGTCTTTTAATCAAACAGAATAGCACTTCACAATATTAATAAAACTAGATGGAAAAGATGTCAAGGTGAAAGCCAAATTAATATTCTTTAAAATATTAATAGTGTCCTAGTTTTCTATACTTCCCTTAAATATACAGAGTGGCAGGGATATTGACGTGCAAACTGTAACGTGAATTTAGACCCCCAGCACAAAAATTTTTCATTGATTATAAAAAAATAATCAGCTGTTACATGTTAGTGCAATATCTACACGGTCAATATGTATGAAAGAGCATTTTTTTTTTTAATAACGGGTAAATATTTTCAACACAGGGGGTTCAGAATTATGGACTTAATACATTGTAACAGGTAGGGGGTTGCATAGATGTGTAACAGTTGATTGGTACTCACTCTTCTAAATCTGGGAACTGTGAATATAGCAGCGCCAAGGCTAACAGCGATGATACAAATATTATGGCAACCAGAATTATAGATTTAGATGTTGATAAGTCTTCAGCACTAGATGACACATTAGTCATAGAACCTGAAAGGTAGAAGGTTTCTTAGGAGTATTCATAATTTAAAAACTAAGAAAAATAAAGTAGGTACCTATTTAATAGTAATTGGAACGGAATAGGAAATTCATTAAATATTCATTTACTACTATGCAATATACAACAAAGGAGAGTGAGGAATAGGTAGGTACTTGGTAGAGGATGAAACAGTCCAACACAATCGGGTCTTATATTCCTTATTCTTGGTTGTGTGATGGTGTAGGAAGGGATAAAAACCGTGGAGGAAATGTAGGGATCTTGAATAGTGTCTTGATTATCACCTTGAATGTTTCGTCCGCGAGAATTTCTTCTTCTAGCATTATTTGCGCTCATATTCGTTGCTTAAATAAAATCAAATTACTTTATTCAGTATGTCTGTAATATAATTATCCGTAAATCCTACCTACACTAACTATCCTATATGTTTAATATATTAATCACTCACTTTACAAAAAAACGTATATTACTGATCAAAAATTTACGAGGTTCACTGATGGTTCACTGTGTGACAGGATGATGATTCGAAATTCGAATCTTTCATGGCATGAAAATTTGAAAAATCAGTAGATGCATTGTTCGTAAAAATTAAAGTATCTTTTATTTCTGTCCTATTAGGGTTTTTAGATAGAGTGGTAGATAAATTGAATGCTAACCTAACCCTAAATTAAAGTACCTATTTGGAAATTGGAATGACTTGACTGGAGTACTGACACTGATGACAATTGACATGACACTTGACTTAACAGTGACACTAACTAATTGACACACTGACAGTCACAGAATATTCGATCGTTGTAGGTTTTGTTTTACGCAGACTATTCCTTTTTTTGTAACTATTTATCAATGAACATGTTCAAGGAAATTAATAATCCTCGTAAATAAAAAAAATTGTTGGCCGTATGTCATTACTTCCCAGAATTTGATTTAGCGACACTATCGGATAGTGCATTAGTACAGTGTGTATGTTTTTCCCTAAATCAACGGGTTCAATTCCTGTGTAGGAAAATCTAATGAAACGGTTTTAGCTTTTGTCAAAATCAGCCCGTGAGCCCACGTTCATAGGGCTGAGCTGATTACTAATACTCAACAGAGTCACTCCTTTGAGTATAATTAGCGATAGTTCTTATAGTTTCAGATTTGGCCATACACGCACACATCATTGATCCTGTAGGTATGTATACACTTCGGTCTTCGCTTTCTAGGAATCCAGGGGGCCTACTCCGAAGTGCAAAGTGCGAATGTTCGGATCGGACCGACACATGGCCAAACCGAATATTATTGAAAAATGCGAAAAAACGTTCGGATCAGCTCAGTTGGGCCGGGACCATAGTCAATATTCGAAAGAGTGTAGGAGTGGAGGATCGGAGCCGACCGAACCAAATAGTAACTTTGTAGCAGGAAACGGCCGAACATTTGGCCGATACTACTTCGGAGTAGGCCCCCAGGGTTGATGTTATGTTTATATAAAAGAAACCTGAATATAGTAAGCAGGTAGATTCAAAGGTACATTAAAATATTACAATTTGCTCCACTCCAAACCAATTTTGAGTAGTGTACCTACCTATGATGACCTACACCTTTACCATACTACCATCTACTTACTTTTATGGTTTATGGACTTTTGGTGTAGGTAATAGCAAAGTTGCTGTGGCCTGTAAATATACCTCTCTCCCTAGAATCTAGATACACATTCATTATGCTAGCTTATGTACCTACTACTTACGTTCTGATGAGGAAACTAAATTCTTATCTTGATAGGTACTTAATCAATCAATTACGTTCAGTGTTTAGCTAGGCAAATCGAACTGTGATAATAATAGGACAAGCAAGGTTGCAATGGACATGTTCCAATTTTTCTATAAAAACAAATTGATAGATACTCAAAAGAAACGTCGAATAGATCTACCGTACGTTTCTATTGCCGGGTAACGCGTACGCGCATCCTGCGTAGGAGGAGGGATAGGGGACCGCTCAGTTGAATGTGATGCCGCGTCTCCCGCACAGCGCAGAACGCACGGCGACCGCGGCCAAACCACAGCGCATCGTGTGCGTGGATTCTTATTAGCTTACTTATCAAAAACAACGACTGTGGGTGTGTGAGTGATAAACCAAAGCGTTAATGGATTTAACACAGAAGTTTAATACAAATAGTCGCTACGAATCATTCGACAGTGACACCGGTGAAAGTGAGCTTTCTAAACGAACATAATTATTCCGTACTGAGATGTGGTCCTTCATGAATACTTAGGCAGCATACATGAGTGTCAGCAAGGAGGTAATGAAATTAATATATTAATTTACATTTAATTAACTATAATTAGACCTGATAAGTAGATGTTTGCCAAATTATTATCTTACCTAATTAATAATATAAGTTACATTTGAGTGAGGCGTCTTACCACAAAAAAAGTATCATGATAAACAATCATAAATTTTTATTTATGTATATCAATCAACATCATGTAATGCTCAATCTTAACTAGAGAAAGGTACCTATATCTGCGATAGGAGGGACCCCAGTTACAATACTAGTATCATCAGAATGACTGAATGATGATTTGTTTTTTATTATATTTGTCTAGCAAAAAAACCAAACAAAAATAAGTTTGAATTAGTCAGTTGGGTGGTGCCACCTCTATTCTTTGTACCTATGTTTTGAATCGATTTCAATAGACTATAGACACTAAAACCTACTTTGCATTTCATTGTGATTAAGTACCTCTACAATTAAGTGCTACATTAGTAAACAACAGTAAAACCTTCCTACTCAGCTTATCAGAATTCATACTGCACATAGTTTCACCCCTAAAATGGAGGCAATTATGTTGCAGTGTTACTTGCCACTTACATTGTACCTACTAACTCATTCATCATACATTACAGGTAATGCGAGGAGATATACCCAAGTTGTGTTTGCTGGTTGCTACACTGGCACTTGGGTCTGTGGCGGGAAGCGACGGCGCCTGCGAGCGCGGGCTGAGCTGGTGGGACCGCCAGCGTGGCACCTGCCTGCCTTGCACCCGATGCGACCCCGCCAAGCGGCTGGTCGTCAGATATCCCTGCGAAATCCACAGGGACACTATCTGCCAGTCGTTATACGAGGCCCAGATATCTCCCTTCAACACGCATCAGGTGCATAAAAAAAACAATGAGTCGAGTGAACTGGTACCCAGTGAGGAGGAGTATGAGTATGTGGACTACGATAGTGAAGTGACGGCTAATGACGAAGTGTCGTGGGACCTGCAGACGACCAGCCTTAGCGTGGCCGCGAGTGGCTGTATCGTGTTCTTCGTCGTGGTTTTGGTGATGTCTCTGTACCATGCGAGGCAGTGGAGGGTGATCAAACGAGCGCTCAAGTCAGGTATGATGTCATTGATACTGTTACTAATGAATCCATTAACTTAAAGGCCAAAATAGCTACAAGATAGTCCTAAGATCATCTTAATATGAGACGGCTTGCGTTAACATTATTGGTCAACTTCACCGACTATTACGATAATTTAAAAGCAAGTGGGATGGCTATTTCCGCGATCTGGAGGTGGTCAGCGTCTCAGTGACAAAAGAATGCCATCATACATCGTACCTTTAGGAACTTTCACATCGTGTGAAGCCTCTAATATTCGAATCTCAACTCAAGTTATGGTTCGGCCTTTGAGAAGATTCTGTCAGCTTCTCCTTAGTTATTTATTTGCCCTAGCTAGCACAAGTGTTTTAGACAAGACTCACATGTCAAGTTTCGCGCCTTGTTCTATACATTTGTAATGTATACCACAACAAAGCGTTTATTGTTGTAGAACATGATTTTATTGCCAGTCTGACCACTGTATTGGGAACTAGACAACCCACAAAGTTCGTTATACGCTACTGTTGATATTCGTCAGACGTCATCGTCGTCTGGATAATAAAAACGACATTACACGGAGGTCGCGCGAGCTGATCGTTCATCCTGAATAAATAAACCACAAATTATGCCGCGTCCAACGTGTTTACACCATGCGAATTATTTATTTAAGGTTTGGTTCTTGTTATTGGTCGAAATTATGCAGGAATAGGATTTGTTTACGAAACATTGCTTTGTATTGAGTACAGCAGGATTCTGTGAGTCTTTGTTGTTTTACATTTTAATATAGAACTCTATGTTGCCTTGCAGCAGCCCTATTAGGACTTCCTCAGTGTCAAGATAGACACTATTACATCAGATAAGTTTACCGGAACTTAGTCAGGGGTAGTGCGACTTTCTAATGTCCCAATAATCCTTTATTAGGTACTACTTAATTAGGTACCCACTTACAAAATGTATCTAATAACTGGCTACAAGCAGTCTCATGGTAAGGTAGTAGGTACTTAGGAACTGATTGAACACAATCAAAATAATACCTAAGTAATCTCAGCTTGCAGGCGTAGGCGTAGACCCAATTCTGTGGCTGCGCGCGCGCACCGATCCCATGTAAACAATACCAGTTTGTTTGAACATGTGCGCTACTAATTTTGACCTGCGTAGCGGACCGCACGCGTAACAATAGCTAACGGTTTTCGTTGCATTCGACTATTCCGAATTTAGAACTGTTGTATAGATTCTGTTACTTTCATTAACCTCCCACCTCTACGGCTTTGACCAAAATTTGATAATGGCCGTTGTAAATTACACTATGATGATGTGTGGTACTTAGAAATACAATAGCAAATAGTCAATTAATAACTGTGTATTAAACTTTGCAGATGTACACGATCTGACGGCGAAGTTAAAATTAATGGAGGCTGGAGGTGAAACGACAGCAGAGCCGGTCGTGGCGGCTGACCACCATATCTACTGCAACATTCATCACATGGGCAAGGAGGCGTTACTTGGTACGTTATTATACCTATGGTTTGTTGCATCATAAACTTTCTAATGGGAGTAATTAAAGGCTTGTCTTATTTTGGAAACAAATTAACTCCATGAACTTTCTCAAAGAACAAAAGCGTGCCCGAAAAGGGAATGTTTACGCGGTCATAACTCTCATTAACGGGCAGGTCGAGAGAGTGGGATCCTCTCGGTGCGGTGTCTGGCGCCATTCCAGTCAAGTTTAAAATACGGTCTTGCGTGGGCGTGCATTGCGCTTGCGTCTGTCTGCCGCTGGCGCCGGCATATCATTTATTTTCGATCGGAACGTCCTCGAGGTCAAATCTGTTATCTTATGCTAATATGCCATACATAAGTGTTTTTATTCCCGAAATGATGAGAAAGATATTGAAAATAACTGGGCCTCAGTTCAGTCTTAGATAGGTATTCCATAACTTGATGCAATAACACGCATGTAGTCATGTACACAGCCGCTACGCAGTGTCCTACAACGCCGGCCAGTATCCAAACGCCTTGTTCCTAATTGTTGCTATATGGCTCCACTATGCACTGCATGGAGGCCACGGGATGCCGTCACGCGCGTGTGCTCGATGTCGATCAAATTTTAATGGCTCTGACGATACATTTATTCATTGTACACTCGATACCTTCGACAACGGTATTGGTGTTGCAATTGACGCTTTCCAAATTGCGATTAGAGTGCCTTTCAAAACACAAACTCGAGAAGGGGTTAAACAAATCCGCCCGTGACGCATAAAACTGTTTTTTGTAAGCGATTTCTGCATGCCTGAAAATGGCATTATTACAGACCTTACATGTTATAAAAACGCTCTAGTCTAGGAACCTATTAAGTTAGGCCACTATGTAGCAAGAGCTGTAAACCTAGCTATACCTTCTGATGTAAGGTGTAAAAACCG